>CM042055.1:27260000-28460000 GCA_023525745.1 Arctium lappa
ACGGGTGTGGTTGCAGTGGCAGGGACTGCATGTATGATAAAAAAATGGTTCATAGAGTCCATTTGCTACATATTCAGGTATAGTAGTATCTACACCTTCTAGAAAGAGCATCAATCGATTTTTCCAGAGAGCAAAGTTGTCTTTGCTGAATCAAGGAGGTTTAGATAGTGAACCATTATCATAGTAGTTTGAACTTGTGTTTAGTGCCATTGTTAAGAATATCCAGGAAGAGAATAAAGCAAGATCTTGTTTATTGATTAAACAATCTGCTCTGATACCACTTGTTGGTCCCGAAGGTGCTTAACAAGTTTGTAGAAGAGGGGGTTGAATACAAACACAAATTTTTATGGTTTAATAAATTGTTTATTGATAACTCAAATCACAATATACAGTTTGTTGCTGAATAAGATTAAGTAAACATAATCTAAACAAACTCAAGAAACACTAAGAGGTTTGCACTTAGAACTAGAGAGAAAAGATTAAGGGAAATATAGAAAGCAAGGGTTTCTATATGGTTCACCAAGAGAGTAGGGATAGAAGGTAACTCTTCAAAATGAAGATCAACCTTTCTATTTATACCCTATGCATTAAATGCATGGTAGGAGTACTTTACACGTGTCACTATTTGGTTGGTTGCATGCCTCTGGCTTTTGGCGACGTCTTTTTGGCCGAATGGTGAACAGTGTAGTCCTCAGAGTTGTATGATTTGCAGCAGAGGTATGTCTCTTCTGACAGTTGTAATTTTTGTGCAAAGATAAGACAAAAGAAACTTGGAGAGGAAGCTTTGTGATCATTAGTCGCTGAGGGATTCTTTTCTTCAGGGAGTCTGAATTAAGGTTAGCGATCGCTGAAGCTTTTCTTCATATTTCTTCGCGTGTTGTGGACTAGTCTTGGTTTCACTGATATTCACATCAGATCATGAGTAGATTTGTCACTTGTTCATCAGCTTTATGTCAGTGATGAACGTCTTTGTCGCGAAACTTATCTTCAGGGATTACATTTAACATAATACATTAGAAATCATCAGCGATACTGAACAGACTCAGTATGTAATCGCTGATGGTGAAACACTAATACATACAGATGTTAAACATAATTTTCACTAAGTATTTCTAAGGATCATCATCAAATCACTAAGAGAGTTTGGATCAACACACTCCTACCTCCTCCCAATGGCTACGACCTCCTCCCACCCTCCTCCCACTCCGGCGACCTCCCCCAATTCCGACGAGTTATATAATCCATTTTTATCGAAATTTCCAAGTTTTCTAAGTCTCATAAACTGTTTTTTCGAAATTTTCGAATTTCATAAACGGTTTTATAATATTTTGTTGGATTTTTAAGTTTCATGTATTTTCTCCCATATGAATAATAAAAAAATTTCAAAATAATCATGTATTTTCGAAGTTTCATTTATTTTTCTCTCATATGAATAATCAGATTTTTAAGTTTCATATATATTTCCCATATGAATATTCATATTATGAAACGTGAAAATTTCGAAAAAAAACTGTTTATGAAAGTTAAAAACTTGAAAATTTCGAGAGAGAAAAAACAGCTTATGAAAAAACAGTTTATGAAACTCGAACAGTTTACGAAACTCGCCGGTATTGGGGGGAGGTCGCCGGAGTGGGAGGACGTCGACGGGTACTGCATGGTGACGGTGGATCGTGAGAGAGAGAGAGAGAGAGAGAGATGAAGATAATTGAGAAAACAAAGGAAATTGGTTGTTCCTAAAACTATGAACTATTCCTAAATTACGAATTTGGGAAAAAAAAAGACCCAAATACCCTTGGTTTACATGTTGACATGATAAAATAGGTTTACAAAATAAGGGGCCTATATATATATATATATATATATATATATATATATATATATATATATATATATACATATATAGTGGGGGGTTATTATGCAACCCCTTTATATGATGCAACTCATGCAACCCTTCTATCCACAACTCGTTTTATTTTCAGTTTTTTTTCTTTTTTCTTAATTACATAAAATGAGTGGTGGATAGAGGGGTTGCATGGGTTGCATCATGTAAATTGGTTGCATTTAAACGCCCCTCTACATATATATATATATATATATATATATATATGTGTGTGTGTGTGTGTGTGTGTGTGTGTGTTATATACAAAACTAAAACATAAAAAAAGTATGCGGTACGGTGCGGTTTGAACTACGGTTTGATAACTCAAAAGCGCACCGCATAGTGCAGTTTGGTAAAAATGCAAACCGCCAACTGCACCGCAAAAGTTCTAAACCGTGCTTTGCGGTGCGGTGTGGGCTATTTTCATAAATATGAAATATGTTGCAAGTCCACATACAATAATTTAATTTAGATAAAGATTGGCTTTGAACATATTCAATTAATAGAGTTATAAAATATGTTGGATGTGTGATGAAAATTATTAGTAATAACCATAGTTTAAACATTTATATATATAACATTTGAACGTGGTTTAAAATAAATCAATACATAAAATAAAATAAAATTGAAAAATAAATAAAAAGATCACCAATGTAGTGAAGTTTTCGGATAAGCAAGCAGACTCAACACTACAATAAATAAAAACTATAAATATTTAGATTTAAAATAAGTATTATATATTACTTTAAATAGAAATATAATATATACAAATTGTATGAATAATTAATGAATAAAATTACATTATCAAATATATATATATATATATATGATTAGGTTCATTTGAGAAATGCTAAAAATATGAGAAATAAAGAAATGATCCTCGCCCTTTATCTTGTCAAAATTTGCGGCTTTGACCGTGAATTACCGGATAATTTCTTGTGTGGTCTATAGAAGATAGAGGGTAGTTTTATAAAATACGGGGGACGATTTCATATATGAATTATTATGTTCATATATGAATTATATGTTCATATACGAACCCGTGTAATTCATATATGAACTCTTTTAACTGATTCATATATGAACCAGTTAATTAGTTCATATGTGAATCACAAAGGTTCATATATGAATCTGTTCATTAGTTCAACTAATTCACATATGAACCTACAGTTCATATGTGAATCAATTAATTGGTTCATATATGAATCACAAAGGTTCATATATTAATCAGTTAAAAGAATTCGTATATGAATTACACTGCTTCACATATGAACTCGTCCCATGTATTTATAAAAATTACGAAAATGTCCTATTTTTGGAAGAGTCGCAACTTTTGACCAGTCAAAGTCGTAATTGTTGACTAGTCAAAGACGCATTTGGCCAGTAAAAACCGATCTTGACCGAATGAAAGGTTATGATTACTTCTCTATTTCTAGACCTAGCAAAAACTAACATGACACGCTAACCCGACATGAAATAAACGGGTTTGGGTAATACATTTCAACCCGTTATTTAAACGGGTTGACACGACACGAAAATTAAACGGTAAGGTCAGGGTCAAAAACTTCAACTCGAAAATGACCCGAATAACCCGTTTATATATATATATATATATATAGGGGTTGTTTAATTTGCAACCCTTAAAAAGGTTGCAACCCTTGCAACCCACATCTTAACCGTCGGATTCATGATCGGCGGTTATAAATAGATATGGGGCCCAATATTTTTAATTAAAAAAATAGAAAAAGAAAAAGAAAATAACCGTCGATCATGAATCCGACGGTTAAGATGTAGGTTACAAGGGTTGCAAGATTTTTAAGGGTTGCAAAATATTCTTCCACTATATATATATATATAAATTTTCCTTTTAATGCTTTAGATTTTTAGTGTTTATTTGATTATAATTTTGAACTATAAATTTTGGATTTCTAATGCTTTCATTTGAATTTTGTATATGTATTTTTTTTTGTGAATTTTCGATTTTTAATTTTAATTTTATAAATGTTAAACGGGTTAGGCGGGTCATGATGGGTTAGGCGGGTCGGGTTAGGGTTGGGATTTTTTGACCCGTTTATTAAACGGATCGGGTTAGGGTTAAACACTTTCAACCCGTTTAACTTTGAACCCGACACGAACTCGACACGACATGACACGTTTGCCAAGTCTATCTATTTCTCATATATTTAGAATTTCTCAAACAAAACTCTCCATATATATATATATATATATATATATATATATATATATATATATATATATATATATATATATATATATATATATTATCATTAAAATCGGGTAATTCAAATAATTTTCATTATGATTATTTATAAAATTATAATAATCTTTTAAAAAAATTACGACAACACATGATTAAATGGAATAAAGTTTTATATTTATCAATATTATTAACTTTTTATAAGAAAATACATTAAAGTCTTTCGATTCTAAGAAATGTGGCTCCTATTCTAAGAATCGTATTTAGTATATTATTATTTGTTCATTAAATAACACGAAATCTATAAATGTTCCATAATAAATAGAAAACCCTTTTTATTAGTCAAAACTCATTGTTTTTCCAAATATAATCATCTAGTCATCGACTTTAGTGGATATCATCAAGAGATAGACTAAATGACCCCTATATATTTATAAGGGTCTTATTATTTACACCCAACCTTGGGTGTAAATTACATTGGGAACATAAAAAGTTACATTAAAAATATAAAAAGTTAAACATATGGAGTTAAGTATGAGAGGTGGGGTGGGTATGAGGGGTAGGATGGGGTGTATATAAGGATTTTAGAGTGTCAATAAGTTTTCCCTATTTATAAATACACACATTGGACTAGGACAAAGATCCCTCGACCAAAAACGGGCAAAGTTAAGGTGAGAACCAAACAAAAGGACACTTTAGTCCCTATTTTCAGAAAAACCGGTTAGAACCGATCCTCATTTGGACATCATAAAGCCCCATATATGTCCCGAAAAACCCGGTCCAAATTGGTAATAACGATATCAACATCCTAACAAAACTAAAAGAATTGCAAGATTTTATTTTATTATTCATATATTCCAATCCAAAGAGAAAATAAAGTTTTATTGTCTTTAATCGTTAATTGAGTGTCCTTAAACACTAAGGGCGCGTTTGGTTTGCGGGATTGGAATGGAATGGATTGGATTTCAAGGAGGGATTTGGATTTGGGGGGATTTGAAGTCCCTTCATGTGTTTGGTTTGTAGGATTTGGAATGGATTTCAAATTCATTCCTTTACAAGTCTTACTTGGTTTGTAGGATTTGGATTTGGATTGAGTTTTTTTTTTTTTTTATTATTTGTTTGTTTTATAAATAATTTATTTTTATTGGTAAACGTCGAATTTGGATCGATACAATTTGAAGTATGGATCACGCTTTAGAATCCATCGGATTTGGATTTCAAATCCAGACCCAATGCCAAGGATTTCCAAATCCATCATATGAGGGATTTTAAAATGGTCAACGGATTTGAAATCCGGTCAATAAAATCATTTCCTGCAAACCAAACACAGTATTGGAATGGATTTCAAATCCATTCCAATCCCGCAAACCAAGCGCGCCCTAAGGGGTCATACCAAACACTTATCGGGTAAGCACTTATCGACAAGAGTCACCACTCTCATTTACCTTATGGGTGTGACATTCTCGACATCAAAATGGATTGATGGTAAGGGTTTATAACCCAATAAGCGCTTACTGGGTAAGAGTCATCAGCCTCACTTACCAAGTAAGACTCTTGATCCTTGGCATCCTTTTACCCGAAAAGATTCTCGGTCCTTTTTATGTTCACCCGATAAGGTAATTGAACCGGTAAACACTTGTCAAGGTGTGTTAAGAAAGAAAGAAAATCATGTCCAGCACCAAGATGAAGGGGGTTAAGAGCCTAAAGCCAAAAGCCCAAAGAACAAAAAAGGGATGGATATACCCTGCTCACTCACAGTAACAAATCACCTGTGTCCAAACTTTATATCCTGTCCCACCAATCAACTTCTCCCACATCATTAATATATATTTATACAAAAACTAAGCATTAATGAACCACAATGGCTTAAATAATATTCACAGCTTCTGAAATATAACAACAAAAGAAGCAAGCAGATGCAGTACATGGAAATTCAACAGAATGCAATGTAACCCGATTATTAAAATAAGAACACGAGACCTTTTCGACAGGCCAACAAGCAAAAGAAGGGGAAGGGGAAGGGGACGGGGAAGTGGAAAGGATTCAAGGATACGGACTGACAAACAGACAGTAATAGTTTCTAATATAACGAAGCAAGGACCTCCAACAAGGAAGCAACAAATTGCATTTGGGTATCCTCATCGATTGTTTGGAAGAGGGGAACGTGTACAAACACCACCTTTATCCCATTTTGTTCTGCAAACCGAAGGGAATGATAGTATACGTAATTGCAGACAAAGCGGCCAGCATCATCAGAGGCCACCACGTCGTAACCCATCTTTGCTAAGGATTTGGTTATCTCATCCACAGGAAGACATGTCTGCATCCACAATAGACACAATATGCTTCCATCATCTAAGTTAAAAAGATGTAAATTGGATAAAAGGAGAGCCACAAATAAACGCGCATACACACTGATTGTAGGAATTCAATAAACCAAACCAAACCAAACCAAACTAAACGGACCAAACAAACTCAGTATATCCCACCCGGAAGTAGGGTCTAAGAGTGAAATGTACTAAGACCTCACCTCCACCCTAAAGAGTAGAGCGACTGTTTCCATGAAGACACCAAGCTAGTAAAAAAAATATATGAAAGGGAGAGATACAGATAAGCTAAAATGCAACAATCTAGTATATAATTATAAATTCAACTAAGCCAGCCCAGAAGTGTAAATAATGAAATTCACGCCTTAAGAAAACCTTTAAGAAATTGAATGTTTCCATATTAGTCAGTTTTCTGTTCTTTGTAATTATATCAGGGATGTGCTTAGAGGTGATGCTTATATGCAATGGCAAGTTGTAAATGAACAAATTTTAGCTAAACCAGACAAAGTTACTAAGCCGATGAACTATACATTATATCAAGAACACTGCAATGTGAAGGATGAGATTTTACAGTTCCATTAATTGGGAAATTTAGGATTATGAGAAAGGATTCTTCAGGGAAACAGCAAGAAGAGTAGAGGAAAGTTCTGCATACATAGTACCCCCAAAACCATACTTGTTGACACAACAGTAGATACCTTTAAGAGTTAATATAGCATTTCAAAAGAGACAGGGAAAAATCATAAGTAAAATACGATTATACCTTCCGTGCCTTCGAAATTCCACCATCTGCAGGAATAATAGGAACTTTCTGCAAATAAAACCGATTGCATTACAGACCAAATAATAGCACAACTATAATGGGCTTAAGGAGCCACATCTGACCTGAGGTTTCCATCCCATCTCATCAGGGCAGCGGAAAGTAGCTTCGTTTACAGCTTGATGCTCAATAGCAAATCTTGTGGCCCCGCTATTAACTCCAAAGTGTAACTAAAATATGAATTTGAATAAGACAAGAAATTTCTTAATGCCAGTAAGGATGATAAAACAAATGTACTGCACTTGCAACCTGAATAAAAGCATATACCAAGTTCAAAAGTTGGTGGTGTATGGGCACTCTTTTACTAATGCATAAACAGAAATATATCTAATAGACCATCATGGTTGAGGATTTTATGTCATTCTACTTCCCTGCTTTTCTTTTGTGAATCTCAGAGTCAAGTCCATATGGTAACTGTCTCATTGTTCGATCTTCTATGACCTTCTTCCTTTTTGTCATTTAATTCGTCTTTGTTTTCTTTCTGCTGTAGATGCAGCTCCAAAAACCACAAAACTCTAATCTACTTTCAAAATGGAAATGCCCCCCATAGATTCTGTTACAAGGATGTTGGTGTGTGGATACGATTATGTAATATGTGGATGCAGGGATTTGATGATTCTTAATTAAGGACTCATTTCTACAAATACCAAGTATCAAAATCCGACATAAAAGATTAGGCCATAAATCTGTGTTGTGACCCACATTTTTCAGAACACTGATTGCACAGAAGAATTGATTTATAGATTATCCCGTGATCTAAGCAAACAAAATTTCCATTTCCGTCATGTTCTACTTTCTATAACAGCCTGTTTGGGATTGGTTTACTGCGGTATGTGGAACCCTTATTGGATGCTTACCATGAAAGGTCATAGATTCTTCCTAATTATTGTTTTTTAAATATATAATATTTATATACGGCAAATACTCATGCACATTCCTCTCCTTCGGTGAGGTTTGAACCTTTGACCTCTGGAGAGGTTGGGCTCTACCGGTAACCTAGGCACCGGTTGGGCCAATGATTCTTTGGTCTTCCTAACTATAGTTGATGGCTATAAGAGACACGGTTTTACTTTCTTCCCAGTTCCCACTATGCAAGAGGCTCTCAGTTCCTTCAAATCTTTCTATTCATCAAGATCACAATTCTTAGACCTGATAGTGGAGGTAAGCATGATTTCCGATTCTTATTCTCAAATCTCAGTATAAATCATCAAATGACCTACCCTTATACACCTCAACCAATGGAATGATGAAGAGGAAGCATGTTTGGCATCTTGTTAAGCTGACAACAGGGGATGGTCTTCAATGCAATTTTTGTGCTCCTCTCTAATCACAGATACACATTTATCAGTTTGAATTGAACCATAAAATACCAAATTCCTTAATAAGAATACAATATACGATCTTTTAGAATCTTTTGGTCGTCCTTGTTCTGTTTCTCAGTAAGCCTCGCAATTATTTTGATTCTAGAGAATCTAAATATGTCTCATTTTATCCCCAAAAATAAAAAGGGTATATCTTGCTTTACTTGGAGCTCTCACAAAAATCTAGTTTTCATGAACGTGATGCCAAGAGATAGTCTTCCTATCCGATTAATAACATCATGTTATACTGCATTACCTTTCATTTGCCAAGTAAGTTCTATTTTCATATCAATCGAGTTTCAAACTTTCCTAGTATGATCACCAAAGACGTTGTTTGGAAGATTTACAAAAGACGGGACATCCACAGGACCAACACTGTGATACGTTGTTCATCAAAAACTCAATTAAAGGTGAACTCACTGCTTTATTGGTTGATGTTGACCAAATATGATGATATGTGGTAGGAAATAAATATGGTTGCTAGATCTCTAGTGTTGAAGCTGAATTTAGATATGTCACACATACTGTAGGTAAACTTGATGGCTGAAAGTCATCATGGATGATCTCAAAATTTAGAGAAACGAATCTATAAAGTTGTATTGTGATAACAAATTTGGTATCAGCTTTGCTCATTCAATTCAGTACAACAAAACTAAGCACGTTGAAATTGATGAACATTTTGTCAAGAGAAGCTTAACAAAGTTATCCTGCAGCTAGATTTTATAACATATAAAGCAAGCTGGGAGTGGAAGACATATATTCAGGAGCTTGAAGGGAAGTGTTACATACGTTATATATAATTGTTCTTTATTTGTTTGCCTTCCCTAGTCTTTATTTACTTTCTGCTGGTTTCTAAGGATTTCTTTTTCTCAAGTTTTTCTCTTTTTCCTAGAAGTGGTTGTTTTACCAGTTTTAGTTATCCTCAGCACCTTGAATCTCTATAAGCTGTTTGTATGATTATTTATACAATAGTAAGATTGAAAGAATTCCATTTTCTTCCACATTATTCCAGCTTCTGTTTACCATAACATCATCCATCACCACCATGCTCCATTATTGGCTGTGAAAGTCTCCATGCCATTTCTTATCAATGTGAACTAAATAGTAATCTCAGCAAATATAATTGGCCAAATGTTGCTTATACAAAATTGTATGTATACCATCAGATAAGGGCAACCAACATACTGTCATCTAAACGATTGAGAAGCAAAGGGTGAATACTCTTATTAGAAATAACTAAGAATAGAGCAACTGACCAGAATGACTTTGGAAAAATTTGATGGTTCGGCGTCCTTGTTCACAGCAGATTGTAATGTCTGATACAAAGGAACAAGAGCTCCCTGGCCTGCAGTTTCGAGAATCGTGCAACTACCAAGAGTCACCCCCTTTGGCAAACCGTTCCTCTTGAAATACTCTTTCAAATTACTGACAATTGTCTCGGTGGGATTTTCTGAAACTCCATGAAATTTCTTAAACCCAGTCACGTGGAACGTTACTGCTGGAGGCCCTTCTGATCCCATTCACCAACACTTGATAAATAAAATTCAGAATACGCAATATCCTTGAAACTCCGAACTAGTACAGATGTACCTACAGGAAAACGATTAGCTATCGGTTGAGAACCTCAGCAGATGAATATCCAAAACCTATTAGGACATGAAAGCCATAACACAACTGAGAAAATAACCAATCACAACAGACATCAGAGTTTGGCCGTAATTTACGAACTTTCGAAACTTATACAAAGACACTACAGAGTTACGCCATGAAATACACCTGCAACATCTAAGACCAAACATAGTAAATTTAGATTGATATCGGTTATCTTACAATCTTTTTGTTAAAAGCCCGTCTAACATTGGTTCTTTCTTTCTCCCTCTCTATCTTTCTTTCTTCCTTCCTCTTTCCGTTTTGCTCACACTATTGCGCAAGGCAGGGGTCTTCACGAAAACAACGCTCTATCCTTTGGGGTAGAGGACAGGTCATCCGATGCCCACCCCCCTGACCCTGGGGTATATTGGGATCATTTGGTTTGGCACTACCAATAAACTTCACCATGGTTTTAACTTGATTTGGAGGATATTAGCCTAACCTGCTAATTAGGGATCAGCACATTCCAAATGGTATTAGAGTCTCTCTCATGCATCTTTTGGGGATATGGATTATGGAATTCTATTTTAGGTTTATATGTAGGCCAGGAATTTATGAGCGAAATTTGTAACAACCCTGTCCCATGTAAATGAATTATGAGTTCCTTCAATTAGTACCCACCCTACCATTAACTTCTTATCATCGGTTTAAATCAGCAACTGTCATGATTAAAGTTAAAAATCCTAGCTCAAAGTCAAACCGCACATCTGGCCAGTGATATCGAAATACATCCACCGAATCAAACACATCACATGGAAATCAGAAAATACATATACATGAAACAATCGAATCGGTCAGTGAGTACTTCGATAACAGTACATAGGAAGTTTGATCCAGCACGTCATATATGAAATCAGTATTAACGATACAAAAAGCAAAAGTTTTTGATGAAAATAGAGTCAAACAAATCAAAGTGTGAAGTGTAATCCAGTAGCAATTGGAACGAGAAAACCTGATGAAGAACAAATTGGATCAAATACATCAAAACGAAGGAAAAGGAAGGCGATGGAATTGAGCGTTTACCTGAGAATCGTGAGGGAAAAAGCAAGCAAACGCAGATATGGGTACAACCACCGGTCTTATCTTTACAAGATTGAGATTAAACAAAAAAGTTTAAACTGATTGAGATTCCTTTTTACAATCAAATGGTGTGTCGTTTTCATTCTCGATGAGAACCTTGGCATTTCACAGTTTTTTTTGCATTTACCAAATAATTTGTATTATTTCTCACCTTGTAAAAAGACTTGTGATGGAATTGGAATGTTGAATTTCGTTGAACAGATTTTATTACATCGTTTGGTTCATTTTTTTTACGGAATTGTAATGTTGAATTCCAATGAATTCCACAAATGAAGGAATTCAACATTCCTTGGGGGAGGTGGTATTTCATTGGAGTGGAATGTCATTTTTTTTTGACAAAATTGCCCCTCATCCTAATATGCACCACCACCATCGGCCACCGCCACCGACCACTAATAACTCTCAAATATTGAGAGTTAATTCCTCCCTTTTTATATTTGTTTTACCACATTTTCACCCAATTTGCTTCTCATCTCCCTCATTTGGTCTTAATTGTTCAAACATGATGATGAAGTCTCAAGAATGCAAAAAATTCGGTTTCACTAACTTTTGTGCAGAAAGTGGGCACCTTGTCACCACGTTGAACATGGGCTGAAAATTTGTTGATAAGATTTAGCCATTTTGGGAAAGATTGACTTTTGAGGAAATGAAAAAAGCTTTCTGATCTTTCACTAGAATATTCAAGGAAGAGGACAAAAAGTGGAGGTCCAAGGAAAGTTCAACACTCTTCCTTAAAAGCTACTTTTGAGGAATAGTCACATCACACTTTTCTCTTCCTTGGGCTATAAATTGGAGCTTGAAGGAACCATTTCAACACAACAACTTCCAGGAGCATTAAAAACTTCTGGAGCTTAGCATTTAATTTCTAGTCTCTCTTTAAAGCTTGTAGTTTAATTGCATTTAATTTTTGTAAGTTTTAATTTCTTTGTAAAAGTTGTTGCCAAGTGGCCACCTTGTCACCACCTTGGCAGCAACTCTTTAGTTATTTATGCAAGTTATGTTTATGTTTTCTCCTTCTTCTCCCATGTCTTTTGCTGTTATTATGAGCTAAACACCCCCCTTGGGTGTGGGTATGAGCCAAAGCTAAGACTAGTAGGCAACACTTGGGTGTTGCTATCGTTGCTAACTCTTAGACTTGGTCACTTGAGTCCCGACTTCAACTCAACGCGGACAAGCCGATCACTTGTTAGTGTTAATATTAGATCTTAGACCTCGAGAGGGGCAGATCTGAAATACGGCTTGGGTGATGCAAAGAAGATTTGAGAAAGTCTTTTATAACCACGTAGAGATACGGGTTTTTGCATGACTTTAACTAAGGTTCAAATGTCGGTTGATATGGGTGTCACAAAGAGATTTGGGCGTTCATATCTATACTGGTGGAACTGAAATCCTTAGAGGTTTACTTAGTTAAGTCGGCAAGTCTAGAGTTGGCCAACGTGGTGACAAAGTGGGGACAAGGTGGCCACGTTCCGAGGAAGCTCATTTTCGAGAGAAAAGGGTTTTACGGCTGTCGTGTGTCATTTTGTTTCTAACCAAGTTGTTACTACATCAGTCTTAGTCAATGCTTGTACCCACATCCTATCTTTAATACTGTTAATTCCGTTAATCGTTGTTTAATTCGCTTAAAACCCACAAAATATTGATATTGTTCTCAAAAATCAACCAAGCACTAGAAGTTCATGAAAACGTCTCTGATTCTTAGTTGACTAGTCCCTGTGGAAACGATCTCGGTACTCTACCACTTTATTACTTGTAGCGATCAACCACCATTGACCACCACCTCCGGCTACCAACACCGGCCACCATCGACCACCTTCGACCACCACCACCTCCGGCCACCATTGACCACCACCAGCCACCAACACTGGCCACCACCTTCGACCACCACCACCACCTCCGGCCACCAGCCACCACCACCTCCGGCTACCAACACCGACCACCACCTCCGACTACCAACACCGGCCACCACCTCCGGCCACCATCGACCACCTCCGCCCACCACCACCACCGACCACCACTAGCCACCACCACATCCGGCTACCAACACTAGCCACCACCACTCTCTCTCTCCTCTCTCCCTCTCCTCTCTCTCCTCTCCTCTCTCTCCCTCTCTCTCCCTCTCTCTCCTCTCTCTCTCAATCTATCCCCTATCTCCCTCTCTCTCCCTCTCTCTCTCCTCTCTCTACCCTCTCTCTCTCTCAATCTATCCTCTCCTCTCTCTCTCCTCTCCTCTCTATCTCCTCTCTCTCTCCTCATCATTCGTGTGCTAAAATAATCAAAGCAATTTTAGTTAAAAATTAAACTATTTAATGACTATTTCATTAAAGTAATTTTTGTTGAAAAAAAATTAAAATAAACAAAAAGGGTATTTTGGTCATTTACCAAAATTTCATTTCAATTATAAAGCTACAATCTGTGAACTAAACAGAAAAATTCCAATTCATTTAACAGATTTCATTCCAATTCTGTCAACCAAACAGGTGGTCAAATCTGACATCATTTCATTCCAATTCCTTCAAAGTCAAATTCTTTTGACATATTTCATTTCATCCAAAAACATTATGCGAACCAAACGCCCCCTTAGATCATCTCCAACTTTGCTATAATTTTTTTAAATTAGAGTATAAAAAGTTAAAATTTCTAAAAAAATTACAATTAACTCCAACAACTACTCTATTTTAGCAATTCTACCATCAATTATATTAATAAAATATTATTTCTCTCTCTTAAACACATAACTTCAATGTTTCCTATTGATAGAATAGACTTAAATATTATTTCTCTCTCTTCAATATGGAGTTTTAGAGATTTCTCCAAATTTGAAGATTTTTACCTTCTCTCACCTCTTTTCTCCATTTTAGCATATGATATAGCATAGTTGTTGGAGAAAAAAATTACTAAAACCTCACTTTTTTCTATTTTAACATAGCTATTGGAGATGCTCGTAGATGTCGCTTTTATTTTAGTTATGATTAATAAGAGGTGGTGTGTAAAAAGGTCAGACTTAAGAGTCATTAAGAAGTTTTTTTTAAAAATAAACAACCCCTTGTTTTAGCATTATAAGAGCATCTCCAACAAATATGCTAAAGTTTTCTAAAATAGAGTAAAAAAGTTCAAAATCTCTAAAAAAAATTGCATCCAACTCCAACACTTATGCTATTTTAACAACTCTAGTATTAATTATCTTATTAAAATATTTAATTTATTTAATTATATTATTAAAATGTTTAATATATGGAAAGTTGGGAGGGGAAAAGTTTGCTTTTTAGGGGTAATAATTAGTTTTGAGGGAAACTTTCTTTTTAGAGATTTTTACAATTTCTCTCCTTTTTCTCTATTTTAGCATAGATGATAGCATAACTGTTGGAGCAACAAAAATGCTAAAATCCCAATTTTTTCTATTTTAGCATAGTTGTTGGAGATGCTCTAATTATTAACTTTTTAACATATTCGGATATTATATTTTGAATTTTTTTAACAACAATAACCATTTTATTACCCAATGGAACCAACAACCAACATTATAATGTCCAAATCGCAACTCAAGAACTAAAAACAAACTACATATTGCAAGAGGCAAACCCCCACTACTACCCAATCACCATGCAGAGGTCGATACACTTAAATTGCAGGAGGAATAAGGAGCTCCCAATCTGATCTGGACGCATCCGAAATATGTCGTGAGGCCCTCCAGCACCAACCGAAACAGTCCCCTCTAGTGGTCTCCTTTGTCGCGAAGCCAACAATCATAACCCATAAGGTTCCGAGATCCACGAAACCCAATCCATAGCTAAGTATTTATCCCTTCGTATCACCAATTCGAACGTTTTTAATTGGTATTCAAAAAATAGATCTGTTAAGGAACCTCTAAACTTTTCAAAAACGACCTTATTCCGGTTTGCCCACACTAAATAAAGAAAACACCAACCCATCGCCGTCTACCTTCTCGAGACTTTGTCATTATTACCCAATTGATCCCTCTCCTCTATTACTTCGTTCACCGAATTCATCGACTCCATTTCTACTTTCCATCACCTTCCTACAATCCTCCACAAGTTCTTAACCGATTCACAATTGATAAGAGTGTGCTCAATAGATTCAATTTCTTTATGACATCTTGGACAAAGAGTAGATTCCAAATCTACTCCCATCTTGTCCAACACCGATCGTGTGGGTAAACGCCTTAGATTTGCCCTCCACCCGACTATACACACCTTCTTCGAGACCGCTTTTATCCAAATTGTAGCTGCTACATTTCCTTCAATCGGAGTTCGATTTTCCCCAAATAATTCCTTTAGCTTTTTAACCGTGAACCCACCTTGCGAATCTAGACTCCATATCACACTATCCTTGATTCCTTCCGTTGGTAGATGACCCGTGACCACGTTTCGTAGTTCCTCCAATTCTCCAATCTCCCGCCCCCTTGGTTCCCTTCTCCAATTCCATTTCCAAACCCAATCCTCGTCTTGATGCTCGCCTCTATCCAACACTGTTGCTCCTTTGACCACTTCCAATTGAAATAGCCAATTGAACCTTTCTTTTAATCTACCACTTGAAGTCCACCTATCCTCCCAAAATCTTATATTTGTACCGTCCCCCACCTTTTTACTAAATGATTCCAAAAAATGAATTCCAACTTTATCTATTTCCTTCCCCATCTTAATGATATTGCCGTAAATCGAATTTCCCCCGATCCCACTTGGTATGTCCTCCGTTATCCCCCATCCCACCCGTAGATACTTTTGATTACTTTATCCCATAACCCATCGGGTTCATTATGGAACCTCCACCACCATTTCCCGAGCAACCCCCAATCTGCTTCTTTAAGTCCCCCAATATTCAACTGTCCCCTCTCAAACGATTCCAATACATTTTCCCACCTTACCTACGCTCTACGTTTCCTCCCTATATCTTCCTCGCCAACCCCCCCCCCCCTCTCCAAAAAAACCGACCCCTCACACTATCCAAAACTCTCAATGACTTATCGGGGTACGAAACAAAGAGAAGAAGTATAAAGAAACATTACCAAGAACCGACTTTACCAACGTCCATCTTCCTCCAAATGAGATCATTTTTTCTTTCCAATATGATAGTTTACTTTTCATCTTATCCACCACCACTTTCCAATGAGAAATTCTTCTCATTGTCACTCCTACCGAAAGCCCTAGATAATAAATGGCATTTTATCATATCCACACCCCAAACATCGTGCCCAAGATTGTACTTCCCCGTCCAGAAACCCACTCCATATATTTTTCTTTTACTCGCATTCAATTTTAGACCCAAAACTAAATGAAAGCACTTTAACACTTTCATTGGGTTTTTTATATTTGAGAAGTTTCATTCACCAAAAAAGATGGCGTCATCCGCATATTGTAGGTATGATATCATAATTTCTTCCTTACCTACTTTTACTCCTTGGAACAACTTCTTTTCAAGGGCTTCCTCAATGATTATGTGTACATTTTCAGCAGCGACCAAGAAAAGGAAGGGAGCAAGCGGATCCCCTTGTCTTAGACCCCTCTCCATTGGAAACTCGTTCGTTGGTGCCCTATTTACTAACACAGAGATCCTTGACGATTTTAAGCACACCTCAATCTAATTTCTCCATTTTGTTCCGAACCCCATATTTTTCAAACTTTCTAAAAGAAATGACCATTCCACCGAATCATAAGCCTTCTCGAACTCTACTTTAAAAATTAAACCCTGCTTCTTTTGAATTTTTGATGGATATAAAAATACATTTGCCTATGTGTGTACATTTATGTCACCTTTTAGCACATATTTAGTATTTTATTTTACCTTATTTCTATTTTCCTAATAATAAACTGAATCTTTTATTCTTATTTTGTATATATTTGTGTCTGGAGCATGGTTATGAATTTTGATCTTGTTCCTACGGAAATTTGAGAAATTTGCTAACTGTTAGAACTTACAAGAAGACATGTTTATTGTAGATTTCATGTTTTGATCTTCTCCTGAGTAAGCCTCTAGACTTTTTTTGTGTGATTGACTACATACTCAGGAGAGACCAAGTCTCTATTTATTGGGTGTGTTTTGACAGTTATTTCCATTTAAATAACTATCATGTAACTGTCATCTTTTTATGCTCTTTTATTTGTTGCATTTAATGCTTATTTATATAACATTATTGACCTCATAAAGATTAATCATTTATACAACAAGTTCTCATAACATATTTCGTTATTGATCATATATGCACTTTCAAATCATCATATGAACATTGAAAGTCCTTAAGGTGATCTAACAATCTCCCACTAAACTTGATAATGTTTAGAATTCGAAGACAAGCATGATACAGTATACTTGATGTACACTAAGAACAAAACATAACCTAATTCAAAATTATGTCAATTAAATCACTATGTTGTATGAATTTCAAATCTCGGACTTTCGTCCGTGTTCGGTGACAACTAAGGCAATGAGATCATTGGATGAATCATCAACGGTATTGGTAGCATGAGAGGTCATTTTATAAGTAAGTAATGACACAAAAAACGAGAGAAAGAGAACTCAACTAGGAGTTGTTAAAAAGCCAAAATCAAATACGAGCTGAAATCATGAATTATAGCGAGCTGAAATCATGAATTTAGAGTAAATTAGACTTTTGATCCCTATGGTTGTCACCTATTATCAATTTTGGTCCATATTTCAAACTAATTACAATTTTGGTCATTGTGGTTTCCGTTCTATTTCATTCTTGGTCCTTGTAGATGAATCCGTCTAAAATTGTCGTTAAACGGGATGCACATGCCTTGACCATCCAAGTTTCATCATTTTTCCCTGTTGAGACATGCAACACCCAAGGGCATTTTTCATTTGCAGCAGTTGAACTTGTCCCACTAGTAAAGATTAGTAATTTACCCTTGCAAACTGCCCACAACCTTGTCAAGTCATTTTTCAGTATTACTATATTCCTTCTAGTCTCTATTGCATGAACCTTTATCAGTTTCTTCACATCTGCCTTACTCCCAAATGTTTGCCCAACATAAAAGTTAGGAATAGTTTGCTTTTCCTTGTGTACCTCTCTTAACCTTTTTTTCCTCGTTGATTCGAAATCAGAGTCGGATTCACTATCAATGTCTTCAAGGTTGGTCATGTCTACCTCAACATCATCTATCATATTCCCTTCATCAACCAAAGTTGGCTCCACATTCTCTTCATTGTTTCCATTTTCCTCCAACCCCACATCTATGCCTTGACCAAAGAAAGGATCAAAAATCATTCATCATTTCAGATTCCATTTCTTGCAACCCTTGACCCGACCCACTGTCGTCACTAATATTTTTGTCCGAATGCCATTCCAGAAGTAATTTTTTTGAATAGGGGTCCAAATTGGTTCCCCAATGTTCTGTATACACATCAATTAACCTGAATTGAGGAACATATTTCAACATTGTCAATATATCAGTGTCGTTATCTAATGCTTGCAAACCAATTTTCAGATCACTGTCGGGTTTCATGAAGTGGTAAGAAATTTGTTCATCATCTGGGCAACCTAGCTCTTGCGTCATTGAAACAAGATCATGGACTGATAGTTGGTCAGTATCTATCAAATCCTCATACGTGATTTTCCCATTCAAGTATTTCCTATCAAGACCCTTCGTGAAAAATCCACCATGATGTATCTTCATTGACATTGAGGTATTGCTCTGGTCTATGAGAGAAAATAAGAATACCAGATAAATATGGGACATGAAGTAAATACAAAATGTTAAACAATATGAAACTCTTAAAATTATTCAAATAGGAAATACATCAGTAAACTTCTCATTGACATTGAATAGCTCATTGTTTCCTCTGATGCACCACATGATACAAACGTTGACTGAACTCGTGTTTCAACATTACCGAACGTTGACCTTCGATCGTGTATGCTTCTTCAACTGTGGGATTTCATGGATCTGTGATGAAAAGTAAAACTGGGTTTCCAATCATGTGGGTCAGATTTGGGGATTTAGGGGTGAAAGGTAAAAGTAAATAAGAGGGTATGGTTTTTACAATGTAAAAGATTAGGACAATTTGCCCCTGACGTGCCTCTCCCCTTTAACGGCAGACTTGGACGGAATGCTATACAAGGACCAAGAATGAAATAGAATGGAAACCACAATGACCAAAATTATAATTAGTTTGAAATAGGAACCAAAATTGATAATAGGTGGCAACCACAAAGACCAAAAGTGTAATTTACTCTAAACTTAAATTAATAATTAAAAAATAAAGGAAAAAAAATTAAATAGACAACAAAGAAGGAAAAAGAAGACATTGTGCTTTACATGTTAAGCCTCAAGTCTCTAAAGTGAAATAACTACAAAAAAAATAGATTTTAAGGCGTTATAAAATACATACCACAAGACTGTTTATAATAAATTATTTTTAAAGCACAGACAACAAGCATGTAATTATTTTAAAAATATACTAAAAAAGAAAAAAGAAAAAGAAAAAAACAATGCCCAATTTGGGCACTTGATGAAGATGAAAATACAAAGGGAGGATAGAACTTGCATAATCAAACATTACAATTATTCTCCAGTTGATCCCAAATTTCCAACACAAATACAAACTAGTTAACTACAAGTCAAATAAGATGATGATGGTTTCTTGAAAATAAAGCAAATAAGGTAAGTGTTCTTGGCCAGTACTCTAGATTCTAGACCTGCAAAGAAACATTTCAAGATCCATAAACATAACATAACATAACAAGCAGTCACAAAGTTAAAACCTACATTCTGATTCGGTCTCCTTTAGTCGCGGATGGCGTAAAACACCCACAAAGTCGACGCCTTCTTCCACTGCTGATGCTGCTTCTTCCGCTTTTCCCATGATGAATAAAATCCCTCAAAATCACGCTCGTTCTGCTTTTCGTTCTCGAAAACCTGCTCTTCCCTTTGCTTTTCTTTTCATCGTCCAGCTTAAGCAACACGTATTGGATCTTCTGCACCTCCAATTGCACCCTTTTGATTCTTTCCGACCCTTTCCACGCATCTTCTTGCTCCACCCACGCTGATAAAGACGGGTTCTTTTCAACGCTCGCTGTTGATTCCACATTCACATTCACCAGCTGCAAAATGGTTTCTTCGGCTTCTTCTAGTTGTTCTTTCACGGTTTCGAAATCGACAGAGTTGGGTTTTTTGCTCTTTTTTCCGGTCTCCAATCTTTTTGTCAGATCTTTCACTGTTGTTTCGAGATTTGCCAGTTTTTGAGCATCCGAAGCCAGTCTCTGCAAAAGCTTTCCTTTGGTCCCTTCTTGATGAGGTACTACTTCTAACTTGTCAACACCAAAATCCTCTATCTGTGGCTCATATGGCAGCTTTTTGGATTTCTTTTCGGTTTCGTGGATTTTGTGCGCCATTTGAAGTTGCTCAATAATCATATCGTCGGTACGCAAATACCCTCTTCGGCTTCTGCTCCTGCTATTTGCAGAGGATGAGCCGTCCGATGCTTGATCAAGCGGGATGTCTCTTATCGGAACCCCTTTCCTTACTTCGGACATTTCTGGTTTAGTCTTTGTGAGGTTGAGATTATCCAACGTTAGATAACGTTTTCCACGCAACTTTTCTGCTTTGGTCCGTTTTTGGTCCTCACTTGACCTCAATTGCGATTTGAACTCTTCGGTTTCTAGTTTTGCAGATCTTGGTTTGATGTCGATTTCTGAACTTTCCCGCTTAGCGATCTTGCTTATATCTTCCACGATTACTTTTTCAAGTGCTGTTATCCTCGTCTGAAACTCGATCAAATCGGAGATCCCATTTGGTTCAAGGGATTTTGGACTCCCCTTTAACTCTGGATCACTTTGATGAGGACACGGATGAACCGCCACTTCCATATCCTGTACCATGTACATTCAAACAAACGATTTTTAGGTTCAGTTTGGCGAATATTTGCTAATCATTACATATATTATCCAACAAAACCATAATCCAAAATAAATGTCCATGGTGAGAAAGGCATGCAGTTTTAGAAATGTGTAATTATTACACTTTTTAACTGACTAAATGACAATTTTACCCTTAATAATAGAAGAAGTAACAAATTTCTCAAACTCATAATTATGGGTAGAAATTGAAAAGTAGACACTAATTTTGGGACAAACTAAATAGAAATGTGCACAGGACAAGACAAAGGGAGTATCTTGTTGAGGATATGTAGATGAAGTACAATTCTAGTTAAAATGAAATGACCCTTAAAGAAATTTCTGTTTAAGTAAAACTCACTATTCCCAAAACAACAAAGCAAAAAATAAGATCTTAGTTGAACTAAATGGTTAGCGTCTGTCCTGTTGTTTTCAGATGACGAAGTATTCGTCAGCGATAGGGCTTCGCACTTGAGAATAAAAGCCAGAGGAAAAGGACCGTTTGGATGTTCGAACCAGACTAGACATCTATCATGTTATACAACTCAACTAATACCAAGGCCATGTTTGGCAACCATAAGCTAGCTTATTTTCTGAGCTTCTTTAAAAAGCCCATTTGGTTAACCATAAGCAAGCTTATTGAAATGCTACTTCAAGTAGTGTTTCAATAAGCTCCAATGGCTTTTTTCCAATTGATATTTCAACATGTCCTTTAAGGTCATTTTACATTGTCATCTAGCTAAGCAGCTAGTTTTAACCATAGCTTGTTAGCTAGCTTATCGGCAGTTTTGCCAAACATAGCCCAATAGGATACCGGAGGAAGGAGAAAGAAAGAGTGATACCTCTGATTTCCGGTTGTCGGATACAATAAGATTTGCCATATTGAAAAAGTTATGCTCGAGAGATGCTATATTCTCCTTCAAAGAACCAATAACCGGAGTATATGCATGCAACTGGGCCCTTAATCCTTCAATCTCACTCTGCATCATGCTTTCCTTTCGTTTCATCTCTTCAATCTCCACATCTTTTGAAGCAGTTTCTCCTTCAAGACTCTCGCAAACTCCAGCCAACTCATGAACTTTATTTTCAAAGAGAATATCACGCGTGTTCGAGATTTGAAGATCGAAAATGAAGGAAGTAGCCTCGGCATCCCACAACTCAAACTCGTTCTCCCTTTCTTGCAGCTCTGAAGCCAGATTCTCTTCTATATTTCTCCGTTCCTCAAGTTCTTCATGTAACATATCCAATTCCAATCCAAGATTTCCGTTCACTACACGCAGGTTTTCCATCTCCTTTTTCAGATTGAATAGTTTGACCGTCTCCTTCTCCAAAGCATCTACTTTGACTTCCGATTCTGCACACTTTGACTCCAGCTCCTCAATCGTACGTTTCATAAGGAAGTTTTCCTTTTCTGTTACCTCCAACTTCTCTCTCAACACGATAAGCTCGTTTTCGAGATCACTGTTAAACCGATGGAGGCTTTCCAGATCTTCAGATAGCAACCGTAGCTCTGCAGCTTTCTCGGCACTAAAGCTACTGAAAATAGTCGAAATGTTACCAAGAGCTAACGATTCTAGAACTAGACAATCGTTTTCTTCCTTCAGATTCAAGAAATCTTTCTTCAAGGCTTGGTTTTCGTCAAGTTCTTGAGCATATTCATCTTCTAGATCAATACACGCGTGTTGTAATTCATCGTTTCTTGCATGAAGACCCTCTACTTCACTCTTAAGTATTTCCGCTTCATTTTCTCCCTTGTTGACCTCAACTATCAACTGCCGGTTGACTTCAATGAGTTCAAGTTTCTCTTTCTTGGCCTTTGTGAATTCATCCCTCATGATTTCGTACTCGTTAATCAGGGAAGTTTTGTGCAACTCCGATACTTGAAACTCCGATTTGAGTTGTTGGAGCAGAGTTAAAACGATCTTGTTTTCAACCAATAACCGCTGCTTTTCATCTTCTTCTTTCAAGAGAGCACGCTTCATATCCTTGATATTACTAATAATCTCTTCGATAGATATCTTTGAAGTTTCGTACCCATCTTTACATCCACCTTTTGAACCAATCTCAAGAGCCAAAAATACTTGATAAATCCCCAACCTCAGATTTTCGACTTCAACTAACAAGAGCTCTTCTTCAACCTGTTGTTCGAGAATTTCAGTCTCCAGCTCAGAAATCAGATTATCGGCCAATTTGGATGCTTCAACGTGTTTCTCACGCTCAACCAATAAAGAGTAGTTCTTTTCTTCTACGTCTTGTATAAACTTGTGTAAGATGAAATTCTCAAACTGTGCGATCACGGCTTTATCAAGTTCTTCTTGAAACTCTTCTTTCCTCCATTTGTTGTCTTCGTGAAGACGATGAATATGATTCTCCAAATCATCTAACCGTTCTTGGTTTCTGGTCATAAAACTCTCTCGTTCTTGCTTCTCCATGCTCAAAGAACACATCAATTCTTGGATTTGAGAGTTTCCCATTTCTTTTTCCTTCTCAAGGACACCATATCGTTCTTCGAACTGTGTAAACCGTTTCTCGAGAGTTTCTAGTCTTTTCTGGACACTTTCCAGCTGAGATGCCAACATGCTTCTCTCTGCCACAAGTTTAGACTTTTCATCGTTGAGCAACTCGCTGAGTTCTTCTAATCCCTTTGATTTTTCTCTCAGATGTTCAAGTTCGACGTTTGCACTAGAGAGAGAGTTCTCAAGAACACTGCTTTGATCCATGAGTTTCTGCATATTAACAGTAATAATGTGTAATTGAGACAAAAGAAGGGTTTTTTCAAGAAAAAGAGCGGTTTTTTCTCCATGTAACAACTCGCACGAACTCTGCAGCTCCTCAACCTTGTTTCTTGACCCTTCTAGTTCACAGTTTACGTCAAACAACGAGCTCTCTAAAGCAGTATTCTTCTCAAGAAGTTCCTTCGCGTTTTTTAGTGATGACCCTAAAGATTCTGGATTCAAACCAACCGACTCGAGTTGACTCATCAAAGCCTGGTGGCTCGTATTCAATTCCGTAATTTCTTCTTTCAAACCACATATTTCTTGCTGCATAGCACTGCATTGACCCAACTGCAGTGCCACCTCGTCTTCGAGTCTCTCCTTCATTTGCCTCAATCCGAGGATTTCAACTTCTGAATTCTTAATCGAAACAGCAGAAGATGCATTTAGTTCGTTCAAGCTCTTGTTGTCGTCTTTAACTTGTCTCATTTCTTCTTCTAAACCCGATTTGCAAATCTCCAAATCTTTCACCATTTGAAGCCCGTTTTTAAGCTCAAGTGCAAGAGCTCTCTGCTCTTCTTGAGATCGGGTGTATAAAGTCTGCAAAGTCTGGAGAGCAGCTTCGACTTGCACGTAATGCGTGTGCTCCTCTTTTGCACAGCTTCGAAGTTTCTCCAAATCCTCGTGCTTTTCACATAATTCTTGATCTTTCAACATTATTTTCTTCGCCAAATCACTTGCTTCCAGCTTCAGAGATTGGTTTGAAATCTCTAAACGAACGCAAATCTCTTCAGCACTTTGAAGGCTTTTGGTTCTCGCCAGAATTTCGGTATTTAGGCGTTGAACGTCTTTTTGGGCAGAAGAAAGATCAAGTTCTAGATTATATGATTTCTCCAAGCATTCCGCATATAAAACACGAAGAGCTTCTTTTTCATCGTGTAACTCGGAAAGATCCTTTCTAAGCTTATCAACTTCCTCCTGAGCTCTAGCAGCTTTTTCGGAAAACATTTTGGCTTCTTCCTCCATTTCTAGAATCTTCTTCTCCAAAACGGATATTCTATCCAGACACTTTCCGTAGTTCAGAAGACCTGCATCGTTTTCGGATTCTAATATAGTGAGTTTGTTCGTCAGATGTCGAGCTTCGGTTTCTGCTTCGACTGCTCGTTTTCCCATTCCCTTTGCTTCTTGCTGTGCATGCGAGATCTTTTCCTCCAAATCCGATATCGTTTCCAGATACTCCATTTGCTTGGTCAAACCAGCTTCTTTTTCAGCCTGCATTAAACTAAGAGCTTCTTTCAACATACGGACTTCTTTTTCTGCTTCGCTTGCCTTTTCATCTAGTTCCTTGGAACTTTCTAGAACACGATTAAGTTCTCCATCCGCACAAGAAAATTTCTCCAAACTCTCTTGATACTTAACGAGAAGAGATTCCTTTTCAGAAAGTATATCAGCCAGAGCCTTCTTTAAGTTCTGAATTTCACATTCCGCTTTATCCGCACGCTCGGATTCTATGAAAATTTTGGCCTTGTTTTCATCATTCTCATCAATATTCTGCATCTTTCCTTCTAGAAACTTCTTTTGTAGCTCATCAGGGTCAAAGAGAGACTGAATTTGACGAGAGAAGTCAGATGTGGTGGTGATCGAAGATGATGAATCTTCGGCCGATCCGAAAGGTTCTTGGTTGGGAAACGCTGCTTGCAAAGTCCGTTGGGCATGACGGAGCTCCCCAGTTGCGTAATCGTATCTTTCGGCTAATGCACGGTATGCTCGGTAGAACTCCTCGACCAGTTTCATGAGCTCGGGACGCTTCTTATAGTACATTTCCGCCCTTCTTGCAAAGGAATCCGCATCTTCTTCAATGAGCTTGATCATAGATTTGACTTTGGCATCCATGTCTGTTTACACAAATGATAGTCTAGATGTGAGTGAAAGATCATAACTCAGATTTATCAAATTTCAGAAAATGGTGTGATATCTGCATGTCATTGAAAGTTAAACAAATTCTAGAAAAACTCTTCCATAGAGATAACTAAATATCTAAAACCACAAACAAACCCAAATCAGCAAAGGCTCAAAACATTTTAAAGAAAAGATTGGGTATAAAATATTTAGCTAACCATGCATTTGGTAGAGTTGTATTCATTAGCAATAAAAAGATGCAACAATCTTTGTTCTAAAACTTTGCTGTTGGAATGATTGAATGGAACAATAGCTAACGAATGATTTTGTTTCTGTAAGCTCCCTTAAGGCCCTTTCTTTGCATGACACGAGATCAAATGATCAATAACAGTTGTACATAGAGAGCATAACAACCAAAAGGATTTAATATCTAGTTATCACCTTCTTCACATAAATCAAACACATGTAAACCAAACCAAACGAGCCTAGTGTATCCCACCAGGGTAAGATGTATGCAGGTCTGATCTCTACCCTAAAGAGTAGAGCGGTTGTTTATGTGAAAATCCCTCGCTAGTGAAAGCGAAAAATACGGAAACCCCGTGTGATGGTGATGAGAACAACTCTTCATAGAAAATGATTCCAGAAGAAGTGTGATGTAAACAACAAACAAAACAAAATTATACAGCAAAAGGACTATCTGATCAGCTACATTGCCTTTGTTCTTTGATCATGTAAGTTGGAACCTAGTGAGCAACATAAGGACATATATGCAAAAAGAAGAATATCCCTTTTAAATGAAAGAAAAGATAAAATAACTAAAAAAAACCCATATATTGTGATATATAGGGCTGTAACCAAATGAGAACCCCATATATTGTGATATATATAGGGACGGAATCAAATGAGAACCCATATCTTATATAGCGACGTAATCAAATGAGAATTATATATATAGTAAGTTATGAGGAAAAAAAAATCTTTTGGGTCCAGTGTAGTAAGTTCACCTCCATCACAGACAGAACATGCATCAAACTCCCCTTGTAAGGAAAAGGCAAATTCGATTTCTTCTTTGTCAATATACAAAGATTTTAATTTTGCGTTAGCCGTATCATTAACCCTTGTTCCAAAAGATATTAACCCTTAACTAATAAGTAAAACCACCCAAAGGGGTCCATCAACTTTCGTGAAGGCATACTCTTAACTCTTTCTGCTCTACAAATGTCTCGCAAAGTGTAACGGAATTTTACAAAACAAAAAAAATAATAGGTAATGGCACCACATAACACCCAAACAATTGGAGTCCCACATCTGCTAGACCGACCTAGACTTGGACCCTTTCTTGCCTTAAATGCTCTTTTGGAGGGTAATCTGATGGGGTCCCACATATCGTCATAAACCGTGGTTTGTCAAGGGGAATGTGATTCAAACAAGTTATAAATTTATAATTTATATCATGAATGATTGATAGAAAAAAATAAGAGCAGAAATGATACCTGTAAGATTCTCTTGAAGCCATTTAGAATTCTTGGGGCTAATGTGACTGTCCCACCACCAAGAGTACAAGCGCCTTGAATCAGAATTTAACATGCAAGCCATCACTCCACCTACAAACAAAAACCCAACTGATTTGGATCTCAAAATCCCAAAACCCACTATCAAATTTTCTTCTTTCTTTTTTTTCTTTTCTTAAAAAGAAGCCACTTGATCTCCTTAACTCCTACTTTTGCACCTAAAATCAGCAGTTATTGAGCACAAATTAAAGTAAAAATTAGACAAACCCAAAACAGTGGAATTAGGGTTATATCAATACATGAAGTTACCTTCTAAATCAAGCAGAAATTGGGATTTTATAGGAAAAATTAACCCCACAAATTGAGTTGTATCCAAGAAAGACCAAGGGAATAGCTATGAGACCTCTAAATCTGGACAAAAATATATCAATTACACAATGGCTTCTTATCAAATTGAAACTATTAGACAACATACTTTTTTCAAGAAAATATGTACAAAAAACAAGATTTTGCTGACAAAACTCTAGCATTCACATCTAAGTAGTAACCCAAAATCAGTCAAGATATTTCAACAAAGGGAAACCAAAGAGAACAAACACATTTTGTGCAAATGGGATTTCTAACGAAAATATTCACATTTACCCTTTTCAATAGCTTATCAAAAACTGGGTATCAAGGATAGGACCCAAAGTGGGTTCAGGAGAATGAACTGGTGAAACTGATTTAATTCAAAAACGGAAAACAAAAACATAGCCATTTTGTGCAAATGACTTGATTTAAAGAAACTTTACACAAACCCATTTACTTGTGAAACCGATTAAATCAAAATTATTTAAAAAGGGGAAGACAAAAACATACCCCTTTTGTGCAAATCACTTGATTAGGAGAAGATTTACACAAACCCATTTACCAAAACCCAGATGAGTTCGATTAGCATTAAAAAAAAACAAGAAAGAAAGAAAACGATATGAAGTACAAATTCAAAAAGAAAAACACACAAAAAAAAAAAAAAAGGAAAACTTGATCCTCAAAACATTAAAGGGTATGACAAATCAATGTTTTTGAACAACCAAGATCAATTACCTTAACACAAAAATGAAATCTTGTAAATGGGGTTCTGGATTCTGATCTTGCAGTCGCAACCCTTCACCCCAACAACGAAATATTCTCCATCAACCCATTTTTGCTTATTTTCTCTCTCTACAAACTCTTGCATTCAACGGTAGTATTTCTTGATGTTTTGACTATTGGGTCATCTTGTTCTTTTTTCTACTAATTTTATTTCAGACATTTGGTACAGTGTGAGAATGACTACTGGTCTGTAAAAAGGCACAAGTGGGAAACGTGAAGGGTTCTACTAAATATGTTTAGTTTATTGGGGGGGTACTCGAATCCCACACATAATAAATGGTAAAATACTCAAACTTCATGATTTTGTCCATTATAAGCATGTTTCTTCCAATAAATACTATAAAATATTTGAATTAAACCTCAAGATTAATTGCAGAAATGGTCCCTTGAGTGTTAGCTAAGTATACTACTTTTAGTTAGTTTTTCTTTAATTTGTATTGACAACACTTTGATTCTTTTTCATAATGAAACCGATTTTTATCTTAATGGTCGTTTATAATCTAATTGTTATCTACATATTGTGTGAATCATATACGATTTGTAACGGTAGAATTGATCTCTCTCTCTTTCTTATATATTAACTATTATAGTTCTCTCTCAACCTTTTTATAATTTCTGATCTTTAATAGGGATCCAACATTGAAAAAAGGACAAGGTTGGGGTGTGATAGGACCGGTGTGGTGTGTACATCTTGAAAAATCAAACTTTGGCTATTGTCTTAAATATATTTCTAGTTGTATATGTGAGAGATCAATACAAATGATAGGTGGTTTGTTGAAGATACATAGACATTGTTTGGCAAACTAGCTTATAAGCTAGCTAGTAGGCATGAGATGATAAACAAGGAGCATAGTAGCAAATAAAATAAGGTGAAGTGGTTTGTATAAGAATAAGGTTTTGTGAAGAAAAATTGTGTATTAGTAATAAATTTGACAGTGGTTAGTCGTATAAGAATTCTAGGTTTTTGACGGAATTCGTAATGATTATGAGAGAGATTTTTAGGTTTTTGTATTGGTAACTAATTGTATAAAAAAGTTAAATACCATTTTTTGTTTCAATAATTTATTAGGAGATTCTAAGTATTTATGGTAATAAGTTGTATCTTAGATAAATTGATATAGAGTTATGCTATAAGGAGCGTTAAAGCGTGGGGGTATCCCCTATGTTGAAAGAAACATATGCTAATAGTTAGCATACCCCTATTTTAATGAAATATAGCATGTCAAGTCAAATATGATCGACAAATGTTACAATGGAATGTGGCATAGGCCAATGCGAACACAATTTACAAATGTGTAACGCATTAATGGAATAGGCAAAACATATGAACTTATCAACCGGTACGTATATATCCATAAAGGAATTGCCAACAAAAGAGTGAATTGCATTAGTGGTCTCGATATGTCTTCCTTCAACCACATGATTCTCACCGGTGGTTCCCTAACTTTTCATTTTCTTAACACCGACGGTCACTCGAGTTAACACAATTAAATTTGGTTATGTTAAGATGAGGCATGTGAGGGCCACATGAGGGCAATATAGCCTTTTTTTTACCTCTTTTTTCTTTTAAGAAATAAAAAATAAATTAATCATATATATAAATATCAAGGTTCTAAATGACGTGAGGCATGACGTGACAGTGAGGTCAAACCTCAAGCCTTATGAGTTACGGCGGCGAGGCCACAACGTTTTTCAAGGATATATATATATGGTTGGGTTCTGGTGAGAAGTTGAGGTTATCGTGAGAAGCGGTTATCAACCGTTGGATGAGAAATGGACGCACATTAGGATGAGATGCATCTAGATAAGATGCACCAAATCAATTCTCTTCTAAGGCGCAATTCATGAAAGGGCATGAGATTAAAAGTGGTCAATGGTTCAAATCCACTTCTCACGCTTTTCACCGTTAACTCAACTTCTCACACGATCATTCGCCTATATATATATACATATACATATATATATATATATATATATATACATATACATATATATATATATACATAAGACGGTTATCAAACGAGAACCAAAAAAAGATTATGAACCGTGAAAACCGATCTAGGTGATTTATTGGTTTTAATATATAGATATTAAACACAATGGCAATTTTGAAATAATTTACAACTTGATTTATTATGTGTTGAAATTAAAATTCAAATGGCGTCTTAGGTTTTTTTTAATCCATCAGGTCATCCCTAGCTCACTTCATCGTTCCCCTTTCATCTACGACTTCTCCTCTTCCCTCCCTTACTTCGTTGTTCCCCTTACCACCGGTCATCCCTTCCGATCATCCCTTCTGGCCACCCTCAACCTGTAAAGAAACATCGACTCTAGGTCCACAAAACGTCACTGGTTCTCCTTGTGCCACCACCTAGCAGTGCCCTCGGTTTCGTGGATTTTGGAGATAGATATTTCATCCTGATGAAGAAATCGAGATTTCATTAAGTTTCGTGAAAAACGTCACTTGTTCTCCTAAATCAGGTGACAACACCAGATGGTTCTCCTAAATCAGGTGAAAACGTCATTAATTGGTTCTCGCTAATGTGCATACCCATTTCTTTTTTTGAACAACAACACATAGTGGAGAAGGTGACGACCGATTTCAATGTCGACTCGGATGGAAACGGTATGTTTATATCTCCTTCGACCATAGTCTTTATCAGATGGTCAATGATCCATCTCTCTACGGTTTCATCATGTGGGGTATCACCGACATCTAAGGTTCATTCCATTTGATTTGGGGATTTTGATTTGGGTGTCGCCGACATCTAGGGTTTTTCAGTTTGTTTAAGAGTTTTGATCATGTTTTGAATTTCGTTTTTCTTTTCTTTTCCATCTGACGAACAATTTGGGTTTTATTTTTACGTTTTTGAAGGATGATTTTCTTTAGGCGGTATAGATTACAAATGTCCATGGTCGGGTCTACGTCATCATCTTACTGTTGTTACAGATGCAATCGTTTCATCATCGTACTGACTTTCCAGCAAGATTCATCTCTATTTTTCCCTCATTGTAATGGTGGATTCATAGAGGAGATCGAGAGCTACGCCCGGTTACCAGAAACCACATCTCGGAGTGTAATACTCTCGAATTTGGTAAGAGCAACTAATAAAATTTTCGATATAACATCAAATAAAAGACAACACCTCTTCCTACAATTCAAAAATCAATATGACTCAAATATAAAATTCGATAAATAACCTCAATAGATACAAACTCCAATGATATACACGGACTAAACTGAAGTCGGGTGTTACTCAATCCCAAACACAAGTTGCTCTCCCCAACCTAATGCGGAAGACTTCATCAAGCTATTCACTCCTCGGGTACACAACTAGTACTTCTCTCTTCACTGTGTTACTAGAACTATTCCCAACCGGAACTGTTGCATATGTCGACAAATAAAAAGGTTAGGCTAACGCCTAGTGAGTTCAAGAGTTTTCAATACGAATGTTTATATATGTTGTTAAAAGAAAAGAATACAATTTAAATCATTATAATGAGGTCAACCATGTGCAACAAAACAACTTTATGCATGTTTAAAAATCATGGTTTAAAATCTTGTGTGCTAAACATTTTTCCAAGACTTTGTAATATAATCCACATGATAATTTGGAAACAATAGAAATAATTGGTGCAATTTATTTCAGAAATAAGTTATGTGCATGAATTTGATCGGCACTAAACGTCTCGAAACCACACTCCTCAATTTCCCAATCACCCTATCGTCATCCGGATGTTCAAACATCTTAAGACAATCATCGAAGATTTCATCAGTTCACCTTACAATTTCTCCTCGAATAATGTCGATTCCCTAAGTCTATGGTTCTAAACCAACAAATAACCCCAACCCAAAATGGTCAACTTAATGTATTTATCATGCTTATCCATTACTCCAAATGACAATGCTATAAACATCAACTCTTCTATCGGGTACTTGCTTAGAAACTTCTTAACTACCCCAACGGTCATCACACCAAGACAGTTCAAGCGTACACATGTAACATGTAGGTTCACCATAACACTGGCCAGATGCAATTATGAATGTACCGTACATGATCATCCTTGCAACCCTCGACGATTTTCCCGTTTCTAGCGACTCTATCAACCTCAAAATATCCTATCTTAAAGTGCCTAATGGTGCAATTTCACTTTCAATCACTTAAAAGTATGCTAGTTTGAGTCTAGGCATCCAAAATTAATATCTAATTCTCTCAAACTTAAGTTCTGGTATTAACTTGTAACACCCTCGAATTTGGTAAGAGTAACTAATAAAATTTTCGATATAACATCAAATAAAATACAACACCTCTTCCTACAATTCAAAACTCAATATGTCTCAAATATAAAATTCGATAAATAACCTCAACATATACAAACTCCAATGATATACATGGACTAAACTGAAGTCGGGTGTTACTCAATCCCAAACACAAGTTGCTCTCCCCAACCTAATGCGGAAGACTTCATCAAGCTATTCACTCCTCGGGTACACAACTAGTACTTCTATCTTCACTCTGTTACTAGAACTATTCCCAACCGGAACTGTTGCACATGCCGACAAATAAAAAGGTTAGGCTAACGCCTAGTGAGTTCAAGAATTTTCAATACGAATGTTTATATATGTTGTTAAAAGAAAAGAATACAATTTAAATCATAATCTTTCAAAATGATTTACTTAAAATAATGGAAACGACTCGTTCTTCAATAACATGCATTTTCAAAGATGAACACCTCAATACAAACATTCATTTATAAAATGATGCATCCCAAAACTCACTCGAAACGAGGGTAGAAATCGACTTCCAATTTATGAAAACACGAATAACACTTCATATCCCGAAACACCCAGAAACACGGGTGGGGCACAATACCCCACACATAAAAATTATGGACAATAACCCACACATAAAAGACATCACCGAAAACATAAATATTAAAGCCCCAGACCGAAAACAACACCTTTCGGTGACGGGGGAGACCCGATTTCATATAATGTGACGGACACAAAGTAAGCCACACATTATGTTATTAACACCATTTACATGGTCATATCGGTATTAAGTATCGAGCTCGGCATCTTTCAGCGTACACCCATAGATACTTGCACGGAGGACTTACACCATACCGTTGATGCCTAATCGCGCCGCGATAGGGAAAACTAGCGTTCCACCATCGGACAAAATAATTAAAGTATCGAGCTCGACATCTTTCAGCGTACACCCATAGATACTTGCACGAAGGTCTTACACAACATCCGATGCCTAACGTGCCGCAATATGGAAAACTAGTCGTCCATCATTGGACAAAGTGATTAAAGTGCTCATAAATCCATAGCAGACAGGGCTAAAACATTATATGACCCCAATTGAATAACACACACACTCAAAATAGGTAAATATTCAATGATCATAAATTATGACCAAAGCTCTACGTTGAGCTATCAAAAATGGACAAATGTCCCAAAAACCCAATCATAATCAAATACCAAGCCACAGGCTCAAACAACCAAATGACTCATTGTCAAAAGCAACAAAATGCAATAAAACGCACTCGACCAACGTTTATGCAAACACGTGCTCCAAAGTACACGACCAAACTCCAACACAACTTAGAATAAGACAGATCATTTTCCAAATAAGGTTATATCATTGACCCCTTTCAAACCTCTCATAACATAAACTATACATGTGTTAAGCATAAAATCCCAATCACAACAAGCTAATTACTCAAGATATGAACATTATGATCAAGAACTAGAGAGAGAAAGTGTAGAGAGAGAAAGTAGATCTTGTATTAGTCACTAATATGATATTACAATAATGTTCTTCCAAAAATAACAAAGACTAATCCTATTATACCACAAGACAAAACTAAAACTTAACAACTAGGTAAAACTAATCAATATTGACTTTGACAATACAACTTTGACTTTGCTTAAGACTTTGACATTGTTGACTTACACATTGACTTTTCTTATTAAATCTTGTATACAATATTTGGACTTAACAATCTCCCCCTTTGTATTCAAGATTTAATAAAAATTTGATACATAACTTCAGCACTTGATTCTTCAGCTTTTATCTCTTTGCAGCTTTCACAAACTTTAAACTTTCAACTCTTGAAGAATCTTGGAAAGTCTTTTACTATTTGAAGCTTTGAAAGTCAACAAGCCTTGAACACGAAATGGAATTCTTGAAATTTTGAAAAACAGCTTTAACTCTGAAAATTCTTTCGACTTTGAACAAAAATGTATCTTCATCACTTTGATCTCTGAATCATCTTCGGAAGAACAAACATTCTTGAATCTTGAAATTCTTTACAGAATCTTTTGGCTTTGAATTCTTATCAGACTTGATCTTTGAAAACAACAGCGGAAGCAAATTGAAATTCTGACATGAACTTTGAACATGAACTCTTGAAATTGATTTTTGAATAATTCTCCCCCTTTTTGATGATGTGAGCATCAGATCATCAAAATTTCTTCAATTTCAGCTCAGACTTTGATAACCCCTTTGAAATAATCTCCCCTTTGATAAATGTTGTGCTTTGATCTGAAGATCCGAATCATGAACTATTTATATCTAAATCTTTGCAAATTCAGACATAATAAGCGTGTAACCCTGATTCAACAAATGAAACAGTTAGAAATGCCTGTCAGTAACACGAAGTTATTGTGTACAACGGATGTACAATGTAAGGAGCTAGTTTGATGTTGACTCCCTAGGACTTCCATTCAATCATTGAAATACACAAGGTAATTCTATGAATGTTCTGACAGAAAAACATATTCTCTGTGTGCTCGTGCTTGTGTTTTGAAAGAATTAGTACAATGATTGTGTTTCATAAAGGCTTAAAGTATGTAAATCACTGAGACAACAATGATTGTACATGGACTCAATGTGCATGAGAAAGGGTCGAAGGTGGGGCAACTTTCCTTCTTTTTCAATATCAGTATCTTCCAAGTGAAGATCCGATAGATTATGTGCTGCTTCCCCAGAAAATGTGAAACATTCTCTTTTTAAGAAAAGAATGAGTAGCTAGTGGGGTTGTATGCAAGAGATGGCATGGGCTATTTGCCTATTTCAATGATGGTCACCAAAGAAATGTGAATCAATCAGTAATGTGGCTGCCCGACTCAGAAAGTGGTAGGAGCAGAGTTATGATATTCTTTTAACTCTGATCTCACACCCTCTTTCTTTTTATCATTATACTCACATCTAACCAATCTCTCATTTCCATTTTACCTCAGCTCACTCCCACACTCAATTCTTTTAGACCCCTCTCCCCTCAATCACTCAAAGGATTTCTTCCGGGGTAGAAAACACTGGTTATCGTGAATCCATGGAAGATCTATTAAGCACTCACACTGAATCCCATGATCCTAAAAGTACATGCTGGTCAATGATTTTCTTGACATGTAAATGTAAATCACAAGAAATCATATGTCAGTGTATGTATGCTCATTCAAAAATCAGAAATGAAATTTGAGCATTTGAACTTTGAAGATTTCTCAAAACAAAGATATTGAATGAATGAATATGAAGTCAAGAGAATTGTTTTGAGAATCTGACAATGAATCAATCAGAGCAAATCAAATGGTTAGGGTATTAAAGAATTGGTAATTTTGTTTATATGAACGAATATAAACAATTTATCAAAGAAAGCACAAATATGAACAAGATGAATGATGTACAACAACTTTGAATGCAAACGGGGGTATTACCATAGAAAAATTGTTTCTTTATGAGACATGGTAATAACAAATTCAAATAAAATATTGAACCGGTGTGTGTGAATACTTGACAGTATATGAACAAGATAATACACAAGTATTGATCTTTGGAAACACACGGTCAGTTAAACAATAAAGCACAAAAATTGAAAAACATTTAAAAATCACACTTCTAAATTGAAATCGTTTGAGAATATGAAGTGGTTTGAACATTTAAGAAAATTGTTTTTCATGTTCGAAAGTTGTTCTTCTTTCAAACAATCCGAGATCTAGGATCAGAAGATTTTTACCTTTTCGGCTCCCCCTCAAATCATGATATAAAGATTTGATCTTTTGAGCTCCCCCTGGATATTAGCACAATATCCAACTTTGATCATTGATGAACGGGTCCTGATCTGTCATGTGATCAGAAGCCACTTTATTCATATTATTTATTCAAAAATAAAAGGACAGAAAGCAGTAAAATGATTATAGAATGAGTTCTGATCTGAAGTAATCAGAAGTCATAACCTTTACTCCCCCTTAAATTAAGCATCTGAAATATGTCAATTAAAACAGGATAGAGATCAAACACTCCCTTTGAATTGTTAGACCATCAATATCAGAAAATTTAGCAAATAAAAAGTATAGGATAGAGATCAGATCAATTCACTCGGGATGAAGACCATCAATATCCATCGGATGCAAGCATACAGGAGTAAGGTCTTTTGGATCTCTAAGGTACGGGTCCTAAGTTGTTTTGCTTAGAAGCCATTGTATTTTATCTTTGAAGTCCGGGTTTTGAACTGTTATGTGCAAAAGCCATTGTCTTTCTTACTCCCCCTTGGATTGAGGTGCCTGCAACACAGATTCAGGTTTCGGTTTTGGTACCCACAGGTATTTGGGTCCAGAAATGTTAGTTGCAGTTCGTGTGGGGGATACAGAGTAAGATCCATACCAGAAATGATCATTTGTTTTGTGAAAATGATCATGTGTACAACAAATAGAACAATAAAATTTCTTACCGTTAGGTGCTTTGTTCTTCTTTGCTTTGTGTACATGTACACATGATTTCTTCTCTTTCAGCTCATTTTCTTTATCATCTTGGACTGGTTTCTTTTGCCAAACCAGTTTCTCTTTCTTGAAACTTCTTCTTGGATAAGTATCTGAACCATCTAAAAATTCATCGTAGAAAAGGTTAGTGCGACGAATCTGATTAAAGGATTTGACTGACCTTTGTGAAGAGATAAATTTCTGATTTGAACTTGAAATAGATTTTTCAAGCTCTTTGATCTTTGAGGCGAAGTCGTCTCTTTCTTTCACAAGTTGGTCAATCTTTGTCTTGAATTCAGACTTCGTACTTTGTTCATTCAGCGCAGCTGCAGACAGTTCAGATAATTTTGAAGTTAGCTTCTTGATTTCAAATTCAAAAATGGATCTTTCTTCCTCAAATCCTTTTTCTGACTCAGTTCTTTGGACGGATAATTCTTTAAAGAACCCTACATTCTTTTGTTCTATGACCTTCTTCTCTTGAGCAAATTTCTCTCTTTCCAAAATCAGTACTTTCTCGAAATCGGAGATTTGTTGAGAAAGTTTTAAGCCTTTAAGCTCCAACGACTTCTTCTCTTCATAGCACTTCTTGGAAAAGTCTGAGAACTTTTTGGAAAAAAATTTCTTTTCACTTTCAAACTCAACTTTGTTTGCAACAAGCTGTTTTTCCAAATCAGATAAATTCTTTTTAAGCTCAAAGTTCTCATTTTCCAATCCCTTCGTCTTTTCTTTGAAAGCCTTCAACTCGTTTTGAAGCTCAACTGATTCTGCTTGTGGCTCAGATGATTTCTGTTCAGTTGTCTTCAGTTGGCTTTGAAGATTCATAATCTCTCTTTCTTTCTCTTTTATCTCTTTCTCCTTTTCATAAAGAATACCTGCAAAATTAGAACTATTTTTAGTACAATTTATACATTCAGGAGTTTTAATACAATTGAACAATTTTAGTTGTAACTCCTGAATCTTTTTGAGGTATTCTGAATTTTTTAATTTCAGATCATTTCGCTCAGCTTCAATACCAAATATATCAGATCTGTAGTAAATTGACATCTTGAAAAAGCTTGATAGGAAAGATCGTTCCCAAACTAATGTATCAGAAAATCAAAAATCAGATCAAATTGAAATCTTAAAAAAATATTTCGTGAAAATTGAAATTTGAACAATACTTGTTATTTCGCAGTGAAAAAAAAATATTTCCAAAGATGACCAAATAATTTTTCCAGACTTTTTTTTTTAACCAAGTCTTGAAGACCCACACAACTCAAGGTATGCGCTTCTGGCTTGAATCACAAAAGAAACTATGCGGTTGAAGTAATGCGTGTGAAGAATGACACGCATTTGATGATATGCGGGTTCAGTAGACACGCACTTTGAAGTAATGCGTGTGAAGAGTGACACGCATTTGATGATATGCGTGTATAGAATGACACGCACAATAAGCTATGCGTGTTCAGCTGAGCACGCACTTGAAGATATGCGTGTGAAGTGTGACCCGCACTTTGAATGCTATGCGGGTTCAGAGTGACCCGCACAATAAGATGAATGACCCGCATACTATATGAATCACCCGCATACTTTGATGAACACACGCACACCACTAAAATCAATCAAAATCACACCAAAACACATCTAGACTTCGAATTTCAATCTGAAAATTTGACAATTCACTCACCTACACAATTCGAACACAATTCTAGCAAGCAATTTTGATTAAAAACATAGAAATCAACAAATTTGATTCAAGAACAGTGACAAAACACGTTTTCACGAAAATCTCAAAAATGAAAAATTGAAACCGATTTTGTTCGAATTTCAAGATGGAATAAAAAAAACAATCAATCACCAACATAAAATGAACATAATGAATCCATTTTCTTGCATTAAAAATGATTTTCACAAAAAAAAAATCAATGAAATAGTTACGAACTTGTTTCTTGAAAAAACTTTCGAAATTCACGATTTTTCAAATCAAATCACACAATTTTCAATTCAAATCATGATTAAATCTCTTCTGAAAAGTTTGGTATGGCTCTGATACCAATTGTTAAGCATAAAATCCCAATCACAACAAGCTAATTACTCAAGATATGAACATTATGATCAAGAACTAGAGAGAGAAAGTGTAGAGAGAGAAAGTAGATCTTGTATTAGTCACTAATATGATATTACAATAATGTTCTTCCAAAAAATAACAAAGACTAATCCTATTTATACCACAAGACAAAACTAAAACTTAACAACTAAGTAAAACTAATCAATATTGACTTTGACAATACAACTTTGACTTTGCTTAAGACTTTGACATTGTTGACTTACACATTGACTTTTCTTATTAAATCTTGTATACAATATTTGGACTTAACAACATGTTTCCAACAAACACCAAAAATGCATTTTTACCAAGTAGTTTCCATTTATGCAATAAATTGTTAAAACACTTCACTTTATGACTTATTTATCAAAATGTCCAAAAGTCCCAAATGTAGGGGTTTTACAAGATTTATAAAGCTGAACACCTCAAATAATTTAACCCACCAAATAACTCAACAAATGATAATTTCATGTAAACATATAACACTTTAAAATAGATATTTTGGCATGTACAACGTTTTTCACAAATCAACTTGAACTCACCTTGCTAGATTTAGGCTAAATATAGATTTTCCCCAACTTGAGCTTCCTTTGGTGAAGAATTTGGATCCATCAACACCCACCTATTGAAACTTTATCTGGGTCATAACCAAAGCCTAGAGATGTACCAAAAGTAACCCCAAACTCAGATTCATAATGTAACACCCCGACTTTCGAAAGGTATCATTTCAAGTTAATACAGAAACTGATATATCAAGGAAAAATAAGATATTTAATCTTGGACCTGAATCCTATATTTTATAGTCTAGATGGATTAAGGATTCAATTACGAGTCCAACGGTTCTTTCCGGAGCAAAAACGGAGCTATAACGAAGAAGTTATGGCCAAAGCAGTTTCGGTACGCGCTAGGCTATAATGCCCGGCGATTGTGACAGTGTCACAATCGCCTGTCAAGGTCACCGGAGCCCAGAAACGCTCGGTACAATCTCAGCGATTGTGCCCGGCGATTATGACATTGTCATTATAGCCTGGAACAATCGCCTGGGTGTTTCAGGGTGTTAAAATCGCGATTTTCAGCCCCAAACTTCATTTTCTTCATAACTCTCTCATTTCAACTCCGATTTGGGCGATTCAAGTTGCTACGGTTTAGTTTTTGAGAGATTTTCAAGGATATGGAAAGATATTGGAAGTATAATGGAGTATACTAGAGTATTTGGTGGTGGTAATCTTCTCATCTCTCACTATTCATCTTCTTCCCCAAAGTTTTCTTGGTTTTCATCCACCCTTTGTTCTCCCTTTCATAGATTGGAGTTTTGTAACCATTTTGGTGAACTATAAGTGTTTTGGTTGGTGGATTCAAGCTTGGGTTAAGGTAATCTTCTATTCTCTTAAGTTATGGGAGTTAGGGTTTCGGTTTTAGTTGAGGTATTCATGCACATGGTTTGGGAAATGATTCTTTGTGGTTGATTATGTTTATGTATGGTTGAATATGTATGGATTTAGGTTTTGGAAGTTTTGTCTTGAGAATCCAAGTGTTTTTCAAAGGAGCTCTAATTGGGGGGAAAATCTAGATTTAGCCTAAATCTAGCAAGGTGAGTTCAAGTTGATTTGTGAAAACGTTGTACATGCCAAAATGTCTATTTTAAAGTGTTTATGTGTTCTACATGAAATTATCAAATGTTGGGTTATTACTAATCTATGATTATTTGAAGTATTTTAACTTTACAAACTTTGTATAATACCCACGTTTGGGATGGTTGGGCATTTTGATAAAGGTGTTACAAATGAATGTGTTTTGAGGTCTTATTTCATAAATAGATCTTTGGTCAATGAAATACGTTTTAAATGTTTGTTGAGTCTCATGCATCATTCATGAAATGGAATGTTTTATAAAGTATCACTTGCACATTTAGGTGAGGTATTTGAAAGAATGTTTATAGTCTCATTTTATGATTTTCATTCTTATCAGCAATTAAATTTGGAAAATGCATATTTTGTGTTATGAGTTCATTTGGAAAATGGGTTGCCTCAACTAATGTTGAGTTTTGAACTAATCTTACTTTTAGTCGCGATGTTTACATATCTGTTGGTCGAGTGCGTTTTATTGTAAGTTATTTCATTTACCAATTGGTCAATGGGTTGCTAAGCCTGCGACTTGGTGTTTTTATTTGATTTGGGGTCTTTGGACAATTGTCCAGTTTTGGTAGCTCGACTTCGAGCCTTGTTGGCAATTTTGGATGAAGCTCGTTAGGTATCGGGTGCGATGTAAGTCCTACGAGCTGCACGTTAGGTATCGGGTGAGATGTAAGTCCTACGTGCTGCACTTTAAGGTACCGGGTGCGGTATAAGTCCTTTGTGCTCAAGTATTACGATATTAGATGAGGGGCTCGACATAGGAACTCGACGGGGTTGAACTCGAGTTTCCGTGGGTGTACGTTTAAAGCTACTGAGCCTGACATCTCTTGCGTGTACTTTTGTTTATATGACTAGTCATAACAACATAAAATGGGCTTACTTTGTGGACCGTCACATTTTATGGAACCGGGAATCCCCCGTCACCGAAAGGTGTTGTTTTTGGGTATTGAGTTTTATTATCCAAGTTTTCGGTGACGTTTTGTATATTTGGGTTCTACCCTTGATTTATGGGTTGGGTATTACGTCCCACCCGTGTTTTGGGTGTTTTGAAATATAAGGTTTAACCGTACCTTCTTAAATGGAGAGTTTAATTTATATTTGCACTTTGAGTGAGTTTTGGGTTAAAGCTAATTTATGAAGGGGCGGTTTACATTGGTATCATCCTTTTGTAGTAGTTTGATTTGGAAAATGTCCAAATTGGTGTTCTCCGTCTAAAATGCATATTAATGGAAAACGAGTCGTTTGCATATTCAAAGCATACCTTTTGAAAGATTATGAATTAAACTGCATTATCTATTTTCACAAACATCTTTATTTATGTTGAAAACTCTTGAGCTCACTAGGTGTTAAGCCTAACATTTTTATTTGTCGGCATGTGCATCAGGTTCCAGTTGGGTTTTGGTTCTAGCAGCCATGAAGAGTTGAGCCTTAGCTTTGTGCAAATGTAAGTAGTTGGTGAAGTCTTCCGCAATTTTGGAGACAGTGACTATTATGGGGTTTTAGTAGCATCCGTTATTATCACAGGCTTTTGTATAGAATGAATGTTTGTAATGATGTTAAATCTTAATTTGTGGTTGTAGATAATTCCTTTATTGATGTATTTAGTAAATTTTTAATAAGTTGCTATTTCCATATTTAAGGGTGTTACAAGTTGGTATCAGTGCTTAAGTTTGAGAGAATTAGGTATTGATTGTAGGATGCCTAGACTAAAACTAGCGTTTTTATAAGCGATTGTAAGTGAAGTTGCACATTAGGAACCTTAAGATAAGATATGATGGAGTTGATCGAGTCACTAGAAACAGGAAACTTGTCGAGGGTTGCAAGGATGAGCATGTGCGGTACGTTCATAATGGCACCTGGCCAGTGTTATGGTGAACCTACATATTACATGTGTATACTTGAACTACCTTGGTACGATTACCGTTGGGGTAGTGAGAAGGTTTCTAAGTGAGTAATCTAAGGAAACGTTGATGTCTATAGCAATGTCATGTTTAAGTGATAGTTAAGTGCGTTGAATGCATTAAGTTGATCGTCTTGAGTAAGAATAATTGGTTGGAGTAGAACCTTGAGCTTATGGAATTGACGTCATACGAGGAGAGATTGTAAGGTGAACCGATGAAATATCCGAGTGTTTCTTTAAGAGGTGGAGTATCCGGATGACAATGGTAGAAAATTGAGATTGTTTTCCTAAGATGCTTGATACACTCGGATGACAATAGTATGTCGGGTTTTTTTTTGGGAAGTGTATATGATGCCAAGTGTCGATCAAATTCTTGCACTAAATTTATTTCCGAAATAAATTTGCATAAATTGTTTCTTATGTTCGTAAAACAAAAAGTGGTTTCTATTATAAAGTTTTGGTAGAGCATTTAACATGCATCAGATTTTAAACTGTGAGCTTAAGCATTCATGAAAATGTTTTGTGCACATAATTGCAAATTGTTATAAAAAATCTCTTTATTCACGTCTCCTGTTTAATGCTATTTGCGGATAATGTAAAATCCATATTTTAATGTCATTTGAGTATTGGGCAAGTAGCTATGAGATTTTAACCTAGGCATTGGATCTCCTCCACATATGTCAATGGTTTTAAAGGAAAAGTTATTCCCACGCGTTGAGTCGGAATTTCTTGAGAATTTTAGTTTGCGTGAGTTTTGTTGAAATTTCATGGAGTATTGTTTTATACGATGTCTTTCCATGCATGAGTTTTAATTTTGCTTCTTTTAAGCTTACGAGTTAGTTGGCGTCGTGTCCCATGTGAATTTTGTTAAAGGTGTCATTTTATCTTTCATTGCATTAAAAGAGGAAACTCTTGAAGGCTTAGTGTTTTAGCCATATTGCCGTCTTACATTCTTGTTGAGAAATGAAAATTTGTCACGGCATGATTTTAGCATTATTGAGTTTTGCGAAAATTCAATTAGGTTTAGGGTGCCTCGTCTTACGTCATTTTGCGTTGCGTAAAATAATTTTGAGAACATGTGCATATGCATCATTGTGTGCGTTAATTTATGAGTTGTGTTCAATACTTTGTTTCATGCGAGTCTTGCATCGACACTTTTGCAACCGTAAGAGGCACCTTGAAAAATCGAAATGTCGCATGATTGCATCTTGAGTTTCACACGAGTATATGTGCATACTTTTGGGTTGAATCCGACTTTCACTTGCGTGAGTAAATATGCGAAATATTTATATTGTCTTAAATTAAATTTTAATCTAAGCGTGCTTCGCTTGTTGACCTTGCTGTTATAAATTTTCCGCAATACATGAAATGAATTTTCGAATTGCATATCGTTGTAGTTACCATCTTGGTCAAATGTGTCTTATCGAGGCGGCTTAAAGTTTTAAACTCGATTTGAGAATTATTTGCATTCTTATCATTTCATCGAACTTTGGGGAATAAACTGTTGCATATGGAGTGGTTAATAATTTTATGTCGCAACGACTTTTGGGTTGGGAAGTCAGAACTTTAAAATTAATTTGTGAATGTCTATTTCGGGAATTGTACAAACTTTTATTGCACATGCTATAGTGCGGAAAATTATCTTTCATATGCATAGTATAAATTGATGCATTACTAGGACCATGGTAGTCCGTTTGAAAATTTTGTTGCGCATCTCTTGTTACCGTTTTTTATTAACGTAAGTATTGAACAAACGAGTTTTTGGAAATGGTTTCATATGCGTTGTGTGGTTAATCAATTTTGAAACCTATCGCATGGACGGTAGTGTATTTTGCCGCACGTTTAATCGTTAGGAAGCCTTTGTATTCGAAAGTTTTATAAACTCAAATTGGCATACTAGTTGAAAAACCTTGAACTCATTAGGCCTATAGATTTTAACCCTGCGTAAGAGCAGTTGTAACTAGGGACTAAGGGAGTCCTTGGAATTGGAGGCGTCGGATGTTCTGACTTGCGGTCAGTCGTGAAAGTTTGAGTTTCAGTTTTGAATATGTGCGCATTTGTTTTATGGAAGTAGTAGATTTAAGTCTTCTCCGCTAGTTAAGGGGTGATTTTATACTTCGGTAATCATGCGGAATAAGGTCTTATGTGACTATCTGCGCTTCTTTTGGGATTCGTTGTGATGGATTGCTAGTCGGTGTCATATCATGGGTTGTGTTGTCGGCATACCGTCTTGGTGGGTTCCGCGATTAAAAGGAAATTTTGGTGATCTGTTTGTTAGAAATGCGCAATTTGGAATTTTAGCATTTTGTTAGGTGTCAGCCTTAGTGCGACGATCCGTCTGGAATGAAATCGTGGGCGGCATGTCCACATTTTCGAGGTCACCGTTTAGTCTTAGGTGTCGACTTGTTTTCTTGAAGTCAATGGATCTTGGAATGTTTGGAAGTATTCCGGTTGGATTATGGGAAATAATGACCTTTCGGTGATGGAAATTAAAAGAAGGTTAAGTGTTGATGTTTAAGTACCAATGGGTATAAGCATCCCTGTGGTGATAAAGATTTTGTTAAAGGAATGTTGTGTGGTTGGGGTTGGAACGGAGTTGAGTGATAGCCGAATTTGGGTTAACCAGTTACCTAAAGGACGCATTGGTGCGCCTTGGAAGGACATCTTCATCAATATTAGGAGTGGATCTGTAGGAATATGAGGATTCATGGGATTTGGGATAATCGACTATCTGTAGAGCGTAATGGTATGTTTCTGGTGGAAACACAATGCTTGGGTCTATAGAAGTGTGGGAGCACTTGCAGACATTGTGTCCGGGTCAGCTTTGAGGAACGGATTTAAAGGTTGCGATGGTTCAGACCAAACTAGTCGTTAGGAAATTTCGTCAAAGGATAATAACTCTTTAGTGATGGTGATTTTGGAGACATTTGGTGGGAATGTCGAGGTGAACTTTAAGTACAAATGAATTTTGAGGAGACTTTGATGCATCGTAATTAGAAGTATCTAAGGGAATAGTTCGGATTGGGGTATTCTTGATGGAAATGACTAGATAAGGTCGTAAGTTGCTTTCGGGGTATTATGAGAAATCTAAGGTTGGGAGGCAACCGAGAGTGAACGATTTAGAAAATGATTAATCAATGACTCAACTTTCATCTTGGCGTCGGTGAAATATTTTGAACGTTGAGATTTAGTTTGTAACGGCACGTTATGAGAAACTCAGCGAAAACCTCAACCGGAATGTAATCGGGTCTGTATATGAGGTGAAGTTTTATGAAGGCATCCCTTTGGGATAGGGAATCAATCGATCTTTCAAATGTGAATGTTGGGTGCTTGGTGATTCCAGATTTCGAGGACGAAATCTCTTTTAAGGTTGGGAGGATTGTAACACCCCGACTTTAGAAAGGTACCATTTCAAGTTAATACAGAAACTGATATATCAAGGAAAAATAAGATATTTAATCTTGGAACTGAATCCTAGATTTTATAGTCTAGATGGATGAAGGATTCAATTACGAGTCCAACGGTTCTTTCCGGAGCGAAAACGGAGCTATAACGAAGAAGTTATGGCCAAAACAGTTTCGGTACGCGCTAGGCTATAATGCCTGGCGATTGTGACAGTGTCACAATCGCCTGTCAAGGTCGCCGGAGCCCAGAAACGCTCGGTACAATCTCAGCGATTGTGCCCGGCGATTATGACATTGTCACTATAGCCTGGAACAATCGCCTGGGTGTTAAAATCGCGATTTTCAGCCCCAAACTTCATTTTCTTCATAACTCTCTCATTTCAACTCCGATTTGGGCGATTCAAGTTGCTACGGTTTCGTTTTTGAGAGATTTTCAAGGATATGGAAATAGATTGGAAGTATATTGGAGTATACTAGAGTATTTGGTGGTGGTAAGCTTCTCATCTCTCACTATTCATCTTCTTCCCCAAAGTTTTCTTGGTTTTCATCCACCCTTTGTTCTTCCTTTCATAGATTGGAGTTTTGTAACCATTTTGGTGAACTATAAGTGTTTTGGTTGGTGGATTCAAGCTTGGGTTAAGGTAATCTTCTATTCTCTTAAGTTATGGGAGTTAGGGTTTCGGTTTTAGTTGAGGTATTCATGCACATGGTTTGGGAAATGATTCTTTGTGGTTGATTATGTTTATGTATGGTTGAATATGTATGGATTTAGGTTTTGAAAGTTTTATCTTGAGAATCCAAGTGTTTTTCAAAGGAGCTCTAGTTGGGGGAAAAATCTAGATTTAGCCTAAATCTAGCAAGGTGAGTTCAAGTTGATTTGTGAAAACGTTGTACATGCCAAAATGTTTATTTTAAAGTGTTTATGTGTTCTACATTAAATTATCAAATGTTGGGTTATTACTAATCTATGATTATTTGAAGTATTTTAACTTTACAAACTTTGTATAATACCCACGTTTGGGATGGTTGGGCATTTTGATAAAGGTGTTACAAATGAATGTGTTTTGAGGTCTTATTTCATAAATAGATCTTTGGTAAATGAAATACGTTTTAAATGTTTGTTGAGTCTCATGCATCATTCATGAAATGGAATGTTTTATAAAGTATCACTTGCACATTTAGGTGAGGTACTTGAAAGAATGTTTATAGTCTCATTTTATGATTTTCATTCTTATCAGCAGTTAAATTTGGAAAATGCATATTTTATGTTATGAGTTCATTTGGAAAATGGGTTGCCTCAACTAATGTTGAGTTTTGAACTAATCTTACTTTTAGTCGCGGTGTTTACAAATCCGTTGGTCGAGTGCGTTTTATTGTAAGTTATTTCATTTACCAATTGGTCAATGGGTTGCAAAGCCTGCGACTTGGTGTTGTTATTTGATTTGGGGTCTTTGGACAATTGTCCAGTTTTGGTAGCTCGACTTCGAGCCTTGTTGGCAATTTTGGATGAAGCTCGTTAGGTATCGGGTGCGATGTAAGTCCTACGAGCTGCACGTTAGGTATCGGGTGAGATGTAAGTCCTACGTGTTGCACGTTAAGGTACCGGGTGCGGTATAAGTCCTTTGTGCTCAAGTATTACGATATTAGATGAGGGGCTCGACATAGGAACCCGACAGGGTTGAACTCGAGTTTCCGTGGGTGTACGTTTAAAGCTACTGAGCCTGACATCTCTTGCGTGTACTTTTGTTTATATGACTAGTCATAACAACATAAAATGGGCTTACTTTGTGGACCGTCACATTTTATGGAACCGGGAATCCCCCGTCACCGAAAGGTGTTGTTTTTGGGTATTGAGTTTTATTATCCAAGTTTTCGGTGACGTTTTGTATATTTGGGTTCTACCCTTGATTTATGGGTTGGGTATTACGTCCCACCCGTGTTTTGGGTGTTTTGAAATATAAGGTTTAACCGTACCTTCTTAAATGGAGAGTTCAATTTATATTTGCACTTTGAGTGAGTTTTGGGTTAAAGCTAATTTATGAAGGGGCGGTTTACATTGGTATCATCCTTTTGTAGTAGTTTGATTTGGAAAATGTCCAAATTGGTGTTCTCCGTCTAAAATGCATATTAATGGAAAACGAGTCGTTTGCATATTCAAAGCATACCTTTTGAAAGATTATGAATTAAACTGCATTATCTATTTTCACAGACATCTTTATTTATGTTGAAAACTCTTGAGCTCACTAGGCGTTAAGCCTAACCTTTTTATTTGTCGACATGTGCATCAGGTTCCAGTTGAGCCTTAGCTTTGTGCAAATGTAAGTAGTTGGTGATGTCTTCCGCAATTTTGGAGACAGTGACTATTATGGGGTTTTAGTAGCATCCGTTATTATCACAGACTTTTGTATAGAATGAATGTTTGTATTGAGTTTAAATCTTAATTTGTGGTTGTAGATAATTCCTTTATTGATGTATTTAGTAAATTTTTAATAAGTTGCTATTTCCAGATTTAAGGGTGTTGATAAGTTAATTATTGTTGATCAAAAATAATCTAAAAGACATTTGAAGAGTCACTCATTTCTAATCTCTGGCTTGGAAAATTTCCGGCCATAAGCCTTCAAATTTTCTCATCATACAGTTTTTTTCTGAACATATTTTCTCAGTGAAAATTTCTTGCACCATAAAAGAATGTGTATGAAATGACATTAACAATCCTCGTATAAACATATGTTTCTAGTTCATATACAAGAATAAATGAAAATAGCCTGTGAAATCATCATGGATTCAAGATTAAACATTGAAACAAAAATATGTATTTATTTGTAGTAATTTTAATCAAGAATATACACTAATTATAAAAAACCATACACTTCAATTCAACATAAACTTTACCATTCTCTAAAAACATAAAAACTTCATGATAAACCCTACATTTTAGCATCACACGTACAAATATAAACTAAAGAATGTACGTAAGAAATGTTCACTTGTAGGTGTTTTGAGAATATATATTGAAATATCATCCTCGCTGATTTGTCCTAGCGGTAGAGGTGTGGGTGTAATACATACATGTGAGGTCTCGGGTTTGGGCCTAGGCACCACTCCTCTGCCAGTGGGATGCATGCGTTGATTTAACTCTCTCATAATACCCGTGGGTCTAGTACGGTGGGGGCGCCTCAGAGGGTGGCATTTACCCTTTTATATTGAAATATCGAAAAACATACATTTTAACTCAAAAAAAGGCTTTATCAGTTTCTAAAAAACATAAACTTCATGAAAATCCTATATAGCATTATGTATACAAATATAAACTAAAGAATGCACATAGTTCATATGTGAGTTAATTAGATAGTTTAAAACCCTAAGGGGGTGTTTGGTTCGCGGAATTGGATGGAATTCAATGGAATTGGAATGTCCAAATCCATTGACCAAATTCCAAAGTCTTGTTTGGTTCACATAATTAAAACTAAGGAATCCTGCGGATTCCATCAAATTCCTTCAAACACGGATTTCACAATTCCACGGGGTATCCTATGGAATTCATTTTCTTTCCAACAGATTCCAATTCCAATTCCAATTCCAATTCCATCCAACCAAACGCGACCAAAATGCGTGGTCAAATTCCATCAAATTCCAATTCCAATTCATTCAAAGTCAAATTCTTTGATGAATTCCAATTCCATCGAATTCCATTCCACGAACCAAACGCCACCTAAGAGGCTAAAACCGTCGAGCAAATCGGATTATATTTGATTTGTATTAGAAAAATTTTATATCCACTTTTTTAATTCATAAATATCTAAGTTTTTTTAAAGATGTAGGTGGCATTCAATTAACACAAAGAATCCTAACAAATATTTAATAATAAGCATTACTTTGTGTTGCTCAAATAATTGAAATCTAAAAAAAATAATGAGACAAGTTTGAAATTTGTCCTCATGATCTTATGGGTCCAATTTGCACATGCTTAGTCTTCAACATTTTGCCTAATTGAAAGTAGCATATTCCAATGTTGTTGACTCTTTAAAGTTGGTTTGAAAAAGAAAATAAGTTTATTATCTTATAAAAGAATTTATCATTCATATATTTATATAATGATAAATATTTTGCTCTGTCTTATATTTTGTTGAACATATTTTCAAAAATAAATTGAGGGTCTTGTTGTCTTCGATGCAACTAAGAGAATATATAGTTTATATTTGATGCAATTAAGAGAACATATTATAAGTTTATTAACGAAAGAGAAACATATTATAACTTTGTAAGAAAAAGTATTTCTTGAAATTTGTTTTATTGGAAGTAAATTACAAATTGGGCATCAGTCTTGTGGGGTTATGCTCATATTTTAGATTTTGTCCCTAAAATGCATTAAATATATCAATGGTCCTTGATTTGTGTTTTTATAACGTTTTGGTGCCTCAAGTTAACATCGTTAAATCCAACTCCGTTAGTCGCTTCATGTGAGGGGCAATTTGGACATTTCACCTCTGGTGGTCCCATCTGCCACCACCCCACCCAATATCCTCCATTAGGTATGTAAACGAGCCGAACGTTCAACAAACCGTTCGTGAACTGCCCAACGGGAAGTTCTTTTATGTTCTTTTATTTAATAAACGAACAAACATGAACAAGTTTTTTTGTTCGTTTAGTTAAACGAACGAACATGAACAAAAGTTTCGTTCGTTCATTTATGTTCGTGAACATTTGTTTATTTATGTTTGTTAAGGTTCATTAACTTATGATAACAACATTTGAATATTAAAGAATTAACATTTGAATAATAATTAATAATAATTAATAATAATAAAGAATTAACATTTAAAAATAATAATAAAAACTGATGTGGGATGTCTTTTTAAATAAATGTTTCCTCTCCTGTTTTCAATGTATTTTCTATGTGGAATACATTCCTGAATCTTAAGTCACGCTTTATGAGGACTACTCATCACTAAGTGAGTCACACTTGCAGCTTGCTGAAGATTTCCATCCCACATCAGTGGGTTTTGCAAGCGAGGGATCATACCCATGTATTATATAACCTGACCCCACATCAGTGGCTTACTGCAATTCCTCCTTGTATTTGCTATATTTATAACACCTACAAGGAGTTCATTTTTGTTAGTTAGCCCATTGGCTTGAGCCCATGCTAAGGGTTTGGTTGGAGCACATCATGAAAGTGGGTGCACCTTGAGTTCGTTTAAAACCTGGATTTGACCGAACATACCACTACAATATATATATATATATATATATATAGCATCACCCAAAAAGGGGAAATTGTAAAAGCGTTTACAAAACAAATATGAATGAGAAACGATAACCTACTAATCTTAACTAATCTAAGCTAGATTAAGGACGACTGGACGGGTGTCGTTGTCATCGCCAAAAGAGTATCAGTCCCAAGTATCGCTTGCTAACGAAGCTATCAACCTCAAAAATACCCAAGATGGCAATTGTACGCTCCCCTCAAGCCTTCGAAGCCCCGCCGCTTAGAGAAACCTGAATATACATGTCATTTAGAGGTAAGTGTTAGGCTTTCGCCTAGTGAGTTCAAACAATTATAAAACCGAGTTAGAAAGATATTTAGTACCAAAGCATGATATCAACAAGAGTTCATTATTAGTTCAAGCCTCATTGATCATTAGGAGGGAATAAGGTTTCACAAAGTAACGGGGGAGACCCGATTTACCATTGACAGTGACGGAACATAAAAGTAAGTCACATTACAATGTTATAGAGCTTCTATTATCGCACCATTGGTTATCAAGTTCAACCACCCACGGTCTTTAGTTTGAGTTCCTAATGATCTATGAAAGACTCATTCGCTATAAGTCACGTATCATGGGTTACCCGGTCATCGAGTTCAACCACCTATGGTCTATAGTTCGAGTCCTCTGGTGATACAATCCCCATGTCTAGCCAAAATGTGGGAATAATCATCCCATTACATAAAAGGTGTCTACATGCCTATTGATCCATTACACTATAGTCTCTTATATGACACTTCTGATACACATACCAAATTGTGCTCAACATAACATGTACATTTGCACAAGTAAAACATTTAAGGAGTGAAATCCATCATTTATCATTTCAACATAGAATTTAACTCATACCATAACTTTCATCAACATTCTTCCAAATAGAAAAATATAACATCATTTGTATATATAAAACCAAGTTCCACCATCAAAATATCTTTTTACTCAAAATCAACAAAACCCTAGTTTTGACCTAGTTTTTCCAAAATTCACCAAATGAGGAGAAATGTAATATTGATCTTAGAGGGACATAAAGTAGCATTTAAAACATATATATAAAGTGGAAGGGTTGTGAAATGAACTCACAATACTAGGTTTGTGTGAAAACCTAGAATTTTGAACAAGATGATGGTAAGAGAAACTTGACCCCAACTTCCAAACCTTAGTGTTGATGGAGAAAATCTTCAAAGCAAGGAGGGATTGAGCAATTATTGACCTAGAATCGCTATAAATGAAGAGAGAGGGGAGAGGATGAGAGTTATTGAGTTGTGGTTGAGTAATAAATGAGAAATGGCCAAGAAAATCGGATTTATTGAGGCCCGCACCTCGACGACGACATTGCCATGCAATAGTGCCCGTGGCACTATCGCGGAAAATGTACCACTGCTCCTCCCCCTTCCGCGATTGTGCCACGGGGAGAGTGACGGTGTCACAATCGTTGGACACTCTTGCCCTTAGTGTACCACGAGCCCCTCTATTCCCGCGACTGTGCCCTTGGCGACAGTGACTCTGTCACAGTCGCTGGGCATAGTCGCTCCACCCATTCCGGAACCCGAAAACCTACTTTTTCTCGCGAAACAGACCTTAGACGACAAGGAAAGCAAACCTAGGCTTTCTCACACTTAATCACTAGTTATAATTTGAAATTTTGAGAGGGAAAAAGTCTTATAACTTACTTGAAATCACAAGTGTTACAACTTGAGCCCATGCTAAGGGTTTGGTTGGAGCACATCATGAAAGAGGGTGCACCTTGAGTTCCTTTAGCATCTTAATGAACAAACATAAACGAACACAATGCATATTTTTTCTAAACGAACGAACAAGAACACCGAAATTTTTGTTTGTTTATCATTCGTGTTTGTTTGTTTTTTCGGTTAAGTTAAACGAACGAAGATGAACAAGCCATTGTTCGTGTTCATTCGGTTTGTTTAAAGGCCTACCCTCCATCACCCAGTCACAAATCCAAACACAAAATCAACAACAAAATCTCAACAACATAACAAAATCAATGCATGAATCAAATCCAAACACAAAGGTGTGATTACATTTTCAATTTCAAATCCAAAAACAAAATCAATATAAGAACATCAGAGTCAAACCCCAAAATACAATCCTTAAAACTCAAATCCTAATCTCAATAGCAACTATAACCCTAACTAAATCTAGACTTTAATCTTGAATCTGGATCTGCATCTTTGACCATCCTCGACATCTTCCCATTGAATTTTAAATGCAAACGGAGACAAGGTTTTACTAGAGAAATGATAGAAAAGGGAGGGGGTTCATCGGAGAAACAAGGAGGGGGAGGGGTTTCACCGTTAAGGGAGGGGTTATATATAATATTAATTTATTTAACATATAATATTGATTTATTATATTTTTAAAGAAAAGAAGAGCACATGTATCTACTTAACAAGTAGTTCACGACATTAAATTGAAGGATCAAAGCTTTATGAAAAACCCAAAATAAATACCGATGGTGTGCTTTATGCATTTTAGAAACCAAATCAAAATCGGAGGATAACATAGGGACCAAATTTGTAATTCTTCTTTTATTAATTTCTTTTATTTGTGATGTTTTAATATAGACAAAAAAGGCTTTTAAAAGTGAGCTTCGTAAAATAAAAAACTTTTTTTAGAACAGCGGTGTAACATCCTGATTTTTATCTCAATTAAGGAAAAATGTTGAACTGGATGAATCGGTAAAGAAAGAACCAAGTATCGAGTATGGCTATAGTGCCATGTGGTTGTGACACTGGTCACAATAGCATCAATGATACTGAGAGTATGGTCGTCTCGGCTATAGTGCCATGTGGTTGTGACACTTGTCACAATAGCACCAATAGTACTAGGAGTATGGTCGTCTCGGCTATAGTGACATGTGGTTGTGACATCTGTCACAATAACACCAATGGTACTGAAAGTGTGGTAGTCCCTACTATAGTTCCATGCATTTTTGACATATGTCACAATAGCATCGGCGTTACCGAGTGTTCGGTCATCTCAGCGAATGTGCCATGAAATTATGACAATGGCACGATAACTGGCATAATAACATCAAATCTTCCGAGAGAACAATCGAGGAATGGCTGGGAGAATGGTCGAGGAACGGTCGGGAAAATGTTCGAAAAACGGTCGGGAAAGCCGTCGAGAAAGTGGTCAAAAAACTCGTGGTACGGGCCAGGCTATAGTGCCTTGCGACTGTGCCAATGGCACTATAGCATGTCAAAGTCGCCAAGGGGGTAAAATGGCTTTCTTTACACTTTGGGTGACCTGGCCATGCGATTGTGACATGGCACAGTCGCATGTCACAATCGCGGCATGTCACAATCGCGGTCGGGGTGCAGTGCATAAAATCGATTTTAGCCTCTTTATTCATTTGGTCATATCTTTCTCATCTCAACTCTGATTTTGACGATTCTTTTTGTTATCATTTCATCTTTGAGAGATTTTCAAGGATAGATTGTTAGTTTTGGGAATATCCAAGAGTATTTGGTGGTGGAGTGGAAGCAAAGGTCAAGAGCTCATCATCATCACCTCCATCTTCAAGAAATTTGGGGTTTTCTACGTTTTCACCAAAACCTAAGTGGTGAGTTCATCCTCCTAGTTTCTAAACATTATTATGAGTTATAAATGTTCCATTGATGACTCCCTAGTGTTTTGTTTCTCCAATTTTGAGTTGGAAGATTTTGAGAAAAATTAGGTCAAATTAGGGATTTTGGCCAAAATGGAGATTTTGATATAAGATGTTTGGGAAATGATTCTAAGCACTTGAAAATGTGTATTTATGGTTGGGAACTTATGAATGAAGTTTTGTCTTGATGATTCAACTCTCTTCAAAGGAGATCAAGTTGGGGAAAAAATCTAGATTTAGCCTAAATCTAGAAAGGTGAATTCAAGTTGATTTGTGAAAAGGTTGTACATGCCAAAATGTCCATTTTAAAATGTTTATATGTTTTACATGAAATTATCAACTGTTGAGTTTTTTTGGTGAGTCTTGATTATTTGAAGTGTTTAATTTTATAAACTTTGCAAAACACCCACATTTGGGATTTTGGGTATTTTGATAAATAAATCATAAGTATAGGTATTTTATGATATGTTTTATGATTGGAAATCTTTTAGTTTAAGTTCACTTTAGTATGTTTTTTGGATAAATACTTGTTCTTGAGTTATGGGACGTTTTGAAAGAGTAAATGGTGTAAATGCTTTTGGAAAATGATTTGTCCCAGTCTGAAATTGTGTTTTGGGTTTTCACATCTTTTGAGCATGTGGTTGCATAATCATGGGTTATTTACGTTTTATTGCATTCTATAACTTGTAACACTTGGTCTTTTGATTTGTTAAGCTTATGGCTTGGTATTGACCTTGTTGGGTCTTGGGGACAATTGTCCGATTTTGATAGCTCAACGTAGAGCATTTGGTTATGATTTGCATTTACTGCATTTTATTTGAGAATTACATGTTTTGAATTCGCTAGTTCATTCTTTTGTAGTCATATAATGTTTTTGATAATGAAATAGATCCATAGGAACTTGAATCTCTACGTTCAATGATGGGCGTTAGTTTCCCTCATTGTAACACGAAATAGGCATCAAGTCTCATGATAAGTAAAATGTGGACCTGTATGGTCGGACATTGTCCCATGAGCAGTAAGGTGTAATTTCAATATGCGAATAGGCATCGGGTCTCATGGTAAGTAAGATGTGGACCCGTATGGTCGGGCATTGTCCCATGAGCAGTAAGGAGTAATTCCAGTGTGCTTGTATGTTTTTCTTGGATTTGGATATCTCAAAGTATAGACCTAGAGGGGTTGAAATTGAGACTCCACGAGCAATAGACTTAGAAGAGTTGAGTTCGATATACCATATGATTATAATCCAAGTGTTTGATTTTATTAACTTAGATATGTGACCTACTTTTGTGTTCCGTCACATTCTATGTAATCCCCCCTCCCCCCGTTGATAGAAGGTTTATGCAACCCTCCAAATCTACCGCAAGTGTCCGGTGTCAATCAAGTAAAACGTACTAAGTACGAGTATCGATCCAAGGAACTACGAGTTTAAGTACCACAAAGGCTACCACAACTTCTAACTGGACTGTTGATAAAGTGATTTGAGTATGATTAATTAAACTACTTATCTAGAGAAAATGGAAGTAACCATAGAAGCAAGATTCAAACACCACAAAGAGAATACTTAAATGATTAGGGAAAGGCTAGGGGTTGGATTTCATTTGGATTCCACCAACAAATAAACAACAAACATTCAATAATCAATACACAAGGTTAAATTTAGCAATTCCAAATATACTTACTACTCTCTCTCAAGCAATAGCAAGAATGTATCATGTAATATCTATTGAAATCTCTCGATTAATAAACATAAACACTCAACTCATTAAGCATAAGAATCACAACACAAAACTAGGGATTACTTGGTATATCTCTATCTGTTAATCATAAAATCCCAATCAATCAAGCTAATTACTCAAAATATGAACATTATGCACAAGAACTAGAGAGAGAAAGTCTAGAGAGAGAAAGTAGATCTTAAATTACATCAACTCTAGAATTACAATACAATGCACTCTAGTTCGTTTTTACATGAATACGAACACAAACCCTTAAATACTCTCTATCTAATACAAAGACTTAACTATTAAGGAAAGTAAAACTAGCTTTGACTAAGACAATGTTGACTTTCTTATTAAATCTTGGATACAATATTTAGACCTAACAATCTCCCCCTTTGTATTCAAGATTTAATAAAAAATTGATGCAGATCTTCAGCTCTTGATTCTTCATCTTTTATCTCTTGACGCTTTCACAAACTTTGATCTTTTGCAGCTTTTGAAGAATCATGAAAAGTCTTTTTAATCTTTGAAGCTTTGGAAAGTCAACATGCCTTGAACAAAACAGGAAATTCTTGAAACTTCTTTGAAACTTGAAACTTCATTTCTGAAAAAACTTTCATCTTCAAACAAAATTGTATCTTCATCACTTTGATCTCTGAATCATCTTCGGAAGAACAAACATTCTTGAATCTTGAAAAACTTGTTTGTTTTCAGAATCAGAATCTTTTGACTTTGAATCAGCCTTTGAAACAGCAGCGGAAACATTTTCAATTTAAGGCTTGAACTTTGAACTCGAACTCTGAAATTGAATCTTTATATCGTTCTCCCCCTTTTTTATGATGTGAGCATCAGATCATCAAAATTTCTTCAATTTCAGCTCAGACTTTGATAACCCCTTTGAAACAATCTCCCCTTTGATAAATGTTGTGCTTTGATCTAAAGAGTTTATATCCGAATCTTTGCAAATTCTGACATAATAAGCGTGTAACCCTGATTCAACAAATGAAACAGTTAGAAGTGCCTGTCAGTAACACAAAGTTACTGTGTACAACGGATGTACAATTTAAGGAGCTGGTTTGATGTTGACTCCCCAGGACTTCCATTCAATCATTAAAAAACACAAGGTTTATCTATGAATGTTCTGACAGAAAAACAAATTTTATGTGTGCTCGTGCTTGTGTCTGAAAGAATTAGCACAATGATTGTGTTTTATAAGGCTCAAAGTATGTAAATCACTGAGACAACAATGATTGTACATGGAATCAATGTGCATGAGAAAGGATCGAAGGTGGGGCAACTTTCCTTCTTTTTCAATATCAGTATCTTCCAAGTGAAGATCCGATAGATTATATACTGCTTCCCCAGAAAATGTGAAACATTCTCTTTTTAAGAAAAGAATGAGTAGCTGGTGGGGTTGTATACAAGAGATGACATGGGCTATTTGCCTATTTCAATGATGGTCACCAAAGAAATGTGAACCAATCAGTAATGTGGCTGCCCGACTCAGAAAGTGGTAGGTGCAGAGTTCTGATATTCTTTTAACTCTGATCTCACACCCTCTTTCTTTTTATCATTATACTCACATCTAACCAATCTCTCATTTCCATTTTACCTCTGCCTACTCCCACACTCAATTCTTTTAGACCCCTCTTCCCTCAATCACTCAAAGGATTTCTTCCAGGGTAGGAAACACTGGTTATCGTGAATCCATGGAAGATCTATTAAGCACTTACACTGAATCCCATGTTCCTAAAAGTACATGCTTATCAATGATTTTCTTGACATGTAAAGCACAAGAAATCATATGTCAGTGTATGTATGCTCATTGAAAAATATAAATGAAATTTGAGCATTTGAACTTTGAAGATTTCTCAAAACAAGGATATTGAATGAATGAAATGAAGTCAAGAGAATTGTTTTGAGAATCTGACAATGAATCAATCAGATCAAATCAATGGATAGGGTATCAAAGAATTGGAAATTTTGTTTATATGAACGAATATAAACAATTTATCAATAAAAACACAAATATGAACAAGATGAATGATGCTCAACAACTGTGAAATTGCAAACGGGAGTATTACCATCAAAAAATTGGTTCGAATTTGAGACATGGTAATAACAATTTCAAAGAAAATACTGAACCGGTGTGTGTGAATACTTAACAATATATGGACAAGATAATACACAAGTATTGATCTTTGGAAACACACGGTCAGTTAAACATTAAAGCGCAAAAAATTGAAAAACATTTAAAAATCACACTTCTAAATTCATAAAATCGTTTGAGAATAAGAAGTGGTTTGAACATTTAAGAAAAGGTTTTTTTTTCATGTTCGAAAGTTGTCCTTCTTTCAAACAATCCGAGATCTAGGATCAGAAGATATTTACCTTTTCAGCTCCCCCTTAAATCATGGTATAATGATTTATGTCTTTTAAGCTCCCCCTGGATATTAGCACAATATCCTTCTTTGATTGTTGAAGAACGGGTCCTGATCTGTCATTTGATCAGAAGCCACTATATTCACGTTATTTATTGAAAAATAAAAGACAGAAAGCAGTAAAACAGTTTATAGAATGAGTTCTGATCTGAAGAAATCAGAAGTCATCACCTTTACTCCCCCTTAAATTAAGCATCTGAAATATGTCAGTTAAAACAGGATAGAGATCAAACACTCCCTTTGAATTGTTAGACCATCAATATCAGAAAAATCTAGCAAAGAAAAAGTTTAGGATAGAGATCAGATCAATTCTCTCGGGATGAATACCATCAATATCCATCGGATGCAAGCATACAGGAATAAGGTTTTTTTGATCTCTGAGGTACGGGTCCTAAGCTGTTTTGCTTAGAAGCCATAGTCTTTCAGCATTGAAGTTCGGGTTTTGAACTGCTGTGTTCAAAAACCATTGTCTTTCTTACTCCCCCTTGGATTGAGGTGCCTGCAACACAAAATCAATTTTCTTCTTTGGTACCCACTGGTATTTAGGTCCAGAAATGTGAGTTGCAGTTCGTGTAGGGGTTATGGAGTAAGACCCATACCAGTAATGATCAGTTGATTTATGAAAATGATCATGTGTACAGCAAATAGAACAATAAAATTTCTTACCGTTAAGTGCTTTGTTCTTCTTTGCTTTATGCACAGGTACACATGATTTCTTCTCTTTCAGCTCATTTTCCTTATCATCTTTGACTGGTTTCTTTTTCCACACCAGTTTCTCTTTCTTGAAACTTGTTCTCCTTGGAAAAGTATCTGAACCATCTAAAAATTCATCGTAGAAAAGGTTAGTGCAACGAATCTGATTAAAGGATTTGACTGACCTTTGTGAAGAGATAAAATTCTGACTTGAACTTGAAACATATTTTTCAAGTTCTTTGATCTTTGATACAAAGTTATCTCTTTCTATCACCAGCTGGTCAATCTTCTTTGAAAGTTCAGATTTCGTCTTTTGCTCTTTTAACGCAGAAGCAGACAGTTCAGACAACTTTGAGGTCAGCTTCTTAATTTCATTTTCAAAAATGGATCTTTCTTCCTCAAATCCTTTTTCTGACTCATTTCTCTGGCCGGATAACTCTTTGAAGACTCCTACATTCTTCTTTTCTATGGCCTTCTTCTCTTTTTCAAACTTCTCTCTTTCTAAAATCAGTACTTTCTCGAAATCGGAGATTTGTTGAGAAAGTTTTAAGCCTTTAAGCTCCAACGACTTTTTCTCTTCAAAGCACTTTTTTGAGAAATCTGAGAACTTCTTTGAAAAACCTTTCTTTTCGCTCTCAAAATTAGCTTTATCTTCAGTAAGCTTTTGCTTCAATTCAGATATAGCCTTTGTAAGCTCAGCATTCTCAGATTCCAATTTCTTAACTTTCAGCTCATTGCTCTCAACAGAGATTGTCTGCTTAATTTTATTTTCCAACTCAGAAATCTTTCCTTTTAGATCTGACACAACTGTTGGCCCTATCATCATCCATTGAAGATAGTCCCATATCTCCTTTCTTGTTGGTTTGTACAAATCTTTTCCTGTCAACTGATATATATCTATGTGACCTTTAATCTCATGACGAATACTATTCAACAGAAAAGTTCGAGCCATATTATCTGCATTCTTTCTTTTCTCTCGATCCTCAGTACAATCTTCTGTTGGAGTATGAGGTGTCATCTCTCCTTCAGTCAATGACAATTTGATATAACAACTCAGCTCATTTTTATCTACAAATTTGAAAAAATCAGCTTTCCACTTCTCGTATCTTCCTCTAAGCAAAATTGGTGAACTCATCTCTCTTTTAGAAATAGCTTGATGAGAATGATCATTCCCAAACTGTATATCAGAAAATCAAAAATCAGATCAAATTGAAATCTTAAAAAATATTTCGTGAAAATTGAAATTTGAACAATACTTGTTATTTCGCAGTGTAGAAAAAAATATTTCCAAAGATGACCAAAAAAAATTTCCAGACTTTTTTTTATTTAACTAAGACAGGGAGACCCGCACAATTGAGGAATTCGGGTCACAGAGGAATTCGGGTCACAGAGGAAACGCACAACAGGCTATGCATATGTAGCCTGAACCGCACAATGAACTATGCGGGTGAAGAAGGAAATGCATATTGAGGTATGCGGGTCCTTGAGGAAACGCATAGTGAGGTATGCGGGTCCTTCTTGAAGCGCAAAGTTGTGGTGTGCGTGTGTAGTGTGAAACGCACACTCTGTTATGCGTGTATAGTGTGAAACGCACACCTCAGAATGCGTTTGTGTCATGAAACACACAACTCAGAATGCGTTTGTGTCGTGAAACGCACAATACAAATTAAGCACAAGTAAACTTTCGATATGCAAACCAGTACGAATCACACGCAAACCAAGATGAATCAAACGCATATCTCAGATGAATGAAACGCATATCTGATGAATGAAACGCATATCTATAAAACCAACAAATTTGCACCAAAAACTTATCTAGACCTTGAATTTCGATCTGAAAATTTGACAATTCATTCACAAACACATTTCGAACACAATTCTAATACACTATTTCGATTAAAAACACAGAAATCAACAATTTTGATTCGAGAACAGTAACCGAACGATATTTCAAGAAAAATCTCAAAAATCGAAAATTGACAAAGATTTAGATCGAATTACGATATGGAATCAACATAAGACTCAATCACTACAACAAATCGAGCACAATGATTCCAATTTCAAGCAATAAAATCAACTTTTCATAAAAAAATTGATGAAACAGTAACAAACTCGTTTCTTGAAAATATTTTCGAAAAAACTCAAAAATTGATACCAATTGTTAATCATAAAATCCCAATCAATCAAGCTAATTACTCAAAATATGAACATTATGCACAAGAACTAGAGAGAGAAAGTCTAGAGAGAGAAAGTAGATCTTGAATTACATCAACTCTAGAATTACAAAACAATGCACTTTAGTTCGTTTTTACATGAATACAAACACAAACCCTTAAATACTCTCTATCTAATACAAAGACTTAACTATTAAGGAAAGTAAAACTAGCTTTGACTAAGACAATGTTGACTTTTACATTGTTGACTTTCTTATTAAATCTTGGATACAATATTTAGACATAACACTATCCAGTATCTCACCCTAGGTTTATCTAACTTTTATCAAGTTATAAAACCAATTGCTCAAGAGGAAATACAACCAAAAGATGAACAAGATGGCCAATCTCATAAACAATAAGAACAAGAGAGATAAACTTCAACCAACAAGTGCAATGATTAAATAAATGCAAATATCATATATTCAACGGTATAAAACCAAAATCCATCCTTCCCCCAACCTCAAAATGTTTAGCTCATGATACTAGTAGCAAATAACACCATAGAAAAGAAGATGAAAACACCCAAATACATTGTTTCTCAACAAAATATAAACGAAATGATAAAACTCCCTCAATGATCGATACACACTACCAATTTTAAGCTCCAAATGTTGTTTCCACCTTCCCAATCAATGCATGGTCTCTTCTCAGGTCCAAAAACGGCCTCAACAACTCCACTACAATCCTAGCCTCCAACAATCTCGAGATAACCGTAAAAAATGAGTTTCTGCAGCTTTTTATACAATCAACCCTCGACCGCGAGAGTGACATGTGTCACTTTCGCTAGGCACTTTCGCCCAGACTCTCAAAACTCACGGTACACTTTGCGCGAAATTTCCAGCGAGAGTGACACTTGTCACTTTCGCTAGGCACTTTAGCCAAGACTAAAATTGTCGATTTTCTTCGCCCATTCACCTGGTTCGATGCATTCCTTGTCCAACATGTCAAAATGGAGTAATAATATGCAACCTTTCTTCCACTTGATATCTTGTATGTCTACACACAACTTGCACAAAAATATCAGTCCGAAATGTCAATTCTTACTTCAAGACAAGCCGTAAACTTATGATTTGGAGGGTAAAAATCCATCAGATAACGAAGTTATCAACAACTCCAAACCTAGCTTTTGCTTGTCCTCAAGCAAAAATTGGCGTAAGGAAAAGTAAAACGACATAACAAGCTAGATTACAAAAGTGATGGGTTTTCGAAAGGGAACAGTGTGAACAACCATTTTAGTCATTGAAAACGAGGAGTGCTAATACAAAGTTAATAAAAACCAACATTCATTCCTTAGCTTCTTGATTAAATTGAGCATAGATAAAACTAATATTGACATGAAATTACTATCAAGTGAATGCTTGTTGAGATCTAATTCATCATGTACATAGCTAGTGGAGGATTTCTCTTCGACCCTGGCCTCACGGATACTCTCTTAACACTTGAGTCCTAGGTTCACACTCATCACAAACACATGCGGGAGAGTTAATGTACAACAAAATAGCAAGTTGATCCGTATGTGATAGTATAGAAACACGCAATGATCAACAAGATCTCATGAAGGAATTGAGTAGTAAGAGGCAATTTAAACATGTATTATTCACAAATCACGCTTTCCAAAAGATCAATCGGGGCTAAAAGGGATGTTAATATGGTTTAAGGTAGTGGAAAAGAAGGAACAGTCAAGGCACAATTAGTCCTAAGTGCATCAACCTAATAGTGGCTCTACAAGTTTCGTCTTCCTTTCTACGATTTACAAATATTTTAACATCCACACATTTAATGCAAAATCTTCGTCTTTCATAGCTATACGCCAACTTTATTCTGAATTTTGAATTTTGAATTTTGTTTTGTTTTGTTTTTTTTCAACATAAACTCTTTCATGCTTTCATCGATTCACCCCCAAAACTGCTTCTTGCGTCATTAGTTACCTCTCTCAATCCATGATGCACTTAGACTATGGGTAGGTAAGTGTATTTGACTTAGATTAGGGTATCTAAACTTTCGTAATGGCCGAAAAGTGGGTAAGTATATCACATCAACAAAGGGCAAGAAAGAGGGAAGATACATGATAGATCAAAAGAAAGTGCACACCTAACCCGATATCATATCTCAAGATCCACAAGATTTCGCAAATAATACACATTTTAACTTGAAGATTAATCTTTACTACTCATTGCAAGAACAAATGAGATCAAACTATCAAATTGAAAGGATTGAAACATGTATAAAGATGGTGAACAAGTTAAAGCATCACTCAGAATCAATGACATTAAGGCTCAAAATCTCACTAGGGTGGTCTCCACTAATGTCCACAATTAGTGTACACAACTACACTATCTCCCTACAAACATGACTCAATAACAGGTATTGCATGTCAACAAAAATTTTCCAACTCACTTAACCAATAACTCCAAACCTATGTATTCATTCCGATTAATTAAGCATTATACAACCAATGCATTTCAATTGATCAAAATAAAAGTTCATACAGGTTAACCCACAAAAAATCAAAAACAACAACTCCAAACCTTTGAGAAACATTGTCCCCAATGGGCCCCATTAGTTACAAATCGGTCAATCGCTGTCTTCCTCACGGGGTCGTGAGGAGGATGGTCTGGGGGTGGAATCTCTAGGTCGTCTTTGATTGGTGATGCCATGGTGTCTCTGATCGAGAACCCGACTAAGGAGCTGGTTGAGCTGACTCAGCTCCGCGCTCTATCCCTCCACCGCCCGAATAAGCTGCTCACCCCAAAGGGGTGGGATGTCCTGATGTCCACCAACCGGAGGTGGTGGTGGTGGTCCAACACCCTGAACTGGTGCCTCCTGATGTGGAGCAGCAACCCCGTGACGTCCTCGATTCTGGTAACGATCGGTGGATGAAATAGTGGGCAACGAATGACGGGTGCAAAAAAGGTTGTATGCCTTTTTGCAAATATCTGTCGGTCCGCCTCCTCAAAAGCTTCGACAATCCCTACCCTCCTACAAAAGTAAGTGATAAGGCAGAGGAAGTTAAGGAGGCACTGGATTTCGGTCCCGGTCTTGAGGATGCTTCCATGGATGAAGTGCCCAACGTCAAAAGGCACACCGGTCCTAATAGCATACAACAATCGTGCAGTCTCGATGGTGATGATGGTGCGGTGAGTGGAGGGAACAAGACTGTGCTTGACGAAGACTGACGAAAAAGCCATGTCGGGATACAACTCGCCATGTTGTAGGTCTGTGGTCCCAGGTATCCAAATATTGGATTCATCACGGCGAAGGGCATCAACTATTTGCCCCCGTTCCAGATAAAATCACGCAAGCACTGGAAAGCCGTGACGATATTCTTCATCCGGTATCATTGCGGTGTGGAGGTACTCATTGATGACGTCGGAAGTTATCTCCACGGGTACACCCCACACCCAGACTCTGCCGCAATCATGGAATACTTCAGAGACCATGGACGCGTAAAAATCACGCACTAGACCTGGGTGATATGCCTCACGGGTGCTAGTGAAGTGAGCCCAATGGCGTTGCCCAATGACCTCCGGAATGGTAGTCGACTTAAGCCCATTCAGTGCAATACCCCGCTCAATCAAGAATCCACGCCCCTCAGTTTGATCAAACCTGGCTTGGCACGCTAGATTTGGACCACTAGCCAAATCTTGCCGCTCCATCGCAGGAAGTTCGACAACGAGTTGGTAGTGACCTTTTGTTAGTTGCGCATTACGTACCATATTTTAAACCTACAAGAAAATTGGAGAGCTAAGCCATGAGTAATCGTTTAAAAAAGTGAAATAAGTGACATGGTAACATGTTTCAAGAAATGAACGAAGTTATGATGATCAATCATGATGAAAATGCATGACGTATCCTAATGGTCTACCCTTGCACACCATTCAAGCCTATGAATGACACTAAGGCTTGGATAAATGTGCAAAAAGCAACCCATGGGACGCAAAATCACAATTTGTATAAAAATTATACGACATCCCATAATGAGTATCGTAACTTAGATTACCCCTAATTAACATGAGACGAGAGTCACAAATTCTAAAATTGAGTGCAAAAACAACTACCTGAAACAAGTTTCATGGATGACCAAACAACGTATACTGTGAGCATAATATCATACCATCAACTTATCAAGATTAATCAACCACATTAAGCAAAACCAAGATGATATATACTATGTAGTAAAAGCTCAATGTGGAAAATGAGGTCACAAGAGACATGCATGCAAGAAAATCGGCACTTTTAGCATAAAATACATGCTAACACAATTTGACAACAAAGCATGACAATGGAAAGATTTAGGAAAACTTGTTTGCAAGAACTTGAAGGTTCCATTAAACAAGCAAAATAACCTAAAACCAATGTCTAGATCATTTGAGCATAAACGTCAAATTGGTGCCCTAGTTTCAATCCATGGTGAAATTGTGCAAAGATGAACAATATGGAGTTAAAAGTATGCATTCACAGGTAACTAAACAACTCCAAACCTACTTTGAAGCACAATTACACAAAAACATGAACATGGACAAATTTTGACCTAACCTTGAATGTGCAACAACGGAGGATGAAATAGAGTGTTAGAGAGAGTAGAAACTTACTTAGGAGGTGTAGAAATCATAAGGAATCAACAAAAATTGGAACGAATCTATGAGTGTGGAAGGAGACTCAAGAAATTGCCAAAAATCGCCCAAGAACAGTGTCAAAACCGCTCAAATGTGGTCTGCTATGTATGCGTGTGTGAGAAATCGACCAAAAAGGGGTTTTAAAACCCTTAACACTGACGGCGATAGTGACTGGTGGAATTGCCCTGGTCATTATCGCGGGGTACTTTAGCCGAATATGTATCATAAGTATGTGATAAGGGATTGAGGGTCTAGGCGAAAGTGACAGGGCGAAAGTGACAACTTGTCACTTTCGCGGGGCATATCCGCCGAATTTGTACCGAGAGATGAGGGATAAACGCGTGTGGGTCTTGGCGAGTTTGTCAAGCGAAAGTGACTATATATCACTTCCGCTAGTCACTTCCACATAAAACGTACCGATGGAAATATGGCTTGGAGCGATTATGACTCGACGAAAGTGACAATATGTCACTTTCGCTGAAACTGTACCGAGAACAAAATTTGGGAAGGGTGTGCCATACCTGCTGTCACTATGGCACATGACCAAAAATGGGGTATTTTGGCTGGTTTTCATGGGATAACACATTGCCAAACTCAAAAATGCTATTATCGATAAAAATACAACTAACCTTGGTGGGTTTCCTCCCACCTAGCGCCTTATTTAGGGTTGTGGCACGACCTTGAAGATCTTCAAGCTGGTGTCGAGAGTAGGACGGAGTCCTTGCTTTGTATTAACTCTCCTTCCAGATATGGATTTAACCTTTGTCCATTTACCTTGAAAATTTCCCCATCATCACCCTTTATCTCGATAGCCCCCGTATGAATGGACTTTGACCACTATGAACGGACCGGACCATCGTGATTTCAATTTACTGGGAAAAAACCGAAGGCGAGAATTGAATAGTAGCACCTTTTGACCTTCATAAAACGATTGGTTCATTATGAATTTGTCATGAAATTGTTTCATCCGCTCCTTGTAGATGAGTGCACTTTCATATGCATATAGACGAATTTCGTCCAGCTCGTTAAGTTGCAACATTCGCTTCTTTCCCGCTGCATTCAACTCAAAATTAAGGGCCTTGATTGCCCAATATGTGCGGTGCTCCAATTCCACCGGTAAATGATATGACTTTCCAAAGACTAGTCGGTATGGTGACATACCTATGGGCGTTTTGAATGCTCTACGATACGCCCATAGTGCATCATCAAGTTTTGCCGACCAATCCTTTCTTGATAAACTAACCGTCTTTTCTGGGATTTGCTTGAGCTCTCTGTTAGACACTTCGGCTAGCCCATTGGCTTGGGGGTGATAGGGTGTAGTGACCCGGTGAGTGACAGAGTACTTTTTAAGTACGACATCCAAATATCGGTTGCAAAAGTTACTTCCACCATCACTCACCAATGCCCTCGAAACTCCAAACCTCGAGAAGATGTGCTTGCGTAGAAAATTGATAACAACCTTGGAGTCGTTCTTTGGGGTTACGATTGCTTCAACCCACTTAGAAACATAATCCACCGCTACTAAGATATATTCGTTCTTATATGACGGCGGAAATTGACCCATAAAGTCGATTCCCTAAATGTCGAATATCTCCACCTCCATGAAAATCTTCATCGACATTTCATTCCGTTTGGAGATATTCCCGATTCTTTGACATCTATCACACAAAGCTATGAAATTTCGGGCATCCTAGAACAAAGTAGGCCAATAGAATCCGGATTGTAAGATCTTTGACGTGGTGCGATCGGTTCTAAAGTGACCGCCACATTCGAGAGAGTGGCAATGCTTGAGCACACTTGATTTCTCATCATCTGGCACACAACGCCTGATCATCCCATCTCCACAATGTTTATATAGGTATTACTCCTCCAAAATTTAGTATTTCACATCGGCAAAGAACTTATGCCTTTGATGCGAGCTTAGGCTATGAGGAGTCACACCGTTTGCCAAAAAATTCACCACATCCGCATACCATGGGTCGGATACCCCTATGGCATACAAATGTTCATCTGGGAAATATTCGTTGATCGGGACTACATCTTCTCTCTCCAGTCTCTCCAACCTTGATAAGTGATCTACAATGAGATTTTCCGTCCCCTTTTTGTCAACGATATCAATGTCAAATTCCTACAAAAGTAAAATCAACGAATTAGTCTTGGGTTTTCATCTTTCTTCAACATAAGATATTTAAGAGCTGAATGATCTGTGTAAATAATGACTTTAGACCCAACAAGATATGATCTAAATTTTTCACATGCGAACACTACGGCAAGCAATTCCTTTTCCGTGGTGGCATAATTAACTTGTGCCTCGTCCATGGTTTTGCTAGCATAGTATATTGCATGGAGTTTCTTATCCTTTCGTTGGCCTAAAACAACCCCCACGACCAAGTCACTAGTATCACACATGACTTCGAAGGGTAAAGTCCAATCTGGTGCGGTGAGAATTGGTGCGGATGTAAGCTCTTTCTTTAGCCTATCATATGTTACTTCACAACTCTCCGTGAACTCAAACTTGGCGTCCTTAAATAGCAATTCGGAGAGGGGCTTGGCAATCTTGGAGAAATCTTTGATGAATCGACGATAGAACCTCGCGTGACCCAAGAAGCTACGAATACCCTTCACGAAGGTTGGATATGGGAGTTTCTCAATTACTTCAACCTTCGCTTTGTCAACTTCGATACCCATGGCGGACACCTTGTGGCCCAATACAATTCCTTCCGTCACCATGAAGTGACACTTGTCCCAATTCAAGACCAAGTCCGTGTCTTGATATCTCTTGAGGACCATCTTGAGATTTGCCAAACAAGCGTCGTAAGTGTCCCCAAAAATAGAGAAGTCATCCATGAATATCTCTATTTTCTTTTCTATCATATCGGAAAAGATGGCCATCATGCACCGTTGGAATGTGGCGGGAGCGTTGCATAATCCGAAGGGTATACGACGACAGGCAAATGTGTCGTATGGACAAGTAAACGTCGTCTTTTCTTAATCTTCGGGGGCAATCGGGATTTGGTTATATCCCAACTACCCATCAAGAAAGCAATAATAAGTGTGTCCGACCAATCTCTCCAACATTTGATCGATAAACGGCAAAGGGAAATGATCCTTCCTTGTGGCGTTGTTGAGTATGCGATAGTCAATGCAAACTCTACAACCGATAACCGTTCTTGTCGGGATCAATTCATTCTTCACCACGGTTACCCCACCTTTCTTTGGAACTACTTGAATGGGGCTAGTCCAAGGACTATCAGAAATCGAATATATAATCCTCGCGTCAAGATGCTTCATCACCTCCTTCCTTACTACCTCCTTCTTGTTAGGATTCAACCTTCTTTTGTTCTCATCGGATGGTCTATATCTGTCTTCCATTTTGATCCGATGCATGCAAAAGGAAGGGCTCAACCCCTTCAAATCGGCAATCGTCCACCCGATGGCGGATTGGTGCTCCCTCAAAACCTAAAGCAACTTTTCTTTTTCCAACTTACTTAGTTGTGATGAAATGATCACGGGCAATGTAGAACTTGCCCCTAAGTAAGCGTACTCTAAATGAGACGGTAATGGCTTGGGCTCTATTTGCGGAGGCACTTCCACTGACGGTTGGGGTTTTGCAATTTGACATCCCAACTCTTTAAATTGTTGGTGCCTTGAGAATTTTTGGAAAGGGGTGGCTTCCAAATGCATCACACATTCCACATCCTCATCTTCATCACTTTCTTTTTCATAAAGCCTATTCACCAATACATTCCCAAGTTCATCATCGGTTGCTTTCCTTTCGAAGACTTCTTGTGCTGCTTGATCAACAAGGTCCACACTGAAGTAAGCGTTCACATCATTTTGGCTTCGTGTATGATTGAACACATTGAAGACCTCTTCTTCATCACCCACCCGCAAGGTCAATTTTCCACCTTGGACATCAATTAAGGTGCCTACGGTTTCTAAGAATGGTCTTCCAAGAATCAGAGGTACATCGACGTCCTCTTCCATATCTAAAACAACAAAGTCTACGGGGAAGTAGAATTTCCCAACTTTGGTTAGGATGTCTTCAATGACACCATGCGGGTGTTTGATAAACGGTCCGCCAACTGAAGTGTGATACGTGTTGAATTAATTTCTCCAAGACCAAGATTCTTGAAAATAGATAAAGGCATAAGATTAATACTTGCACCTAAATCATATAAAGCTTTACCAAACTCAAAATCTCCAATTTGAATAGGAATAGTAAACTCCCTGGATCCTTAAGCATGGGTGGAAACTTGTTTTGGATGATGGCACTACATTCTTCTGTGAGTGCGACGGTGTCATGCTCATCAATATTCTTTTTTTTGGACAAAATGTCCTTCAAGAACTTCACATAAGAGGGCATTTGAGCCAACGCATCCGCAAAAGGAATGTTAATTTGTAGCTTTTTAAAGACCTCCAAGAATTCAGCAAATTGTTGTTGGTCCTTTTACTCCTTGAGTCGGTTGGGAAATGGTATTGATGGCTTGTATGCTTACACAATCGGTTTGGATGATGACGGTGCCTTTTGTGCTTTCTTGGGCGTTTCCACAACATCAACCTCAACTTCAATAAGTTTTGGCTCTTTGGTGATTGGCACTTCATCCTCCTCGGGACCCATGTCATCTCTAGTTGGGTCCTTGATCAACGGCTTCCCACTTCTTAGAGTAATGACCTTGCAATGCTCTCGCAGATTTGGCTTGGTTTGACTAGGCAAAGTGCCATGGTTCCTTGAAGAGTGTGCATCCACGAATTGACCTAGTTGCCTTTCGACATTCCGAATGGCGACGGTATTTTGTTCATTGCTTTGTACAACCACTTTAATTATGGTCGCATTTTGCTCATTACTTTGCACGATTGCCTTGGTAGTTGCACCTTGCTTACCGATTACCGTATCCATCTTTGACAAATATTTCATCATCATCTCCTCTAACCCCGATTTCTTTTCACTTGAAGATCCCTCCCCATCGTTTCTCATGTTTTGGTTTCCTTGATGTTGGAAACCGGGAGGTCTAAAATTCCGGGATGAAGAAGAAAATTGATGTTGTGGTTGGGCTTGTTGCGATTGATGTTGATTTTGTTGCGACCGACCCATGTCACCCCTTGATTGATCCCCTTGGTTTTGTTGATTAGACCAAGAGAAGTTAGGGTGATTCCAACAACCCGGATTGTATGTGTTTAAAAAGGGATTATTGGGATGTCGGTTAGGTTGGTTTTGCATGTAATTGACTTGCTCAACATCACTAGCATCCAACGAAGTCATAAATCGGCACTCTTCGGTAGAGTGAGAATCTCCACATATCTGACAAGTTACAGTACCAACCGCTCTTACCTCCATGTTCTTGAGTTGATCCGTTATCCCGGAAATTTGGGCTTTCAACGAAGAAATCTCTTATTAGTCTTGAGAACTAGATACGATTGGCCTTCGCATTTGGCCACTCCTTTCGGAATTCCATTGATAGTTGTTGTCAACCATTTCGCATATTAAAGCATAATCTTTGTAATAAGACTTTGACATGAGAGACCCCCCCGCTGCGGAATCAACGGTAGCTTTATAATTTGGGATGAGGGCATTGTAGAACATCTCCATAACAAGCCACTCTTGAAGACCATGGTGGGGACACTTTCTGAGTAGTTCCCTATATCTTTCCCAAGCATCATAGAGTGATTCTTGGTCCATTTGCCTGAACTGAGTAATGTTAATGCACATTTATGTTGGATCCAAGATCATGAAGTTGAAAGTCAATGCTCAAGTCAAAGCCTCTTAAAAGCATAAGTCAAAGTCTTTGTAATAAGTCAAAGTCAACTAGTTTAGTTTTTGTCTTTGTAAGCATGTAGGTATAAAAGCTTTTGGATCTTGTAATCTTGTAGCAGTTAGACTTGGAGAGAAATATTCTTAGAAAGAGAAATATTCCATAAAGAGAGCATCATTGTAATTAGTTTGTTTTGATTCAATGAAATATGGCAATTGAATTGAAAAATCATTTGTTCATCTTGATCTGATTTGCACTTATTGGGACACACAATTGGTATCAGAGCAAGCATAGATTCATAAAAATCAATCAAAGAATCTGGAAATTTGGCCGATTTTAAAGAACTCGCAAATGTCACTGTTCCATAATCAATATCTTGATTCTGTGTGTTTTTTAGTGTAATTCTTGATTCATTATATTCTTATTGCAACCTAAAACACTTCTAATTTGATTCATATCATCCAATTCACAACTCATTTGTGTGAATTTTGGATTTGTCTGAACTTTTGTTCGAGAACTGTAAACATATTGAGTTTAGATCAATTTTGTGATTTTGATGTATTTTGTTGAAATCAATTGTAAGTAATCTGTTCGAATTGTGTTCTAGATCAAATATGAAAATTTTGATGATCTATTTTGGAGTATTGAAGGATTTGAGGCTGAAAAAATGAGTTTGTTTTCGAAGTCTTGAAGAACTCGCTAGATTCAAAGAACTCGCAAGATTCATAGTGAAGAAGTCGCAGAGGGCAAGAACTCGTAGGGATGAAGAACTCGCAAGATGCTTTGTTTTTGTGGTGATTGAATTTTTCTAAGGCAAGAACTCGTAGAGTGCCATTTGCGACAAGCTCAGAAGTCGCAAACCACTATCTGCGACAAGTTACTGTTCATCTTCTTCGGTCTGCGTTAAGTTCAAGAACTCACACGTCAAAGCTTACGACAAGTGTTTGCGACATGTTAATTGTTTGAAATTTTTCTAAGTATGAGAACTCGCAGATGCATTGCGACAAGTAAGTCTCAGAACTCGCAGACTTCTATCTGCGTCAAGTAAGAACTCGCAGACAACTATCTGCGACAAGTATAGAACTCGCAACCTTCAACCTGTGACAAGTGAGAACTCTCAAGATTCAGTCTACGAGTTCCTCATTTCTTAATTCATTTGGACTGCGACAAGTGGTTTCTTAGGGTTTTGCGACAAGTTGTTCTCTGTGGTCTGCGACTTCAGTACTTAGTCAATTTTTGGCTATTTTCAGAATTTTTGAAAAGTTTCTGTTTTTCTGTTTACAGATCAGTTCTCAGTTCAAGATGACTTCAAATGACGCTCTTTCTATAGGTACAGATGCTAAACCATCAGTTCTATTCAAAGGTGAATATGAACAATGGAAGGACAAATTCCTGGATTTCATAGACAAACATGAGAATGGTGAATACATCAAACAGTCAATTGATGAGGGTCTGATGAAACTAGAAATTGTTGTTGTGCCTGATGAGGACAATGAGAGTTCAGATAGTGAAGATGGTACTGAGAACAGAGGTATAAAGACTAAAGAGATTGTGGTGGATTTTCAAGCTATACGCCTGAGCAAAAGAGAAGATACAAGGCAGACAAGCAAGCTAGATCTTTACTTCTTCAGAACATTCCAAATGAAATCTATATTAAGATTGACAGCTACAAGGCAACTGCTAAGAAGATCTGGGATCAATTGGAAAAGATGATGATGGGATCAAAGATTGGCAACCAGATGAAAATGGCTAACTGCATAAACAACTATAAGGAATTTAAAGCCAAAGCTGGGGAAAGTCTTGAGAAAAACTATGAAAGATTTGTTTCTTTGTTAAATGAGTTAGCAAAGAACAAATTGAAGAAGAAACAAATTGAGAACAATGTTAAGTTTTTGAGTGTGTTGCAACCTGAATGGAAAAAGCATACAAGGAGGATGAAACAGATGAAAGATCTGAGTGAGATCCCCTTACATGAAGTTTATGAAACCTTGAGGCAGAATGAAGAGGAAGTAGAAGAGGAACGGGAAGATAAAAAGAAGAGTGAAAAGAAAGTTGATGATCCAGTGGCTTTGGTGGTTGATAGGAAAAAAGAGAAAGATAAGAAAAAGAAGAAGAAAGTTATGGTGTCTAGTTCTAGTAACTCTGACAGTGATAATTCAGATTCTGATGATGGAGAGAACCTTAAGCAAGCCATGATTTTGCTCATCCAAGCCTTTCAGAAGAAGTTCTATAAGAAGCCAGTTTCAAATAGTCAGAGGTACTCTTCAGGATCGAGGAACTATGAACATAAGGAAAGAATTGAAGGAAGAAGGTTTGATGATAGAAGATTTGAAGGAAATAGTTTTGTGGAAAGGAATCCAGAAGTGAAAAAGTATGTGAATGAGTATGGAGAGAAGAAAGCTGAGGAGCCAGTCAAGTGCTACAATTGTGGCAACATAGGCCACTTTGCCAAGGACTGCTGGGAGCCGATAATTAGAAATTATGAGTATTACAAGAATAAGATGCTTTTGGTCAAGAAAAAAGAGGCAAGCAAAGCACTGATGGCAGAAGATGATTCCTGGTTGGATCATTCAGATTATGAGGAGGATAAATAAGAGACTGCTCACATGTTCTTAATGGGCAAGGAAGTCAAATACGATGAATCTGATGAGTAGACTTCCAAAGAGGTAAATAACTTTTCTGAATCTGATTTTTTGAAGCAAATGGAAACCATGATGATTGAGCTTCGGGACTTACAAACTAAGCTCAAAAAGGAGAAAAGTAGAGTTGCGAAAAAGCGTCCAACAATTTTTGATCTCAACAAGGAAATTGTTGGGAACAAAAACTTGATTGACTCTTTGAACAAATCTGCTACTTTTTTGAAAAACAAAACGCATGTTTTGAAAATCAAATTTCTGAAATAGTTTCTAAATTTAATAAGTCTGAACTTGAGAAGAAAGAGTTTGTTGTCAATTATAATAAATTGCAATTTGAAAACAAATCTTTGATGAAAAAGTTTAATGGTTTGGAAGCAAAACTTTATACTCGAGGTTAAACTGATTAAACCATTTATCTAAACAAACCAAAGGAAGTTACTAATTTCAAAGATAATTGGGGAATTGGTTACGATAACCCACATTATCTGAAGAAAGCAATCAGAAAGCAGGCAACTTTATATAACTTTGATTTCTTACAAGTGACTGAAAAATGTCCTCATTTGAAACCCAAATTTGTTATAAAATCATCTGATGAAGTTGAGGCTAAGGAAGATGAGAACAGAAAGAACACAACCAAAATGCAACTACCATTCTGCTATAAAAAGCTGAATGAGAGTTATCTTTCTGAGCAACCAAAATTTCTATCAAACGATTATTTTCAAAGCTACTCTACTGGGGAGATGGAGGCAAAACCAGTTAAAGCAAAAATTTATGTTCCACCACTCGTCTTGGAAAGCAAAATTTCTGAGCTTGAAAACATTTTAGCGGAAGAAAGAATTTTGGTTGATCTTGAGAAGATTGTGTTTTCTACTGTCATGATGAACACTAGTTTCAAATCTGAAGTTACAACTGATAAATTCGAATCAGAAAGAGTTTGTGAAAACAATTCCACTGATTCAGACGCATCATCTTGTAAAGTTTCTATGGGAAATGTTTTTACCAATCCTAAATCTTCAGATTGTGCTAAAATGTCTTATCAAAAGAAGTGTTCTCAAAAGTCAAATGATTTCAAATTTTCAAATTCTTCCAAGGCACAACAATTTGATGATGATGTTAATGACTTGTTTGCAGTTGACGATGATTTTTTAATTTCTAATGGTTGTTTGGATGAAAGTGTTGATAAATTTGATTTCAATGCTAAACTTCCAAATCATACTTCTTTTGGGATCAATAATGTTGCTTTACCTAGTGTGTTTGAAAAAGGTGAAACATCAACTAAGGTTGATGATTCAGTTCCTGTGAGTACCTATTATTCTAAAGGTAAGAAACAAAAGAAAAGGCGCTCACAGAAACGGACCAACACTGGTAAACAAAAACAATCACAGACTCTTAAATCTCATGTTTCTAACAAATCTAAATTTTGTGTTTCAGAATTGAAAAAGAAAAAGTCCGAAGCGAGATTGGAATGGAGACCAAAAAGGAAGATTGAAGAGGCTACAAAATCATTTTCTGATTCAAAATGTAATAGGACTTCTGATAGTTTTCCTGATGTAATTGGTCAAGTTGCTTCTCATAAAATAAAACTTGTAACTCCTTACAAGACTTACTCAATAAAGCAATTGATCCAACTATCTCCGTCTACTACTCAGTTTTCCACATATGGTCGAAATGATTTTGTGACTCGACAATATTCTGATTGTTGGTTTGGTACTTATTATATACATCATTCTAATGGTTTTGAAAAACAAAGAGGACCCAAATTCAAATGGGTGCCAAAATCTTGTGCTAACAAGAAAGGACCCATATATAAATGGGTACCTAAACCTGTTGTTGTCTGATTTCTCTTGTGTAGACCCGTCATATGTGGTACTTAGATTCAGGCTGTTCCAAGCATATGACAAGGCAAAAAGATATTTTATCTAACTATACAGAGAAATTATGCAGCAATGTGAGATTTGGGAATGATCGGTTTTCACCAATTCTTGGTTATGGAGATGTCGTTCAAGAGAATGTAACGATAAAGAAGGTGAGTTATGTTAAAGGAATAGGACACAATCTGTTCAGCATTGGTCAGTTCTATGACAAGGACTTAGAGGTGAATTTTAAGGCCAAGCGATGTTGTGTTAGAATTGAAGACGGTAAAGAACTCTTGGTCGGGACGCGAAAGTCAAACCTCAATACGATAAATATGTCGAATGTCAAGACTGATAGTGCGGTCTGTCTACTTTCTAAAGCCTCTATGCAACAAAGCTGGTTATGGCATAAAAAGTTATCTCATCTCAATTTCAGATACATTAATAAGTTGGTGACTGGAAATTTGGTAAAAGGATTTGCAGAGTTGAAATACGAAAAGGAACATATGTGTGACGCGTGTGAGAAAGGTAAGATGAAAAGAGTCTCACATAATCCTAAGCATGAACCAAGCACAAGTACTCCTTAAGAACTGTTACGTATGGATCTCTATGGTCCAATGCGAGCGCAAAGCATAAATGGCAAGAAATACGTTCTTGTGGTCGTGGATGATTATTCTAGATACACTTGGGTCAAATTTCTAAGATCAAAAGATGAGACTCCCGATGTCATCATCTCATTCTTAAATACCGTTCAAGTGAACTTGCACAAGACAGTTAAGCTAATTAGGACTGATAATGGCACAAAATTCAAGAACAAAATTGTTGACGATTATCTCGAATCGGTCAGGATAACTTATCAATTTTCTGCTGCCAAAACTCCGGAAAAAATGGGGTAGTTGAACGAAGAAATCAGACTCTTGTTGAGGTTGCATCAACGATGCTGAGCCAGTCCAATCTACCTTTATTTTTGTGGGTCGAAGTTGTCTCAACTGCATGTTATACTCAAAATCGTTCAATCATTCATCGACGGTTTGGTAAAACTCCATATGCTTTGATAAATAATAGAATACCTAGCATTAAACATTTTCACATCTTTGGATGCAGGTGTTTTGTGCTGAATGATAAAGAGAAATTGAACAAGTTCAGTCTGAAGGCTGATGAAGCCATTTTCATTGGATATTCTTAAACATCTGCGGCATACATAGTTTATCTCAAGAATTCAAAGATTGTGGTTGAGAGCATCAACGTCACATTTGATGAAGAAATGGATTCTGATCAAATCAGTTCAGAACCCGTGATAACAGGAGTATTAGCTTCTGGGCAGATCAGTCCAGAACTTGCGGTTAAAGTTTCTAATTCTGATAAAGCGTCAAGCCTGGGTTTTCAAAAGGTAAAATCGATACTACTCTTTTTATTTAAAAGGAAAAAGCTGATATCATTTTAATTCAAATATATGTGGACGATATAATATTTGGTTCAAAAAATCCGAAGTATTGTAAGAACTTTTCTAATATAATGGTGTCTAGATTTCAAATGAGTATGATGGGAGAGATGAATTTCTTTCACGGATTACAAGTTAGACAATTTTCTACGGGGATTTTCATAAATCAAGCAAAGTACATTTATGATATTTTGAGAAAATTTAAAATGGAAAATTGTACTCCAATTGGTACCCCGATGGCAACAAGAACTAAGATTAGAGCTGATCTTTCTGGAAAAGCTATTGATCTTTGAACCTATGGAGAAATGATTGGTTCTTTTACGGCAAGTAGACCAGATATTATGTTTTCTACATGCTTATGTGCTAGCTATCAAGTTTCACCTAAAGAATCCCATCTCTCAGTTGTAAAGCGAATATTTAGATATCTGAAGGGAACCACAGATCTTGGTTTGTGCTATCGTAAAGATACAGGTTTTGAGCTAACAATGTATTGAAACACAGATCATGCAGGTTGTATGTTAGACAGGAAGAGTACTTCGGGACATATACAATTCTTGGGAGATAAGCTCGTGAGTTGGACTTCGAAGAAAAAACTGTGCGTATCTACTTCAACAGCCGAGGCAGAGTACGTAGCTGCGGCTAGCTGCTGTTCTCAAGTGCTGTGGATGCGAACACAACTCCGAGATTATAGCTTCTAATACAACAAAATTCTGGTTTACTGTGATTCCAAGAGCGCTATTGCTATATTTGTGAACCCTGTCCAACACACGAAAACCAAGCACATTGATGTGAGATATCACTTTATCAAAGATAATGTTGAAAAAGGTACAATTGAACTTTACTTTGTAAACACAGATTATCAACTTGATGATTTATTTACTAAGCCATTGGACGAAAAGAGATTTAATTTTCTTATTTCGAAACTTGGCATGTTGAACCTCAAGACATAATCTGTGGTTACCTAGTACAGTTTATTTTTGTTATTTTTCTTCATTTCTTTATTTTTAATCTGAATGATATCTGCACTTAATGTTTGTTCCTGCTTTCAGGGGGAGTGTGATACAAAATTTAGATGATCTACATTCTAGGGGGAGTTGTAGAGCTTTGCATATATTTTTCACTGACATATTTTGTGATGCATATTTTCAGGGGGAGTAAGGACATTGAATTCTGATTACATCTGATCAGAACTCGTTCTTAAAACGTTTTATTGCTTTTATGTCTTTAATTTTTCAATAAATGTTTTTGTTTCAATAAGACTTTGTTGCTTTGACGACTTTTTGACTACATGCAGACTTTGAGGAGGAGCTTACATGGTCATATCAATCATGACTTTAGAGATGACTTTATGAGATTAATGATGAGCGTAAGGCATATTTTAATCTTAATCTCATTGTGTTTGAAAGAAGGACAACTTTCAGACATGAAAACATGTTTCTAAATGTTCAAACCATTTCTTATTCTCAAAACAGATTTTATGAATTTAGAAGTGTGATTTTAAATGTTTTCATTGTTATGAGATTTCATGATTAACTAACAGTGTGTTTCCAAGGATAAACACTTGTGTTTTATCTTTTCTATAAAATGTCAAGTATTCACACACACCGGTTTAGTACTTTTATTGATTATGTTCTTACCATGTCTCAAAATGAAACTATTTTTCAATGGTAAGACACCCCGTTTTGTACTTCATTGATATTTGAGTGTTAGTTCATTTCATTCAAAGCATTTCTTTCAAGAATGTCTATAGTTGTTCTTATAGACAACATCCAATTTTTCATGACCTAAGCTTTTAATGATAAATCATTCTTATTTGATCTTTTTCATACATTGTCAGATTCTCAAACAAGCAGTTTGTATTCATTTCATTCATTCAATATACTTGTTATGAGAAACTCTTCAATGTTTAAAATGCTCAAATCTTCATGATTATCTTACTGAGCATACATATATCTGACATGTATTTCATACTGTGAGTTAACTGTTGAAGTTAAACAATTGGGTAACTTTGTACTTTTAGGACAAATACATGGGAATTGTGTGAGCTTAATTGAACTTCTATGGAGTCACGATAACCATTGTTTCCTACCCATGAAGTTATCCCTAGTGATCGAGATGCGAGGGGTCATATATCAAAGAGTGGGGGAGGAAGTTCATCCAGTTGAACAACCTCATTGTGATGAGATAAAATGAAAATAGAGTTTGGTTAGAAGTGAGTCAATTGATAAAAAGAAAAAGGGTCTGAGAACAGAGTTAAAAGAATATTAGAACTATACACCAACTTTTTTTTGACCTGAACAACCATATTACTGTTATTTCACATTTCTTTCATGAACTTTATTGAAACATGCAACTAGCCCAGGTCAACTATTGCTTTAAACCCCACTAACTACTCATTTCTTTCTCAACAAAGAAATGTTTCATATTTTCATGGGGATGCAACACATATGCTATCTGGTCTTCATTCGGAAGATTTGGATTTTGATAAAGAAGGAAGTCTGCCCCACCTTCGCATTTCGATCATGCACAATTGAGTCCGTGTATTACTATTGTTGTCTGAATGGTTTACACATCTTGAGCCTTATAAACATTCATGTTTAAATTCTTTCATACACAAGCACGAACACACAGAAATTTGTTTTTCTGTCGGAACGTTCATAGAATGATCTTGTGGTATTCGATGATTTAATGGAAGACCTGTGGAGTGAACATCAATAAAACTCTTTGTACAATACATTCGTTGTACTAAGTAACTTCGTGTTGCTTACAGGCATCTTAACTGATTCATTTGTTGATTCAGGGTTACATTCTTATTTGTTTGAATTTGAAAAGATTCGGACGAATACATTATGAATTGACAGATGTTCAGTGGTTCATTATCAAAAGATCATTGGCCAGAAAAACATTCATGACATTTCTTGGAGACAATTTTGATGATTTCTATGCTCTACATCATCAAAAAGGGGAAGATGATCAAGAAATGTTTGCATTTGAGGAAGTTACATGTTTGGAATATGGGAGATAATTATATTCAAGAAATGATATGATCAAGAAATGACAAAGTTTGAAAGATTTATTGTCCGAGTTATGGGGAGAATGGTCAGAATAATAAAGAAAGTTCAAGGAATTCTGAAAGCTTGATGAATATTTGCTGAAATTTTCTTTGAAGATTATTTACTGAAGAAAAGTTAGTTGAATCTGAAGATAATTTCTTGTCTGAAATCTGAAAGAGGTTGTTTTTACCTTGGGGGAGATTGTTAAAGATTTTTGAAGAAGACATTCACAGACTTTGGGGGAGAATATTGTAATCCTGAAGATTGTTTGTCAAGATATAAAGAGAGAGTTAAAGAAGAAAGGGGGAGATTGACTTTGATTGACTTGTTCAAAGAAAGAGAAGATGAAATGTTTATCTTTGTGAATAAGTTTAAAGTGGGAGATTGAATTTGTCAAAGATCAAACAAAGGAGAAAATTGTTCGTGAATGCTGAAATTCGTTTATGTTTCACAAAGGGGGGGAGATATTTAGCTTATTCCTTTTTGAAGATGATCTTGAATCCAAAGGGGGGAGATTGTTAGTGCACATTTATGTTGGATCCAAGATCATGAAGTTTAAAGTCAATGCTCAAGTCAAAGCCTCTTAAAAGCATAAGTCAAAGTCTTTGTAATAAGTCAAGTCAACTAGTTTAGTTTTTGTCTTTGTAAGCATGTAGGTATATGTTAATCCAAGATCGATCTAATCTTAGAGAGAGAAAGTAGAGAGAGACATAAAGTAAGTGTGTATTCAAGTATGCACTTCTTTCTTACACAACACAAAGACCACAAGGGACTTAAATACCCTTGGCCAATACAAGATACAAAAGCACTAAGTAAATAGTATTAGCACAAGCCTATAAATACAATGTTACTATAAAATCTGACTTAACAATCTCCCCCTTAGTAATCATTGGCGCTCCGGTCTTCAATGTAGGCTGATACACCTATCTTTGAACACAAAACAGACCTTCTAAGCGTCTTAGCGTAGCTTCTTGACTAAAAAAAATTTCTTCTCAATCATGGAAGAACAATCGGTTCAAGAACTGGAACATCAGCTTGTGCTCTAGACGACACACCTCTTTCAAATGTACTCAAAGAAACTGTGGTGGTCGGCGCTGGAACAACAGAAGGACTAATATAGCTGAAAATTTAGAATCTTGAGCAGATAAACTCTGCTCCTTCTCTTAAACTTCTCCCCCTCATGACCTTGATGATCTGGATCAACTTGGTCATGTCTATTCTGGAGAAGAGACAACTTCAGATCTGGAAGATTGAGTCGAAGAAGCTAGCAAAACTGACTGGGGACATGAAATGATTCACCTGTTGAGCTCTTTTACTCCCTATACACACATGCACTGTCCAAAGTAATCACTTTATGTACTCCCCCTCGAAATGAGATATGATCAGAAGTTCTTTCAAAATTTTCTCCTTATTCACTCCCCCTCGAAATATGCACATACCAATTTACAAGGATATGGGAACACACACATAGAAACATCAATGTATAAAGAAAAATATACTGAATATAGATTTTGAGACAACTAAATATATAAAATTTTAAAACCAAACAAATTAAATTCTACTTAGTAAAATATCACAGATTAATCAATCAATTGAAATCAAGTGTATGTTTTTAGATACAGAAACAAGTTTCATTGCATAACAAGTTAAGACATGTTCAGTTTCAAAAACTTTCATCGATCTATTCAGTGTGCTAGCATGCGAACTTTGATTAACTTCAAGTAAATGAAATTCTAAAAATATAATAGAATACTTGCATTTACTCACACTAAGCCGTCAAAAATGAAGACTTTCACAAATTTATAGGTTTATCGCAACTTAAACATATCACCAAGTATCATGAGATGTGTGCTCATTGGCATCTTTTATAATATGTGCACATTGGCATCTTGACATGATTGTGCTCTTTGGCATCTTTTAAGCTTGTTCACATTGGCATCTTTTGATCAAGAAGTTTGGTAAGTAAAAAACATGTCATAAACGTAACTTTCTATCTGATCCTATTGCAGGATTTGGGTCAGCCGCTCCCAAACCAGTTGGCCTTAGGGGACTAGGTGTCAAGCACCCCTTGGAACTTACTCTCCCAGATCAGAAAGGCTACATCGACACATCTTAAACCCATTCATACTAGTGGAACATGACTTTCAATATGATACTATTGAAGGATTTGGGTTCGATCACTCCCAAACCAATTGACCTTAGGGGACCAGATGACAAGCATCCCACGGAACTTACTTTCCCAAACCATAAAGGTCACAGGTACAAACTTTTAAACTTAATGATTTCTGAATTATATATATATAATTTTCATCTCAATCACTCGGGTTTACATCTAAGTGCTTAGCTTATATTTTCATTACGATCCATAATTCTGACTTTTTAGGGTTTCAAAGCATTGTAAACTATAAATATTCTGAATGACATAACTTTAAAGCATTCTCAAAATTTCAAACATGTTTTGTTGACTTTTCAATTTTTTTAAGACTTGAAAGTTGAACATATAAAACTTAGATATAAACAAAGCAACTTGAAAAATTATCCTAGACACACATTTTATTCAAAAGAAAGAAAAATTGTAACAATTTTACTTTATAGAATAAAATTTGTTTAGATTTAAACTTTTAAATTCAACATGCCGAGTTTTGAAAGCAGAAAATTAAATCGTTTTTCGTTTAAGACTTTTGTAAAAAATATCGGCAATTTGATATTCAGTTGGAACAAAATATAATTCAATAATACCTTCTTCCACATGATGTTTAATGAAATAGTACCGCATATCTATGTGTTTGGTTTTCACTTATTCAGGGTCTGATCGAACTAGCTCACACTTCTGAATTATAAAATCTGGTTGAAGAATCGGGAAGTGATTTGAACGGTTTAGAACGATGTTTTCAATGGTTGAAAGTTGTCCTTCTTTCAACCATATATGAGATTAAGATAAAGGATAATACCTGAACGTATGATTTTACATATCATAAAGCTAAGCTTAAAGTCATAAAGATATGATCTTTTAAGCTTCTCTCAAACTTCTGTAAAAGTCTTAAGTCAATTCAAAGTAAAATTTATTCACTTAAATTGAAAAGACAAAAAGCAGTAAAACTTTTAAAGTACGAGTTCTGATAAGAAATAATCACAAGTCATCACCTTTTTACTCCCCCTGAAATTATGCATTTGAAACTTATCAGAAATATTATGCATAAAATTTCAGAAAAGTATGTATGTACTCCCCCTTGATGGTTGATTTCCTCTTGGAGTATCGGAGTACAATATCTTTTTCAACACGGACTAAGGTCTTTTGATCTTTGAAGTGCGAGTCCTAAACTGTTGTGTTTAGAAGTCATTCTTCGTTGAAGTACGGGTTCTAAGCTGATTTACTTAGAAGCCTTTATTCTCCTACTCCCCCTTGACAGTAGGTGCCTGCAACACATAATTATCAAGTTTCTTTGGTACCCACTGGTATTTGGGTCCATGAATGTTAGTTGCAGTTCGTATGGGGGTTACTGAGTAAGAACCATACCAGTAATGGTCACTTGTCTTGTGAACAGGATCATGTGTACGACAATAAGAACAATAAAATTTCTTACCTGACAAACTGATTAGTTGATCTCTCGTGTAGACGAAATCAGGTTTACCTTTATGCGTATTGTTCTTCTTGGCATTAGGCGTATGTACACATGAGTTTTTACATTTCAGCTCTTCTTTAACTGGTGTCCTGTTCCAGACCAGTTCTTCTTCCTGGAAGCTTCTTCTCCTTCTTTGTGTACCTGAACTATCTATATTCCTGTCATAGAAAAGATTAGTAGAATGAATCTGATTAGAAGATTTAACTGACCTTCTGAATAGAGCAGTTTTCTGATGTGAGCTTGCGGCTGGTTTGTTAGAACCAACTGAATTATTTCTAGGTGAGTGGATTTTTGACTCTGGAGTCGTTCGCTCAGTCACCACCACCATCTTTGAAATAATATCTTGAAGCTCTTTTACCTTTGAAGAATAACTGTCTCTTTCTTTGATAATGAGCTCAATCTTCTTCTCAAATGCAGACTTCTTTTTCTTCTCTGTCAGTACACTCTTAAATAAATCAGATAGCTTCTCGGTTAGCTTCCTAATTGCAGTTTCAAGGATGCTTCTTTCTTCTTCGAATCCTTTCTTAGCACCCTTCTTTCCATCTGATATCTCTTTTAAGAACCCTGCAATCTTCTGTTCAGTTGCCTTCTTCTCCTTGGCAAACTGATCTCTTTCTAAAATGATTACTTTCTCAAAGTTACAAACTTGTTGAGAAAGCTTTAATCTTTGAAGCTTAATCACCTTTTTCTCCTCCACACCCTTCTTTGACAGATCTGAGAACTTCTTTTCAAACTCAGATATTTTCTTTTGTAGCTCAGCATTTGCACTCTCCAAATCTTTGAATTTCTTCTCGTTGCTCGCAACAGACTCTTTCTTCTGTATTTGAGCTTCAAGACCAGAAATATTTCCTTTTAGCTCTGAGTTCTCAGCTTCCAAAGCCTTAACTTTTGATGACATTACTGATCATGTCATACACTTCTCAATATGTTCCCATATCAGCTTTCCTGTAGCCCTTTCGCGATCTAATTTGAGAAAAATCTCTTTTGAAATCTCTTCAGTCATTCCATTCAATAGGAAAGATCGGGCTAACTCGTCAGCTTCATGTCTCTTTTCCTGCTCATCAGTGTATTCATCAAGTCTTAATTGAAGCTGAGATGGTACTATTTCTCCATTCTCCTTCACAAGAGTAGAAGGTTTCGTTGGAACTGTCATTTTTCCTTCCCTCAGAGATTTTCTAATTAAATCCTTCATTTCATGTCTTTCAATGAAATCTATGAACCGACTTTTCCACTGATCAAAGTCTCCCTTAAAGAGTACTGGTGGCTTTGAGTCAGTTCCGATAGCTAGAATTTCTCTGGATGACATCCTTTTTCGAATAAGAGAACTTGACAGATATGATCGTTAATCCAACTAAAATCACACAAGAAATTTTGTCCCCCTAGGCAGACTTAGCACGGGGGGTGAAATTGGCGCAAAATTTCGAAAGACCCTATTACAGTTTTCAAAAATTTGTCTAAGTGTGAAATTGGCGCAAAATTCAGGTTTGCGTATCACGTGGGTTGCGCAAAGTGAGCTTTGCGTTTCAAGAAGGTTTCGCAAAGTGAACTTTGCGTTTCAAGTTGGATACGCAAAGTGGACTTTGCGTGTTGCTTGAGTTGCGCAAAGTAAGCTTTGCGTATGCAGTTGGTTGCGCAAAGTAAGCTTTGCGTGTCCTGTTGGTTGCGCAAAATGGACTTTGCATATGACGTTGGTTGCGCAAAGTAGGTTACGCAAAGTGAGCTTTGCGTGTGTTCGTCCTCTGGTTTACGCAAGTTCGACCTGTACTTCGAAAATCAACTAAAAACTTGTTTCTTCGTCGATTAGCAGTACCAAACTCTACCAATATGTCTAAAATCACTTCTAGAACTGATTGTGACCACCCGATCTCGATAAATATCACTTTTTGAAAATAAAATCAATGGCACAGTAACTTTTTGTAACTCGAACTCAGAACACAAAATCACCAAAATGGAACTCGATTAAAGGTTTTTACTGAAATTAAATCAACACAACTCGATCTAGCAACCTAATCGATCACAACCTGATCGATTTTAACACTTAAAACACTTTAACACTCGAAATCAAATTTTCAAATAGAACACAGAGACGTTTTTGTAAAAACTTGATTTTGATCTTAATCAGGCTCTGATACCAATTGTGGGTCCAACAATGTTTATATCAAGTTTTATAGAAACAACAACACAAACGATTACCAACCTGTATTGATTATAACAACGGTTACAGGATTGATCGATTTAAGCTAAGGTGTGTTCTCTGTTTTTATCTCTGATTTACACCTTTAAGTGTGAGTTTTGTGTGTGTCGATAATAGCTGATCTATGAGAGAGTTGGTAGAGAAACACAATATCTAAAAACTAAAGTGTGTCTAACACACTACCATAATATCTAGATTTAATATCTAGATATTATTTCTAACTAAATAATATAACTAACTAAACTAAATCTAATAACTAACTAAGTTAACTAATATGTAACAAACTAGATATTAATTTAACTAGTACAATAATAAACAATTACATTGATTACTTTGACATTTAGTACAAACAACATAGACTTTAATATCGAGAGTCGACGTTTCGGCTTTAGCTTCAGATTGCGATCTTCAGATTGGATGATCTTGAATCCAATGAGACTGTGGTCTAACACATATATATTGTTTGTTCAGTTTGATCTCTCAAATATAATTTTTTTCCAACTCATTTATTTTATCAAAAAAACTATCTTTTAATTTGGTCATTTCAGTCAAATAATCAAGATAAGTCTGATTTGAAATTTCCAATTCATCCAATTTCTTTTGAAAGTTCTCTTTTGTATGAGTCAAAATGGATTTTTCATCTTTCAAAGAAATTTGCAATTTTTCAATCAAATTTGACTTTTTTTGATTAATATGTTTTTCTGATAAAAACTTTGAACGTAAGTCATGTAAGGCAGTTATAATGACGTTCATTTGAGATGAAATAAATTTGTAATCAAACTCGGAAGGTACCTCAGATTCGTCAGTAGAAGTGTCTTCATCATCATCATCACTGTCATCATCTCCGATAAAGCACATAGCTGCAGTTTCCTCATTTTCTGTTTCGTTATCGGAGTGATCTAGCCAGTATTCGTCTTCAACAAGCAGAACAATTCCATTCTCTCTCTTTTCGGCTAGTTCCATCTTCTTCCGGTAATATGCCGAATCCCGAACCACCTTTACTCGACACTCCTTGGCTATGTGACCGACTTTCCACAGTTGAAGCAAGCAGTATCTTTCTTAGGCTCGGGCACTTTGGCAGGCTCGTTCTTTTTAGACGCCGAAGTGAAGCTAAGGTTGTTGGAACCGGACCTATGTTGGAACTTCTTGTTGTAGTGCTGAGAGAGAAGAATCATTGCTTTTTCTAGTGCCTCGCCATCGTCATCAGTTGCCCCATCATAAGCATTCTCAGACAATGCTTGTTCAACCAATTTGCTCGCGAGAAGTGCAACCGGGTCCACTATCTTTGGCTTGTTCTTCTTATCAAGCTTTGCTTTCTTTTCCTTGACTATATTCTCATTTGTCATCAAATTTTCATAAAGCTCTTGTATTTGCATGGTAGAGACCCGAACATCATTCCTCAATCGGTGACATGATTTGTTCCATTCCGGTTGAAGAGCGTTGAGGAACTTCATATTAGTCTCTAACTTATTCTTGGTCACTTTGATCTTTTGTAGATCGTTCAGCACTATCGAGAACCTGTTAAAGACATTCTTCAGAGACTCACCATCCTTTGCTTTGAACTCCTCAAAATTGTTCATGTAGCGCGTTTGTCGGAGTTGTGTTGCAACCGCTGACCCAAGCATGATCTTTTCTAACTGGGTCCACATCATCATCGGATTGTGCTTGAAACAATCAATTCGATTGTAGATGGAATTAGGCAATGCTAGCATCAGGTTAGACTTTGCTTCACGATCGGCTCGCTCTCGCGAAAGTTCTTCGGCAGTGGCGGGAATATCGTTCATAGGCTTGACGAATGGTCATTCAGTGAGTGACTTCATCATGTTTTCTCCGTTTGCTTGTCGCTCTATAAAGTTGATGAAACGATCTTGCCATTGCTGAAACTCGTTCTCGTTGACCATAACCGGAGGACGAGTATCCGTTCCCAACGACATCATAATGTCGTTCTTGTAAAACTGAGTTTGAAAAGAGATTTTTGACATATCCATAACTTCAGAAAAACTTAGAAAAATGCCAAGTCTGAAAAACAGAAGAGGCTGGCGCAAACTGGTTTTACGCTAGACGTATGTGGCGCAAACTAGAGATTTGCGCTAACAGTAGCTGACGCAAACTTGTTTTGTGCGAGAAGTAGATGGCGCAAACTAGACTTTGCGTTAAGTACAGATGGCAAGAAACTCAGACTTCGCTAAACACAAATTTGCGCTGAAGAGAAGCTGGCGCAAAAAGCAAACTTGTGAACCTAACACATGAACCCGCAAAATAAACTTTGCGTTAATAGAATCTGATGTGAACTGATGCTGAACTTGCGAAGAACTCAGATAATCTGGCAAAAAACTCATATAATCTGGCGCAAAACTCAGATAATCTGGTGAAAAACTGAAATACTTTGTTGCTGAAGAAAAACTCAAACTGATGAAATTGGCACAGAACAGATGAAGTTGGCGCAAAAAACGGATCTGGTGTAAACTCGAGCAAACTAAGAAAAACTTCTAAATCAACCACAGAATCTAATCTGATGAAATTTGCTCACACAAATATAATCGAAAACAGTTTTCTAACCACAATTAACACCCAATTTTAACCAATTTGAATAAACTTTCACAAAATCTTGAACTAAAGAATCGAACAGAACTCTTTCTCAGAATGGTCCAAAAATCACAAAAATCCTCAAATTGATCTCCAAAAACTGAATTTCTTGTGAATCGATGTGAATCAAATATGTTCTACTATTGAAACCGGATCTAACGAACCAACTTACAAGAAAATTCAATCAGAATTCAATAAAAATTTGTAAAAAATTCAGAAAATGAGATTTTCTTGATCGAGATCAAGAAAATCGATCAAATTCTCTGAATTGATAACAAATTTAGATTAAAAAGATGAAACTCTCAATTCTCTCAGATTTATATTTGGCTCTGATACCAATTGTTAATCCAAGATCGATTTAATCTTAGAGAGAGAAAGTAGAGAGAGACATAAAGTAAGTGTGTATTCAAGTATGCGCTTCTTTCTTACACAACACAAAGGCCACAAGGGACTTAAATACCCTTGGCCAATAAAAGATACAAAAGCACTAAGTACACAGTATTAGCACAAGTCTATAAATACAATGATTACTGTTAATCATTAAATCCCAATATATCAAGCTAATTACACAATATTTATCTAATATGCTCAAGAACTAGAGAGAGAGAGTCTAGAGAGAGAAAGTAGATCTTGAATTACACCCTCTAGAATTACAATGAATGCAAAAGCTCTAGTTCGTTATTACATGATTACATAAACCAAACTATATAAACCATCTATCTATTACAAAGCCTTAATGGCTAAGGAAACTAAACTAGCTTTGACTAACTATAACAAGGTCAATGTTAACTTTTACATATTTGACTTTCCTATTAAATCTTGGATACAATATTTAGACCTAACAATCTCCCCCTTTGTATTCAAGATTTAATAAAAAATTGATGCAGATCTTCAACTCTTGATTCTTCATCTTTCATCTCTTGAAGCTTTCACAAACTTTGCTCTTTTGTAGCTTTTGAAGAATCTTGGAAAGTCTTTTTAATCTTTGACGCTTTGGAAAGTCAACATGCTTTGAACAAAACAGGAAATTCTTGAAACTTCTTTGAAACTTGAAACTTCATTTCTGAAAAATCTTTCGTCTTAAAACAAAATTGTATCTTCATCACTTTGATCTCTGAATCATCTTTGGAAGAATCAAACTTTCACGAATCATCTTGATTTGACTTTGAACATTCTTTATCAGACTTGAACTTTGAAATCAACAGCGGAAGCAATTTGAAATTCTGACATGAACTTTGAACTTGAACTCTTGAAATTGATCTTTGAATAATTCTCCCCCTTTTTGATGATGTGAGCATCAGATCATCAAAATTTCTTCAATTTCAAGCTCAGACTTTGATAACCCCTTTTAAACAATCTCCCCTTTGATAGAAGTTGTACTTTGATCTGAGGAGCCGAATCATGAACTGTATATATCTGAATCTTTTCAAATTCAGACATAATGAGCGTGTAACCCTGATTCAACAAATGAAACAGTTAGAAATGCCTGTCAATAACACGAAGTTACTGTGTACAACAGATGTACAATGTAAGGAGTTGGTTTGATGTTGACTCCCCAGGACTTCCATTCAATCATTGAAAGACACAAGGTAATTCTATGAATGTTCTGACAGAAAAACATATTCTCTGTGTGCTCGTGCTTGTGTTTTGAAAGAATTAGCACAATGATTGTGTTTCATAAGGCTCAAAGTATGTAAATCACTGAGACAGCAATGATTATACATGGACTCAATGTGCATGAGAAAGGGTCGAAGGTGGGGCAACTTTCCTTCTTTTTCAATATCAGTATCTTCCAAGAGAAGATCCGATAGATTATGTGTTGCTTCCCCAGAAAATGTGAAACATTCTCTTTTTAAGAAAAGAATGAGTAGCTGGTGGGGTTGTATGCAAGAGATGGCATGGGCTATTTGCCTATTTCAATGATGGTCACCAAAGAAATATGAACTAATCAGTAATGTGGCTGCCCGACTCAGAAAGATGTTTGGTGCAAAGTTCTGATATTCTTTTAACTCTGTTCTCACACCCTCTTTCTTTTAAACATATAAGCTCACGTCTAACCAATCTCTCATTTCCATTTTATCTCAGCTCAATCCCACACTCAATTCTTTTAGACCCCTCTCCCCTTAATCACTCAAAGGATTTCTTCCGGGGTAGAAAACACTGGTTATCGTGAATCCATGGAAGATCTATTAAGCACTTATACTGAATCCCATGTTCCTAAAAGTACATGTTGGTCAATGATTTTCTTGAAATTAAGCACAAGAAATCATATGTCAGTGTATGTATGCTCATCAAAAAATCAGAAATGAAATATGAGCATTTTGAACTTTGAAGATTTCTCAAAACAAGAATATTGAATGAATAAAATAAAGTCAAGAGAATTGTTTTGAGAATCTGACAATGAATGAATCAGATCAAATCAAATGGTTAGGGTATCAAAGAATTGGAAATTTGTTTATATGAACAAATATAAACAATTTGTCAATGAAAGCACAAATATGAACAAGATGAATGATGCACAACAATTTTGAACGCAAACGTGGGTATTACCATCGAAAAATTGTTTGAATTTGAGACATGGTAATAACAATTTCAAATAAAATACTGAAACGGTGTGTATGAATACTTGACAGTATATGGACAAGATAATACACAAGTATTAATCTTTGGAAACACACGGTCAGTTAAACAATAAGCTCAAACAATTTATAAAAACATTTAAAAGCACACTTCTAAATTCATAAAACTTTTGAGAATAAGAAGTGGTTTGAACATTTCAGAAATTGTTTTTCATGTTCGAAAGTTGTCCTTCTTTCAAACAATCTGAGATCTAGATCAGAAGATTTTTACCTTTTCGGCTCCCCCTCAAATCATGATCAAATGATTTATATCTTTTGAGCTCCCCCTGGATATTAGCATAATATCCTTCTTTGATCGTTGAAAAACGGGTCCTGATCTGTCATTTGATCAGAAGCCACTTTATTCAGAACATTTATTAAAAAAATAAAAGATAGAAAGCAGTAAAACGATTATAAAATGAGTTCTGATCTGAAGTAATAAGAAGTCATCACCTTTACTCCCCCTTAAATTAAGCATCTGAAATATGTCAGTTAAAACAGGATAGAGATCAAACACTTCCTTTGAATTGTTAGACCATCAATATCAGAAAATTTTAGCAAATAAAAAGTATAGGATAGAGATCAGATCAATTCTCTTGAGATGAAGACCATCAATATCCATCGGATGCAAGCATACAGAAGTAAGGTCTTTTTTTTTTTTTTTATCTCTGATGTATGGGTCCTAAGTTGTTGTGCTTAAAAGCCATATTCTTGACATTGAGGTGCGGGTCTTGAACTGTAGTATTCAAGAGCCATTTTGACATTGAAGTCCGGGTCTTGAGCTGATTTACTCAAGAGCCATTTTCTTTCTTACTCCCCCTTGGAGTGAGGTACCTGCAACACAGATTCAGGTTTTGGTACCCACTGGTATTTGGGTTCAGAAATGTTAGTTACAGTGCGTGTGGGGGATACAGAGTAAGATCCATACCAGTAATGATCATTTGTTTTATGAAAATGATCATGTGTACAACAAATAGAACAATAAAATTTCTTACCGTTAGGTGCTTTGTTCTTCTTTGCTTTGTGTACATGTACACATGATTTCTTCTCTTTCAGCTCATCAGTCTTGTCATCTTTGACTGATTTCTTCATCCAGACCAGTTTCTCGTTCTTGAAACTTTTTCTTGGATAAGTATCTGAACCATCTAAAAATTCATCATAGAAAAGGTTAGTGCGACGAATCTGATTAAAGGATTTAACTGACCTGTTTGAAAAGATGAATTTCTGATTTGAACTTGAAACAGATTTTTCAAGTTCTTTTATCTTTGACGCAAAGATATCTCTTTCTTTCTCAAGCAGATCAATCTTTATCTTGAATTCAGACTTCGTCTTTTGCTCTTTCAGCGCAGCTGCAGACAATTCAGACAATTTGGAAGTCAGTTTCTTGATTTCATTCTCAAAAATTAACCTTTCTTCTTCAAACCCTTTTTCAGACTCATTTCGTTGGCCAGATAATTCTTTAAAGAATCCCATATTTTTCTGTTCTATGGCCTTCTTTTCTTTATCAAACTTCTCTCTTTCCAAAATCAGTACTTTCTCAAAATCTGAGATTTGTTGAGAAAGTTTTATGCATTTCAGCTCCACTGACTTATTTTCCTCAAAACACTTCTTTGAAAATTCTGAAAACTTCTTTGAAAAATTTTTCTTTTCATTTTCAAAATAAGCTTTATTATCAGAAAGCTGTTTTTCCAAAACAGATAAATTCTTTTTAAGCTCTGTGTTCTCAGATTCCAATTTCTTTATCTTCTCATCATTCTGCCTAGAAGATCTTGTTAGAAGATCTTCATTGATAATCTTTAAAGCACTAATTTCCTCTTTCAGTCTGATGCTTTCTTCATAATGCTCTTTTGACTTTTGTGAGTGAAAGTCAACAGCATAACCCAGATTAATATTCTCTAATTCCAGTTTTCTAATCTTCTCTTCAAGTTCAGCAAAATATCCCATCTTGAATGAGTGCATCAACTTGATATGAATTATCGTTCCCAAACTGTATATCAGAAAAACAACAATCAGATCAAATTGAAATCTTAAAAAAACATTTCGTGAAAATTGAAATTTGAACAATACTTGATATTTCGCGATGTAGATTTTTTTTTTCCAAAGATATGCGTGTGTTGCCCGAAACTGAAGTATGCGTGTGTTGCCCGAAACGCAAAGCTAGGTGTGTGGGTCCTTGGTGAAACGCATAGCTAAGAATGCGGGTTCTTGAGGAAACTCATTATGAGGAATGCGTGTGAAGAAGGAAACGCATTATGTGGAATGCGGGTGAAGAAGGAAACGCATTATTGAGGTATGCGGGTGAAGAAGGAAACGCATTATGAGGAATGCGGGTCCTTCAGGAAACGCATTAGTGAGGTATGCGGGTCTCAAAGGATACGCACAATAGAGGTATTCGGGTCTCAAAGGATACGCACTTTAAGATGTGCAGGTTCAGAAGGACATGCACTTTGAAGATATGCGTTTCCAAAAGAATCAACAACCTAAAAAAAAATAGGATGAATGACCCGCATTTCAATATGAATGACCCGCATAGCTTATGAAGGACACGCAAACCGTGTTCTTTTCTGATTCTATCTCAAGACGATTCAAACCTGCAAAATTGATCTCAAAATTTTGTCAGCATCATCGAAAAACAGTTCTAAACATACAAATACATTCAATTTTCGATTAAAACAACAAATCACTCGAATTCGAACAAGAACAGTATTCGAACTCGTGTCCAAGAAAAACTCAAAAAATCGAATATTGGAATTGATTTTGAACGAATTTCGATATGGAATCTAAACAACAATCAATCACTACACCAAATCGAACACAATGAATCCATTTTCTTTCATCAAAAACGATTTTTCACATGAAATTCCGATGAACAGTAACAAACTCGTTTCTTGAAAATATTTTCCGAAAAAATTTCAAATTTTCGATCCAAAAACACCAAATTTCAATTCAAATCATGATAAAATCTTTTCTGAAAAGTTTGGTTCAGCTCTGATACCAATTGTTAATCATTAAATCCCAATCTATCAAGCTAATTACACAATATTTATCTAATATGCTCAAGAACTAGAGAGAGAGAGTCTAGAGAGAGAAAGTAGATCTTGAATTACACCCTCTAGAATTACAATGAATGCAAAAGCTCTAGTTCGTTATTACATGATTACACAAACCAAACTATATAAACCATCTATCTATTACAAAGCCTTAATGGCTAAGGAAACTAAACTAGCTTTGACTAACTATAACAAGGTCAATGTTGACTTTTACATATTTGACTTTCCTATTAAATCTTGAAAACAATATTTAGACCTAACAATTACTATAAAATCTGACTTAACAGTATAAAAGCTTTTGGTTCTTGTATTCTTGTAGCACTTAGACTTGGAGAGAAATATTCTTAGAGAGATATTCCATAAAGAGAGCATCATTGTAATTCGTTTGTTTTGATTCAATGAAATATGACAATTGAATTGAAAAATCATTTGTTCATCTTGATCTGATTTGCACTTATTATGAAACACAAGTGGTTTCCGTTCTCAATCTTGCAGTACGTACCGTAGGGAAGAACTTTGTTAGAAAGGCCTTCACTAATTGGTCCCATGTAGTGCTTTTTCCGGTGGGAATACTTCTTTGCCACGATTTGGCCCGATCTCTCAAGGAAAATGTGAAAAGCCTAAGACGAATGGCTTCAGTTGATACTCCATTCATCTTGAAGGTGTTGAGGATTTCAGTATATCTCTTGAGATGGCTAACCGGGTCTTCAGAAGGTAGCCCTCCGAACTGTTCTTGCTGCACCATATTTATGATGGTCGGCTTGATTTCGAAAGTGTTATCCTCCACATTAAGAGCACGGATGCCCTGCTATGAGCCATCATAAGTGGGCAAGAAAAGTCTCTAAATGCTTGATTGTTCGCCATAGGTCTCTCTTGCTCTAGCTCTCTTATCCTTAGTCGAACTGTGCGTTCGATTTCCGGATCCAGGGGCAACACTATTCTGCCTCGGTTGCGTTCGATTTCCGGATCCAATCTATCAAGAAACTAATTCCTTGTGTGTTCGTGCTTGTGTTGAAAGAATTAAGCAATTGATGATTGCTTATAGGCTCAAAGTTGTGTAAACCACCGAGACAACAGTAAGTTAAACACAGACTCAATGTGTATGATTGAAGTGAGAAGGTGGGGCAGACTTCCTTCTTTTCAATATCCAGATTTTCTGAATGAAAATCAGATAGCAAATGTGCTGCATCCCCTTAGAAAATGTGAAACACTTTCTTGTTGAGAAGAAAATGAGTAGTTGGTGAGGTTTGATCAAGAGTTGGCATGGGCTAGTTGCCTGTTTCAATAATGTTCACCAAAGAATTGTGAAACACTAGTAATGTGGCTGCCCGACTCAGAAAAAGTTGGTGCAGTGTTGTGATATTCTTTTAACTCTGTTCTCACACGCTCTTTCTTTTAAACATTTAGCTCACTCTAATCAAACTTACTTTTTCTGTTTGAAACACTCATTTCTTTTGACTTCTCACACTCAATCACTATGGATTAACTTCTTGGGTAGAAATCACTGGTTATGGTGATTCCATAGAAGTTGTGTTAATTCCTAGCACACTGATCCCATGTTTTCCTATGAAGCATATAATGCTCAAAATGGTTTAACTTAACAGTTAAAGCTCAATTGAATAAGAAAACATTGAAAATCACACTTCTGAATTATAAAATCTGGTTGAAGAATCGGGAAGTGATTTGAACGGTTTAGAACGATGTTTTCAATGGTTGAAAGTTGTCCTTCTTTCAACCATATATGAGATTAAGATAAAGGATAATACCTGAACGTATGATTTTACATATCATAAAGCTAAGCTTAAAGTCATAAAGATATGATCTTTTAAGTTTCTCTCAAACTTCTGTAAAAGTCTTAAGTCAATTCAAAGTAAAATTTATTCACTTAAATTGAAAAGACAAAAAGCAGTAAAACTTTTAAAGTACGAGTTCTGATAAGAAATAATCACAAGTCATCACCTTTTTACTCCCCCTGAAATTATGCATTTGAAACTTATCAGAAATATTATGCATAAAATTTCAGAAAAGTATGTATGTACTCCCCCTTGATGGTTGATTTCCTCTTGGAGTATCAGAGTACAATATCTTTTTCAACACGGACTAAGGTCTTTTGATCTTTGAAGTGCGAGTCCTAAACTGTTGTGTTTAGAAGTCATTCTTCGTTGAAGTACGGGTTCTAAGCTGATTTACTTAGAAGCCTTTATTCTCTTACTCCCCCTTGACAGTAGGTGCCTGCAACACATAATTATCAAGTTTCTTTGGTACCCACTGGTATTTGGGTCCATGAATGTTAGTTGCAGTTCGTATGGGGGTTACTGAGTAAGAACCATACCAGTAATGGTCACTTGTCTTGTGAACAGGATCATGTGTACGACAATAAGAACAATAAAATTTCTTACCTGACAAACTGATTAATTGATCTCTCGTGTAGACGAAATCAGGTTTACCTTTATGCGTATTGTTCTTCTTGGCATTAGGCGTATGTACACATGAGTTTTTACATTTCAGCTCTTCTTTAACTGGTGTCCTGTTCCAGACCAGTTCTTCTTCCTGGAAGCTTCTTCTCCTTCTTTGTGTACCTGAACTATCTATATTCCTGTCATAGAAAAGATTAGTAGAATGAATCTGATTAGAAGATTTAACTGACCTTCTGAATAGAGCAGTTTTCTGATGTGAGCTTGCGGCTGGTTTGTTAGAACCAACTGAATTATTTCTAGGTGAGTGGATTTTTGACTCTGGAGTCGTTCGCTCAGTCACCACCACCATCTTTGAAATAATATCTTGAAGCTCTTTTACCTTTGAAGAATAACTGTCTCTTTCTTTGATAATGAGCTCAATCTTCTTCTCAAATGCAGACTTCTTTTTCTTCTCTGTCAGTACACTCTTAAATAATTCAGATAGCTTCTCGGTTAGCTTCCTAATTGCAGTTTCAAGGATGCTTCTTTCTTCTTCGAATCCTTTCTTAGCACCCTTCTTTCCATCTGATATCTCTTTTAAGAACCCTGCAATCTTCTGTTCAGTTGCCTTCTTCTCCTTGGCAAACTGATCTCTTTCTAAAATGATTACTTTCTCAAAGTTACAAACTTGTTGAGAAAGCTTTAATCTTTGAAGCTTAATCACCTTTTTCTCCTCCACACCCTTCTTTGACAGATCTGAGAACTTCTTTTCAAACTCAGATATTTTCTTTTGTAGCTCAGCATTTGCACTCTCCAAATCTTTGAATTTCTTCTCGTTGCTCGCAACAGACTCTTTCTTCTGTATTTGAGCTTCAAGACCAGAAATATTTCCTTTTAGCTCTGAGTTCTCAGCTTCCAAAGCCTTAACTTTTGATGACATTACTGATCATGTCATACACTTCTCAATATGTTCCCATATCAGCTTTCCTGTAGCCCTTTCGCGATCTAATTTGAGAAAAATCTCTTTTGAAATCTCTTCAGTCATTCCATTCAATAGGAAAGATCGGGCTAACTCGTCAGCTTCATGTCTCTTTTCCTGCTCATCAGTGTATTCATCAAGTCTTAATTGAAGCTGAGATGGTACTATTTCTCCATTCTCCTTCACAAGAGTAGAAGGTTTCGTTGGAACTGTCATTTTTCCTTCCCTCAGAGATTTTCTAATTAAATCCTTCATTTCATGTCTTTCAATGAAATCTATGAACCGACTTTTCCACTGATCAAAGTCTCCCTTAAAGAGTACTGGTGGCTTTGAGTCAGTTCCGATAGCTAGAATTTCTCTGGATGACATCCTTTTTCGAATAAGAGAACTTGACAGATATGATCGTTAATCCAACTAAAATCACACAAGAAATTTTGTCCCCCTAGGCAGACTTAGCACGGGGGGTGAAATTGGCGCAAAATTTCGAAAGACCCTATTACAGTTTTCAAAAATTTGTCTAAGTGTGAAATTGGCGCAAAATTCAGGTTTGCGTATCACGTGGGTTGCGCAAAGTGAGCTTTGCGTTTCAAGAAGGTTTCGCAAAGTGAACTTTGCGTTTCAAGTTGGATACGCAAAGTGGACTTTGCGTGTTGCTTGAGTTGCGCAAAGTAAGCTTTGCGTATGCAGTTGGTTGCGCAAAGTAAGCTTTGCGTGTCCTGTTGGTTGCGCAAAATGGACTTTGCATATGACGTTGGTTGCGCAAAGTAGGTTACGCAAAGTGAGCTTTGCGTGTGTTCGTCCTCTGGTTTACGCAAGTTCGACCTGTACTTCGAAAATCAACTAAAAACTTGTTTCTTCGTCGATTAGCAGTACCAAACTCTACCAATATGTCTAAAATCACTTCTAGAACTGATTGTGACCACCCGATCTCGATAAATATCACTTTTTGAAAATAAAATCAATGGCACAGTAACTTTTTGTAACTCGAACTCAGAACACAAAATCACCAAAATGGAACTCGATTAAAGGTTTTTACTGAAATTAAATCAACACAACTCGATCTAGCAACCTAATCGATCACAACCTGATCGATTTTAACACTTAAAACACTTTAACACTCGAAATCAAATTTTCAAATAGAACACAGAGACGTTTTTGTAAAAACTTGATTTTGATCTTAATCAGGCTCTGATACCAATTGTGGGTCCAACAATGTTTATATCAAGTTTTATAGAAACAACAACACAAACGATTACCAACCTGTATTGATTATAACAACGGTTACAGGATTGATCGATTTAAGCTAAGGTGTGTTCTCTGTTTTTATCTCTGATTTACACCTTTAAGTGTGAGTTTTGTGTGTGTCGATAATAGCTGATCTATGAGAGAGTTGGTAGAGAAACACAATATCTAAAAACTAAAGTGTGTCTAACACACTACCATAATATCTAGATTTAATATCTAGATATTATTTCTAACTAAATAATATAACTAACTAAACTAAATCTAATAACTAACTAAGTTAACTAATATGTAACAAACTAGATATTAATTTAACTAGTACAATAATAAACAATTACATTGATTACTTTGACATTTAGTACAAACAACATAGACTTTAATATCGAGAGTCGACGTTTCGGCTTTAGCTTCAGATTGCGATCTTCAGATTGGATGATCTTGAATCCAATGAGACTGTGGTCTAACACATATATATTGTTTGTTCAGTTTGATCTCTCAAATATAATTTTTCTTCCAACTCATTTATTTTATCAAAAAAACTATCTTTTAATTTGGTCATTTCAGTCAAATAATCAAGATAAGTCTGATTTGAAATTTCCAATTCATCCAATTTCTTTTGAAAGTTCTCTTTTGTATGAGTCAAAATGGATTTTTCATCTTTCAAAGAAATTTTCAATTTTTCAATCAAATTTGACTTTTCTTGATTAATATGTTTTTCTGATAAAAACTTTGAACGTAAGTCATGTAAGGCAGTTATAATGACGTTCATTTGAGATGAAATAAATTTGTAATCAAACTCGGAAGGTACCTCAGATTCGTCAGTAGAAGTGTCTTCATCATCATCATCACTGTCATCATCTCCGATAAAGCACATAGCTGCAGTTTCCTCATTTTCTGTTTCGTTATCGGAGTGATCTAGCCAGTATTCGTCTTCAACAAGCAGAACAATTCCATTCTCTCTCTTTTCGGCTAGTTCCATCTTCTTCCGATAATATGCCGAATCCCGAACCACCTTTACTCGACACTCCTTGGCTATGTGACCGACTTTCCACAGTTGAAGCAAGCAGTATCTTTCTTAGGCTCGGGCACTTTGGCAGGCTCGTTCTTTTTAGACGCCGAAGTGAAGCTAAGGTTGTTGGAACCGAACCTATGTTGGAACTTCTTGTTGTAGTGCTGAGAGAGAAGAATCATTGCTTTTTCTAGTGCCTCGCCATCGTCATCAGTTGCCCCATCATAAGCATTCTCAGACAATGCTTGTTCAACCAATTTGCTCGCGAGAAGTGCAACCGGGTCCACTATCTTTGGCTTGTTCTTCTTATCAAGCTTTGCTTTCTTTTCCTTGACTATATTCTCATTTGTCATCAAATTTTCATAAAGCTCTTGTATTTGCATGGTAGAGACCCGAACATCATTCCTCAATCGGTGACATGATTTGTTCCATTCCGGTTGAAGAGCGTTGAGGAACTTCATATTAGTCTCTAACTTATTCTTGGTCACTTTGATCTTTTGTAGATCGTTCAGCACTATCGAGAACCTGTTAAAGACATTCTTCAGAGACTCACCATCCTTTGCTTTGAACTCCTCAAAATTGTTCATGTAGCGCGTTTGTCGGAGTTGTGTTGCAACCGCTGACCCAAGCATGATCTTTTCTAACTGGGTCCACATCATCATCGGATTGTGCTTGAAACAATCAATTCGATTGTAGATGGAATTAGGCAATGCTAGCATCAGGTTAGACTTTGCTTCACGATCGGCTCGCTCTCGCGAAAGTTCTTCGGCAGTGGCGGGAATATCGTTCATAGGCTTGACGAATGGTCATTCAGTGAGTGACTTCATCATGTTTTCTCCGTTTGCTTGTCGCTCTATAAAGTTGATGAAACGATCTTGCCATTGCTGAAACTCGTTCTCGTTGACCATAACCGGAGGACGAGTATCCGTTCCCAACGACATCATAATGTCGTTCTTGTAAAACTGAGTTTGAAAAGAGATTTTTGACATATCCATAACTTCAGAAAACTTAGAAAAATGCCAAGTCTGAAAAACAGAAGAGGCTGGCGCAAACTGGTTTTACGCTAGACGTATGTGGCGCAAACTAGAGATTTGCGCTAACAGTAGCTGACGCAAACTTGTTTTGTGCGAGAAGTAGATGGCGCAAACTAGACTTTGCGTTAAGTACAGATGGCAAGAAACTCAGACTTCGCTAAACACAAATTTGCGCTGAAGAGAAGCTGGCGCAAAAAGCAAACTTGTGAACCTAACACATGAACCCGCAAAATAAACTTTGCGTTAATAGAATCTGATGTGAACTGATGCTGAACTTGCGAAGAACTCAGATAATCTGGCAAAAAACTCATATATTCTGGCGCAAAACTCAGATAATCTGGTGAAAAACTGAAATACTTTGTTGCTGAAGAAAAACTCAAACTGATGAAATTGGCACAGAACAGATGAAGTTGGCGCAAAAAACGGATCTGGTGTAAACTCGAGCAAACTAAGAAAAACTTCTAAATCAACCACAGAATCTAATCTGATGAAATTTGCTCACACAAATATAATCGAAAACAGTTTTCTTCAGAAGGTATCCCTCCGAACTGTTCTTGCTGCACCATATTTATGATGGTCGGCTTGATTTCGAAAGTGTTAGCCTCCACATTAAGAGCACGGATGCCCTGCTATGAGTCATCATAAGTGGGCAAGAAAAGTCTCTAAATGCTTGATTGTTCGCCATATGTCTCTCTTGCTCTAGCTCTCTTATCCTTAGTCGAACTGTGCGTTCGATTTCCGGATCCAAGGGCAACACTATTCTGCCTCGGTTGCGTCTTCTTGGCATACACTAGAATGAGTGCCTAAAAACAAAGCAATAGAATAGTGAGTAAAAAAATGAATATAAAGAATAATGTCCAATCTAGCAGCGCTATAATCGGTAGTGATACTAACATTACAATAGGCCCCCGGCAGCGGCGCCAAAAACTTGATAGAAGGTTTATGCAACCCTCCAAATCTACCGCAAGTGTACGGTGTCAATCAAGTAATACGTACTAAGTACGAGTATCAATCTAAGGAACTACGAGTTTAAGTACCACAAAGGCTACCACAACTTCTAACTGGATTGTTGATAAAGTGATTTGAGTATGATTAATTAAACTACTTATCTAGAGATAATGGAAGTAAGCATGGAAGCAAGATTCAAACAACAATTCAAACACCACAAATAGAATACTTAAATGATTAGGGAAAGGCTAGAGGTTGGATTTCATTTGGATTCTACCAACAAATAAACAACAAACATTCAATAATAAATACACAAGGTTAAATTTAGCAATTCCAAATATACTTACTACTCTCTCTCAAGCAATAGCAAGAATGTATCATGCAATATCTATTCAAATCTCTCGACTAATAAACATAAACACTCAACTCATTAAGCATAAGAATCACAACACAAAACTAGGGTTTACTTGGTATATCTCTATCCAATATCTCACCCTAGGTTTATCTAACTTTTATCAAGTTATAAAACCAATTTTTCAAGAGGAAATACAACCAAAAGATGAACAAGATGGCCAATCTCATAAACAATAAGAACAAGAAAGATAAACTTCAACCAACAAGTGCAATGACTAAATAAATGCAAATATCATATATTCAATGATATAAAACCAAAATCCATCCTTCCCCCAACCTCAAAATGTTTAGTTCATGTTACTAGTAGCAAATAACACCATAGAGAAGAAGATGACAACACCCAAATACATTGTTTCTCAACAAAATACAAATGGAATGATAAAACCCCTTCAATCATTGATACACACTACCAATTTTAAGCTCCAAATGTTGTTTCCACCTTCCCAATCAATGCAAGGTCTCTTCTCAGCTCCAAAAACGGCCTCAACAACTCCCCTACAAGCCTAGCCTGCAACAATCCCGAGATAACCCTAAAAAATGAGCTTCTGCAGCTTTTTATACAATCAGCCCCCGACCGCGAGAGTGACACGTATCACTTTCGTTAGGAACTTTCGCCCAAACTCCCAAAACTCGTGGTACACTTTGCACGAAAGTGGCATCGAGAATAACACTTGACACTTTCGCTAGGCACTTTAGCCAAGACCAAAATTGTCGATTTTCTTCACCCGTTCACTTGGTTCGATGCATTCCTTGTCCGGGATGTCAAAATGTAGTAATAATATGCAAATTTTCTTCCACTTGACATCTTGTATGTCTACACACAACTTGCACATAAATATTAGTCCGAAATGTCAATTTTTATTTCAAGACAAACCGTAAACTTACGATTTAAAGGGTAAAAACCCGTCAGATAACGAAGTTATCACCCGTCTCCGAAAGGTGTTGTTTTGGGTATTGGGTTTTTGTATCCTTGTGTTCGGTGACGTTTTATATATATGGATTATTATCCATGATTTATGGGTTGAGTATTATGCCCCACCCGTGTTTTGGATGTTTCGGGATATAATGTTTTATCCGTATTTTTATAAATTGGGAGTTCGATTTCTATTCACGTTTTGAGTGAGTTTTGTGTTGCATCGTTTTATGAGGAATATTTTGTATTGTGGCGTTCATCTTTAAAAATGCATGTTATTGGAAAACAAGTCATTTCCATATTTAAAGTAAATCATTTTGAAAGATTATGATTTGAATTGCACTCTTTTCTTTTAACAATATATTTATTCATGTTGAAAACTCTTGAACTCACTAGGCTTTAGCCTAACCTTTTATTTGTCGGCATGTGAAACAGGTCCCGGTTGGGGAATGGTCCTAGAAACACTGTGAAGAGATGAGTGCTAGTCATATGCACGAGAGAGAGAGAGAGTAGCTTGTTGAAGTCATCCGCATTTATCTTAGGAATAACAACTTGTATTTGGGTTAAGTAACACCCGACCTTATTTAGTCTTAGTGTGTGACTTAAGTTATTGAATGTTGGTGTTAATTTTATATTTTTAAAGTTGAAGTGTTTTTAAGGATGGATTTGTATATAAAGGATTTTATCCTTTATTCAGTTATTTATTGAAGTTTTTGTTTAGTCGCTCTTTCCAAATTCAAGGGTGTTACAGGCGGAATTTTAAAAACTAGCAAAAAGCTAGAAAAAGATACAATTATATAGAAAGAATGGCAAAGGATATATTTGCAAGCTAACCAACCCAATTAATAAACAATTTGCTAGTTCTATGATTTACCCAAAAATAAGCATGAGTTATAATTCTCTAAAGAGAATGCCATTCCCGAAAAAACCCAAATAGACCACAAAGTGGTAAGCATAACGGCCTCGAAGCACCAAAAAACCTTCTTCAACCGAATTTAATCAATCCAAGAGACCCAATCCGAATAAGAAAGGAGATTCGGAATATCCATTTTGCCACCATCGACCAATAAGAAGCCATAAGTCTTTAGTGACGAGACACGAAAAGAAAAAATGACTACAGTCTTCCATCCCAAATCACAATTAGGACATAAAAGAGACGAAACGTCGATACCTCTTTTATCCAAATTTAACCGAGTAGGGAGCCAATTGAGACGCAACCGCCACATGAACACGTTAACTTTGATAGGAACAAGTCTATTCCATCTAAAAGAATGAGAGTCTACCTTCAAATGACGAGAATTAATAAAACGCCTAGTCGAAGCCACCGGATAATCGCCTGAGCCGTCTAACAACCACACCCATCTATCCTTTTGACCCGAGGGCACAAAGGAAAACAAAATTTGTTGTAGTTCGCATAATTGGACAACCTCTACCCCACCTCTCGACGCCCTTCGAAGACACAAATCCCAACACACTAACGCCAAACGAGACTTGACATTCGCCGATTTATCCAATTCTAAAGCATAAACTCTAGGAAATTGAATCCCCAAGCCAAACATCATCCCAAAACGCGGTAAAAAAACCATCGTCCACCTTTTTCTTATAGAAAGAAAAAAAGATCAATGTCTTTATCCTTTAGAGAGTTGGCCAATTTTATAATAGAGAACCATGTGGAGTTTGAAATTTGCCTAGGTAAATTAGATCCAATTAGACCATTCTCGCCATAGATTGATTTAATAATTTTAACACAAATTGCCTTATCCTCCAACCAAAACCGTCAAATCTACTTGAAAAGCAAAGCACGGTACGCCATAATGCTACCAATCCAATGTCCTACGAATTTAAGACTAGCTATAACTTTTTTCTACTTGACCCAAGGCATTTTCTTTTCCCCCACATCACCACTAATAAAGAATCTATTACGCAAAGATTCCAAGCCTTTACCAACCGACCTTGGAATTTTGTAAATAGATATAAAGTAAGTAGGAAGACTCCTCAAAACAGAATTTAAAAAAATAATCCAGCCACTAATCGAAAGAGTTTTAACTTATGCCAAATTTATCTATACTATATTATAAAGAAGACATAAAAAAACTCTTAAAAACAAGTTTTAAAGCTTAATATACCGTCATTTAATGATAATTACTTAAAAAACAAGCATTAAAGCTATATGTACTACATTTAATGTTATTTATTAATTTTCAATTATTATCTCTAACCATTTTAACTCCCCTAAAATCATTTCCCACTTTAACTTCCCTAAAATAACTCTCAGCATAATTAAATATAGAATAAAAATCAAATTTTAAATATAAAAAATATAAAATATAATTAAAAAAATCTAACATAATATTTTATAAAAAAAATTATATTATGAAACCAAAATAAATTACATTATCTTATTAAGTCTAAATTAAACAAATTTATATAAAAAAAACATCATTACTCTCTCACAACCATTCAAAATCGTAATGTAAATCGACAAAAAACAAAAAATAAAATAAAACATTAAAATCGTGATGTATCTAGTTGCATTGCACGAGTACATTTCTAGTTATAATAAAATAAAAACTTAAACAAGATACATTTCATTTTAAGATAATTCACTTTTATATGCTATTATAATCATACTTATTATATGCGATTTTTTTATCAAATATAAGTTGATGATTTCTTCACCAAATACTTTTATTATTAACGTGAGAGAATTTTATCAAAACTAAATAAAAATTAATTCAATCGTCATAAATAGGGGTGCTCATGGGTTGGGTTAGTCGAGTTGAAGGCACTTAAACAACCTAACCCAATGTTAGCGATTTTTCAAACCCAATTGGTTGGGTTGAGATTTTTCAAACCCAACCCAAAACGTGCGGGTTGGGTTGGGTTGGCCGGGTTGCAACTTTAATACATTATTTTACAATTTAACTAAGTGATTTCGTTTAAAAAAACTAAAATCAAAATTGAAATATAAAAATAAGGATAATAAGAGAAAAGATAAGTAGAAGGAAAATATTTCTTGCCTCTTGATTCTATCGATGTTGAATATTTTTGAATACTTGAAGCTTAGATTCGTGCAATTTTAATCAGCGTTGTGTCGTAGATAACTACGGCTAAGATAGGAAGACTTGAGAATTGATAGAAAAAAGAGCCGCTAAGAGTATAAAACCATTAAAAAAAGTAAAAACATACAAGTTTTGGTCGGGTTAATGGGTTAGTCGGATTACTTTGTTTCCAACCCGTTTCCAACCCAATAGAAGCGGTTTGGGTAAAATTTGTATCGATTATGTATCGGGTTAACTCGATTTGAGTTTTTTTTATTGCGTTTTTTCGTATTGGGTTGGTCGGAAATTTAAGCACCTCTAGTTATAAAAATATAAATATATAATTAGTAAATATTTTGATATATTTGCTTAAAGTACAATTTGGTACGTTGAAACTTTGTGGGTTTTGCCCTTGAAGATATTAAAAAGTTATCATAATATTCTCACAAGGAAAAATGGTATAAAAATAATATAATTTCAGTACGTCAATTTTTTTTTTGTCGTCGACATGTATTTAAAATAAATGTAAGTATTTATCTATACTATATTATAAAGATGGTATAAAAAACTCTTAATTACAACTCACTAAGTTTTATGTACTATAATTTAAAGCTATCTACTTAAAATCTCTTAAAAATAACTACTAAAGCCTAATGTACTACCTGTAAAGCTTTTAACCCTAATTAATATATTTCATCCTTATCCCCCAAAATTCTTATCTCTAATCCCCAAATCCTAAAATTATGAAATTTGAATTCTGATAAACATAATCAAAACAGGATAAACATCTCAATTTAAATATAAAAAATATAAAATATATAAGATAATTAATGAATTTTAACAAACTACTTAATTTTTTTTATATAAAAAACATTATATTGTTAAGCCTAAATTAAACAAATTTATATATAAAAAAACCATTATCACTCAATAAAAACCATCCAAAATCGTACTGTAAATCAATAAAAAACAAAAAATAAAAATAAACATTAAAATCGTGATGTATCTCGCTGCATTGCGCGAGTACGCTTCTAGTAGTTTAAAATATAACTATTTTAATATCTAATGCTAACATAATCAATGTTTTAAAACCCGGTTTTTTGTTTGACCCAGTGTGGTGACCGGGTCACGGTTCAATCGGCTCAACCATCGGGTCAACCAAATACATTAAAAAAAACATACATAACTGACATAAGCATAAGTTTTTCATCAATCCAAATACATCAACCGGTTCAACGACCGGTTCAACCGGTTTTTTGATAAAACCGGCCAGTTCACTCCGGACCATAAATTGCCATACACCCGGTCGCAATTGACCCGCACTCTTCCCCGGATTTCGGTTCAACCGACCGGGTCAAACCGCTTTTTAAAACATTGAACATAATATATGTAAAATTTAACGTATTTTTAAAAATACGTTATCTAAAATATATAACTTTTAAATTATAAATCGTTAAATAAATATTAACGAAATTATACTCTTACAAACGTTTTTTGGAAGTATGTAATAACAAATCTTTTTATTCATATGTGCTATCGAAAGAGAGAAATATAGTAAAGGTTTATCTATTTTGTTTGATAAAATGTTCGCTAAAATATATGTAATGTTAACATGTGAATATATGTTAGGATTTACATGTTTATATATGAATCTGGATTCAAATGTTCACATATGTATCTTAAATTAATTTAGAATATCGGTTATAAGTTTTAAATTGAGTGACATACAAGTTATGATTAAGATTTATATATGAATCTATATTAGGATTGACATGTTCACATATAAACTAACATACACCTAATTAATCATCTGATAAATGTTTGTTGGGATTTTTTGCTTTTGGTTACATTTCAAAGGATAAATGAAGAGCATCGACGGTCGTGTTCACATATGAGATTAAAAAAAGAGATTTAATTCAATTTGTAGATTGTAAAATCGTCAATTATTTTAAGGTGAAAATTGGATAAAAATCGATTATTATCAATATCCAAAAAATGTTATTGAAAAAATAGAAGATAGATTAGGATATTTGATTTTTTTTTCCATAGTTATCTAAGGGGCCGTTTATCAAACGCTTATCCGGATAAGCGCTTACCAAGTCATATTACCTTATAGATGAAGATGACAATGACCAAGAATCTTACCGGTAAGTGACAAGGCAAGGACCAAGAATCTTACCCTAGTAAGTCATGGCGAAGACTCTTACCACGGCTAGCGCTTACCGAGAAAATTGTTGCATATGATACTGTTTTGGTGGACTAAAATTCTTACCCGGTAAGTAAGTGATAGTATTAAATTTTACCGGTAAGCACTTATTGGGAAAATTATTCCATACGATACCGTTTTGGTGGACTAAAATCTTACTCGCTAAGTAAATGATCGTGTTAAATTTTATTGGTAAGCGCGTATCCGGGTAAGTGTTTGGTAAACGACCCCTAAATTATGAAAAAAAACTTTTGATATATAAATTCTAAACTAGTAGTTGAAGTTGCTTCTCTCATTTTAAAATTTTTAGGGCTTCTAATTTGAACCTAACACTATATAGATTAACAAATTGTAACACCCCAATTCTAGAAAAGAACGACTATTTAAAACTTCTGATAAACATCATAAATAGAAAAAAATTATCTCCAAAGGTCAACATTGAATAATTCTACATCATATATAAGGGTTATAGCCAACAACTTTTGAAACGGAGTCTTACACAAAGTTTCAAGGTGAAGAACCATTGTTACTAAAGCCTACATATGAGTTGTTATCTTCAAAGTACAACAGACGTGCCAAAGAGTTAAGTCTTTCTCGTGTCTTTAACTACTCAACTCATCTCAAGTGTCGTTAATACCACCCCCACCAGGACCTGATGCACATGCCGACAAGAAAAAGTCTTAGGCTTAAAACCTAGTGAGCTCAAGCAGTTTTTATCCCAATTATATAATAAGGTAAAACTGAAAGAATGTTGTTTAAATCACAATTTCCCAAATGAAATGCATTTATCATAAAAGTAACACTTTCCCTAATACCTATCCTTTTCGTGATGAAAACAAAACACCTATTTGAAAATAAACCAAAACAAAATACTCACTCAAACATGTATACCTCTTAATATTTAAATGTCAAAGCATGGATAAAACTCCATATCCATAACACCATAATAGGGATACTACTTAATATCCAAAACGATAACTATGGATAACACTCCATATCCGAAACAACACCTTTCAGTGACAAGGGAGACCCACTTCCATCGACTATGCCGAAACACAAAGTAAGCAATAGATCAACATTATCAAGTAACATCTCAAGATTTAATTGACCTTAGTGCATACTCTTCTGAGTTTTACCTCAAAGATCAAGTATTTAGTTCCTACCCTTTAGGTAACACCTCAAGGCTCATGGTTCTTAGTGCCTACCACTAAAATATTGGCTTTGGTCGAGATCAATTTCCTTACATACCTCGAATAGATACAAATATCATATGAAGACAGGTCCGCAAAACTTTATTTCTCCAATAATATGCGACACCGGGCGTACCATCACATCAAAGAAGGAAGATGGGAAGTACATCTCCAGTTGGCATGATAATATCTTTTTGCCATGAATCCAACACCTTAGGATCAAACATTTTCGAATGAATCATGTTAAAAAAACAAGCAAAGCTTTGTAATTGTGTGTCAAATGTGGTATGGTAATATTCCACGAATTGTAATGGGAATCATACATGTCATTAAAACATGACAATCGTGTAACTTCATACTAATCAACTTCAAGTCTTTCATCGATACTAGCTTCTTAATGTTTGCAGAATATCCAAATAGAAACTTGATACCATGCAAGCATTGACTTAATCTGGTTCTCATAACCTTCGACAATGTATAGCAAATTGGTGGCAAGTACATGCATTTTCCATTATTAACAGGAGCAAGCTCTGATCAAATCCCCATTTCCACCATGTCTTTTCGAACTTTCACCCCATCTTTTGATTTTACCAGAATGTTCAACAATAGACCTATGAAGCTTTCCCAAGCATGTCTTTCAATATACATCACATCAAGACATTGCCGAATAGTCAAATGCTCTAAGTATGGTAAATCCCACAATATTGACTTCTTCTTCCAAATTTTTTTAGAGGAGTTGGATGACTTTCTCCAAACACAATGTCTAGATATTTAACTCAAGAATATACAGTTCGTCCATTCAGTGGTTGACTTGCTACTCCATGCTCGATTTTAACAATCAAATAATGACTTTAGTTTGTTGTACTGGTGGCTCTTCGGAAGACACCATCGGTGGCCCATGTATACATGTTTCCCACAAATTCTCAACCTCAGAGCATGAGTGTCATTTTCACACACATGGCATACTTTTTCTCCCTTTATACTATATCCGTACAAATTTATGTAAGCCGAAAAATCATTTATGGTGCAAAAACTCATGGCTTGTAGCTGGAAAAGTTCCTTCATGCTTTAGCAGTCGGGCTTCGGCCCATATTGCCAGGGATTAGTCTGGGCCCAATGTGGTCTGGGATACCCTCTCCAAAAAAAAAAAAAAAAAAAAAAAAAACGTTTCTTCATGTATGCATCATACAGTTCAACTCCTACATTCCATAATTCTTTCAAGTCTTCAATTAACGGAGCCAAATAAACATCAATGTCCCGGGTTGTTCGGGAGCCTAAGTTAACAATGATATCATGATGTATTTGCGTTTCATGCATAACCATGGTGGAAGATTGTAAATGCATAGAAGAACCAGCTAAGTACAGTGACAACTGCTCATGTTTCCGAATTGATTAATTCCGTCAGAACTAATATCCAACCAAATATTCCTAATTTCATCACCAAAATCTTCAAAGATGTTGTCGATATTCCTCCATTGAGGAGAATCGACCACATGTCTAACTTTCCCATCTTTTTTTTACAATCTTCGACAAGCCAACGCAACAACTTTGCATCTTTGACACTTGCAAATAATCATTTTAATCTTGGTACGATAGACAAATACCACAACATTTTAGTGGTAGGACCATCATTTCGTTTCACATCACTATTGTCTTTGATTCGATTTTTTTTTTGCTTATACCTCGACGTACATGATATATGACACTCGTGTAGATCAACATTGCATTCCTGTACAACATGAATCGTCAGAGGCATGCATGTGTTCTCTCCATTTCCAATCCCATTGGAGACATCAGTTTATTTTTTCTTTGTCTTATGAAACAGGTAATTCGTTATCTTTTGGAAGAATTTCATGCAAAATCTCCAGCAAACTAAAACTTTTATCACCTCAATAGATGCTTGCTTTTGTGTAATATCTGGGTTCAAATGTTTAATTTTTGGGTTGGGTGAAAGTTGAGCAAGACCCCAAAATTGGAGGGCTAGACGTAAATATTTGAAATTAGGAGGTGTTATGTAACACCCCGATTTTCGAAAGGTATCAGTTCAAGTTAATGCATAAAACGATATATTAAGGAAAAATAAGATATTTGATTTTGGACTTGAATCCTAGATTTTATAGTCTTGTTGGATAAAGAATTCAATTACGAGTCCAACGGTCCTTTCCAGAGCGAAAACGGAGCTATAACGAAGAAGTTACGGCCAAAACAGTGAGCGGTAAGGAAGCTGGGAGAACCAACGACAATGCCCAGGGCATTGTCGCATGGCAAAGTCGCCCAAACTGGGCAGGCTGCTGTTAAGTCGCGAATTTCAGCCATTTTCTCATTTCCTCTCAACCAAACTTCCTCCATTCTCTCCCAATTCATTTTCTTCTTCCCCCTTCAAACCCTAGCTTATTTGTGGCTCAAATCCTTGGATTTCATGAAGATGGAACACCATCAAGTGGTAAAATGGAAAGCTTTGGTCAAGGATTCACCATCTTCATCTTCATTTTCAACCTCAAGATCATTGTTGTGTTTTCAAGGTTTTCACCAAAATCTAAGTGGTAAGAGTATCCCTTCCATTTCTAAACCTTGTGATAAGTTATAAATGCTCCATTGGTGATTCCCTAGTGTTTGATTTCTCTAATTTTCGGTTTGGAGGATTTTGGGAGTTTTGGGTCAAAATTAGGGTTTTGAGTATAAGTTGAGGTTTTGATGTAAAAGGTTTAGGGAATGTTCTATTTGGTTGAATATGTTTATTTACGGTTGAAAATGTTCGGATCTAGGTTTTGGAGGTTTTGGCTTGGAGGATTCAAGTTTCGTCAAGGAAGCTCAAAGTGGGGTAAAACCTAGATTTAGCCTAAATCTAGCAAGGTGAGTTCAAGTTGATTTGTGAAAACGGTGTACATGCCAATATGTTTATTTTAAAAGTGGTTTGCGTCTTGCATGAAATTGCTAACTGCTGATAAGTTTGGTTATTTTGAAAGTGTGTAACTTTATAAACTTATATAACATATATCTTTGGGATTTTTGAGCATTTTGTTAAATGGGCCATAAATGAATGGGTTTTGATGGATTATTGCATAAATAGGAATTTGGTCAAAAATGCACTTTTGAGTGTTTTATCGGGTTTTATGCATCATTCATGAAACGACATGTTTTGAAAAGTACTAATGTATGGGTCCTTTGGTTTTGGGTCATTCCTGTCTTTGGGAAACATTTTAGAAATGAAAAACCTTTTGGGTTTTGGGCCGAAGGCCAATGATAATTTGAGAATCAAATATTTTGGGAAATGTGTATTTTGGTTGGTGTAACCCCATTGGCTCTCGTGTTTTAGCCAAACTTTTATTTAGCCTTTTGGGGCTTGACTTGTACTTGGTGGAGTCTTTGGAACATTTGTTCAATCTTGGTAGCTCGTTAAGGAGCCTTGGTCGTATGGTGTACCTAGTTGCACCTTAATTAGGAATTACGTGTTTTTGAGTGCGTTGTCATTCCTTTGAGTCGTGTAACGTTTTGACCGTAATGCAATGGATCCATAGGCATAAAAGTCAGTTGTATTGTATACGACTAAATACCTGGATAGGGTTGATGTCTACCTTGGCTAAAGACTTGTTTGTGTTGATGCCAATGGTTGTTTATCCTTGAAGTTATGCTTATAACATCGATGCGTGGCTTATCTTTATGTGCCGCCACATTCGATGGAATAGGGCCTTCCCCGTCACTGAAAGGTGTTATTTTGGGTATTGTATATTGGGTATCCATGTTTTCGGTGACATTTTATATGTATGGGTTTTATCCATGATTTTATGAGTTGAGTAATATGTTCCACCATGTTTGGGTGTTTCGAGAATTAAGCTTTATCTACGTTTTTATGAAGTGGGAGTTCAATTTCTATTCACGTTTTGAGTGAGTTTTGGGGTTAAACATAATTTATGAGTGGGCGGTTTATATTGGTGTCTTCGTCCTTGAAGTAGTTTGCATTGGAAAACGTTTACATCGGTGTTCTTTGCATAAATTGCATATTGTGGGAAAATGGGTCGTTTTCATATGTAAGACATATCAAATTGAAAGATTACGAATTTAACCGCATTCGTTCTTTTTAACCGATTAATTTATATATGTTGAAAACTCTTGAGCTCACTAGGCGTTAAGCCTAACCTTTTTATTTGTGGGTATGTGCATCAGGTTCCTATTGGGGTTTGGTTTTAGCAGCTGTGAAGAGTTGAGCCTTAACTTTGTGCAAGTGTAAGTGGTTGGTGAAGTCTTCCGCAGTTTGGAGATAGCGATTATTTTTGGGTTTTAGTAGCACCCGTCCTTATTATAGACTGTATGTATATAATGAAATGTGTGTATTGAGTTTAAATAATAAATCGTGATTTGGAGATGTATCATTTATCGATGTATTTAGAAAATTTTAAATTAGTTGCTATTTTCATAAATGAGGGTGTTACATGTTAACCCTAGGGATTCTCCCCATTTACCCTTGGTGGCTGAAAAGTTCATCAGAGAGGGAGAGAAAGAGATGTGAAGGCGATTTGGGGAGAAAGCAAAGGAAGGGAGCAATCTTGTGAATTTTTGGTCTTACATTCTTCATTTTCAAGGTAAGACTCTTCTCATAATCTTGTATTAGCTTTGGATTAGTGGTGTAACCCTTTATTGCTTATGAATTTGGTTCATATGGATGATTTTTGAATCTATTTTGTTCTTGGTTTAGAAATGAGATTTCTAGCTCTTTTGAGGGCGACCTCTATTGATTTTAGGACTTAATCAATGTTAGATTTTATTGGGAGTGTGTATCGATCGTCCGCCGGTCGGGGATCAAAACCATTGGTCGTGTCGACCTTAGCTACTTCACCGATGTTCGTTGGACTGGTTCGGTGAATCGCTGCAGCCGAGGGCACCAAGAAGCCTTCCACCGAGGGCGACCCGGGAGATAGGACACCGGGGGGGGGGATCCCGAGGTTTAGCTAGACCCGGGAGATGGGTAGAGCAAAGTCGGGAGTCGGCAAGTAGGAAGCCGGGAGACGGCACACCCGGCTGACCCGGGAGTCGGGCACCCGAGGCGGGAGATGGCACACCGGGCGGACCCCGGGAGACGGGGAGCCCAGGTTGAAGGTTGCTGACTGTTTCAAGTGTCGGGGGAAAAGTCAGGATGGGGTCTCTTATCTTGTGTTAGGAGCTTCGGAACCTTACGAAATGTTGATTTATTATTAGTTTTCCATTCTAGAAGTTAAAGAGTGGAGAAAGGAGCTTCGCAAGGAACCAGGTGAGTTCTCTAACTACGCTTTTAAATGGTTGAACGTATCGAAGTATGTGTTAGTTTCATTTTTTTAAAGAATTTCATTTCAATTATGTTGATATGTGTTGATATGTGTTTATACACGCGAGATTTATTTAATGGAGTTTATTTCGATGTTGTTACTTAAAATGTATGCATACATTATGGAAGGCGAGTTTGGCTTAAGTCGGGGGGGGGGGGGGTGTCCCGCCTGTGCTCATACTGGGGGGAGTTTCCCGTTTATGCCAATGGGGGGGGGGGGTGTCCCAAACTAAGGTAGTGTGAGCCAGACACGTCGTCACCGCGTGTGGCGGTAGTGTAAGCCAAAAGCAACGGTTGGTTCTATGATGATCTTTTAAATAAAAACTGAATTGGTTGTATGTTGTAAGTCTTTCCACATGCTACATAAACTGTTTCTAGAGGGGACTCACTAGACCTCTGGTCTAACCCTCGCTCTTTCAAAACTAAAAACCTTTTCAGGTAGACGTGGAGTAGGAGGATCTGGTAAAGGAAAAGAGAAGTTGTGAGCGGTACCCGATTCTAGAAGACTTCCTTTGTAGTTGTTTCTTTTATTCTCAGTTGTGTATTAGGTTGACTTTCCACAAACCTTGTATTTTAGATGTTGTTTTGGGTCGTTTGGCGTTGTTAATTAATAAAGTTAGTTTTGCTTTATGTCGTGAAAAGTAGGTTGTTACACTTTTAAGTTAAAACACAACTGAAAGTTTGATAAACTTTGAACAACCAATGTACAATGGTTTTTCGGAGTCAATAAACAATTGTTCAAATTTGTCATAATCCTTACGACAATATTATCTTCCACGGCATGTAACATTTCATCTAAAATATCACGACTTTATTGTATAATTCAAAGTTATCATTGGTGTTACTATAATCACGATCAACTGTGTAATTACAATTATCGAAATCCTCTTCATGTTGAATTCACAGATATATCGTTCCATAAACCTACGTAAAATTAGATGTTTCTTTAATTAAATTACGATCACTATATTTAGTAAATTTTTTACAATCCTGACAAGGACCCCAAATTTCAATTTCTCCATAGTTCAACCAACTATTCTCAGCAGTCTCCATAAACTGATCAAGACCGGCCAAGTATTCCTTTATAGCTCATGGTATTTGGTACATCCACTAACTACGATCCATTTGTAATATTGAAATAAATTATTGATTATAAATGGATGCATGACATGAGTAGGAGATCAAAAGGCAGCAGGTGATCATCCTAACCAACATTTTGAATATTTTGTCTCATATGTGAATGCGTATAACAAATTGATTATTTATAGAAAATTCAACAACATTTCCCCTTAACTCCCCAAATATCAATATAATTAAAACACATATTCGTAAGAGTAAAATGAAACGTCTACCGAATTTTTCTTAAAATAACCAATTTGTTATACACATTCACATCCTAAGTGAGTCAAATATTCAAAAAACAGTCCCAAACAGAGGACTATCTAAAATTAATCTCTATTAGATAAAAATTCGAACAAATGACCTAAAGACTAATGCATGGACTTGTATATAATATATAAATGCATGCATGTTAAATTTTTTAGGAATCACAAAATTAATATAAATTAATATACATGATCATGATGCAAAATTTCTAAGGATAGATCCAAAAAGTGACTGCGTCTAAATATTAATCGTATGATTATATACGTATGTATATATGTATATATGTATATATGTGTATAGGGAGAGGTGCATTTGAGAAATGGTAAATATATAAGAAATAGAGAAGTAATCTTAGCCATTCATCTGGTCAACATTTGCGGCTTTGACCACGAAACACCGGATAATTCCTTTTGTGGTCTATAGAATGTAGAGGGGTAATTTCGTAAAATACACGGGATGAGTTTATATATGAATCTGTATGAATCATAAAGATTCATATATGAATCTGTTAATTAGTTCAACTGATTCATATATGAATCTTTATGATTTATACAGATTCATATATGAAGGTTCATATATGAATCTTTATGATTCACAAAGGTTCATATATGAATCTTTGTGATTCATACAGATTCATATATGAATCACAAAGGTTCATATAAGAATCACAAAGGTTCATATATGAATCTGTTAGTTAGTTCAACTGATTTACATATGAATCACAAAGGTTAATATATGAATCAGTTAAAAGAGTTCAGTTGTGAATTGCACTGGTTCATATGTGAATTATACATGTTCATATATGAACACAACCCGTGTGTTTTGTAAAATTTACGAAATTGTCTTTCTATCTTTGGGATAGCCGCAACTTTTGACCAGTTAAAGCCGCAACTTTTGACCGGTCAAAGCCGCAATATTTGACTAGTCAAATCCGATCTTGACCATATGAATGACTAGGATTACTTCTCTATTTCTCATATATTTACCATTTCTCAAATGAACCAAACACTATATATATATATATATATATATATATATATATATATGCTTGGATGATGGATCCAATCCAATTGTTATAAATGCCCTACAAATTTAACAATATTTTTAATCAACGAATCGATATTAATTATATTATCAATCAAACATAGTAATATAGTTGCTAACTACATATATACATATATAAAATTACTTAAAAACATCATGTTAATGTATATAAAAGTAAAAAGTAATCTATTATTTGTTTAATATAATGATATTACCTTATTTTTTGTGAAGAAGAACGTCAAAATTGTCAAAAACGTATAAAAAACAATGTTTTCAAGAAAAATATCACAAGGAAAGGTGTTGGTGAAAAAATCGCACTAGAATCATATACAAAGGGGAAACCCTAATTACACTCTTAACAACTGGTTTTACTCTTTTTACATGGTTTTCTCTTCAAAACTGTGTATAAATGGTTTTACTCTTTTTACACGGTTTTCTCTTTAAAACCGTATATAAAGGTAGTCTTTTATACACGGTTCCAAACAAAAGACTGCATAAAAAGGGTGAGATTATTTTATCGACAGTGTTTAAAGGGTGACTTTCATCACACGTTCTCTATTTAAACCGTTTATAATTGTCGAATCACTTTTGTACATGGTTTTTATTTAAGAACCGTATATAAGACTATATTTTTAGCAACGGTTCTTGTATAACTGTGTAAAAAAGCCACGACGGAACTTTTATACATGGTTTCTTTAAAACTATGTACAATGGGGCGCGTATGAAAGTTATATTTGTAGTAGTGGACGCCTAAAATATTGGTTTCTGAAAATCTTTACAACAAAATTGGATTTATATGATGCCTAATATGTTTGAGTGTCTTAATATAGTGTTTCGCAGAACTTAAGTTGACAAGACCAAACCATCAAGTGTCATATCTAAAAGTGTTACAATAGGTTAATTTATTGTACAATTTTGGGTGTTTTAACAATTTTTTATAACATTTTTAAAACAAAATATTGTATTAGTTATTTTATAGGAGACTTTTGAGAATTGTCCTATATAAACCCATCTTTTATATGACATTTGTGTTTATAACGACACTTTTTCAAGCATCATTATATAAAATAGCTAACATTATGTTTTATTTTAAAAATATCATAAAAAAAACTTGTTAAAACGCTCAAAGACATCCTATAAACATATTGTAACAGTTTTCGATAACATTGGTCCTATAAATTTTATTTTTATAAACACTCTATTATGAGACTCATATATTTTAAACGTCCTATAAACCCAATTCTGTTGAAAGGGATGTAGATCCAAACCCAACCGAATTTAGCTAGTTCCAATACTCCTGGTGGCCTGTTCTTTTTGATCTTTTTTGCATTAAAACAAAATTGGGTTTGTAGGACGCCACCAATTTCTAAGCGTTCTAGTAGACTACTTTATAAGACTTAATTTATTGGACCCAAAAATAAAACGTCTTATTTAAAGGCGTTGTAATAAGTTCATAAGACGCTTTCGGGCGTATTAACAAGTTTTTAGGACAGTTTTAATTCAAAGGATCACATTAGCTATATTATAAGACAATTTTGAGAAAATGTCTTATAAATCCATCTTTTTATAGAATACTTGTTTTTATAGAAAGAAATTTTCAAATGGTGTCCTATAAAATAGTTAATGCGACGTTCTTTATAAAAATGTCCAAAAAAATTGTTATGACGCTCAAAAGCGTCGTAGAATCTTATTACCGCGCCTTGATGTAGGGAGAAATCGAGAGTTAATAAGATTTTCTGTTGGTATTTGGAAAAGAAGAAAACGAGCTCGAAAGAGGGCCAAATACCCGGATCAAAATCTAGGCCACATCAGAAAATCAAGGCAGAGGCCAACGCTAGTTTCACCGAGACTCAAGTCTCGGGACAAGTCTCGCTACCCACCAGAGACAACTCTCGTTTCCAGGGACTACCGAGAGTTCCACCGAGACTTAAGTCTCAGGACAACTCTCACGAACGTAGATTGATGTTTTTTTGAAGCTGATCGACTTCCTTCCTTATTTTAATTATTTAGTTTCTTTTTAGTTTTAGGATTTATCCTTAGTTAATATTTTATTTGATTTCCTAGTTGGTTTAGAATTAGGATAAGTTATCGCTTGATATTTTAGCTATAAATATGTTTTATTCTTTTCTCATATTATTGATCAATAAATATATATTTAGAGTTTTATCTCTAGGTTTAAGAGTTTTCTCTTTTTTTCCAGGTTCTACTCTTGTAGACTCATTATAATTTTGGATTTAGACGTTTGTCGATCCGTTCCACGATTTCCCCGCTGTGTCAGTTGGTTTCAGAGCAGGATTCACCTGTCCTTTTTGCTAGCCATGGCAGATCAGCAGCCCGCTACCAAAGTAGACCTAGCCGAGATGAAGGTGTCCTTATCTACAACACTCGCTAATCTGACGGTAGTTGTTAACTAATTTCAACACGACTCCAACAACGGCAACCGTCGGAGGAGGGGCAGGCACAAGGAATCAATCAAGGTTCTGCGCGGCTATGACTTCACCCGTGTTATGGATCCAATTTCTTTTTTATTTAGAAAACCACAAATAACTGAGAAACCTCCAGAAAAAGACGAAGACTGTAACACCCGGAAATTTTGCAAGTGGAATCCCCTCCAAGTGTTGGTCTTCCTACACCCTTAGGTACGCGCTTACCTTAATCTTTACCTCAACCGAGAGCTTCCCGCCGTTTAAATAAGAAAATTCTCAATCAGGATGGTTTGAGAGACTGTGTCGGCGATAATTCCACAGGGTATAATAGCCTGGCATAGTCGCGGGGAGCAGAAGGCTCTCGGTACCAAACCGGTGCGATTGTGCCACCGCGACAATGACAAGGCACTATCACCTGTCACTGTCACCCAGGTGAGACAGGCCTCGGTACAATTAGGGCGAGAATGCTCGCAATTGTGCCATTGGCACTATCGTTCGGGCATAGTCTCCCGGGACCAGGTCGGGTTTTAAGACCCCAGCTCACTTCTTTGGCAGAAATTTACTCCCATTTCACCTCTTGACCGATTTTCCTCTCCTTATGTGCGATTTCTCTACCTCCTCACTTCCCTCCTCATTTATTATTCGTCCAACATTAAATCCTTTCATCTAGGGGTGGTTGAGGATCATTTAAGGGTTTTGATTCAAAGTGCAAGTAGATTGGTGGAAGCTTGGAGCTACAATAACCCTCCCCATTTTAGAGATTTGGTGATTCCTAGGTTTTGGCCAAAACCTTGTATAGTAAGTTCATCCGACCCTTTAAACTTTATACACGTTAAAACTCTCTATTTTAAACTCTTAAACATCTCCTTATTTATATTTTCTTATTAGGTGGATTTAACCCTAACTTTGAGATTTTTGGAGATTTTAGGGTTTTTACCATTTTGAGATATGATGAAGAGTTCTATGATTTGTGTTACAAAATGTGATTTACTTGGCATATTTATGGCTAAATACTTGGGTGGACACATTTGAAACACATTTATGGTTTTCACTATTTTGGAAGGCCACTTGATAAGCAATGGATTTTGAAGAAGGAGACAAAGAGATTGTTATTGTACTAACAATGGTTATTTATAGTTATATAATTCTTGAAAATATATTTGTGAACATTTTATGTTAGTATTTGGAAAGTAGTCATTTGGTTACTAAAACTATGGATTTAATTCGTAGAATGGTATCTATGCAAGGAAACTAGTCTATGGTAATGTTGATATGAACTATATGTGTGATTATAGTTTTGTCACTAATGCAATTGTGATAAGTCTTAGACTATTACTATTGGATCCATAGGTATAGAGTTGGCTTATTTGTGGGATAACTCCCGTTTGTAACTAGTTGAGATATTGGGTCCTCGAAAGGCAATTTGGTACGGTTATGTGGGACCGGATACTAGCCATAGACCGTAAATGTAATCCTAGTGAATGAGTATGCTTATGATAATTGGGTGCCCTCCCCCACATCTGAGTACGAGTCGACGAGCTCATGACCTTGATCCTAGTACTGAGCTCATAACGTGGAAAGTAACTTATTTTTGTGTTGCGCGACAATCCTTGGAAATCAGGTCTCCCCCATCATCGCAAGATGCTTTTGGACTGTATGGTCCATATGCGGTATATTTGGAAAACAAAACTACTTCCCATGATTAAAAGTTGTTTATTGTCAATTTTATGCTCTATTCGATTAAAATGTTTGTTCTCGCTAGGCGTAAAAGCCTAACACTTTTCTTAAATGGCATGTATATCAGGTTCTTTTAGCGGCGAGGCTCACAAGGTTTAGGGATGGGCGTTTCGCCAAGAGTAGCAATTTTTGGAGATAGTCTCTTGGGAATTTGGCATACAGGTTCAAATAGATACCTTTTGGGGGATTGTGTTGACAATTGTTTTATTCTAGACGTGAATAGTTTAGATTAGTGAATTGTTATTTGCAATCTCCATTTATAGATTTGTAAACGCTATTACTATTTCCCCTTTTGGGTGATTTTCCCTTTATTTAAGATGTCATATTTCGCAAATATTCAGGTATAAATTTACCCCTATTTTTATGGTGTTACAAGTTGGTATCAGAGCAATAGTTTAATTTAACTAGGTGTGAATATAAGATGCCTACACTTAGGCTGAAATATTAAGTTACTATTTGTGAGATTGGGTAGAACTCCTAAGATAGGACAGTCTTAGAGTCGGCGAAATTGCAGTAATTGAGAATCGTGATGATGGTAACGAGAATTCTTGGGTATGATGTGTTCATAATTTCACTTAGCTAATGCTATTATGAATATGTTATTATGTGAGCATGCTTGATTTACTGTTGTTATGGTGATTGATGAATGTAGTAGTACGTTTTCTTCGTGTTTAACTCCAATAATGTATTCTTACCTCCATTATCGTGTGTGTGACAGACTAAAATGGTAAGCACGCGAGGTAGATCGAGTATGCATATCGACATACATGAGGTAACCGCTTCGACGACAGACAAAAAGAGAGGGTTGAGACAGCGGTAATTCCACCCGTACCACCATTGTTGGGCGGAGGGCCCGAAGTTATACCAAGGGTTGATCTGGCTTCGTCCAACCCGGTCATTCGTGAGGTGACCCCTTAAACGGAGATGATGGCCAGTATGATGCTGATGATGAATGAAGTTATGGCCAAACAACAAGAATTCCTCATGAAGCTGATCGCAGACAAGGATGTCAACAACCGTAGAAATGAGACGTTCACCGAGAACGTGGTGGTGGGTGGATCCGGGGGGTACTAGAAATGTGATCCCTACGAGGAGCCTATGATAAATAACGTGAGTCAAGGTATGAGGGCTTGCTCCTACAAATCTTTCTTATGTGGCAAGCCACCGGAGTTGCCATATTAGATCATCCAGTTGCTTGTATGAATTGGATCCGGGAGATTGAACAAGCCTTTGATGCTAGCGAGTGTGATGAAAGCCAGAAAGTAAGATTTAGCTCCCAAATGCTTTGGGGACCCGCACTCATTGGTGGAATGTCACCAAGTCCACTCTTACGGCTACTCTTCTAGGGCAGTTGATTTGGACTGTGTTCAAGAAAAAGGTCATGGAAGAGTATTGCAACGAGCGGGCTATGGATCGCATCGAGAAAGAGTTCCGAGCTCTAAGGAAGGGGAGTATGTCGGTGAGAGATTACATCGACGATTCATGGAGAGGCTGGGTTTGGTGGGGCATGTGGCCTTGACTGAGAAAGAGAAGATCAAGGCCTATCTCAAGGGACTACCAGCGGACATGATGTCTATGGTCCGCAACTCTAAAGCCTCTACCCTTCGAGAGACAATAAAGGAGGCACAGATTATGGAGGATGTCTATGCCTGAGGAAGAGAAGAGAGAGCAGTATTAGGAGAGAAGAGAAGATGGGAGAGAAATCTCGGACCTTTCAAGAGGTCCCATACATTCGTCGGGGGAAAGAACTTTGATAACCGACGAGAGGCAAGATGGTGCAAGAAGTGCCAAAGTAAGCACCATGACGCATGTAATTCAAACCCGAATCCTTGCTCCAAGTGTGGGAAGATTGGTCACCCCACAAGGAATTGCCCAGTGCAAGGGCTTGTGTGTTTCGAGTGCAAGACACCGGGATATTTGAGGAAGGATTGCCCGATGTTGAAGACGAGCATAAGTCAAGAGAAGAAGGAAACGCTCCAAGGGTTTCAGGTCAAGCCTTTCAAATGACCGCCGAGGAGGCCAAGACGATGGCTGACATAGTATCGGGTACGTTTCTCCTAAACTCCGTACCTACAATGTGTGTTATTTGACTCGGGTGCCAGTTTCTCTTTCATATCTGATTCATTTTTTCCAAAAGCTTGATATGCTCACTAGTAGTTTAGAAGATGCTTTAGTGGTACCCATAGGTTATTTTTATTCCTCGGAAGCCCCCGCCCACATCACCATTCAATATTTCTTGGCCCACTATCGGCTAATGGTGGTCAAGTGTTAATTCGTGATGTCTTAATGGGTTGTACTCTCAAAATTAAAGGAAAAGAGTTTCCGATTAATTTAATGCCCATGGTGATTGGTAGGTTCGACGTGGTGGTCGGAATGGATTGACTAGCGGAGAATCAAGCCGAGATCGTACGTTGCAAGAAATTGATCCGACTCCCCATTTCGGGTAGTGAGGTGGTGGTTGTTTACGGTGAAAGGACGAAGGGTGATATAGCGGTTACCACCAAGGCTAAATCACGTAAATGCTTAGTGATGAGATGTTCATCCTTTTTGGCATATGTGATAGATGCCAAACTCGAGAAGAAGATGGTCAAGGATGTGAGGGTGGAACGCGAGTTTCCTGATGTGTTCTCGGATGACTTGGCTGGTTTACCACCCGTTCGTTAGGTAGAATTCCGGATTGACCTGGTTCTGGGGCAGCTCCGATCGCTAGGGATCCTTGTCAGTTAGCTCCATCTGAAATGCAAGAGATGATGGTGCAACTACAAGACCTTCTCAAGAAGGAGTTCGTGAGACCGAGCTTGTCGCCTTCGGGAGCTCCGGCCTTAGAAGGATGGCACAATGAGGATGTGCATCGATTATAGGGACTTGAACAAAGAGACGGTGAAGAACAAGTATCCACTTCCGAGGATCGAAGACTTGCTTGGCCAACTACAAGGAGTGGGTTGTTTCTCGAAGATCGATTTGCGTTCGGGGTATCACCAAGTGAGGGTGAAGGAGGACGACATTCCAAAGATGACGTTTAGGATACGATACGACCATTACGAGGTCTTGGTAATGCCGTTTAATTTAACCAACGCACCGGCGGTGTTCATGGATTTGATGAATAGAGTGTGCCGACCATTTCTTGACAAGTCGGTAATTGTATTCATTGATGACACACTCGTGTATTCAAAGAATGAGAGGGATCAGGAGCAACACCTTCGAGAAGTCCTACAAGTGTTGAGAAAGGAGAGGTTGTATGCCAAATTCTCCAAGTGTGACTTTTGGCTAGACGAGGTCCAATTCTTAGGTCACGTTGTCACTCGAGATGGAGTGAAGGTGGACCCCTACAAAATCGAGGCTATGATGAATTAGGAACGTCCTAAGAGCCCATCGGAGATCCGAAGCTTCTTGGGATTGGCGGGCTACTATAGGAGGTTTATTCAAGACTTCTCCAAGATCGCTTCCTCTTGACGGCGTTAACTCGGAAGAATGTGAAGTTTGTTTGGACCGAAGCGCAAGAGATGGCGTTCCGAACCCTACAAAAGAAACTTTGTGAAGCTCCAACTTTATCTCTGCCCGAAGGATAGGAAGACTTCGTGGTTTATAGTGACGCATAAAAAATGGGTTTGGGTTGTGTCTTTATAAAAAGAGGGAAAGTAATCGCTTATGCATCTAGACAACTCAAGGTGCACAAAAAGAACTAGCCTACCTATGATTTGGAGTTAGCAGCGACAGTGTTTTCCTTGAAGCTATGGCGGCACTATCTCTACGACACGAAGTGTAGACTCTACATGGATCATAAGAGTTTGAAATACGTCTTTGACCAAAAAGAGTTGAATATGAGGCAAAAGAGATGGCTTGAACTACTCAAGGATAATGATTGTGAATTGCTCTACCATCCGGGTAAAGCAAATGTGGTAGTCGACGCCTTGAATCGGAAGGACTATAGTGGAAGCATCCGGTCCACTCTTTCAAGGATTGAATTGGTGTCAAGCCTCATCGAGCGAATCAAGACATCTCAAGTCGAAGCTTTATTAGAAAAAAATCTAAAAGAGGAGGTAATGACAAAACAACGATTACTCTTGACGGAGGATAACCGTGGAGTGAAGTTGTTCAACGGGCGTGTATGGGTGCCTAAGATTGGAGGCAATAGGGAACTACTACTTGAAGACTCCCACAAATCTAAGTATTCCATCCATCCGGGGAGTACAAAAATGTATAGGGACTTGAAACTACATTATTGGTGGCCGGTTATGAAGCTAGACATGGCACATTATGTGGAGAGGTGTGTGACTTGCTTACAAGTGAAAGTCGTGTATCAACGACCTTACGGAAGTCTTCAATCCCTAGAAATCCCGAATGGAAATGGAAGCACATTACCATGGACTTCATGACCAAATTGTCAAAAACCTTAAGAGGCCACGACACCATTTGGGTAATAGTCGATCGGTTGACCAAGAGTGCTCACTTCCTAGCCATGAGCGAGACCCTACCAATGGAAAATTTGGTGAAGCTATACGTCGACAAAGTGGTTTCAAGGCATGGAGTGCCTTTGTTCATTGTCTAGGATCACGATAGTCGGTTCACATCAAATTTTTGGGATGACCTACAGAAAAGAATTGGGTACGAGGGTAAAATTGAGTACGACCTACCATCCCCAAACCGATGGCCAAAGAGAGAGAACAATTCAGACGCTAGAAGATATGTTAAGATCTTGTGTGATCGACTTCAGGGGTAGTTGGAACTCTCATCTACCGTCGGTGGAGTTCGAGTAAAATAGTAGCTACCACTCGAGTATTGGAATGACACCGTTTAAAGCCTTATACGGGCGGAAGTGTAGAACTACAATGTGTTGGCTAGAAGCGGGAGAAAAACAGTTTGTCGGTCCCGAAATCGTGCAAGAGACAGTTGACAGTTGACAGTTGACAAAAGAGCTTTGCCGACAAGAAGATACGGCCGATGGAGTTCCAAGTAGGGGATCAAGTGATGTTGAAGGTATCCCCATGGAAGGGAATTATTCGGTTCAAAAAGCGCGGGAAGTTGAGCCCCCGTTTCCTTAGACCGTTTACCGTATTGAAGCGTGTGGGACTACAAGCGTACCAACAAGAATTACCACCAAAGATGAATGGAATCCATAACACATTTCATATTTGCTACCTTCGAAAGTGTTTGGCGGAATAGGAAAGTGTAATTCCCCTCTCAGAAATTCGGGTTGATGAAGGAAACTTATAACACCCTCAAATCTGGAAATAGCAACTAATTTAAAGTTTTCTAAAATACATCGATAACTGATTCACCGACAATAACAATTTAAGGTTTAACTTCTATAAACACCATTCAAACCTTATACAAGGTCTATAATAGGGACGGATGTTACTAAAAACCCAATAACAGTCACTATCTCCAAAATGCGGAAGACGTCACCAAGCTACTCACCATAGTGCATATAACTAATACTCGTCTCTTCACAGTATCGCTAGAACCATTCCCCAAGCGGAACCTGATTCACATGCCAACAAATAAAAAGGTTAGGCTAACGCCTAATGAGCTCAAGAGTTTTCATCATAAATATGTAAAACAATGAACTTTAAGAATATTATTTATAACGTGATTTCCCAAAATAAAATACATTAAGTTTGAAAGCAATCTTTTTTCCAGCATTCGTCATCTTCGTGATTAAAACTACGATACAAAATGTTCCTTCGAATATAAATCCAAAACCCAAAACTCACGCAAAACATAACTTATACTTTAATAACCAAATACCGAAAACGTGGATAAACTCTATCATCGAAAACATCCAAGAACATGAATAAGATTCAATATTCAAAACCTTAGAACATGGATAACAACCCATACTCAAAATTTCACCGAAAACATGGATTATAAAACTCCATACACAAAACAACACATTTCGGTGACGGGGGAGGCCCGATTACATTGCACGTGATGCAACACAAAAGTAGGTCACATAAGTATGTAATAAAACCAAAATGTATGGATACTACTCATAGGACATATCGAGCTCAACCGCTCTAGATTTCTTGCCCATGGAGACTCAAATTCAATCCCTCTAGATCTATACTTTGAAATGTCCAAATCCACACAAAACATACGAGCACATTTGGAATTACACCTTACTGCCCATGGGACAATGCCCGACCATATAGGTCCATACCTATTCCGTGCCAAAGTGGTGAACTTGTCCAAAACGGGACATTAAGAACATCGTGCCTATGGATCCATTGCATTAATTAAAAACATTACATGACTCCAAACGAATGAACTAACGCATTCAAAACATGTAATTCCCAAATAAGATGCAGTAACTGCAAATCATAACCAAATGCTCTACATTGAGCTATTAAAATCGGACAATCGTCCCCAAGACCTAATAAAGTCCAAACCGAGCCATAGGCTCAACAAATCAAAAGGCCAACTTTTAAAAATCATAAAATGAAACCAAACATAAACAACTCGTATTTATGCAAACACATGCTCCAAAATATAGAGATAACTCCAACATAATTTAGATTGGAACAAAACATTTTCCAAGTGAGTTTATAACATTTATCCTTTTAAAACGTCTCATAACACAAAATTAAGCATTTCTCCAAAACACACAATAAAATACATTTATACTCAAAAATCTACTTCCATGAAATAACCCATTAAGATACCTAAATATATGATTTATTTATCAAAATCCTAAAATCCCAAAAGTGGGTGTTTTACAAAGTTTATAAAGTTAAACACTTCAAATAATCAAGACCCACCACATAGTTCAACATTTGATAATTTCATGTAAAACACATAAATACTTTTAAATGGACATTTTTGGCATGTACAATGTTTTCACAAATCAACTTGAACTCACCTTGTTATATTTAGACTAAATCTAGATTTTTCCCCAACTTGAGCTCATTTGAAGAAACTTGGATCCTCAAGCCAAAAACTTCCAAAAACCTAGATCCATAAATTTCAACCATAAATATTTACATTCGATCATTTAGAATCGATCCCCAAACATTTTACATCAGAAACCCCTTTTTGGCCAAAACCCTAGTTTTGACCCAAATTCTCCAAAATCATCCAAATCAAAATTGGAGAAATATAACTCTAGGAAATCATCAATGGAGTGTTTATTACTCATAAAGAAGCTTGAAAATGGAGGGGATGAACTTACCATTTAAGTTTTGGGCAAACCCTAATAAACCCCAAAAATATCTAGTGTTGGAGACGAGAACATGAACTTGCATCAAGAGATGAAGCCACTAGCATAATATGGAGAGGGAACACTTTGGTCTTCAAGGAAAAGCCCCAAAATCAGTTAGGGTTCATATTAGATGGTAGAGAAACGATTTGGGAAAGAAGGGGTGAAGGGTTATGATAAAAGGTAGCAAAATCGGCTCATTTAAACAAACAGCCCCCAACCGCGATTGTGACAAGCGATAGTGACAGTGTCACTATCGCGAGTCACTATCGTCGAAAGCGTACCACAAGGGCACCATCCCCCGTGATTGTGCCCCTGCGATAGTGACAATGTCATAATCGCAGGGCACTCTCGCCTGAAGCGTACTGTTGAGAACTGAAGAAAAGCTTAAGTGTTTAATGCTGCTAGTTCAGAGTTACTACTGCTAGAGGATTTCAAAGATTAATACTGCTAGGTATTACTGCTTCTAGTAGAATTAATGCTGCTAATCAAAGTTAGTGCTGCTTGAACAAAGTTAGTACTGCTTAGCTAGTTAGTACTGCTAGAGGTTAGTGTTGCTTAGTAGTTAATGCTGCCAAGACTCAGTTAATGCTTCCAAGCTGATCAAGATGATTAATGCTGCTTATGATTAATACTTCTTATGAGATGAAGATCCATATGGAGAAGATGACAACTGGATGGACTGAAGATTATGGAAAGCTTAGAGATAATGATGGAAGATATTCTGAAGATATTTTATTAATTGTAATTATCTTTTGTCTTTAGTATATGTATAGAATTGATAGAATAGTTTTAGAAATAATTCATTCTAAGTTTTTGTTCTAGAGAAAATCAACCTCAAGGCATAGTTCCTAATTCTAGAGAAGTAGAATTCGTCTTGAAAGAATCTGTTCTTCAAGATTGAGGTTGTGTGTGTAATCTTGTAACTTCAAGCATTTAATACAAGTTTACAAGTTGTGATCAAATTTATACTTTTTGTTTACTGTTACATTGAATATCAAAGTGTTATTCCGCAAACTTCTTTGATATTAGTTTCTGAGTATTTATAATTCTTGTTGAGAATTCGATCCTGACAAGTGGTATCAGAGCCATATCTTTCAAAAACATTCATTCATCATGGAAAACATTGCTGAATCAAACAGTACCTTGGTCTCAAAGGTTCCAATGCTCAGACCCAATGAATTCGACATGTGGAAGATCAGAATCAAGCAATACATACTCCTCACTGATTATTCTATGTGGGACATCATTGAGAATGGCCCATCTGAAGCAGGGAAGATTGGTGCAGATGGAAACAGAACACCACCAAAAACTGATGCAGAGACAAAGACTAGACAGACAGAGATGAAAGCCTTGAGCACTTTGCTCTTGGCTATTCCCAATGAATATCAACATCAGTTCTGTAATTGCACTGATGCACAGATGCTCTGGAATGCTCTAGAGAAAAGATTCTCTGGTACCAAAAGTACCAAGAGAAATCAAAAGGCCATACTAAAGCAACAGTATGAGAACTTTATGTCAACAAAGAATGAGTCCATGACTCAAACTTTTGACAGGTTCAACAAGCTAATTGGTGAACTAGCTACAGTTGGAGTACAAATTGATCAAGATGATCTGAACAGGAAGTTCCTAAGGTCCTTGAGTGATGAATGGACCATGTATATTGTCTCTTTCAGACAAAATGATCAACTGGAAGAAAAGGAACTTGATGATCTATACAATGATCTAAGAGTTTTTGAATCTGAGGTAGAGGCGAAGAAGAAGCCTTATGGTTATGTTCACAATGCTGCACTCTTATCAGCATCAATTGATTCTACTTCCAATCCTGAATCAGTTAGTGCTGCTAATGGAGCAAATCAAGAGAAAGGCACTGAAACTGTGTTTGAAGCCTTTCTGTCCAGTCATGGAAACTCTTCTCTTATTAATGATGACTTGGAACAACTCCATCCAGATGACCTTAAAGAGATGGACATTAAATGGCAGATGGCCATGCTCTCTATGAGAGTTAAGAAGTTCATCAAGAGAACTGGGAGGAACAACTTCTCCCAAAGAAGAGAAGATGGAGCAGGTTTTGACAAGTCTAAGGTGGAATGCTATAAATGCCATCAAAAGGGACACTTTGCTAGGGAATGCAGAAGTGGAGTGTCTCACAACAACAACCACCAACAAGCTCAGTCTGGAAGCTTCAATAATAACATAAACTCTGCACAAGCCTTAGTCTCTCAACAAGGTATGGGGTTTGATTGGAGTGATCAAGTTGAAGAAGCCATCCAAAACCAAGCTCTAATGGCAGAGGTGTCTGATTTCCCAACAGAGGTAACTTCTAATCTTTGTACTCAAAACTGCATTAACACTGTTAAAAGGTACAGGGATCACAATCAGAAAATGAGTGATGACCTGAAGAGATTAGAAAAGGACATAAAAGATGATGTTAGGATTGTTGAGAGGTTTGAAGAGCAGATTAAGAGTTTTCAAGCAAATGAGCTTCAACATTCTTATGACATAAACTACTGGAAGTGGGAGAAGAATGACTTAGAACTTCAACTGACCAAATCCAAAGAAGAGAGTGAAAAGTTAAGAGGAGATCTAGCTAAAGTTAAGCTAGATGTAGAAAAGTTTTCCAATGCTTCCAAAGCAATGGACTCTTTGCTTCAAACTCAAATCCATGACAAACTTAGAAGAGGAATAGGATATAATTCCACACCACCACCCTACAACAACAACTACATCCCTCCTAGTTCAGATTTGTTAGAGACAAAGGATAGGAAGGACCTGCCTGAGGGAGCCAGTGAGATTGATCCCTTAGATGAAGTAGCTGTTAAGGATAAAACTGAGAAAGAAACTGTCAAAAGTAAGGACAGCACTGTGAGTGGTGAGATTCCTATAGAAAACCACATAATTACCAATGAAGGATGTGGAAAGCATGGGTCAAGTCAAATAAGGTAGAAAAGACTGAGGGAAAGAACAAGGAGATTCACTATAAGCAGACCACTGTAGTGAACCCTGTCCCTTGCAAACAGTGTGCTTGCAGTAAATCTAAACCCCAAAAACATGATAAAAAGAGGGGTAATCAAAGGAACTGGAATAATCAATGGGCACAAAAACAAGGGGTTGATCTGAGTAAAATCAATAGACCAAAACCCTGTTTTATTTGTGGAAAGCTTAATCACATTGCCAAATATTGCTATTTCAATCCTATGAACCAAAGGATGAATTTTCAGAGACCTACTAAAAAACCCTTTGATTATAGGAAGAAAGAAAAGAACCATGTGGCCAAGAAAACTGTTAAATCTAAAAGCCACATGAAGAAACAGAATATGGAAGACAGTGTCAAGATGTGGATTCCTAAAAGTACTAAAACTGTTAGTGTTGCTACTACAAATAGTGCTGCTGACAGTGATAGTGCTGCTAGAAGCAGTACTACTGCTACCAATGTTAGTGCTGCTAACATTGTTAGTACTTCTGCAAATGATAATACTGCTAACTCTGTTAGTGCTTCCAACATGGTTAAAATTGCCAAACCTGTTAGTACTGCTAACTCTGTTAGTACTTCTAAAGATAGTACTTCTTCTAGTATTAGTGCTGCTAGACCAATAATCTTGACAAAGTACTCCAATAACAAGTATTCTTATTTTAAAAATCTTAATAAAAAGGAATGCAAGTATTTTGATGAGAAAGGGAGACCCAAGACCACTTTGGCTTGGGTACCCAATTCATACTAACTGATTTATCCTATGTGCAGGGCAACCAACAGCTCAAGGGGAAAAGCATATGGCATGTTGATAGTGGTTGCTCTAGGCACATGACATGCCTTCAGGATTTCAAACACATCAATGGAGGACATGTTGCATTTGGAGACAATCTTACAGGTGGTAAAATAAGTGGAAAAGGTAATGTTACAAAAGGTAAGATGACATTTGAGGATGTCTACTATGTTGATCAGCTGAAGTACAACCTGTTAAGTGTATCACAGGTTTGTGACAAACAACATAGTATATTATTTACTAATACATAATGTATGATCCTTGCTCCAGGGTTCAAGGTAGTTGATGAAAGCATGATACTACTTAGAACTCCAAGAAATAACAATGTTTATTGTCTAGATATGGACAATGTTTCAAGTGATTCATCCCTGAACTGTCTTGTTTCAAAAGCCTCTGTGGATGAATCCTCTCTTTGGCACAGAAGGATGTGTCACATGAACTTCAAGACAATGAACAAACTTGTTAAAAACAACCTTGTAAGAGTTTTACCATCAAAAGTCTTTTCATGTGATGATCATTGTGTTGCTTGTCTTAAAGGCAAACAACCCAAAACCTCTCATAAGTCCAAAGAGTTAAATACAATTTCTTCTTATCTCCAATTACTGCATATGGATCTGTTTGGCCCTACAAATGTTATGAGTATAGGTAAGAAATCTTACTGCTTAGTTATTGTTGATGATTACTCTAGATTTACCTAGGTATATTTTCTAAGGACTAAGGATGAGACAAGTAGTCTGATCAAATCCTTTATCCTAAGAATTGAAAACCAAACAAATCAAAAAGTAAAAGTCATTAGATCAGACAATGGAACTGAATTTAAAAATCTTGATCTAAACACCTTTTGTGAAGAGAAAGGAATTGAGAGACAATATAGTGCCCCTAGGACTCCTCAACATAATGGAGTTGCTGAGAGGAGGAATAGAACACTAATAGAGGCTGCTAGATCTCTGTTGGCTGATTCTAAATTGCCAATTACTTTCTGGGCTGAAGCAGTGAATACTGCCTGTTATGTCCAAAGCAGAGTACTAGTAGTCAAGCCAAAGAACAAGACCCCATATGAGCTTTTAAATAAAAGAAAACCCTTTATTGGATTTTTCAAACCTTTTGGGTGTCCTTGTACAATTCGCAATACCAAGTCTCACTTAGGTAAGTTTGATAGCAAGGCAGATGATGGATTTCTTGTTGGGTATTCATCTCAGAGTAAGGCCTACAGAGTTTTTAACTCTTCTTCTAGAATAATTGAAGAAAGTGACAATGTCAAATGCAATGAGAACACACCAAATCCTATTGGGTCTGGTCCTTAGTGGCTGTTTGACATTGATTCACTAACTAACTCTTTGGGTTTCAGTAGTGATGATTATGCAGGTTCAGGAAGTGGAGGATCAGGGACTACACAAGTTCAAGACAGTATATCTCAATCTGTGATCTTTCCTATGCCTATAGAAGAACCTGTTGAATTCTGTGAAAAGGAGCCATCTACTGAACCAAATCAGGGAGAAGAAGAAAGAAGAGATGAGGAGAGTCACGAAAATAAAGAACCTGAAGTAGCTGCTGAAATCACCTCAGTTGAGTTGAATGACTCAAATCTAGAGGTGGGACTCAATGAAGAACCTAGTCATCACACCAGAACACAAAAGAATCATCCTCCTCAGCTGGTAATAGGAGATATCTCTTCTCCTATGATGACAAGAAATCAAAGCAGGCTGCAAGATATGCAAGACCAACAGCATACAGTACTTTCTTGCTTTCTATCCCAGCTTGAGCCTAAGAAGGCTCATGATGCTATGAAGGAGTCCAGTTGGATAGAAGCCATGCAAGAAGAGCTACTGCAATTTAAGCTTCAAGATGTTTGGGATCTGGTAGACCTTCCTAAAGGCCAAAGAGCAATAGACACAAAATGGGTTTTCAGGAATAAGAGAGATGAAAGAGGAATAGTAATAAGGAACAAAGCAAGATTGGTGGCACAAGGGTATACACAAGAAGAAGGAATTGACTATGAAGAAGTATTTGCACCAGTGGCTAGGATAGAAGCAATCAGATTATTCCTGGCCTATGCTTCTTATATGAGATTCAAAGTCTACCAAATGGATGTAAAAAGTGCATTTCTATATGGCTCAATTGAAGAAGAAGTATATGTCTGTCAACCACCAGGGTTTGAAAACCCAAGCTATCCAGACAGAGTATACAAATTGAAGAAAGCACTTTATGGACTGCATCAAGCACCAAGAGCATGGTATGACACTCTGTCATCCTATCTCTTGGAAAATGGCTTTGAAAGAGGAGTTATTGATAAGACTCTCTTCATCAAGAGAAAGAAGAAGGATATCTTGCTGGTCCAAATCTATGTGGATGATTTTATCTTTGGATCCACAAGAGACAACATGTGCAAGGAGTTTGAGGAACTAATGCATCAAAGGTTCAAAATGAGTTCCATGGGGGAACTTACTTTCTTCCTTGGACTCCAAGTTCAACAGAAGTCAGATGGTATCTTTATCTGTCAGTCCAAGTATGTGCAGGACATTCTATCCAAGTTTGGTTTCTCAGACTCAAAACCTGCCAGCACACCTATGGAGACACACAAGCAGATAACAGCAGATCTTGAGGGGGAGGATATGGATGTTCATCTTTATAGATCCATGATTGGCTCTCTCATGTATCTTACAGCTTCTAGGACAGATATAATGTTTCCAGTCTGTGTATGTGCAAGATTCCAAGTTAGGCCAAAGCAATCACACTATCAAGTTGTTAAGAGGATATTCAGATATCTCAAAGGGCAACCCAGATTGGGACTTTGGTATCCTCATGACTCATCATTTGACCTACTTGCATACTCAGACAGTGACCTAGGTGGAGCAAACTTGGACAGAAATGCTACTTCTGGAGGATGCCAGTTTTTGGGTGCAAGACTAGTGTCATGGCAGTGCAAGAAACAAACCACAGTGTCCACATCTACAACAGAAGCATAGTACATAGCAGCTGCAAGTTGCTGTTCTCAAGTGTTATGGATTCAGAATCAAATGCTGGACTATGGGGTAACCTTTCTACACACTCCAATCTTTATTGATAATAGCAGTGTTATTAGCATTGTTAATAATCCTGTCAAGCACTCAAAGACAAAGCACATTGAGATCAGGTATCACTTTATAAGAGACTGTAATGAAAAGAAACTTATTCAAGTTGTAAAAGTTCATACTGATAACCAGTTTTCTGATCTATTCACCAAAGCCTTTGACGTGGGTATATTCACTTTCTTGATAACAAGTGTGGGAATGATCAACTCTGAATAAGCCTCTTCTCAAAAAGTGGTTAAATACCTGTATATTGTTTATTCTTGGTGTTACTAATCTTCTTTTTCAGGAAATATATAGCAGTACTCAGTTTATCTCAAGCTTAAAAGTGTAAGCATGGTTAATACTGCCAGTACAGTTTTAGTACTGCCAGTACAATTTTAATACTGCTAGTGGTTAATACAGCTCTCAGTTAATACTTCTCTTAGTTAATACTGCTAGTTAGTTAATAATGTTAGTGGTTAATACTGCTCTCAGTTAATACTGCTAGTGGTTAATACTGCTCTCAGTTAATACTGCTAGTGGTTAATACTGCTCTCAGTTAATACTGCTAGTGGTTAATACTGCTCTCAGTTAATACTGCTAGTGGTTAATACTTCTCTCAGTTAATACTGCTAGTGGTTAATATTGCTCTCAGTTAATACTGCTAGTTAGTTAATACTGCTAGTGGTTAATACTGCTCTCAGTTAATACTGCTAGTTAGTTAATACTGCTTTCAGTTAATACTGCTAACTGTTAATATTGCTTTCACTAATTCTCTAGGTTAATACTGCTTATGTTTCGAATACTATAAATACCCTTTGCCCGCCTAAAAAGTTCATAACGACTCTTTGCATACTGTTCACTTGTGCTCTAAACCCTTTCTCTCTCAAGTACCAAGTTTTCAGGCAAGAACTTTCAAGTTCAATGGCATCCATGGCATTCATCGACGAGTACAATGAGATCGCTATGCTCCAAAAGCCAAAACAAGCTGAAGGGTTTCACCAGATAGTCGACTTTCTGAGGACAAGTCACATCGCTCATGCACTCACTGTGTCTCCTACCATCTTCATAGAGCATCAGAGGCAGTTCTGGGCTAATGACACTATTGTTACTGAGAATGGTGTGCAAATGATCAAGACAAGGGTCTGTGAAAAACCGTTAACTATCACTGAAGAGGTAATTCGCATCTGTCTACGTCTAGACGATGTTGCAGGTATAACCTCTATTCCTAATGAGGAATTATTCTCAACTTTGTCAAAAATGAGGTATGAAGGCCAGTTGGGTGGTTTTAAATTTTCAAAGGCTAAATTTTATACCCAATGGCGTTTTCTTGTTCATACCTTAATGCATTGTATTTCTAAAAAGACTACTGGATGGAGTGAGTTCAGCGGCACCATTTCTTATGCTTTGGTCTGCTTGGCCACTGCCAGAAGGTATAACTTTTCTCAAATGATTTTCAGTGATCTGGTTTCAAACCTAGGAAACAAAAAGAGTTTCTACATGTACCCAAGGTTTGTACAGACAGTTATTACTCATGAATTGACGGACATACCTCAATTTGATAAGGTATATGTACCTAAACCCCCTAAAGGCAAGGTTTTCTCAAATATGAGAAGATCTGCTAGGGACTCGGAAGGAGTTGACACCCCATTGTTCTCTACAATGATGGTGGTGTCCCACACTGAAGAAGGTATGGCAGCAGGATCAAGGCCCTCATTAGACCATCCCACTGCTAGCCAATCCCAACCTTCCCACTCTATATCAATCCCCCAGTCCCTAATTCATAAGCCAACTTCTCCTATCACCCAAACTTATATCAGGAAAAAGGTAAAGAAGGCTCCTTCCCTTCTTGTACCATCACCCACTAAGCCTTTAAGCCCTCTAAGGGAGAATTCTCCTTTAGAGAATATCTACAGGGAAACCACAGGGGTGTCTCCCAACCCCAAGGAGGTGCTCACAGAGGAGATGGTTGAGCATATGGGTGAGCAGGCTGCCACTACTCCTGCTAACACAGAGGAGGACAGTGGTAACATAAATAAGACCTCCCCCATGGCAACTTTGAATGAGCAATCATTCAAAGGTCCCAGGTGCCAAGAAACCAAGGGGGTGGATAGTGCTTCTACTAGGCAGAAGACTTCCACTACAAAAAGATCCTATGATCCTTCAAAAGAGGGTAACACTTCTGGAGAAGGTGAGGACAGATATGACTATAATGAATTGATGGAAACAATGGGCAACATCAACCTGGATGTTATTAAACAAGGCAAAGAGATAGAAGTAATGAAATTGGTAATCTTGTCCCAACAAGTACAGATTGCCAAATTAAAGAAAAATGGTGACAAGGTTGGTGCAAAAGAAGAGGAAAAAGCAGTTTGTTTTGAAGAAGAGGTCAAATGATAAAGATGCTTCCAACAAGGGGGAGAAAGAGGCTGAAACAGAAAAAGAAAGTACAACTGAGAGGGCATATGAGGTTGAGGGGGAGCAAGAGGCAGAAATAGAGAAAGTGACAGAATTTGTTCAAGCAGCAGAAACTGTTAATGCTGCTGATATAAAAGAAGCAGCAGTAACAGGGTTGTCTGTTGAAGAAATGGAGATTGCAGAGACCTTGGTAAAAGCCAAGAATGACACTCCTGAGGCTAGTAAAAGGGCCAAAGGAGTGGTCATCAATGAAGGAGGTCTCTCAAAGAAATGGAAAGAAACAGGTAAGGCAAGTCTGAAGGATGCTAAGGGAAAAGGAAAGATGGTTGAACCTGAACAACAACTTTCAGAGAAGAAAAGTCAGATTGAGCTAGATGAAGAGTTAGCAAAGCAGCTTCAAGAACAGATGGAAAAGGAGGAACAAATCCAAACTGAAACAGATAGAGATCTTGCAAGAATAATGGCCAGAAAACTCAATGCAGAATATCAAAAGGGCTTAAAAGCAGCAGCTGAGGCCAAGAAACTTCCAGTCAAAAGAATGTCACTCAAAAAGCAGAAGAGACAACCCTCCAAGACCTTTTTGGCCAATCAGGAAAGAAGAAAAATGATAAATTTCCTTAAAGGTTCAATTGGTGTCAAAGGATAAATGTTTAATAATATGGCATACAGTCAAGTGGAGGAGCTGTATAAGAGAGAGATGGCTAAGCTGCAAGGGGACTCCTCACAAAGGGAAGAGGCTGAAAGAAGAATGAAGGAGAGACATGATCTAAACATTCAGCAACCATTCCCTGAGGAAGTCACACCTACAAAAGAGCATAAGGAAGACTCAGAGAATGATGGTATAAAGGCTAAATCTGCAACGAGGGTAAAGACTATAGCTTCCAAGAAGCTGTCCAAAAGGCCAAGAGTTGAAGAAAGAGCAGAAACTGCAGCAAAACCTTCAGTTACTCCTTCAACTGAATCTGTGCATAACCCAGAACAGTCCAATAAACAATATAATCTTGAACTGTATATGACTACAACAGCTGATGAACCAGTTCAAGCTGATCCCATTTCTATGAAAGCACCAGAAGTCATTTTTTGGGATATTCTGGAAGATCAAAGAAAGAAATACTTCAGGCTTAAGAGAGTGGGAGATGTATATGATGTGTACTCTACTTGGGGTAGACTCATCAGAAGCTGTTCAAGATCAGATTTAGAAGAGATGTTTAAAGTTGGATTGGGTTTATATGAAAAGGAGCTGAAAGGAGAAGGAATGAGCTTAATCAGATTAGCCATGGAGTACTTATGCATGATGTTTGATCCTAGCAAAGTTCAACATGTGATCAGAGATTTGCATCTACAAAATAAATTCCAAAGAATAGAAAACTGGATGATATTTGAAAGGTGTGGAGTCTATGTCATCACTGTGGACAGAGCTTATCATGAGTACTACTTGGTTGATAAAATCTATGATCACAACAAGGCTAAATTACAAGCAATGTTGAATGCCAAGCTTACATGTTCAAAAGATTTAGAAATGGCAAAGATTGTGGTCAGCAGAATCATTAATCAAAGTTTGGGTCTAGATCCAAATTTGGGTAACTGAACCTGAGGTGTTGAAAGCATCTTGAAGAAAATTTGAAGAACTTGACTTCTCTTCCTAAAAGTCAAGTTAGGGGGAGATTGTTGGGAACTGAAGAAAAGCTTAAGTGTTTAAAACTGCTAGTTCAGAGTTACTACTGCCAGAGGATTTCAAAGATTAATACTGCTAGGTATTACTGCTTCTAGTAGAATTAATGCTGCTAGTCAAAGTTAGTGCTGCTTGAACAAAGTTAGTACAACTTAGCTAGTTAGTACTGCTAGAGGTTAGTGTTGCTTAGTAGTTAATGCTGCCAAGACTCAGTTAATGCTTCCAAGCTGATCAAGATGATTAATGCTGCTTATGATTAATACTTCTTATGAGATGAAGATCCGTATGGAGAATATGACAGCTAGATGGACTGAAGATTATGGAAAGCTTAGAGATAATGATGGAAGATATTCTGAAGATATTTTATTAATTGTAATTATCTTTTGTCTTTAGTATATGTATAGAATTGATAGAATAGTTTTAGAAATAATTCATTCTAAGTTTTTGTTCTAGAGAAAATCAACCTCAAGGCATAGTTCCTAATTCTAGAGAAGTAGAATTCGTCTTGAAAGAATCTGTTCTTCAAGATTGAGGTTGTGTGTGTAATCTTGTAACTTCAAGCATTTAATACAAGTTTACAAGTTGTTGATCAAATTTATACTGTTTGTTTACTGTTACATTGAATATCAAAGTGTTATTCCGCAAACTTCTTTGATATTAGTTTCTGAGTATTTATAATTCTTGTTGAGAATTCGATCCTGACACGTACCGAGCCCCAAACTTCACTTCTCTCACACAGATCACCCCCGATTCTCATAGGGACTAACAGAAATGAGTTCCCGACTCAAAACCACAACTTATAAACCTAAGAAAACGCACGGGTGACTTTTACTTACCGAAAAGTACGGGTGTTACAATCCTCCCAACCTTAGGGTGATTTCGTCCTCGAAATCTATTTCTCACCCAAGGCATTTCATTACCACTCCTGACACTTATTGGGTTTCCTCCGTCCCAACCTTAATGGTGTCATCCTCACAAAACGACCGTCTCCCTTTCCATGTGATTGTTTCTAACCCATTTCATCCTTTAGCCAAAACTTTATAACTTCCTGACAAAACTGTCATACTGATTTTCGTGAAGACTCTCGCATCCAATATTCTCCTTGATACGTTACACTCATGCCAGAGTGCTCTCGATCTAACACCTAACCATACGATTTCGGTTGTTTCCCAACCTTATGTGACACTTAATACCCCAAGGGTAGCTTGTGACCTCCACTTTCCACTAACTAATTCGTCCTATTTCAACACAGTTCTGAATCCGCAATTCAAAGATCGACGCCAAAACCCGAAGAATTCTCAAAATTTCCTTAATAATTCTCCCTTATATTGGTAGAGTTTGCCTCCCAAACACATGCCAATACGCTCTCTCGGGAGTCGGTTTATTCAAATTCTACTATTGCGCAACTCCAAACCATACTCAAACATCAATCATTCAGTCTATAAAAATCTTTACCATATCAAGAAAATCTTAATCGTCGATGCTTAATTACCAACATCCCCCCTAAAGTTCTACCACTATAAGGTAAACACTTCTCACGATCCAATGGGTACTTTCAACATCCAAAGATCATTGACCTCAAAAGAACGAGTCGACGCCTAAAATCCAACTGACCAAGTCAAAACATGGGAATGCCATGAAGTAATTCATTCCAGATCGCACTGAATCGGCCTCTAATAAAGCTTAAAGTTACACCCTATACAGAAATAAAACCCCAAATCTTACAGCTTTACGATCGAACTATAACATCACCATTATTCACGAATACCCATTAAGTTGGTACACCACCGATAGATAACATACTGCCGCACCATTAACTCACTAACTCAAATCCATCCATACGTAAACAACCGCACAAGGTTTTAACCCGAATTTTACCGAAAGGGAAGATTATCGCTTACATAACTGGGAGAATGCACAATTCTAATACTTCAACTATCCATGTGTGCATCGATTCATAAACTGAAACCTATAATTCCGGACTGCCCACAAGTCAGATCATCTGTCGCTTCAATTCCCAAGAACTCCTTTAGTCCCAAATCACAATTCTTTTCCTAAAAGGGTTTAAATCCATAGCCCCGATTGAGTTCATGGTTTTTCAACCAATATGCCAATTCAAAATTTTATAAGACTTTCAAATGCAAAAGCTTCATAATAATTAATCGTACATACAAAAATCCACTACCGTTTACTCAGTAGGTGTGCAAAGTGGCCGCAACTGCCACACAATGTAAGATCATTTCGATAAGCATTTGACCATTACTCACGCTAATGTTGACAATAACAAAAAGATGTGCAACAAATTTTCAAATGGACTACTATGGTATCTACATGCATCAATTTACGCCATGAATGAGAAATAATTTTACGTACTAAAACAGTGTATAACAAGGCGTTTGTACAAAACTCTTAAAGGAGAAATTCACGTAATCAAATTCCAAAAATCTCTCATTTAACCATAATATAACATGAAATAAAATTTCCCAACGTGACTCGCGCACATTAGTTTATTCCCCAACTAAGAAACAGATAGATGCATGTGATTTGATCAAATGTAAAATGATTTAGATTGACTTCAAACTTTAGCGCACGAATAAAGTGTTTTTGTCCAAAATAGTGGTTGCAAAATCAAGTATACCAACGAGTCTATATCATGCATTGCATGAAACAATAACGATAAAATCAACAACCGAATAATGCATACAGCAACAATTCAACACGAACCGTCAGAGGCCCTTTATGTGTTTACTCACACCAAAAGTAAAAATCAATTCAAATACTAAATAGCATACAACGAAATACTCTTGTATAAAACCCAAAGAAAAATCACACAACATTGAAACTTCCCAAAATAACATATGGGATAACATTCACCAACAAAACTCTCAAGACGTCTCTTACAGTTGCGAAAAGAAATGTGCAAAACTCGCAGGAGACAAAATGTTAAACAAAAATCTGTAAGTTAACGCACACAACAATTCAAGTATACGCGTTTCAAAGTTTATCTACGCGACGCAAAATGTCGTAAAATGGAACTCCATAAGACCCAACAAAATCTCCATAAAACTCAATGAAACTCAATGACACCCAAAAAATCAAATGGTGCCAAGACTTTCGTTCCCAATATTCAAATAGCATAAGATAAAGTGATGACTAAAATGTCTTAATTCCAAAAATTTCTTTTTTATTGCAACGTGATATAAAGTGAACTTTGCAACAAAACTCGCATGAAATGAAAATCCCAACAAAACTCAAACACCAAAATAGTAGAAGATAACTCTTCGTCAAACACCTTAACACATGTGGAGGAGATCCAATGTTAAAGTCATAAGTCGCAGTTACTTGTCCAAGACCTTAAACAACATCAAAATACGGACATTGCAATATCCAAAAATAGCATTGGGCAACAATAAGAATAAAGAAAGTCTCAACAAAGATTGCAACCACTTGCAATAAAATAGTTTTATGCATGTTTAAAATCATGGTTTAAAATCTTGTGTGTGCTAAACATTTTTCCAAGATTTCATAGTATAATCCCCGTGATGATTTGGAAACATGAGAAATAATTGATGCAATTTTATTTTAGAAACAAATTTCATGTATGAATTTGATCGACACTCATCGTCTCGAAATCACGCTTCCCAATTTCCAGTCAAACTATCATCATCCGGATGTTTAAACATCTTAAGGAAATAATCGAAGATTTCTTTGGTTCACCTTACAGTTCCTCCTCGAATAATGTCGATTCCATAAGTCTATGGTTCTAGTAATAATTCTGACCCGAAACGGTCCACTTAATGCAATCATCATGCTTATGTCACCACAAGTGACAAATATTAAAATCATCAACCTCTTCTAACGGCTGCCCACTTAGAAACTTCTTCACTACCCCAACGGTCGTCACATCAAAGTAGTCCAAGTATACACATGTAACTTGTAGGTTCACCATAACACTGACCGGGTGCAATTATGAGCGTACTGTACATGATCATCCTTGCAACTATCGACGTGATTCTCGTTCCTAGTGACTCCATCAATCTCAAAACATCCTATATTAAAGTGCCTATTGGTGAAATTCTCTCTCTCTCTCTCTCTCTCAATCACTTAAAGGACACAAGTTCGAGTCTAGGCATTCCAAATCAACACCTAATTCTCTCAAACTTAAGCTCTCTTATACCAACTTGTAACACCCTCAAATCTAGAAATAGCAACTAATTTATAATTTTCTAAATACATCGATAACTGATTTACCTACAATAACAATTTAAGGTTTAATTTTTATAAACATCAATCAAACCTTATACAAGGTCTATAATAGGGATGGGTTTTACTAAAATCCCAATAACAGTCACTATCTCCAAAATGCGGAAGACGTCACCAAGTTGCTCACCATCGTGCATATAACTAATACTCGTCTCTTCACAGTATCACTAGAACCATTCCCCAACCGGAACCTGATGCACATGCCGACAAATAAAAAGGTTACGCTAACGCCTAGTAAGCTCAAAATTTTTCATCATAAATATGTAAAACAATGAACTTTAAGAATGTTATTTAAAACGTGATTTCCCAAAATAAAATACATTAAGTCTGAAAGCAATCTCTTTTCCAGCATTCACCATCTTCGTAACACCCAAAATTTTAGAGGAATTTAAAATTCGAAAATTCGGCAATATGACGTCTATAAATGGAGAAAACCTGAATAAAAATGATAATGACGTTTCAACCAAAATATGTCATCCCGATACAGGAAACCAAGTATGACGTTTACAACCCAATGAATCAATCAAAGTTTAACTCAACAACCTACTAATCTAAACGCAATTAAATCTAGATTAAAATCGGGTGTCGACAGTTTTCTTCCCAAAAGTATACGAAGACTATGTCAGGTGTGTGTCTCTATATACTCCAAAAATGTTACTATCCTTCGACCTCTCTCCACTCAAGCCCGAGGAATCCCGCCGCTAGAATGACCTGTTATACATGTCATTTTAAGAAAAAGTGTTAGGCTAAAGTCTAGTGAGATCAAACATTTAAGTTGACAAATCATTAAATTCTAAACGGAAACAAAGGTAGTGAAGTCGGGGAATTAATGATATGCAAACTTTACCATAACGCAATTACCTCTTGGGTTAACCGGGGAGCCCTGCTTACCAACACAAGTGACGGAACACAAAAGTAAGCCACCTAATAAGTTAGTAAAGCCAATACACATAATAAAGTACACGCAAGGGATGTTAGGCTCGGTATCTTTAAACGTACACCCGCAGAAAATCAACTTCAACCATAATTGGTCCTTACGTTGAGATCCTCATACAATATTGTATACTAGCACGTAGGACTTATACCCTATCTGATGCCTAAATGTGCCTAGATGGGGAAAACTAGTGTTCTATCATCGGAAAAAATGATACAAGTAGTTTAAAGGGTCATGACGCCCAAATGCAACCAAATATGCAATATAAATGCCCATAGGGCCAGCCAAATGCTCCAACAATTACTATGTTGACCAATGTGCTAAAAGAAGGTTCCACATGATATTTCACATATTTTCCAAGAGGTTTAAAGTTAATATTATGAACAATGTTTCCCATACCTTAAATCCAAACTCCCAAGTCCTCATTCAAAATATACACATATTATAATCTCAAAACCCTAATTTTACTTCCAAGCATTTAGGCATGAAGATAAGGGAAAATATAATTCTTAAGCACAAGTATCTAAATGGTTCAAATATATAAGCTCATTAATCTAAAATCACACCCATACTCATGAACCCTAGAAATCTCCAAAGTTAGGTTTTTAGTGAAACTCGCCCAAATCAAAAGATAATAAAGTGGAGATGTTTTACAAGGTTAAAATCATGTTTGACATGTATAAAGTTTATGAAAGTAGCAAGAAACTCACCTTGGTAGTTTTCAAAGAGAAAACTAAACCCTAGTATGGAAAATGATGGATTGAGTTGAGGTAGGCTTGAACTTCTTCCACGAAATGCTTATAAACACCTAGGAGATGATCTTAAATGATCAATGGAGGTGGTAGCTAAGAACATTAATGAAGAGGGATGATATGGAGGAAATCTTACCTTAATATTGTAGAGAAAAACGACCTAGGAGCTTAGCCAAATCAAATAAAATGAGATAAATTCAGAGTTGACACTTTTATAGGCTAGCCCCCCGCTAGCGATAGTGACACTGCAATAATGACAATGTCACCATCGCGGGGCATACTCGCCCGAGTTCCCCATGTCTCGGTACAAACGGCGCGGTTGTGAAACCGCGATAGTGACCAGGGAAAGATCACCCGACACTATCGCCGAACCTGTACCGTGAGCTTCAAACCCCCGGCGAGAGTACCCAACGAGAGTGACACTTGGTCACAATCGCTGGCACTATCGCAAGCATGGTACCGAGGCCTCCTTTGGACTCTAACTGATCGGTCGAGTTGGTTCGATAATTAGGGCTTCCTTTAAAAACAATAATAAGGCTTAGGATGCAACAAAACTTTACACAAGAAATGGGCATTCCATAATCTCATAAATTTTCGGGGTGTTACAATCCTCCCCAACTTGGGAATGATTTCGTCCCCGAAATCCTAGCTAATTGAACAATTGACGGTAACGACGATTCATGTCTTCCTCCGCCTCCCAAGTCACATTGGCACCCTGATGGTGCTTTCATTGAACCTTGACCATCGTGACTTCTTTGTGATGGAGTCTTTTAGTCATAGCTTCGGGTTCTTCAATGCAACGGTTGTCGTCCACTCGAATTTCCGACAATGGTATGACGCTTTCTTCTTCCGCCAAACACTTCCGTAGGTAGCACACATGGAATGTAGGGTGGATTCTGTTCATTTCCGGCAATAAATCTAGCTTGTAGGCTTGCATCGTAATGCGCTCAATGACGGTAAACGGTCCAAGGAAACGAGGACTCAACTTCCCCCACTTTCCAAACCGGATCAAACCCTTCCAAGGGGACACTTTCAATATCACGCGATCTCCCACTTGGAACTCTACCGGTTGTCTCTTCTTATCAGCGTAACTTTTCTGATGATCTTATGCCACCTTCAAACGTTCCCTAATGATTTTAACCTTGTCGGTCGTCTCTTGCACAATTTTCGGACCGGAAAATTGCTTTTCACCCGCCTCCAACCAACATACAGGGGTTCTATATTTCCTCTCGTATAAGGCTTCAAATGGTGCCACTCCAAGGCTAGAGTGGTAACTGTTGTTGTATGTGAACTCTACCAAAGGTAAATGGGTTACCGCCAAAATCGATCACACATGATCTAAGCATGTCCTCCAAAGTTTGAATCGTCCTTTCGCTTTGTCCGTCTGTCTGTGGGTGGTACGTCGTACTCAGATTCACCCGAGTACCTAATTCTTGGTGCAATGCTCCCTAAAATCTTGATGTAAACCGGCTGTCACGATCGGAGACTATAGACAAGGGTATACCGTGCCTAGAGACCACTTCATTAATTTAGAGTTTTGCCAATTTATCCATTGGAAAGGTTTCCCGCATCGCTAGGAAGTGAGCACTCTTTGTCAAACGTTCGACAATCACCTAGATAGTATCGTTGCCTCGCAACGTCTTTGGTACCTTGGTCACAAAGTACTTGGTAATCTTATCCCACTTACACTCAGGTATTTCCAACGATTGAAGGCTCCCATAAGGTCGTTGGTGCTCGGCCTTCACTTACGAACAAGTCTGTCGGTCCCTTAACAATACTACTACTATCAAGTTTTATAGAAACAACAACACAATAACGATTACCAACCTGTATTGAATATATCAAACGATTACAAGGTTAATTGATTAAGTTCTTGATGTGTTCTCTATGTTTTTCTCTCTTTTACACCTTGATGTGTGTTTTTGTATGTCCTATGATCTGATCTGATCTCATCTAAATGTGTAGAGAGCAACTAGAGATACACCTAATATTTAGCAAGTGTGTTGAACACACTATCTAACTTAATATCTAGATATTAAATCTAGATATTATTTCCTAATAAAGTAAACTAGAAACTAACTAAACTAACTAAGTTAACTATTACAATACTTATAACTTAGATATTAAATCTAAGTAATCTAATATAATAAACAAACAATTACATTGAATTACATTGACATTTATTACAAATAGACATAGACTTTATTATCGAGAGTCGACGTTCCGGCTTTAGCTTCAGATTGCGATCTTCAGTTTGGATGATCTTGAACTTTATTATCGAGAGTCGACGTTCAGGCTTTAGCTTCAGATTGCGATCTTCAGTTTGGATGATCTTGAATCCAATGAGACTGTGTCATAACAATCTCCCCCTTTGGATCAAGATCATTACGAAAGTCATTTAGCAATACAATCTTCTCTTTCAGCACAGAAGAAGATGCAATCTCTTTCTCTAGCTCTGAAATCAGCATGTCTTCAATCTAATTTTGAAGAGTGGACGTGATTCTTGAAACATGTGATCTTTGCCATTTCTTCTTGTAGTCATTCTCCCCCTTTTTGATGTTAAGTGCAACGACTTCATCAAAATTAGTGGTAAGAAATGCCAATCCTGCGGTTAGAGCCCCTGATTCGTCAATTTATAAGAAATTCATCCAGATCTTTGCAAATCCAGACAAATTAGATGTGTAACACCTGAATCAACTAATGAATCAGTTAGAATGCCTGTCAGTAACACTAAGTCACTGAGTGTAACAAATACACATTGGAAAGGAGTTGTTTTGATGTTGACTCCCCCAGGGCTTCCATCTAATCATCGAAACACCACAAAGGTTATTTCTATAAATGTTATGATAAAGAAACAAATTCCTTGTGTGTTCGTGCTTGTGTTTGAAAGAATTAAGCACAGATGATTGCTTATTGGCTCAAAATTGTGTAAACCACTGAGACAACAGTAAGTTAAGCACAGACTCAATGTGCATGATTGAAGTGCGAAGGTAGGGCAGACTTCCTTCTTTTCAATATCCAGATTTTTCAAACGAAAATTAGATAGCAAATGTGTTGCATCCCCTTTGAAAATGTGAAACACTTTCTTGTGAAGAAGAAAATGAGTAGATGGTGAGGTTTGATCAAGAGTTGGCATGGGTTAGTTGTCTGTTTCAATAATGATCACCAAAGAATTGTGAATCACTAGAATGGTGGCTACCCGGATCAGAAAAAGTTAGTGCAGAGTTGTGATATTCTTTTAACTCTGTTCTCACACGCTCTTTCTTTTAAACTTTTTGCCTTCTCTAATCACACTCATTTCTTTTCTCTTTGCACACTCAATCACTAAGGATTAACTTCTTGGGTAGAAATCACTGGTTAAGGTGATTCCATAGAAGTTGTGTTAATACCTAGTACAATGATTCTTTGTTTTCCTATGATGCACGTGATGCTCATATTGGTTTAACTATTTCAGTTAAAGCACAATTTAGATCATGAAAACATTTAAAATACACTCCCAAAATATAAAATGTGTTGAAAAATCGGGAAGTGGTTTGAACATTAAAAACAATGTTTTCTATGATTGAAAGTTGTCCTTCTTTCAACCATATATGAGATTAAGATAAAGGATTATACCTTAACGTGTGATCTTTCATCTCATGAAGCTAAGCTTAAAGTCATAAAGATATGAACTTGTAAGCATCTCTCAAAAATTCTGCAAAAGTCTTATGTCAAGTCAAAGTAAAATTTATTCACTTAAATTGAAAAGACAAAAAGCAGTAAAACTTTTTAAAGTACGAGTTCTGATAAAAAGTAATCAGAAGTCATATCCGTACTCCCTTTTGACTTGAAGAGCTCCCCCTAAAATCTTGCATTACAAAAGAAATTTGACATTAAAAAGTACATGCACAAATTTTATGAGCTCCCCCTCGAAGTAATATTGACCATATGTCATTTTCTTCTCATTCTCCCCCTTGGATCATGAACATTAGATAGAAGTACAGATATCAATCAGAGTTAAGAATAAAGAAATGATGAAAAAGTATACAATTTTAGAAAACTTTGTTAGGTAACTACCGATTAAATCTTAAGATTTAGCATACCAAGCTTAGAGACAAGAAAGTTAAACCTCTTTTCGTCTAAGGGTTTGGTGAACAAATCGGCAAGCAGATAATCAGTTTTTACAAAGAAAAGTTCAATTGTTCCTTTTTCAACATGATCTTTAATAAAATGATACCTGACATCTATGTGCTTTGTCTTAGTGTGTTGAACACGATTTGCTGATAAAAAAAATGGCGCTCTTGGAGTCACAGTATATCGGGATTTTGTTGAAGTGGAAACCGTAGTCGCGTAATTGAGTTCGCATCCACAAGAGCTGAGAACAGCAGCTAGCAGCAGCTACATATTCTGCTTCGGTCGTGGACGTTGAAACACAAAGTTGCTTCTTTGATGCCCAACTTACGAGTTTGTCACCGAGGAACTGTACGTGTCCTGACGTGCTCTTCCTGTCTAACATACAACCTGCATGATCTGCATCTATATAGGCTGTTAGTTCAAAACTAGTATCTTTAGGATACCACAGACCAAGATCTGCAGTGCCCTTCAGATACCTAAAGATGCGCTTCACAGCAGACAAATGGATTTCTTTAGGATTGGCCTGATATCTTGCACATAAGCATGTTGAAAACATTATATCTGGCCTACTCGACGTAAGATACATTAAAGAACCTATCATCCCTCGATAAGTCCTAATATCAACAGCCTTTCCCGAAGGATCGCTGCCAATCTTAGTACCTGGTGCCATTGGGGTACCAATCAGTTTTGAATTTTCCATTTGGAACTTCCGAAGAATATCCCTAATGTATTTTGATTGATTGATAAAAATACCCGATGAAAATTGTTTTACTTGTAAACCGATAAAGAAATTCATCTCTCCCATCAAGTTCATCTGAAATCTAGACACCATAAGGTTTGCAAAATTCTTACAGTACTTCGGATTTATAGAACCAAAGATAATATCATCTACATAGATTTGAATTAAAATGATATCGCCTTTTTCCTTTTTGATAAACAAAGTGGTATCAACCGTACCTTTTGAAAACCCAGACTTGACTAGAAAATTAGAAAGGACATCATACCAGGCTCGAGGTGCTTGTTTCAGACCGTAGAGTGCTTTGTCGAGAATGTAAATGTGATTTGGCTTCTCTTGATTGACAAATCCCTCTGGCTGAGAGACGTAGACTTCCTCCTTCAGAATTCCATTGAGGACTGCTGTCTTCACGTCCATTTGAAAGACCGTGAAGTTCTTGTGGGCTGCGTAGGCTAAAAACATTCTGATTGCCTCTAATCGCGCCACAGGAGCATATGTTTCGTCATAGTCTATTCCTTCCTCTTGTCTGTATCCTTTGGCTACTAGTCGTGCCTTGTTTCTGATGACGGTTCCATCTTCGTCTTTCTTTATTTTGAACACCCATTTCGTACCTATTATGGTTTTACCTTGAGGTTTCGGTACGAGTCTCCAGACTTTAAGTGCATCGAACTGATTTAGCTCTACTTGCATTGAGATCACCCATTCTGGATCAGCAAGAGCTTCTGATACTCTTGTTGGCTCAAATTTCTCAGAAAGGAGTCATGCATGCACATGTTCATTGATCCTGACCTAGTTTGCACCGGTTTTGATGGATTGCCAATAATCTGGCTTAGCGGGTGCTCTTTGGTCCATTTATGTTCATGAGGCAGTGGATTAGATTATTGTATGTCGGTTGTGTCATCTACAAATCCACTTGTACCTTCTTCTGTTTGTTCATGACGAGTGATTTCAGTTGAAGTGGCAGGTTCAAAAGGCTCAGCAGGTACAACTTGTTCTGGCTGTAGATTGATCTGTACAGAACATCCTACTGTTTCAGCTACTTCTGTCTCGTTCTGATTTGTCACTTCTTCAACTGTTGGAGTCGGCATTTGAATTGTTATGTCTTGTTGAATCGGGGCGTTTAATTCAATTGGAACATCTGAACTGGTTGGGTGAGGAGTCGTTAAGTCTTCCATCCTGTCAACCACAACAGATTTCTTTACATTAGATCCGAGATATTCATCATAAAACAATTCAAATAATAAATCTAAATCAGATAAATGGTTAGTAGAAGTTGATGCTTCATCTGATTTATTCTGTTTAGACATAGGTTCTGGACTGAGTTGCCCAGAAGCTAGTATTCCTGTTATTGCGGGTTCTGAAATGTGTTGTTCGGAAGCCATTTCTTCATCAAAGGTGACGTTGACGCTTTCAATCACCGTCTTTGTCTTCTTTAGATAGACACGATATACAGTTGAAGTCGAGGAATATCCAATGAAGATTCCTTCATCTGCCTTAGCGCTGAATTTGTTGAGATTCTCCCTATCGTTTAATACGAAACACTTACATCCAAAAATATGGAAATATTTGATTGTCGGTGTTCTGTTGTTGATTAACGCGTAAGGAGTCTTCTTGAATCTCTGATGTATCATGGATCGATTCTGTGTGTAGCACGCGGTCGAAACAGCTTCTGCCCACAAAAATAGAGGTAAGTTGGAATGACTTAGCATAGTACGAGCAGCCTTGACTAGCGTTCGATTTCTTCTTTCAACCACTCCATTTTGTTGAGGCGTTCGAGCAGCAGAGTATTGATGTGAAATCCCGACAGATTCGAGATATTCTTCAACTTTGTTGTTCTTGAACTCTGTGTCGTTATCTGTTCGTAGAAACTTGACCGGTTTCTGCAGATTCACCTGGGTCGTCTTCAGGAATGTAATGATAACATCTGGTGTTTCATCCTTTGTACGTAGAAACTTGACCCATGTGTACCGCAAATAATCGTCCACGATCACGAGTATGTACTTCTTGCCGCCTAAGCTTTGAGTGTGCATTGGACCGCATAGATCCATATGCAATAACTCTAAAGAAGCTTTTGTACTTGGTTCAGGCTTCGGTTTATGAGGTGCCCTCTTCATCTTCCCCTTTTCACAAGCTGCGCATAGATGTTCTCTTTCATATTTCAGCTCTGGAAGTCCTTTGACGAGCTTTCCATTGACCAGATCGTTGATGTACCGAAAGTTGAGGTGCGAAAGACGTCGATGCCATAACCAACTTTGTTTCATCGAAGCTTTCGATAGTAGACAAACTTGCTTGTCAGTCTGGATATCTGATAAATTGATTGTGTAGAGGTCTGATTCTCGTTTACCGACCAAAAGTTCTTCGCCTTCTTCATTGCGAACGGAACATCTTTTGGCTTTGAAGTTGACCTCTAAGTCTTTGTCACAGAACTGGCCTATACTGAACAAGTTGTGTCCTAAGCCTTCTACATAGCTCACCTTCTTGATAGTGACATTGTCATGTTGTACATCACCGTATCCCATGATTGGAGAAAACTGGTCGTTTCCGAATCTTACTGTTCCACAAAATTTTTCTTTAAAGTTGGACAGTATCTCTTTTTGCCCTGTCATGTGCTTTGAACATCCGCTGTCCAAGAACCATGTATGACAAGTCTATTTTTCACATTGAAGAACGAGTCCTGATCTGTACATAATCAGAAGTCGCTTTCTCTTTAATCTTTGTGTGCCTGCAACACAGATTTAGCCTTAGGTACCCACTGGAATTTGGGTCCTGCTGTGTTAGCACAAGATTTTGGTATCCATTTCAAATTGCATCCTTTGATCTTTTGACAAGCATGAGAGTTGGTATGAGATGAATGCACATGGTAATTTCCAAACCAATTTCCAGAATCTTGACAAGTAATAGAAACATGTTTATTATAGATAGAGGACTTTCCAGCAGATAAAGATAACTGAAATAATTGCTTCATTGTATATTGTTTACGAGAAACAACAAGTTTTGGATTCAAAACAGCAATTTCAGCAATCACAACATCTTTAGTAAGCGAAGTCTTATTACAATTAACACTACTAGACGATAAAACGGCCTTGTCAAGCTTCCGTTTTGGTCTTGACTTGCTCATATCTGAAACATGTAAAATTGGTGAGTTAGACCTTTGAGCAACAACTGAATGCTTCTTCTTAGAATTACCAGTAGTGGTTGGTTTTTGTGAATGCTGAGATATTTTCTTACCTTTAGCACTCTTAGCGTTCACAGAGACTGATTTATCAACGAAAGCTTTCGTTGATTTTGCACTGAACACAGGTAAACTAGTTTTTCTTGAAGTTTTCTTAACAAAATATGCATGGTTAGGAAGTTTCGCATTAAAATCAATTTGTTCAAAACAACCATCTAAACAACCGTCAGAATTAAGAAAATTAAACTCTTCGTTTGATGAACCAAACATGTCATCAGAAGTAGAAGCCTTTGTAAAAACAACATTTTTCATAACAGTTGAAAAAACCTTTTGTTGAATCTCAATCATAAGTTTTTCATCTGATAAAGAGTTCTCGAGTTGAGAAATTTTACTTTCTAGCACGAGAGAAGGGACATAAATTTTACCTATAACAGGCTTCGCCTCCATTTCTTTTTCAGAATAACTTTGAAAGTAGTCAGTTGAAAGAGATTTCTTTTCATCATTTGGATAGTCATAACTATTATTCAACTTTGCATAATAAAATGGAGCGTGAACTTTAGTTGACTTCATCCGTTTTTCAAATTCATTAGCTTCATCCTCTTCTGATAGTTTAGTATTGAAAACTTTAAATGAGTCGATTCGGTGAGAAACAAGCATAGAGGTATAGTCATAAAGTGCAGGCACTTCTCTTATACCCTTTTGAAGACGTTGAGGTTTCACATAACCGATTCCCCAATTTTCTTTGTTCTTTTTCGGTTTGTTAAGATGAATGGTTTGCTCACTTTGATCTAATGAGTATAGCTTCTTTTCCAAAACATCTAATTTAGTAATTAAGGTCTTGTTTTCTTTAGTATATAAAGAATGCACTTCAGTAAGCTTATAAAAATCAATCTCACTTTTTGTCAATTTAGACTTGAGCTCACTATTCTCTTTTAGAATTATAGTATGTTCTTTTGCGTTGGTGTCAGCGTTTGTATGTAAAACCTCAACTAATATTTTCTTCTCAGCAATTTCATCGCTAAGTTTCTGTATCAATTGGTTTTTTTTAATAATAACACCATTTTCTTGCTTAAGATTAGATTCTAACTCTTCTTGTTTTAAAACTATAGCATGCATTTTATTCATTAAATCTTTATACGATAAATCACATACCTCCTCTTCTTCATTTTCTGAATCAGCTTTAGTATCTGATTCGATTTTGCCCATCAAGCACATATTGACGGCTTCATCCTTTTCTTCTTCATCTTCTTCTTCATCTGAGTGATCCAGCCAGTATTCATCTTCAGCCATCAGTACCTTGCCTGCCTCCTGTTGCTTTGCAAGAAGCATCTTGTTCTTGTATAAGTCGGAGTTTCTAACCTTTGATATTCGGCAATCCTTGGCAAAGTGACCGGTTTTGCCACAGTTGTAGCACATGGGTGGTCCTGGCTGACTTGATCCTTCAGCTTTGTACTTCCTTTCTTCCGGTTTCTTCTCTTCCAATCTGTTTCCTTCTGTCTGATATCTTCTCTCATCAGATTTCTTCTCCTCTTGTCTCTTCCCTTCAAATCTTTTCCCTTCATACCTATTTCCTTCATATCTGCTTCCTTCAACTCTTTCCTTGTGAGCATAGTTGTTGGGTCCAGAAGAGTACCTTTGACTGTTTGACGTTGGATTCCTGTAGAACTTTTTCTGAAATGCATTTGTTAGAAACTGTATTGCTTGCTGCATTTGTTCATTTTCATCCGAGTCAGAGACAACATCAACTTCAGCTTCTTCTGATTCATACACAATCATCTTGTTCTTCTTCTTCTTCTTCACAACAAGAGCGACTGTGTCTTCAACTGTCTTTCCTTTTCTCTTTTCTGCTAGAATTTCATCCACCTCATCTTCATTTTGTCGGAGGGTTTCATACACCTCGTGAAGTGGAATCTCATTCAGGTCTTTTATCTGCCTCATCTGCCTGGCAAAACTTTTCCATTCTGGTTGTAGAATACTCAGGAATTTGATATTCAGCTCGATTTGAGATTTATTAACCTTGTTCTTGCTCAATTCGTTTAGCAATGTCACAAACCTATCATATGTTCCTTCTAGAGTTTCTCCAGTTCTGCCTTTGAATTCTTCAGACTGTGCAGGCAGTTAGAGATTTTCAGTTGGTTCCCAATCTTTGAACCCAACATCATTTTCTCTAGTTGATCCCACATTTGTTTGGTTGAGGCTTTGTAGCTGTCAATTTTTACATAGATTTCATTTGTAATCCCTTGTAGAATGTATGACTTGGCTAACCTGTCGCCTTTTGCTCTTAGCTTAGCATCACCTGTTAGATCTGTATAAGAAAATGCAACTCTTACTTCTTGAGTTCCTGCTGCTGGCTCCCTATACTGTGTTTCCATTAGGCCTTCTTCTAGGGATTGTATAATGAAATTACCCAAATCATGTCTTTCAATGAAGTTTAGAAACCTATCCTTCCACTGTTCGTATTCCCCTCGAAAGAGAACTGGTGGCTTGGTGTCGGTTCCTATTGCGAGAGCTTCTTTGAATGTCATCCTGTATTGAATATATGAGAAAAACTTGACAGATATGATCGTTAACCCAGGTAAAATTTGATCACACAAGATATTTTGTCCCCCTAGGCAGACTTAGCACGGGGGTCCCCTAGGCAAATCTCAGAAAAAAAAATTCTAAGTCTGGTTTGCGTTTCAAGGTTTGCGTGTCAAATGGGGTGCGCAAACTGAGGTTTGCGTTTCTAATGGGACGCACAAAATGAGGTTTGCGGGTCTAGTGGGAAGTGCAAGGTTGAGGTTTGTGGGTCTAGTTGGACGCGCAAGATAGAGGTTTGCGGGTCTAACTTGATGCGAGAAGTTTTCTTTGCGTTTGCTTGAGGACCCGAGAACTGAGGTTTGCGATTGTCTTGAGATGCGCAAAGTTTGAGCTTTGCGTTTCTAGTTGGGAGCGCAAAGTCAACTTGTCTTTTGAAGATATGAACACAAAGGCTTGAGGTTTGCGGGTCTTTTGAGAACCGCAAAGTATGCTTTGCGTTTGAAGTTGGAGCCGCAAAGTCTGCTTTGCGTTTGTAGTGGGACGCGCAAAGTGGGACTTTGCGTGTTATTCTTCCTCTGGTTTGCTGGTTATTCGACCTGTACTTCGAAAATTCGTCTAAAATCTGTATTGAAACGATTTAGAAATAACAAACACTACCCTTATGTCTAGAAACACTTCTAGAACAGATTGTAGGCACTCGATCTCACTAAAACACTCTTTTTAGAAATTAATCTGATCGCACAGTGACTTACTTTTCTCAACTCTTTTCTCACAAAAACCACAAATTGGAACTCGATTTAAGCTTTAACGTGAAATTAAACACATACAACTCGATCTAGCATGTATTTCGATCACACTCTGATCGATTCTAACACCTAAAACACTCTTACACTCGAAATCAATTTTTCTTGAAGAACACAGAGACGTTTTTCTGAAAAACTTGTTTTGATCTTAATCAGGCTCTGATACCAATTGTCGGTCCCTTAACAATACTACTACTATCAAGTTTTATAGAAACAACAACACAATAACGATTACCAACCTGTATTGAATATATCAAACGATTACAAGGTTGATCGATTAAGTTCTTGATGTGTTCTCTATGTTTTTATCTCTTTTACACCTTGATGTGTGTTTTTGTATGTCCTATGATCTAATCTGATCTCATCTAAATGTGTAGAGAGCAACTAGAGATACACCTAATATCTAGCAAGTGTGTTGAACACACTATCTAACTTAATATCTAGATATTAAATCTAGATATTATTTCCTAATAAAGTAAACTAGAAACTAACTAAACTAACTAAGGGGCCGTTTAACAAATGCTTACCCGGTAAGCTCTTACCAAGTCACTTACCTTACCGGATGAACATTACAACTATCGAGAATCTTACCCGGTAAGAATGATGGCAAGGGCCAAAAGTCTTACCCGGTAAGTGTGGGTGGCAAGTCTTACTAGGTAAGCACTTACAAGGTATATTATTGCATACGATGCCGTTTAAATGAACTAGAATCTTACGTGAGAAGGTAAGTGAAAGTGTTAATTTTTACCGGTAAGCACTTACCGGGTAAGCATTTGGGTAAACGGCCCCTAAGTTAACTATTACAATACTTATAACTTAGATATTAAATCTAAGTAATCTAATATAATAAACAAACAATTACATTGAATTACATTGACATTTATTACAAATAGACATAGACTTTATTATCGAGAGTCGACATTCCGGCTTTAGCTTCAGATTGCGATCTTCAGTTTGGATGATCTTGAACTTTATTATTGAGAGTCGACGTTCAGGCTTTAGCTTCAGATTGCGATCTTCAGTTTGGATGATCTTGAATCCAATGAGACTGTGTCTTAACAAAGTCACACACCGCTCTACATAGTGTGCCACATCTAAATTCATAACCAGCCACCAATAGTGTAACTTCAAGTCTCTATACATCTTTGTGCTTCCCGGGTGGATGGAGTATTCAGACTTGTGCGCGTCTTCTAAGAGTAGTTCTCGGTTTCCTCCAATCTTTGGCACCCAAACACGCCCATTGAAACATTTGATCCCTCGGCTATCTTCGGTCAAAAGTAGTCGTTGCTTGGTCATCACTTCATCTTTGAGATTCTCTTCCATCAAGGCTTCGGCTTGTGACGCTTTAATCCTCTCCATGAGGCTCGACACTAATTCAATTCTTGTAAGCTTGGCTCGGAGTCTTCCACTATACTCCTTCCGACTTAAGGCATCGACCACCACGTTTGCTTTACCCGGGTGGTAAAGCAACTCACAATCGTAGTCCTTGAGTAGCTCCAACCATCTTCTTTGTCATATATTTAGCTCTTTTTGATCGAAGACATACTTTAAACTCTTATGATTTGTGTACAAAGTACACTTCGTGCCGTAGAGATAATGCCGCCACGATTTCAATGCGAACACCACCGTCGCTAGCTCCAAATCATGGGTGGGGTAATTCTCTTCATGCACCTTTAGTTGCCTCGACGTGTAGGCAATCACCTTCCCACTTTGCATGAGCATACACCCAAGACACATCTTGGATGCATCGCTATAAACCACAAAGTCCTCCGACCCTTCCGGCAAGGATAAGATCGGAGCTTCACAAAGCTTCTTTTGCAATGTCCAGAAAGCTTTCTCTTGCGATTCGGTCCACACGAACTTCGCATTCTTCTTGGTCAAAGCCGTCAACGCAGAAGAAATCTTGGAGAAATCCTAAATGAACCTTCGGTAGTAACCCGCCAATCCCAAAAAGCTTTGGATTTCGGATGGACTCTTGGGAGATTCCCAATTCATCATGGCTTCTATCTTCATGGGATCCACCTTCACACCGTCTTTCGTGACTACATGCCCCAAATACTGCACCTCCTTCAACCAAAATTCACACTTGGAGAACTTCGCATAAAGTTTCTCCTTCCCTAAGACCTCCAAAACATCACGAAGGTGACACGCGTGATCGGATTCGTCCTTGGAGTAAATCAGAATATCATCAATGAACACGATGACCGACTTGTCAAGAAACGGTCGGCACACGCGGTTCATTAAATCCATGAACACCGTCGGGGCGTTCGTCAAGCCAAAGGGCATCACTAAGAACTCGTAGTGCCCGTAGCGCGTCCTAAATGCGATCTTTGGAATGTCGTCCTCCTTGAATTTCACTTGATGGTAACCTGAACGTAGATCGATCTTTTAGAAACATCCCGTTCCTTGAAGTTGGTCGAACACATCATCGATCCTAGGGAGTGGGTATTTATTCTTCACATTCACCTTATTCAACTCCCTATAATCAATGCACATCCGCATGGTGCCATCCTTCTTCTTCACGAATAAGACTGGTGCTCCCCACGATGACGAGTCCGGTCTCACAAATCCCTTCCCAAGAAGGTCTTGTAGTTGTTCCATCATCTCTTTCATCACCGAGGGAGCAAAACGGTACGGAGCCCTAGCTATTGGAGCCGCTCCAGATGCTAAGTCAACCTTGAACTCCACTTGGCGATCAGGTTGTAATCCAGGCAAGTCGTCCGGGAATACATGAGGGAATTCATTCACCACTTTCACATCTTCAAGCCTTTTCCTCTCGAGCTTGGCGTCTATGACGTACGCCAGAAAGGACAAGCATCCTTTCGATTAACACTTTTGTGCCTTCACCATACTGCTTATTGCTACCTCGCCCTTCCGCCTTTCGCCATACACGGTCACCGACTCAACATCCGAAATTGGAATTTGAATCAACTTCTTTGCACAAAGAATCTCAGCATGGTTATCCGCTAACCAATCTATCCCGACGACAACATCAAACCCTCCGATGACCATCTTCATTAGATCAATCGGGAATTCCTTCCCTTCGAATTCTAACATGCATCCTCTAAGGACATCTCGAACCACTTCCTGATCACCATCCGATAGCTCTACCACTAAGGCATCCTCTAAGATACTAGTTGGTACGGATAACTTTTGACAAAATGAATTCGACACAAACGAGAAACTTACGCCCGAATCAAATAATATGCGTGTAGGTACGGAGTTTAGATGAAACATACCCGACACTACATCCATAGAGGCCTTCGCCTCCTCGGTAGTCATCTGAAAGGCTTTCCCCGTAGCTCTCGGAGGGTCCACTTTCCTTCCCTTGCTACTTCTGGTCTTCGACTTCGGGCACTCGCTCCTAATATGACCCGACTCCTTACACCCAAAACAAATTTGCTCTCAGATCGGACAATCTCGGTAGCTGTGGCCAGGCTTGCCACATTTGAAACATGGTTCAGACCCCGAGTTACAAGGGCGGAAATGTTTTCTTTGACACTTGGAGCACCATGGGACCTCACATCTCAGACCGGTCCCCCAAATGTTGTTGTTGAAATGTCTGTGTCTTTTAGAAGGTACAGAACTCCCTTCCCATCTTCTCTTCTCAACCGCTCCACTTCTCATCACCTTGCTCGGACCATAGGAATATTCCACTAATTGTGCCTCCTCGATTGCCTCACTAAGAGTAGAGGCCTTAGACACCCGCACCAAGTTCATCATTTCGGTCGGCAATCCTTTGATGTAGGCTTTGATCTTTTCTCTCTCAGTCGGGACCAGGTATCCCACCAAAACCAGCTTGTCCATGAACGACTTGTTGTACTCCTTTACTATCAGATTTCCCTTTTTCAGACCACGAAACTCGTCGATGATCTGATCCATGGCTCGCTCGTTACAAAATTCCTCCATCACCTTCTTCTTGAAGGTTTCCCAACTCAGTTTAGCCAACACCGTGGCCTCAACGGAAGTGGAGTAAATATTCCACCATGTGAGGGTCGCCCCTCTGAGCATCTGAGAACCAAATGTCACTTTCTGACTTTCACCACATTCACTCGATCGGAAGGCTTGTTCCATTTCCTGAACCCAGTTCATACATGCCACCGGGTCGTCCGAGCCCTTGAATTCCGGTGGTCGACAACCAAGGAAGGCCTTGAAAGTGCAAGTTTTCGTCACTTGCCTTGCTTCTAGGGTCGCGGTCTCATTAGTGGGAATTTCAGGTCTGGTACCCTCGGATCCCGTCACAAGGACATTTTCCACAACCATTTCATGCCTACGGTTGTTTGTATCTCGATCCTCAAGTAGCTTCAAGAACATTTCCTGTTGTTGGGCCATCGCCGTGTTCATAGCATGCATCATCTGATCCATCATTCTCGATTTTGGGTTACTTCTTCCATTATCGGTTCAGCTGTGGCTATGTTGCGTCGGGGTATATGCTCGGGCCCTCCGCCCAAAACATTTTACAACGGTGGGGGCAAGTCTGTTGTCGTCACTCTAGGATGGTCGACCGTGGATGCTGTTGCATCTTGGCCATTCGGCCGACTTCGAGTGTTTACCATTGTCTGCCACACATATGCGAGAATATCGGTGAGAATAGACTATAAGAATTATAGACAAGGAAACGAACTACTACCTTCATTAATCATCATAACAATGGAAAAACAAGCATACTCACGTAAAACATCTTCAAAATAACGTTAGCTAAGTAAAATTATGAACATATGATACGTAAGAATTCTCATTACCATCACCATAACTTTCAATTAGTATAATATTCGTCGACTCTAAGACCATCCTATCTTAAGAGTTCTACTCATTCTCACAATTCATAACTTAAAGTCACAGCTTAAGTCTAGGTATCCTAAATTCATACCTAGTTCACTTAAACTACTGCTCTGATACCAACTTGTAACACCCTAAATTTTAGAGGAATTTAAAATTCGAAAATTCGGCAAAATGACGGCTATAAATGGAGTAAAACCTGAATAAAAATGATAATGACATTTCAACCAAAATATGTCATCCCGATACGGGGAACCAAGTATGATGTTTACAACCCAATAAATCAATCAAGGTTTAACTCAACAACCTAGTAATCTAGACACAATTAAATTTAGATTAAAATCAGGTGTCGACACTTTTCTTCCCAAAAGTATACCAAGACTATGTCAGGTGTGTGTCTCTATATCCTCCAAAAATATTACTATCCTTCGACCTCTCTCCACTCAAGCCTGAGGAATCCTGCCGCTAGAATGACCTGTTATACATATCATTTTAAGAAAAAGTGTTAGGCTAAAGCCTAGTGAGATCAAACATTTAAGTTGACAAATAGTTAAATTCTAAACGGAAACAAAGATAGTGAGGCCGGGGAATTAATGATATGCAAACTTTACCATAACGTAATTACCTCTTGGGTTAACGGGGGAGACCCGCTTACTAACACAAGTGACAGAACACAAAAGTAAGCCACTTGATAATTAGTAAACCCAATACATATAATAAAGTACATGCAAGGGATTTTAGGCTCGTTAGCTTTAAACGTATACCCGCGGAAAATCAACTTCAACCATAATTGGTCCTTACGTTGAGATCCTCATACAATATTGTATACTAGCACGTAGGACTTATACCCTATCTGATGCCTAAACGTGCCTCGATGGGGAAAACTAACGTTCCATCATCGGACAAAATGATACAAGTAGTTTAAGGGGTCATGACGCCCAAATGCAACCAAATATGCAATATAAATGCCCATAGGGCCAGCCAAATGCTCCAACAATTACTATGTTGACCAATGTGCTAAAAGAAGGTTCCACATGATATTTCACATATTTTCCAAGAGGTTTCAAGTTTATATTATGAACACTGTTTCCCATACCTTAAATCCAAACTCCCAAGTCCTCATTCAAAATATACACATATTATTATCTCAAAACCCTAATTTTACTTCCAAGCATTTAGGCATGAAGATAAGGGAAAATATACTTCTTATGCACAAGTATCCAAATGATTCAAAGATATAAGCTCATTAATCCAAAATCACACCCACACTCATGAACCCTAGAAATCTCCAAAGTTAGGTTTTTAGTGAAACTCACCTAAATCAAAAGATAATAAACTGGAGATGTTTTACAAGGTTAAAATCATGTTTGACATGTATAAAGTTTGTGAAAGTAGCAAGAAACTCACGTTGGTGGTTTTCAAAGAGAAAACTAAACCCTAGTATGGAAAATGATGGATTGAGTTGAGGTAGGCTTGAACTTCTTCCACTAAATGCTTATAAACACCTAGGAGATGATCATAAATGATCAATGGAGGTGGTAGCTAAGAACATTAATGAGGAGGGATGATATGGAGAAAATCTTACCTTAATATTGCAGAGAAAAACGACCTAGGAGCTTAGCCAAATCAGATAAAATGAGATAAATTCGGAGCTGTCACTTTTATAGGCCAGCCCCCCACTAGCGATAGTGACACGACGATAGTGACAATATCACTACCGCGGGGCATACTCGTCCGAGTTCCCCAAGTCTCGGTACAAACGGCTCGGTTGTGACACCACAATAGTGACCAGGGCAAGATCGTCCGACACTATCGCCGAACTTGTACCGTGAGCTTCAAACCCCCGGCAGCAGTGCCCAGCGACAGTGACACTTGGTCACAATCGTTGGCACTATCGCAAGCATGGTACTGAGGCCTCCCTTGGCCTCTAAACCTATCGGTCGAGTTGGTTCGATAATTGGGGCTTCCTTTAAAAACAATAATAAGGCTTAGGACGCAACAAAACTTTACACAAGAAATGGGCATTCCATAATCTCATAAATTTTCGGGGTGTTACAATCTTCGTGATTAAAACCACGGTACAAAACATTCCTACGAATATAAATCCAAAAACTAAAACTCACGCAAAACATAACTTATACTTTAATAACCAAATACCGAAAACGTGGATAAACTCTATCATCCAAAACATCCTAGAACATGGATAAGATTCAATATTCAAAACCTTAGAACATGGATCACAAACCATACTCAAAATGTCACCGAAAACATGGATTATAAAACTCTATACCCAAAACAACACTTTTCGGTGATGGGGGAAACCCGATTACATTGCACGTGATGGAACACAAAAGTAATAACCAAAACGTATGGATTATACTCATAAGACATATCGAGCTCAACCCCTATAGATCTTTTTCCCGTGGAGACTCAAATTCAACCCCTGTGGATCTATACTTTGGGATGTCCAAATCCACACAAAACATACAAGCACATTTGGAATTACACCTTACTTCCCATGGGACGCTGCCCAACCATATAGGTCCACACCTTACTTACCATGGTGACCCGATGTCTATTCCGTGCCAAAATGGTGAACTTGTCCAAAATGGGACATTAAGAACATCGTGCCTATGGATCCATTGCATTGATTAAAAACATTACATGACTCCAAACGAATGAACTAACGCATTCAAAACATGTATTTCCCAAATAAGATGCAGTAACTGCAAATCATAACCAAATGCTCTACATTGAGCTATTAAAATCGGACAATCGTCCTCAATACCTAATAAAGTCCAAACCGAGCCATATGCTCAACAAATCAAAAGGCCAACTGTTAAAAATCATATAATGAAACCGAACATAAACAACCCGTATTTATGCAAACCCATGCTCCAAAATATAGAGATAACTCCAACATAATTTATATTGGGACAAAACATTTTCCAACTGAGTTTATAACATTCATCCTTTCAAAACGTCCCATAACACAAAATCAAGTGTCAGGATCGAATTCTCAACAAGAATAAATACTCAGAAACAATATCAAAGAAGTTTGCGAAATAACACTTTGATATTCAATGTAACAGTAAACAAACAGTATAAATTTGATGAACAACTTGTAAACTTGTATTAATGATTGAAGTTACAAGATTACACACACAGCCTCAATCTTGAAGAACAGGCTCTTTCAAGACGAATTCTACTTCTCTAGAATTAGGAACTATGCTTTGAGGTTGATTCTCTCTAAAACAAAAACTTAGAATGAATATTTATCTAAACTATTCTATCAATACTATACATATACTGAATAAAAGATAATTACAATTAATAAAATATCTTCAGAATATCTTCCATGAATATCTTCAGTCTATCCAGCTGTCATTCTTGTAATTCTGATCTCCATCTCACAAGCAGCACTAATCACCTTGGAAGTATTAACTGAATCTTTGCAGCATTAACTACTAAGCAGCACTAACCTCTAGCGGTACTAACTAGCTAAGCAGTACTAACTTTGACTAGCAGTATTAATTCTACTAGAAGTAGTAATACCTAGCAGTATTAAACTTGAATTCCTCTGGCAGTATTAATTCTGTACTAGCATCATTAAACACTTAAGCTTTTCTTTAGTTCAAAAACAATCTCCCCCTAACTTGACTTTTAGGAAGAGAAGTCAAGTTCTTCAGATTTTCTTCAAGATGCTCCCAAAACTCCATCATGGCCTAAATTTCTGTATTTGCATCCAACCCCAAACTCTGATTAATTGTTCTTTGGATCAAATATTTAGCCATTTCTGAATCTGGAATACATCCTAGCTTCTTCTTCAGCATAGCATGAAGCTTCAGTCTGCTATGGTTGTATACTCTATCCACTAGGAAGTACTCAGTGTGATTCAAATCCAAAGTCACTGCATATACTCCACTAGTTTCATATAGAGTCCAATTATTCACTGAATGAAAGACATTCCTTATTATCTCCTCCACTTCATCAGGTTTAAACATCATACACAGATACTCCATGATTAGTTTTGTAAGTGAAATCACTGGAGCTTTCAGTTGATCTGCATATAACTTCATCCCTATCTCAAACATTTCTTCAATATCTGATCTTGAGCAGGTTCTAACAATCTTGTTCCAGGTGCTGTAAACTTCATATTTCTCATCTTTTCTCTTCAGTCTGATATATTCCTTTCCATCTACCTCCAAGACATCCCAGTGAATAACTTCAGGAGGTTTAACTCCAACAGGTTCTTCTGAAATTGGTTCAGGCACTTTGTCCATCACTACCATGTACATATTGACATCCTCAGTACTTGCAGGTTCTTTCATTGTAGATGACTCAGGTGCCTCTTCTTCTTCAGCAACCTTTTCAACCTCTTCTTTTGCTATTCTAGGCTTCTTTGTGAATTTTCTCTTTGCAATCATCTTTGTTCTCTTTAAAGTCCTTAGACTTTCACCAATTGTTGCTTCCTTCTCTGGAGTTTCTTGCTCATCAGGGAATGGTTTTTATAAGAAATCATTGCTTTCTTTCATTCTTTTCTCCATTTCTACCCTTGCAGTATCATCCCCTTGGAGCTTGATCATCTCAGTATCATACATCTTCTTGAGTTTCTCAAAAGACATCTTTGAGAACATCTCCACCTTGACACCTACTGCACCCTTGAGGAAAGTAATCATTTTCTTTCTCTCTTGAGCACCAAGGTATGTCTTTGAAGGTTGTCTTTTCCTTGCAGCCATTTTGATCTTGGTAGGCTTCTTCAAAGATGTGGCTTTCTGCTTGGCTTGTTCTGTTGCTAAGCTTTGTTGATAGACTTTGTTTAACTCTGCAGCCATTGCTTTAGCTATTTCTCTATCCTTTTGCACTTGCATTGCTTCTGCTTCTTCTTGTTCAGCCTGTATCTTCCTAGCTAGAGCTTCATCTGAATCAATCAACTTCTGCCTTTTCATTGGTTGATCAGATTCAACTAGCTTTGCCTTACCCTTTTCTTTGCTTATCACCTTCTCTTTACTTGAAATCTTTGAAGCATCACCTCTTTCTTTGATGACAACTCCTTTGGCCTTTGAGATGACCTTGGGAGTATCATGCTTTGCTTTGATTAGAGTTTCTGCTATTTCAAGATCTGTGAGCACTTCTTTCACTGTTTCTGCTGCTGCCATAGGTTCAGCAGTATTAATCATTTCTGCTGCTAAACTTGTACCAGCAGTAGTAATGGTTTTTGCTGCTTGCTCTGTTACTGCTGCTTCTTGTGCAACATTTTCTGCAGCTACTTGCTCCCCCTCAAACTTTGCATTCTCTTGCTCCCCCTTAGCTTTCGCATCTTCCATATTGTCTTCAGATTCTGACTCCCCCTTTTTGAGAGCATCAAGCACTGGTTTCCTCCTTCTGAGTAAAAATTGCTTCTTCTTCTTTTGGAGGATCAATTTCCTTACCATTTGCTTCAATTTGAGGATCTGTTCTTGTTGTGACAGAACTATGAGTTTAAGCTCTTCAATCTCTTAGCCTTGTTTGATCACATCCATATTGATGTTCCCCATTGCATCAATCAATTCTTGATAGTTATATATGTCCTCACCTTCTCCAGAAGTATTACCCTCTTTTGAAGGATCATTGGATCTTTTATTAGTGAAAGTCTTCTGCCTAGCAGAAGCACTATCCACCCCCGTGGTTTCTTGGCACCTGGGAGCTTTGGATGATTGCTCACCCAAAGTTGCCATGGGGAAGGTCTTAGAGATGTTACCACTGTCCTTCTCTGTGCTAGCAGAAGTAGTGGCAGCCTTCTCACCCATATGCTCTTCCATCTCCTTAGAGAGCACCTCCTGAGGGTTGGGAGACACCCTATTGGTTTCCCTTTGGATATTCTCTAAAGGAGAATTCTCCCTTAGAGGGCTTAAAGGATGAGTGGGTGAAGGTACAAGAAGGGAAGGAGCCTTCTTTACCTGTTTCCTTTTGTAAGTTTGGGTAATAGGAGAAGTGGGCTTATGAAGTAGGGACTGTGGTATTGATATAGAGTGGGAAGGTTGGGTTTGGCTAGCAGTGGGAATGTCTAATGAGGGCCTTGACCCTGCTGCCATACCTTCTTGTGGTTGAGACACCACCATCATTGTTGAGAACAATGGGGTGTCAACTCCTTCCGAGTCCCTAGCAGATCTTCTCATGTTTGAGAAAACCTTGCCTTTAGGGGGTTTAGGTACATATACCCCATCAAAATGAGGTATGTCCGTCAATTCATTAGTAATAACTGCCTGAACAAACCTGGGATACATGAAGAAACTCTTCTTGTTGTCCAGATTTGAGACAAGATCATTGAAGATCATTTGAGAAAAGTTGTATTTTCTAGCAGTGGATAAACATACCAATGCATAGGCAATTGGACTGCTAAATTGGCTCCAGCCAGTTGTTTTCTTTGAAATACAATGCATCAGGGTATGAACAAAGAACCTCTATTGGGGTGAAAACTTAGCTTTGAAAAACTTGAAAATCCCCATTTGGCCTTCATACCCCATTCTTGAAAGAGTTGAGAATAGTTCCTCATTAGGATTACAGGTTATACCTGCATCATCATCTAGACGTAGACAGATGCGTAGTACCTCTTCAGTAATGGTTAGGGGTTTTTCACACACCCTTGTCTTTATCATTTGCACACCATTCTCAGTAACAATGGTGGCATTAGCCCAGAACTGCCTCTGATGCTCTATTAAGATGGTAGGAGACACGGTGAGCGCATGAGCAATGTGACTTGTCCTCAAAAAGTAGACTATCTGGTGAAAACCTTCGGCTTGTTTTGGCTTTTGGAGCATGGCTATCTCGTTATGTTCATTAATAAACGCCATTGAAGCCATTGAACTTGAGTGTTCTTGCCTGAAAACTTGGTACTTGAGAGAAAAGGGGTTAGAGCGCAAGTGAACAGTATGCAAAGAGTCGTTATGAACTTTTTAGGCACGCAAAGGATATTTATAGTATTCGGGCCAAAAGCAGTATTAACCTAGAGCAGTATTAACCACTAGTAGTATTAACTAACTAGCAGTATTAATTGAGAGCAGTATTAACCACTAGCAGTATTAACTAACTAGCAGTATTAACTGAGAGCAGTATTAACCACTAGCAGTATTACCTAACTAGCAGTATTAACTGAACACTGGCAGTAGTAAAATTGTACTGGCAGTACTAAAACTGTACTGGAAGTATTAACCATACTTACACTTTTAAGCTTGTGATGAACTGAGTACTGCTATACATTTTCTGAAAAAGAAGATTAGTAACACCAAGAACAAACAATATACAGGTATTTAACCACTTTTTGAGAAGGAGCTTATTCAGAGTTGATCATTCCCACACTTGTTACCAAGAAAGTGAATCTACCCACATCAAAGGCTTTGGTGAATAGATCAGCAAACTGGTTATCAGTATGAACTTTTACAACTTGAATAAGTTTCTTTTCATTGCAGTCTCTTATAAAGTGATACCTGATCTCAATGTGCTTTGTCTTTGAGTGCTTGACAGGATTATTAACAATGCTAATAGCACTGCTATTATCAATAAAGATTGGAGTGTGTAGAAAGGTTACCCCATAGTCCAGCATTTGATTCTGAATCCATAACACTTGAGAACAGCAACTTTCAGCTGCTATGTACTCTGCTTCTGTTGTAGATGTGGACACTGTGGTTTGTTTCTTGCACTGCCATGAAACTAGTCTTGCACCCAAAAACTGGCATCCTCCAGAAGTAGATTTTCTGTCCAAATTTGCTCCACCTAAATCACTGTCTGAGTATGCAAATAGGTCAAATGATGAGTCATGAGGATACCAAAGTCCCAATCTAGGTTGCCCTTTGAGATATCTGAATATCCTCTTAACAGCTTGAAAGTGTGATTGTTTTGGCCTAACTTGGAATCTTGCACATACACAGACATGAAACATTATATCTGGCCTAGAAGCAGTAAGATACATGAGAGAGCCAATCATGGATCTATAAAGATGAACATCCATATCCTCCCCCTCAAGATCTGTTGTTATCTGCTTGTGTGTCTCCATAGGTGTGCTGGCAGGTTTTGAGTCTGAGAAACCAAACTTGGATAGAATGTCCTGCACATACTTAGACTGACAGATAAAAATACCATTTGGCTTCTGTTGAACTTGGAATCCAAGGAAGAAAGTAAGTTCCCCCATGGAACTCATTTTGAACCTTTGATGCATTAGTTCCTCAAACTCCTTGCACATAGTGTTTCTTGTGGATCCAAAGATAATATCATCCACATAGATTTGGACCAGCAAGATGTCCTTCTTCTTTCTCTTGATGAACAAAGTCTTATCAATGACTCCACTTTCAAAGCCATTTTCCAAGAGATAGGATGACAGAGTGTCATACCATGCTCTTGGTGCTTGATGAAGTTCATAAAGTGTTTTCTTCAATTTGTATACTCTGTCTGGATAGCTTGGGTTTTCAAACCCTGGTGGTTGACAGACATATACTTCTTCTTCAATTGATCCATATAGAAATGCACTTTTTACATCCATTTGGTAGACTTTGAATCTCATATAAGAAGCATATGCCAGGAATAATCTGATTGCTTCTATCCTAGCCACTGGTGCAAATACTTCTTCATAGTCTATTCCTTCTTCTTGTGTATACCCTTGTGCCACCAACCTTGCTTTGTTCCTTATAACTATTCCTCTCTCATCTCTCTTATTCCTGAAGACCCATTTTGTGCCTATTGCTCTTTGACCTTTAGGAAGGTCTACCAGATCCCAAACATCTTGCAGCTTGAATTGTAGCAGCTCTTCTTGCATAGCTTCTATCCAGCTGGACTCTTTCATAGCATCATGAGCTTTCTTAGGCTCAAGTTGGGATAGAAAGCAAGAAAGCACTGTATGCTGTTGGTCTTGCATATCTTGCAGCATGCTCTGATTTCTAGTCATCATAGGAGAAGATATATCTCCTATTACCAGCTGAGGAGGATGATTCTTTTGAGTTCTGGTGTGATGACTAGGTTCTTCATTGAGTCTCACCTCTAGATTAGAGTCATTCAACTCAACTGTGGTGATTTCAGCAGCTACTTCAGATTCTTTATTTTCTTGATTCTCCTCATCTCTTCTTTCTTCTTCACTTTGATTTAGTTCAGTAGATGGCTCCTTTTCACAGAATTCAGCAGGTTCCTCTATAGGCGTAGGAAAGATCACAGATTGAGGTATACTATCTTGAACTTGTGTAGTCCCTGATCCTCCACTTCCTGAACCTGCATAATCATCACTACTGAAACCAAAAGAGTTAGTTAGTGAATCAATGTCAAACAGCCACTGAGGACCAGACCCAATAGGATTTGGTGTGTTCTCATTGCATTTGACATTGTCACTTACTTCAACTATTCTAGAAAAAGAGTTAAAAACTCTGTAAGCCTTACTCTGAGATGAATACCCAACAAGAAATCCATCATCTGCATTGCTATCAAACTTACCTAAGTGAGATTTGGTATTGAGTATTGTACAAGGACACCCAAAAGGTTTGAAAAATCCAATAAAGGGTTTTCTTTGATTTAAAAGCTCATATGGGGTCTTGTTCTTTGGCTTGACTACTAGTACTCTGTTTTGGACATAACAGGCAGTATTAACTGCTTCAGCCCAGAAAGTAATTGGCAGTTTAGAATCAGCCAACAGAGATCTAGCAGCCTCTATTAGTGTCCTATTCCTCCTCTCAGCAACACCATTTTGTTGTGGAGTCCTAGGAGCACTGTATTGTCTCTCAATTCCTTTTTCTTCACAAAAGGTGTTTAGGTCAATATTTTTAAATTCAGTTCCATTATCAGACCTAATGACTTTTACTTTTTGATTAGTTTGGTTTTCAATTCTTAGAATAAAGGATTTGATCAGTCCACTTGTCTCATCCTTAGTCCTTAGAAAATATACCCAAGTAAATCTGGAGTAATCATCAACAATAACTAAGCAGTAAGATTTCTTGCCTATACTCATAACATTTGTAGGACCAAACAGATCCATATGCAATAACTGGAGACAAGAAGAAATTGTATTTAACTCTTTGGACTTATGAGAAGTTTTGTGTTGTTTGCCTTTAAGACAAGCCACACAATGATCATCACATGAAAAGACCTTTGATGGTAAACCTCTTACAAGGTTGTTTTTAACAAGTTTGTTCATTGTCTTGAAATTCATGTGACACATCCTTCTGTGCCATAGAGAGGATTCATCCACAGAAGCTTTTGAAACAAGACAGTTCAGGGATGAATCACTTGAAACATTGTCCATATCTAGACAATACACATTGTCCTTTTTTGGAGTTCTAAGTAGTATCATGCTTTCATCAACTACCTTGAATCCTGGAGCAAGGATCATACATTCTGTATTGGTAAATAATATGCTATGTTGTTTGTCACAAACCTGTGATACACTTAACAGGTTGTACTTTAGCTGATCAACATAGTAGACATCCTCAAATGTCATCTTACCTTTTGTAACATTACCTTTTCCACTTATTTTTCCACCTGTAAGATTATCTCCAAATGCAACATGTCCTCCATTGATATGCTTGAAATCCTAAAGGCATGACATGTTGCCTGTCATGTGCCTAGAGCAACCACTATCCACATGCCATATGCTCTTCCCCTTGAGTTGTTGGTTGCCCTACACATAAGATAAATCAGTTAGTATGAAATAGGAACCCAAGCCACAGTGGTCTTGGGTACCCCTTTCTCATCAAAATATTTGCATTCCTTTTTGACAAGATTTTTTAAATTTTGACTCCTCATTACTGGAGTACTTAGTCACAATAATAGGTTTGGATGCACGTTTGCTAGAAGCAGTACTGGTGTTAGAAGCACTAACTGCATTGGCAGCACTTGCATGCTTAGCAGTATTAACCTTGTTAGAAGTAGTAACTGGGTCAGCAACAGTAACTGTATTAGCAGTAGTAACCATTGAAGAAGTACTAACAGTGTTAGAAGCATTAATCTTTTCAGCAGTACTAACACTGGTAGCAGCAGTATTGCTATTAGCAGCACTATCTCTGTTAGCAGCACTAACAGTTTTAGTGCTTCTAGGCACCCACATTAAAACACTTTCTTTTAAAAACTTTTTCTTCATTTGGCCTTTGGTTTCAACAGATTTCTTAGCCATATGTTTCTTTCCAGTCTTCCTATAACCAACAGGTTTTTGCACAAATCTTTGAAAGTTCATCCTTTGGTTAATAGGATTGAAGAAACAGTACTTAGCCAAATGATTCACCTTGCCACATATGAAACAAGGTTTTGGTCTGTTTATCTTACTCAGATCAACTCCTTGTTTCTGAGCCCATTGATTATTCCAGTTTCTTTGATTACCTCTTTTTGTACCAGAATTTGGGCTCTTAGATTTATTGCAAGCACACTGTTTACAAGGGCCAGGATTCACAACTGTGGTCTGTTTGTAATGGACCTTGTTAGCTTTTCCTTTGGTCTTCTCTATCTCTTTAGACTTGACCCAGATTTTTCCACATCCCTCATTGGTGATAATGTTGTTTTCTAAGGGTATCTCTTTACTCACAGCGTTATTCCTATTCTCACTAGCTTCTTTCTCAGTCAAATCCTTAACCACCACCTCATCCAAAGGATCTATCTTAAATGCTTTCTCAGACAAATCCTTTTTCTCCTTGGTCTCTAGCAAATCTGATGTAGGAGAGATATAGTTGTTGTTGTAAGGAGGGGGTGTGTTGTTGTATCCAATACCAGGCTTCATCTTATCATGAATCTGAGCCTTTAGAAGAGAATCCATTGATTTTGAAGCATATGAAAACTTTTCTATGTCAAGCTTAACCTTAGATAGTTCTTCTTTCAACCTATCATTCTCTTCTATGGACTTAGACAATTTGGTCTCTAACTCATTCTTTTCCCACTTCCAGTAATTTGTGTCATAAGAGTGTTGAAGTTCATTGGTTTGAAAGCCTTTGATTTGTTCTTCAAACCTCTCCACTATCAACACATAATCTCTTCTGTCCTTTTCTAATCTTTTGAGGTCATCACACATGCTTTGGTTGTGATCCCTGTATCTTTTAACAGTGTCTATGCAAGGTTAGTGCAAAGATTAGAAATTACCTCAGGGGGGAGATCAGACACTTCTGCCATAAGAGCTTGATTCTGAATGGCTTCCTCAGCTTGGTCACTCCAGTCAAATCCCATCCCTTGTTGAGAGACAAGAGCTTGAGCAGAGTTCTTGTTTTGATTGTAGCCTTCATTCTGAGCTTGTTGATGGTTGTTATTGGGCACACCACTTCTGCACTCTATAGCAAAGTGTCCCTTCATGTGGCACTTATAGCATTCCACCTTTGTCTTGTCAAAACCAGCACCATCTTCTCTTTTCTGAGAGAAGTTGTTCCTCCCAGTTCTTTTAATAAATTTCTTCACCCTCATAGATAACATGGCCATCTGTCATTTAATGTCCATTTCCTCCAGATCATCAGGGTGAAGTTGTTCCAGATCATCATTGATCAAGGAGTTGTTGCTGTGACTGGACAAAAAGGCTTCAAAGATAGTTTCAGTGCCTTTTTCTGAATTCACTCCACTAGCAGCATTAACTGCTTCAGGGTTAGCAGTAGTATCAGTAGATGCTGATAAAAGTGTTGCATTATGAATATAACCAGTGGGCTTCTTCTTGGCTTCTACCTCAAATTCAAAGACTCTTAGATCATTATACAAATCATCTAGTTCCTTCTCTTCCAGATTGTCACTTTGCCTATATGAGACAGTGTACATAGTCCATTCATCCCCAAGAGATCTGAGGAACTTCCTGTTGATATCATCTTGCTCCATCTTCACTCCAACAGTAGCCAGTACACCAATAAGCTTGTTGAACCTGTCAAAAGTTTGAGTCATAGACTCATTCTTTGAAGAAGTAAAGTTCTCATACTGCTGCTTCAGAACATCCCTTTGATTCCTTTTGATGCTTTTAGTTCTAGCAAATCTTTTCTCTAGAGCATTCCAGAGAATCTGAGCATCAGTGCAGTTGCAAAATTGATGCTGATATTCATTGGGGATGGCCAAGAGCAGAGTGCTAAAGGCCTTCATCTCTGTTTGTCTGATCTTTCTCTCACCATCTGTCTTTGGTGGAGGTCTTTTCCCATCTGGTCCAATCTTTCCTGCTTCAGAAGGACCATTCTCAATGATATCCCACATTGAGTAGTCAGTGAGAAGGATGTATTGCCTGATTCTGATCTTCCACATGTCAAACTCACTGGGTTTGAGCATTGGAACCTTAGAGACCAAAGTACTATTTGATTCTGCAAAGTTTTCCATGATGAATGAATAGATGTTTCTGAGAGAACAGGCTCTGATACCACTTGTCAGGATCGAATTCTCAACAAGAATAAATACTCAGAAACAATATCAAAGAAGTTTGCGAAATAACACTTTGATATTCAATGTAACAGTAAACAAACAGTATAAATTTGATGAACAACTTGTAAACTTGTATTAATGATTGAAGTTACAAGATTACACACACAACCTCAATCTTGAAGAACATGCTCTTTCAAGACGAATTCTACTTCTCTAGAATTAGGAACTATGCCTTGAGGTTGATTCTCTCTAAAACAAAAACTTAGAGTGAATAATTATCTAAACTATTCTATCAATACTATACATATACTGAATAAAAGATAATTACAATTAATAAAATATCTTCAGAATATCTTCCATGAATATCTTCAGTCTATCCAGCTGTCATTCTTGTAATTCTGATCTCCATCTCACAAGCAGCACTAATCACCTTGGAAGTATTAACTGAATCTTTGCAGCATTAACTACTAAGCAGAACTAACCTCTAGCAGTACTAACTAGCTAAGCAGTACTAACTTTGACTAGCAGTATTAATTCTACTAGAAGTAGTAATACCTAGCAGTATTAAACTTGAATTCCTCTGGCAGTAGTAATTCTGTACTAGCAGCATTAAACACTTAAGCTTTTCTTCAGTTCCCAACATCAAGCATTTCTCCAAAACACACAATAAAATACATTTATACTCAAAAATCTACTTCAATGAAATAAATCATTAAGATACCAAAATATATGATTTATTTATCAAAATCCCAAAAGTGGGTGTTTTACAAAGTTTATAAAGTTAAACACTTAAAATAATCAAGACCGGCCACATAGTTCAACATTTGATAATTTCATGTAAAACGCATAAATATTTAAATGGGCATTTTTGGCATTCACAACATTTTCACAAATCAACTTGAACTCACCTTGCTAGATTTAGGCTAAATCTAGATTTTTCCCCAACTTGAACTCATTTGAAGAAACTTGAATCCTCAAGCCAAAAACTTCCAAAAACCTAGATCCATAAATTTCAACCATAAATATTACATTCAATCATTTAGAATCGATCCTCAAACATTTTACATCAGAAACCCCTTTTTGGCCAAAACCCTAGTTTTGACCGAAATTCTCCAAAATCATCCAAATCAAAATTGGAGAAATATAACTCTAGGAAATCATCAATGTAGTGTCTTTTACTCATAAAGAAGCTTGGAAATGGAGGGGATGAACTTACCGTTTAGGTTTTGGGCAAAGCCTAGTAAACCCCAAAAATCTCTAGTGTTGGAGACGAGAACATGAACTTGCATCAAGAGATGAAGCCACTAGCATAATATGGAGAGGGAACACTTTGGTCTTCAAGAAAAAGCACCAAAATCATTTAGGGTTCATATTAGATGGTGGAGATACGATATGGGAAAGAAGGGGTGAAGGGTTATGATAAAAGGTAGCAAAATCGGCTCATTTAAACAAACAGCCCTCGACCGCGATTGTGACAAGCGATAGTAGCAGTGTCACTATCGCGAGTCACTCTCGCCGAAAGCGTACCACAAGGGTACCATCCCCCGCCATTGTGCCCCTGCGATAGTGACAATGTCATAATCGCAGGGCACTCTCGCCTAAGCGTACCGAGTCCCAAACTTCACTTCTCTCAAACAGATCACCCCCAATTCTCATAGGGACTAACAGAAATGAGTTCCCGACTCAAAACCACAACTTAGAAACCTAAGAAAACACACGGGGTGACTTTTACTTACTTACCGAAAATTACGGGTGTTACAAAACTGATGCATTGAAGAACCTGATGCCATCTAGGAGAGAAAATCAAAGAAACTTCGCCGCAAGAAAGTCATGATGGTCAAAGTGCAATGGAAGCATTATCGGGGGGCTAATGTGACATGGGAAGACGAAGAAGACATGAAGCGGAGATACCCCCGCTTGTTCGAGGATGAAACCACCTCCAAGTTGGGGAGGATTGTAACACCCGGAAATTTTGTAAGTTGAATCCCCTCCTAGTGTTTGTATTCCTACACCCTTAGGTATGCGCTTACCTTAATCGTTACCTCAACCGAAAGCTTCACATTGTTTAAATAAGAAAATTCTCAGCCAGGATGGTTTGGGCGACTGTGCCAGCGAGAATACCACAGGGCATAATCGCATGGCACAGTCGCGGGGACTAGAAGGCTCTTGGTACCTTAGTCGCGATTGTCCCACCGCGATAATGACAAGGCACTATCGCCTGTCACTGTCTCCCATTTCACCTCTTGACCGATTTTCCTCTCCTTAGGTGCGATTTCTCTACCTCCTCACCGCCCTCCTCATTTATTATTCTTCCAGCATTAAATCCTTGCATCTAGGGGTGGTTGAGGATCATTTAAGGGTTTTGATTCAAAGTGCAATTAGATTGGTGAAAGCTTGGAGATAGAACAACCCTCCCCATTTTAGAGATTTGGTGATTTCTAGGTTTTGACCAAAACCTTGTATAGTAAGTTCATCCTACCATTTAAACTCTATACACGTTAAAACTCTCTATTTAAAACTCTTAAACGTCTCCTTATTTATATTTTCTTATTAGGTGGATTTAACCTTAACTTTGAAATTTTTGGAGATTTTAGGGTTTTTACCATTTTCAGATATGATGAAGAGTTCTATGATTTGTGTTACAAAATGTGATTTACTTGGCATATTTATGGCTAAATACTTGGGTGGACACATTTGAACCACATTTATGGTTTTCACTATTTTGGAAGGTCACTTAATAAGCAATGGATTTTGAAGAAGGAGACAAAGAGATTGTTATTGTACTAACAATGGTTATTTATAGTTATATAATTCTTGAAAACATATTTGTGAACATTTTATGTTAGTATTTGGAAAGTAGTCATTTGGTTACTAAATCTATGGATTTAATTCGTAGAATGGTATCTATGCAAGGAAACTAGTTTATGGGAATGTTGATATGAACTATATGTGTGATTATATTTTTGTCACAAATGCAATTGTGACAAGCCTTAGATTATTACTATTGGATCCATAGGTATAGAGTTGGATTATTTGTGGGATAATTCCCGTTTGTAACTAGTTGAGATATTGGGTCCTAGAAAGGCAATTTGGTACAATTATGTGGGACCAGATACTAGCCATGGACCATAAATGTAATCCTAGTGAATGAGTATGATTATGATCATTGGGTGTCCTCTCCCACTTCTGAGTACGAGTCGACGAGCTCGTGGCCTTGATCCTAGTATTGAGCTCATAACTTGGAGAATAACTTACTTTTGTGTTCCGCTACAATACTTGGAAATTGGGTCTCCCCCGCTATGATCCCAAAGTTAGTCCCGAAGATGATCCTGAAGATGATCCCGAAGATGCTTCCATCATTCCAGCACCTAAGGTTCCGGATCAAATCGAAACAGTTCTCGGTAAAGTTCTTTTATCCTCTTACCTTTTCGAGTTTGGTAAAGCATCGCTTGTATGGAGACAATCACAACCGTATCCTTTGAAACTTGAAACCTTTTCGAATTTTGAAGGTCGAGTTGTGGATCAAAATGTTTTGAAGCAAATAATATTTTATGAATCGGGAAAAGGTGTGTTACAAGTGAACTCGAGGTCGAGTTCTTTTCAAGTGGGGGTTCCTGATGTAAGGAGAATTTAATAGTTGATAAGGTTTTCTGTTGGTATTTAGAAAAGAAGTAAACGAGTTCGAAAGAAGGCCAAATACCTGGATCAAAAGTTAGGCCACATCAAAAAATCAAGACAGTGGCCAACACTAGTGTTATTCCCAATGTGTGCAATAAGATCAAGATGAACAACAATTTCAACTCAAGATGTCATATGACTGATCTTTGATTTCAACGATTACAAAATGTTCTCTGTAAAAATATTTCTCTCTCTACAATGTAATTCTCTCAAGGTGCTCTCAAAGTGTTACCTGGTTAACAAAGGAAAACAAAAGCTATTTATACCACAAGCTTACAAGAAAACTAACTAAACTAAACTCTTTGACTTACAAGGACTTTGACTTTTCTCTTTAATAGCATGACTTTGACTTTTGCTTGATAGTTTGACTTGGGCTTTTGACTTTCAATTCCAATGATATTGGATCCAACATATTTGTGCACTAACAGCTAGTTTCACCGAGACTTAAGTCTCGGGACAAGTCTCGCTGCCCACTGGAGACAATCTCGCTTCCAGGGACTACCGAGAGTTTCACCGAGACTTAAGTGTCGAGACAACTTTTGCGAGCGTAGATTGATGTTTTTTTTTGGAGCTAATCGGTTTCCTTTCTTATTTTAATTATTTAGTTTCTTTTTAGTTTTAGGATTTATCCTTAGTTAATATTTTATTTGATTTCCTAGTTGGTTTAGAATTATGATAGATTTAATTTTCATAATTATCGCTAGATTAGTTTAGCATTAAATAAGTTTTATTCTTTTCTTTATTATTCAGATTATTGATCAACAAAATTATATTTAGAGTTTTATCTCTAGGTTTAAGAGTTTTCTCTTATTTTCCGAGTTATACGTTTGTAGACTCGTTATCATTTTGGATTTTGACGTTGTCGATCCATTCCACACTTTCCCGCTTCGTCATATGACACCTTATTTTCTTTTCCTATAAATTAAGTCTTATAAAGCGGTCTATTAGGAAACTTAAAATTTTTTGGCATTCTATAAACCCAATTTTATTGTAGTGTTGTTTTGTCGGTCTGAACCAAGCTTTACCCCTCCCTAATTCTACACGTCTAGACTGCAAAATTTTGAACCTTATATGATCCGATCAAATATCTATACTATATTATAAAGATGGCATAAAAAACTCTTAAAAACAAGTATTAAAACTTAATGTACCGATATTTAATGTTAATTACTTAAAAAACAACCATAAAAGTTGTATGTACTACATTTAATGTTATTCATTAATTTTCAATCATTATCTCTAACCATTTTAACTCCCCTAAAATCATTTCCCACTTTAACTCCCCTAAAATAACTCTCAGCATATTTTAGATATAAAAAATCTAAAATATAATTAAAAAATCTTACAGAATATTTTATAAAAAAAAATTATATTATTAAACCAAAATAAATTACATTATATTATTAAGTCTAAATTAAACAAATTTATATAAAAAATCATTATCACTCTCTCACAACCATCCAAAATCGTAATGTAAATCGACAAAAAACAGAAAATAAAATGAAACATTAAAATCGTGATATATCTAGCTGCATTGCGCGAGTACACTTCTATTATTTAAAAAAATGGTTAAACAAGATAATAAGCTAGCTTATGATCATTCAAACATGTACCAAGAAAAAAAGCTAGCTATAAGCTAGCTTTTTTTACCAAACATAGCCAAAGATACCATTTTTATTAATAGGTCTGGGTATCTATAAAGGAAATATAATTAAATTTAAGGAGGTAGGTTGGAAGTAGGAGAAAGTCGATGTTACATTTTACTTGTATTTTTGGTATGCTTTGGTGGTACTCTTGTTGGTCTTCACCGACACCCAACATTATTGATGCCACACCAACCCCCCAAAGCAATGGCCATGGTGTAATGGGTTAGAAAGCAACTTCACATTGAAAACAAGACAAAATAACCCCAAATAAAGTGTGCTTTTCACTTTGGGGGTAAACACATTAATTACAATATAATAGTTTCTTTGAAATTTTACTATCAATTGTCAACAAGTTTAAAATGGCATGAGGTGTGACATGACAGCAAATTCAAGCTTTAAGTCTTAGACACCATAGTGAAGACGCGACGTTTTTTAAGACATGACATAAAGTGACAGATTTGTATGTCTTATATATAATTTTATATTATATATATATAGATAGAGAGAGAGAGGAAGGATCATGCGAGAAGTTAAACATTTTGCGAGAAGGCGAGAAGTGTGGTATCATGTATGATTACACGGCTTGTGGATGTGCTTAATCATATATGATTAAACGTCTATGTATTTCCAATATAACATGTGTTTAATCATATATGATTAAGCTTGTGTATCATATATGATTAAACACTTTAATCATATATGATTAAACACTTCTCGCCTTCTCGCAAAATGATTAGTTTCTCGTTTGAACCTGCCCCTATATATATATATATATATATATATATATATATGTGTGTGTGTGTGTGTGTGTGTGTGTGTGTGTGTGTTTTCTGTTTATTATTCAATAATATAATGATATTGAAATTTTAACATTTATATAAATTAACTAGTTTTACATAAAAATAAATTATGATCAGATATTCAAAATAGAATTTGAAGAGTTTTACAACTTCGTTTTAATCGTGAGTTTGTGACATTTGTGGATCCAATAAACTTTGAGTGATGTGATTAACTAAGTTTGTAAAAATCTAAAATCTAAAGTTAAAATAATTAAATTTAAAAGAAAATTAAAAAAAAAATCATGACTTGTAAAAAACACAATCACGTCTTACACAAAAACTATGAGTCTTGTCATAACAGTGTAAATACATCTTACGCTATGATACGCGTTTTTAAACATTGGTTGTGATGTGTTTGATAAATAACCCTCACCCCCAAGCAATGGGCATGGTGTAATGGGTTTAGAAAGCAACTTCACATTGAACACAAGACAAAATAACCCAAATAATAATTGCAATATAATAGTTTCTTTAAATAGTATTGATATGAAATTGTAATAATCAGTTGTTGTATGTTTGATAAATCGAATTATGTTAGTTTGATTGACGTGGTTAAATAATCCGATTTTTAAAAATATGTAGATAGTTTTTTGGGAAAGGGTATCCTGAGCCTTTGGCCCAGACTAATCTCTTGGCAAAGAAACCGACTGCGAAAGCATGCAGCCCTGAGGTTAAACCCAGTGGCCACAAAGTTGCGAATGCAGGGAATCGAACCCGGGTTTAGCGTTATGAACTCCCCAGGTGATTATCGCTACACCAATATGTAGATAGTTGTTGTAACAAAACTAGTTTTTTTTTAAGTAAATGTGAAGTTACCTAATTAATTATCTCTAAGTTTAACCATTGTGGATTTTATTGAAAAACTAGTTGAGAAGTTGTTAGTTGAAAAATTGGATGTTAACCGATGAACTAGGCATGTCTGGTAAAAATTAATTGATAAACTAGATGACAATATAAAACAACTTAGAATAAAAATATAATGAGCATAATTATAAACGAATGGAAAAAAAAAACCCCAATAAAACCATCTAAATAGTTTTTTAAAAAATTAGCTTATAAGTTATAAAATAATTTATAAAAAATGACGAAATTATTTAATAAGCTCAAAAAATAAGTTAGTTTATGGTTATCAAACATAGCCTATATTGTATCTAATTATTTAATTTTGATTTTTGATGACGTGCTAATCACTTTTAAGGAGCTTCATCATTTAAGAACTCCAAAATTTGTGAGATCCTATCTAAGCCACTAATTTAAGATAATCAATGTTATTAATTAATGAGATAATTATCGTTAAAGAAATTCATACATCTCTCCCCCCCCCCCTCTCCTATCTCCTCTCCTCTCTTCTCTCTTCGCAACATACACACTATATTAAATGTGCATACAAGGTGAACACAATATAAATAACCTTAAAAAAATTTACTAGGCGTTTAGAAGTGGTAGGTTTAAATTTAGTTATAGTTGATGTTCACAATTAGATTTTGTTTTTCAACTAATTATATGTGGTTTAAATTGAATCTCACAAGCCATGGAAGGACTACATGTCATTATTCAAGATGCGGTCTCGAAAAATTTCTTCTGGGATGCTACGATTGGTAACGTTCGGTGCCCTCTCTCCCACCTTTTTTATGCGGATGATGCAATTTTTTTGGGTGAATGGTTTTTATCGAATGTTAAGAATATTATCCTTATTCTTAGATGCTTTTATCTTATCTCGGGCCTCAAAATCAATCTTCATAAAAGCAAACTTTTCGGTGTGGGGGTGGGATCGCATGAAATCGAGCGTTTGGCCTCTTGTGTTGGGTGTGGTGGATCGAAGCTTCCTTTTTCCTATTTGGGTTTAACCGTTGGGGGTAACATGTCCAAAATGGAGGGTTGGAAGGTGGTGGTCGATAAATTTTTGGCCAAACTTTTCTAATTGGAAAGTGAAAACTCTTTCCGTTGGTGGTCGAGTTACTCTTCCAAAGTCCGTCTTGGGGAGCCTTCCCACTTACTTCATGTCTATTTACAAAGTTCCAAGGTCAGTTGATAAAGGCTTGGAATATTTGCGAAATAGATTCTTTATTAGCGGTGATGTTGAGGAAAAGAAAATAACTTGGATTAAATGGAAAAAGGTTATGGCCTGCCTCAAATTCGGTGGACTTGGTATTGGTAGTATTACGGCTATTAACAGTGCTTTGCTTTTCAAGTGGATTTGGCGGTTTTGGTCGGAGGACGAGACACATTGGGTTAAAATTATTAAATTCATCTATGGCACAAAGGGTCTAATTGGGTCAAATTTGTCTAGGCAAATTTCGAACTCCACTTTGGTCTCTATTTTAAAATCGGTCAACTCTCTAAAAGATAAATGCATTGATCTCTTTTCTTTTTGCAAGAAAAGGGTGGGCGATGGTGATTTGACCACGTTTTGGGATGATGTTTGGCTTGGGGAGTCTTCTTTTAAAATTCATTTTCCTAAAGTTTATGCTTTAGATTTGGATAAATAATCGAATATCAAGTCTCGTTTAGAGTTAGGGTGTTAGGATTTGTGTCTTCGAAGGGAGCCAAGAGATGGGGTTGAGGCTGTACAATTCCGCAAACTTCAACAAATTTTGTCTTCCTTTGTACTCTCAGATCAAAAGGATAGATGGGTGTGGTTGTTAAACGGGTCGGGTGATTATTCGGTGGCTTCGGCTAGGCATCTTATTGATTCTCATCTTTTGGAGGTTGAGTCTCTCCTTAGTAGATGGAATAGACTTGTTCCCATTAAAGTCAACGTGTTCGCGTGGCGATTGCGTCTCAATCGGCTCCCTACTCGACTTAATTTGGATAAAAGAGGTATTGACGTTTCGTCTCTCCTTTGTCCTAACTGTGATACGAGGGTAGAGGATTGCAGTCACCTTTTCTTCTCGTGTCCCGTATCTAAAGAATTATGGGCCCTTATTGGACGATGGTGGCAAATTGATATCCCGACTCTACGCTCCTACTCGGATTGGGTTTCTTGGATTGATTCAATTCGGCTGAACAAAGAGGTTTTTTGGTGTTTCGAAGTTGTTATGCTTATCACTCTATGGTCTATATGGGTTTTCCGAAATGGAATTCTCTTTGCCAACCCGAAGCCAAAGAAGGCGGTGATCCTGGAGAACATTATAACTCGTGTTTACTTTTGGGTTAATCATCGTAGTACCAAATTGTCTATTAATTGGGTTGGTTGGCTTGCAACTCTTTCTATGTAATTATTTTTTTTCTAGCTTCTTGCTAGTTTTATAAAATTCCGCCGTTCCAAAAAAAAATTAATCTCACAAATTATAAAGTTCTCAAAAGGAGACCCCCTTTTACTTTAAAATGCATATCTAAACACCCCTTAAATATTTAAGGGTCTATAGTTTAGAGAATGTTTATATATGAGAGATCTATATTTTGAATTTTGATATGCCTTTTGGAAGTATCTTCCCTGCAATATACTTTACAAAATGACATTTGAACCATTGTACATGTACTTTTTTATTTACATAAATGCAAAAGTAAATATCACATTTTGCAAAAATAAACCACTTTGCTCCAAATTCATAAGTACAATTATTCCTTTTGTTTTGCAAATATACAAAGTAAATATCCTATATTTTGTTTTAATGATATGTAAATTTGTCTATTTTTACCTATGTATTAGCATAGATATTTATTTATTTAAAAATGAAATAGATAATTAAAACTTGTTAAACTAATACATGCTTTTGAAGTTTATTAAAGCTAAGTAAAACTAAGCATGTATGCATACATATATACATACATACACACATAAGTCAATAATTAGGACTTCTTGACATATCGACCCTTAACCATCAACCGACTAGCATACAATGAAGGAAAATGAGAGTGGAATGACTCCCAAATGAGGAGCATTAATTATGTCAGAAGCCCCTAGTAACTTACCTGACAATTAAGTGGTTATGAAAAAAAAACAGATCATATTTCAGTGGAAGATCAAAATTCTTTTCATCACGAATAAAGATTCTTATTCCAAGATTGTCCTTTATCACAACTCTTTTGAGGTTTTCCACCAGCTTGTTCTTAATCATCAAGTTATTGTCGATTTACCTTCTAAAACATCATCATAAGTTATGTAAATAAAGTTTGTACCAAAATTTTCTAACATAAAGAAGTAAAAATCTATAAGATTCTTATCTCAAATATGAGCATCATACACCAAGATTTTCTTCTCTCATAATCATTGTGGAAGTTGGAACTGGTACAATAAGAACACTTACAGAATGACACCTTTTTAAGTCATCTAAATAAGTGTTTTTTAATAGTAAAATGTAGTAATATAATCCAAAAATGATTAAAAGATTTTTTGTTTATGGAATATTTCTAAAGCATAAACAGTTAAGTGGAAGCCCGGATACCGTGGGAACGTGTGTGTGAGTTACTTGTCGTTCAAAAAAAAAGTAGAGTTGATTGATATACGATATAAAATTTTATATATCATTTATAATTGGTTGATACATAATATATGAGAAAAAAACATGATACCGTACCATATTCACCTCTACTCATAATAACTATAGAACCAGTGTTGTAAGAACACTAACAAAATGACACCTTTTAAAGTGTTTTTTTTTTTTAATACTTAAATGTAATAATATGATCTAAAAATGATTAAAAGCTTTTTTTGTTTTGTTTTAAGGGATAATGTCTCCTAATTGGTAAGTGTTGGTTGATGGTGTGTATGAACCCAAGGTGGACTATTGGCAATAATTGTGGGGTAGGGGTCACCTCCACCCACCATAAGAAAACAAAAAGCTAAATGAAAAGGGTCTCTTTCCCCACTCCTTATGATATATGAAAATGAAAAATGCCCACTCATACCCCATACTCTACCTCTATTTATTATTTATATGTAAATTAATTATAAAAATTTAACAAAAAATAGAAAGAAAAAAAATATATAGATGATGTGATACTTATCTATACTATATTATAAACCATGGATAAAAAACTTTTAAATACAAATTATTAGACACAAAGTATCATCATTTTATGCAAGATTTTAAAAATCTCTTAATTTACAAGTATCAAAGCACAAGATACATATTACTACTGCAGACTTCTAACACCCACCAATTTGGTATGTGCAAGGTCTTCCTTTTATGCAGACATTTCCATATATCACTATTAATTAATATATTATATTACTATAATTTTGTTTTAATTATATTATTAAATATGTAATTGGTTATTTTTTTTTATAGATGTCATTAAAATATATAAGATAATCATTGAATTCTAATAAAATACTTAATTTTTTTATATAAAAACATTATATTATTAAGCCTAAATTAAACAAATTTATAAAAAAAACATTATCACTTTCTCAAAACCATCCAAAATCATACTGTAAATCGACAAAAAAATAAAATAAAACATTAAAATCGTGATGTATCTCGCTGCATTGCGCGAATACGCTTCTAATAGTTAAAAAACATATTTATTTAAGAATTCAAAGTTTCAAAGAATGTATTTTAATGAATATATTTTCAAAAACACGTTAAATGTTACCTGTGTCATATCCAAGGTTCTAAATGGCGTGAGGTGTGGCGTGGTGGCGAGACCAAGCCTCAAGCCTTAGGAGCCACGACGAAGCCATGACGTTTTTAAGGCGTGACTTATGCCGTCAATAATCTATTTCATATATAATATTATATATAAAAACGTATGTTTTGTAATATTACTCAATGAGTTAATAGTAATAAGCAAGTAAAATTAGGATATATATTAAAAACATGCAAATAATACATTAAAATGTAAAGAAAAATCAAATATCTCATTACGATAATTGCGCATTAAGCCATGACGTGCCATGGGCTTAACGTGGCGTGACACACAAGCCTTGGTGCCATGGCGGCTGTGCGGCGAGTTTTTTAGAACATTGGTCATATCAGCAATAATTAGGTACAAAAATAAATATTTTTCATATTGTAAAACATGTATTGTAAAAGTAAGTTTTTTAAAATAAAAATTGAATGAATACATGTTTTATTTTAATGCAATTTACTCTTAAATTTTGTTATTTCTTCTATTTTTAAAAGAGAATTTTGTATGATTTAGACGTAAAACAAATATATAGACCTGAGATCATACGAGACCAATCTGTTTTTGTGAGAGTCGAGAGACTACAAAATAACACCAAATCTTCACAACGAAACACTATTGAAGGCTTTTTTTGTATCTTCACATTATTTTTGTTGTAAAGATTCAGTATATTTTTATGCATTCACAACTGATCTCACGGTTTCACCAAAACATACTGATCTCACAAGAACCCAACCTCAAATATATATATATATATATATATATATATATATATATATTGTAAATTTACTATTAAAGGTACGACTTTCTTGATGTAATCTTTTAGGATAGAACTTTTAATTCAAATGTGACTATAAAATCAACTAATTGATTTAATTGACCAAAAATCAAATATCACACTTACCATACATAAATAAATAACTGGTAAAATCTTGAGTTTGATTATGATTTAAAAAAAAAAACTATCAATATAATTTTATTCAAAAACACTAAAAAATGAATAAAGCAATGCAACTTTGCAGAAAAATGGTGATTGTTTCATGTTGTTGCAACAACATCCCATGCCTCAACCTAACTTTTTTTCAGAATAATATTTTATCGAGTAAGCTACAAAATTGGTACCCGAGGTTTATCGAAAATAATACTTTACATTTCTACAGTTTCAAAATTACAAATTGATTATTGTGATTTGCAAAAACGTCTGAATTTGATCCATTCCTCTAACGGTCGTTAAAATTTTCTGTTAAATGAGAAGTATTTTTGTTATTTTATCGATTTATCTGGGCTTTTACCCAATCAAAATCGATATTATGATTATGGTGCTTGTGGTCTTTTGTTGGGTAAAACCGTAAAAGACAAAATAATGGATAAAAAAGGACTCAAATGCCCCTCATGACGTAATATTTTAATGTCCATTAAAAAGAAAGACCAAATCCGGATGTTTTTGTAAACCACGATGGCCACTTACAATTTCAAAACTGCAAGGATGAAAAGTGTTATTTTCAACAAACCATAGAGACCAAATTTATAGTCTACATAATTTTGTCGCTTGATTAAATAAATGAATAAATTGCATTAAAGTAAAATGTATTTTTACATTTGTTTCCATATTTTTCTAAATTATTATAGGAAAATTAATTTTCAGAACTCTTAATTTTAAGAAACAAAAATGGAATTGATTTTATTTTCGTTCATAGTTTGAAATTTATGAATTTGGTCCCAAACTCATTATATCTTGAAGTTTTAATAGTTGATCTATAGATAAATATAGCTTTTATCCCAAATAAAATGATCTTAAGTGGGAGTCCGGATACCCCGGGAACGTGTGCGTGTGTTAACTTGCCGTTCAAAAAAAAAATGATCTATAGACAAAAGTTACTACATAATAGCTTTTATTAGAAATTTTAGGATGGGTTCTAGAAGTGATTATATGACAATCAGTTGTAATAAGATGATGATTTCGTGTATTTTTGTTGTTTGAATTTATAATTATAAGATAATTATTTATTTAAGTGTTTTGCAATTTTTTATTATTTAAGAACTAATATATAAAATGACAAAAAAAAACACAATCTTATAAAAACAAGAAAAAATCAACATTTTATAGAAGACGATGTACATCCAGAAACCCGCTTGAATAATATGTTACCCTTAAAGATTAACATCTTTGTTTGGAAGGCTCTTCACAGAAGGCTTCCAATTATGTTGACTTTGGGAGATCATGGAATTGATTTGGACTCGGTTCTTTGTCCAATATGTAATGATTTGCAGGAAACTTTGGACCATTGTCTTGTGGGTTGCATTTTCGCAACAGAAGTTTGGGAAAGGATTAAAATTTGGTGGGGTGTTGAGTCCAACTTGGGTAATACAGCAGGTCTCATCCTCAATCACACCAGTGGCTCATCGATTTTAGGTTCGTTCTCAAAGTTTTGGCAAGCAACGATTTGGGCAACAACATATACGATATGGGGTCACCGTAACAACTTGGTTTTTCGTAACAAGTCGAGTTCCTACGGAGGTTTTGTTCTTAGATATCTAGGTTCGTGTGTATGATTGGATCTCGAGACGTCCCCATAAGGACTATATATCTTGGGACAGTTGGCTTACGACTCCGCTCCAAAATCCCAGCTGACCCTCTCGTTCCTTTCGGGTTTTGTTGGTTCGTTTGTTTAGTTGTTGGTTTTTTTTTTAGCTTTCTCATGTATATTCCTTTCCTCTCTTTGTTTCCTTCGACTGTGAGTTGGGTCTGTTTTTGCTTGCTGCATCTCGTTGCTTCTAGCCCTTCTCAGCTGTGTATTTTTTTTTCTTTCTTTCTTTTTGCTCTTTTTAATATATTTTGCTGTCAAAAACAAAAAATGAAAAAAAAGGGATATTGTGAAACCAAAGTAAAACTATCTCAAATTAGGTTAAAACGGGATATAATAAACGATTTTATTATACCACTTTATAATATGTTTTTGTTACATATGATATGAAAAACTGTTTAATTAAAGATCGATAATAATTTACCTTCTTAATAATCAAAAACGAATCATTCATGTTGTAGCCCAGTGGCTTGGTAACATCCTGGGGGGTCAGTGGATGGTATCCCTGACTACCCGGGTTCGAACCCCGTGATGAGCATGTTGTGATATCCAGATCATGGGTCTGCCACTTAGTGGTACCCTTAATTGGGTTGGGCCGTGGTCGATGGGGATTAGTCGGGTGACACCCTTAAGTGGGAGCCTGGATACCCCGGGAACGTGTGTGTTAACTTGCCGTTCAAAAAAAATAATCAAAAACGAAAGTTGTTCATCCATATATAAAAAACTGATTAAAATACAATATTAAAAATCACAATAATCAAATTCAAAACAGAAATCCAAACATCCCCTAATAAAATCAAACATAACACCTTTTTGTGTTCTTAAAATGATTGAACCAATTACCCCACCCCCTTTTTCTTGGCTTTTAACCGACACCCCCCACACGAACCATGCACGTGAACACTTGGTATGATCATGAATTGCAAGGACCTACAATATATATATATATATATATATATATATATATATATATATATATATATATATATATATATATTCATCTAAACCTATTTCTCATCATTTTATTTTATTATAAAATTTTAAGATCCGATCATAAAATCGGCAGATCGAATAAGATCAGATCATCAAATCATGAGATAGTCGAAACAATGAGTATATATGATGCAACTTTGTAATAAGATGTAGAGAAAAATACATCAAAATGCGATGGAAGTGACCTGTCTTGCAATCTATTTAATATAATTGTGATAAACTTGAGAATTAGTGCTATTTCATATGATACTTTTTTTTCATTTAAGTCTAGCATTTAGAATATTAATTAACATATATTTGTTTCATGGTATATTTGATTCACATGTATTTGTTTTACAATGTAAACCCTTTTAGTCTGTCGTTTGTGAAATAAAAATTATACGTAAAAAAGTTTCACATTGTGAACCGACTACATATGAAATAAACATATTATGAGACAAATATATGTTCATCATTACATTAAACGCTAACCTTAGATGAGAAAAAATCATGTAAAAAGTACCTTAAGATAAAAGTTCTCACAATTCTTACAAATTTTAGAGTTCGTTATATTTCTCAATTACTTTAGCAAATGTTCACTTCGGGGTTGTTTTTTTTTTTTTAAAAACCTCTTAATTACTCTTAAGTCTGAATCGTTCAGACCTTTTTACACACTACATCTTATTAATCATAACTAAAATAAGACTTTAGACCTCTTAAAAACAAACGACACCTTCTTTCCACGTAATTAAGAACAAGTTAATTTATTACTGTAACGAATCAAATCGTTTACCTCCACATTATATTCTTATAACATTTTAATTATTTTGTCAAAAATAAGATCTTTATTTTAATATATTGAATATTTATGAAATTCCCAATCTATCTTCTAATAATTCAGCCGTTTGAATCCGTTCCACGATAAAATAATTTGGCCTTCTAGGGTTTGTTAATGTACAAATACGTAAATTTAAAAAGTAATATGTTACATTGTTTTCAAATATTTTATTTAATAATGAGACTTTGATCTTTTTCAATAAAATCATTACACAATAATTATACACACCACATCTTATTAATCATAACTAAAATAAGACTTCAGACTTTAGACCTCTTAAAAAACAAACAACACCTAAATCAACACCATAATTATACATTTATACTACATTTTTTTTTGAATTTATAATAAACATTGTAGCTTTTAACGTTATTTATTTTTATTTAAAATACGAATCAATTATTATTAAGTTTGAAAAGTAAAAATAATTTACTTCACGTTTTTAACTTTAGAATCTTTTTCTTTCTAGGAAAAATTACTTTATTTTTAACATTTTAGATCACAAATATATTAAAATGAAGCAAATTTTATTTTCATTCTTACTTTAAAGAGTCAAAATGTTATTAGAAAACATGAATTTTTTTCACCAGATCTCGTTGAATTGAAAAGGTTTTAAATCATGGATTTTAAAAGTAAAAGTTTTGATTCAGGGTTATCCAAAATAAAAATAAATTTATTTTATCCTTTATAATTGCATATATAAATAAAAAAAATTCATTAATCACATACTTATCATTTTATAATCACTAGAAATATACCATCGCAATACAGCAGGTTTCTGAAATTTAGAGTTGAACCCTCGATCATTATTCATACTTTTTGTTAGTCTTTTTTGATTTTATTTTACGATTTTAAGAAACCTAGATTTAAAACAAAAATATATTTTAGTTTAATTTAATTATGTTTTTTTATAACAAATAATAATAAAGTATTTTGTTACGGGTCAAAAAATGTTTAATTTAAATGATAACTATATTTATAATATTTTATATTTAAAGTTAAAAAGATAACATAATTCAATAAAAAATAAAAATAAGGTGTTTTATCTCAAATTTTCTTATATTTATCGGTTAGTTATATCAATAGTTAAAATTTTTAGATATTTTAGAAAATAAAAATAAGTACTTGTCTGCAGTTTAAAAAGATAACATACTTCAATAAAAAATAAAAATAAGGTGTTTTATTTCAAATTTTCTTATATTTATCGGTTAGTTATATAAATAGTTAAAAAATTTAGATATTTTAGAAAGTAAAAATAAGTGTTTATCTGCAATTTAAAAAGATAACATACTTCAATAAAAAAAAATAAGGTGTTTTATCTTGAATTTTCTTATATTTATCGGTTAGTTATATCAATAGTTAAACCTATTAAATACAGGATAAACACTATGAGATAAACTACATGTTTTATTTTTTATTAAAATATATTATCAATAATTTTAAATATAATAACATAACAAAATAGTTTATCATTATCTTTATAGTAAAATAAATTACATCTTTATAATAAAATATAAGTTGTATCAAAGCATTATGAAATTGTAAATTAAGTAATTGACTTTAATTAGTTTTATTTTGTGTTTAAAATATTGTAATAAAGAGTTTTTTATATCTCTTTTATAATATAGTATAGATATCAATTATATTATTTTTCATTTAATTTTAAATCAAATGAACCAATCCGTATGTAATAAGATAAGAAAAGGAATAGGGATTTAAAGAATCATGTTCTTTATAGCAGACCCGGCCCAGCCCAGCCCAGCCCAGCCCAAATGAACATAAAATGAAAGGTGTTTGATTTTTGGTTCGAAACCAAAAAGGAATTTCGAACATGAAAGTTCATATTTAGTTTATGTGATGGATTAAAGTTTGAATTTTCAAATTAAACCCAATCAAAAAACTGGTACATGATTATCTTGAAAAATGAACTGAGTTATGATTATCCATTATCATACTGGATTTGAAGCGTGTACTATTATTATATTGAGGCTATTTATGTAATAATAGACATGAGCTAAGTTCAAACGAGAACGCTAATTATTTTAAAAAATAGTAAAAAACAGTAGATTATGTACAAAATCATGTGTGATTTTACATTAACCTGAAAAAATCGGACGCGGGTTTCTTTGGACGAGATCTAAAGTCGTATATGATTTTGTATGTATTCGGCTCTTAAATAGATACTAGTGTTGGGCCCGTGCATTGCACGGAATGATAAATTTTTTGTTGGAATATTGAACCGAGTTAAAATGAAACGTAATTTCTCCGTTAACAGTTAATGAAATACAATGTGAAAAACGAATGTATTTTCATAAGTGGTTAACTTGCATATATTCTTAATCGTTTGTTGTTATGAGTTTGTGCAATAATATTGGTAATAGTTTTGTATTATATTATTTAAAACTCAAACGACATGTCTCACAACATATCACTATTATTGAAATAATTATAAATATGAACATACGTTTTTACAGATTTTGCAATTTTTCTGAAACCTCCTCGACAACACTTGACAATCACTTTGAACGTATAAATCTGTAGATTAATTAACAACATTCAACCCACATCAAATATGACAAAGAAAATAAATGATTTCTATCTTTTATAACCGGCAACTCAACTGGTATAGATCAAATTCACTCAATACCACTTGAAAATTTATCTGACTATTGACTTCAAGACCTCATAGTATTAGTCGATAAAAATAAAGATATGTATATATATCTTATTCCCCTACTTCGAAAAATATGATTGTGGGTTTTGAAAAATATAAACAAATCCTCAGTAAATAAAATATAAAAAAGTAGTTTTTCAAAGAAACAAAAATATAGTGGAATACATTTTTTTCAGTTGCAGGTTCCGCCATTGACACCCGACCGTTCGTCTTCTTCTTGTACTCGGATGATACACAGAGAAGTTATATATATTTATAGTGAATGTAGAGAATATTTTAAAATATTTTATTTTCATTTTCGATTTTACATTTAAATGTAAATATATTAAAAATATGGAAGAATATTTTTATATCTACATCGTTTCTATTTTATTTTCTTTACACTTGGTTAATTTGGAAAGTATTGCGGAATATTTTTATTTTAAAGAATACGATAATTTATTAGTGTATCTCATTATTTTTTATTTTTAATTCATATCAGTCTTCTTTTTTTTTCTTTTAATGCTCGTGAAAAAAAATACGTGTAGATTTTATATTATAAAAAAAATACGTGTAGATTTTATATTATGTTAATATAAAATACGTGTAGATTTTATAAAATAAAATAGATTTTATATTAGCAAAAAAAATACGGAAGAAAAAAGAGTTTATATTACATCTCATTATGTAAAAAGATTTTATAAAATAAAATATGGAAAAAGATTTTATAAAATAAAATATGGAAAAATCATTATGAGATGTAATATAAAAAAATACGAAAGAAAAAAGATTTTATATTACATCTCATTAATATAGATTTAAATGTAAAATCTACATTTAAAATAGATTATGCTAATATAAAATCTATTTTATAAAATCTTCCACCAAAAAAACAAATAGTTATATTAATAAATGAGTATTCATTCCACAAATAGATGATTATGTGAGATACTGTGCTTGGAAAAGTTGTACCAAAGCATTAAGAAATTGTAAATTAAGTAATTGGCTTTAATTAGTTGTAAATTGGGCTTAAAATGTTGCAATTAAGAGTTTTTATGTCGTTTTTATAATATAGTATAGATATAGATTCTCGTATGAACCCACACCTATATATATATATATATATCACTTGGGTTAGGTTCCGATGAGTATGTAAGGGGGCGTTTGGTTCATTTTAAGGAATAGGAATGAAAGTTAAAATGGGAATGAGTATATTGCATTGATGTTGTTTGGTTAAACCAATATAATCAATAAAAAATTGTTTTATAAAATATTTTTAATACAAATATGTGTCGTCCAAGAAGAAAATAAAAAATGTTTCATTCAACATTGAGAGATAAAGGGTGTATGGGACAAGGTGACCGGAGGGAATAAGATTTTCATTCCCCCCAATTTGGCCAGGAATGAAAATTAATAGGTTTGGGGTAATTAGCCCATTATATTATGTCAAACCAAACAACATTTTTAGTTATCATTCTAATTTCTTACCCCTCAATACCTCCAACCAAACACCCCCTAAGTTATGATGAGAAGGGTAAGAAGGGATCTCCACCCTTGGATCAATCATAATTAAAGATCAACACTAATGTGATGCACCGAGATACACTGAATCAATTCTCGTGATAAGCACAATTCATGGGTTGGTATGAGATTAAAAATGATTAAGAATCCAGATCCCTTCCTACACGTTTCACCTTAACTACTATTCTCACACAATCCTTCCGTCTATCAAATACGCCATACATTCGATTAAACCTCTTAAGCCACTTGCAAACAACCCTTGAGAGGCCTTAGACATTAAGGGTCTATTTGTTTGCAGCTTAATGAGACTCACAGCTTATTCAATCAGCTATATATGGCTGTTTGATAGTGGCTTAATGATATAAAAAGTGGCTTATTCAGTAAGATTTCAAGAGGGAGCTTTATGCAGAAAACCAAGTTTTTTCCAAAACAGTCCCTCTCATTAAAAAACACGTTCCTTCCGTCTATGAAAAAACTCTCAAATAAAACCTTCTAAATTTATCCACACAAACAACTTTATCCATACAGAACTTAATGAAAAACCAACCAAACAACCCTTAACTTGTATAGTGAAACACTACCATTCTTATAGAATACAACCATACCATAAAAATTACAAAGGACTTCCAAAAACCAAAGGTTCTTGAGGCATATTTTGCTCCTCTTGTAACCTGTCAAACCATAGCCTCAACTCCTAATATTTCCCATGATTACAAAAACACATATTTCAGTAAATGATTGCACTGTTTCATCTCAAAAATGCCACCACCAGCCACCGGTTACCACCACATGATGCCACCACCCACCACAATAAGTTTCATCTTCAAAGTTCTGTTCAGTGAAAGAAAGGATGATTCTAAGATGCAAGTGAGCCTACTTCTTTCTTGTGTTTTTTAGGTTTACGCTTCTTCTGCTTTAGTTTCATCTTGATTAAATCTTTAACGTTCTTTTCCCATTCCCGCTTTTTCTTCATGTAAAGCATCATGGCAGCACGAGCATCTTCTATCTGTAATCAACGTGCATATCAGAGTATGTTTACCATATTTTTGTTTTAAAAGTGCTTCCCTATTAAAAAAAAACTATTGATTTCTTGGAATTCCACAAATGGGAATTGAATTTGAAATGGAACTCACAGGGCAATGCTCGCCGTTTTGGATCTTGACGCCAAGGACTTCGGCTGCAAGATGTCGAAGTGCCTTGCTACGCCCTTCTCTGCATCATCATTGAATAAAAAAAAGAAATTAGACATACATTTCGATTGGGTGACATATGGACGGTACAAGATTCATAAAATGAAAAGACCCTATCATAAGAATATAATTATATGCCAATTTTGTTAATATTATAGAAGTATATCTCATTTTTACCCTTGTAGTTAAAAGGCTAAAATGCAACAAATTTGACCTTAGTTCCTATTTATTGTAATGATTTTTCTCATTTAGTGTGTAACACACGTTCATTTTTTTGTATTTCATGCCCATTTTGTATAAACGATAGATCTTTTGATTATTGATGACGGGTATTATGTGGAATCATGTCACGTCAAGATCAACCGATCCCTTGTAGGCTGAAAACCCACTTACCGGTTAAAACGGCTACGAATATATGAAGAAATAGACGTTTGTTACATTAATTGACAAGAAAAAGAAATTGTCACACTAAATAGAAACTAGTGACGTGTTCTAGAATTTGGAGAGAAGAAAAGAAAGGAGAAAAAAATGAAAGTAATTTTTCATTTTCTTGAACAAGAGAGAATGGAAAGGAAAGATATAAAAATATATCCTTTAAAATGAAGGTCGGGTAGTTTTATAATTTTAATAATCTTTTTAAAATATTTTAATTTCTTTTCCTCCCCTTTCCCTCCCTTTCCTTTCCTTTCCTTCATAAAAAAGGTTTCAAGAACACAGTAACATTTTGATACATTTGCCCTTATTTTAAATTCAAATTCCCTTCATTGATGAAGAAAGATTGATAAGAACATTTAAGTTGGCACATTATATCAACTTAACATATTGGAACATATGAAGTATATGGTTGTGTTAAACATATTAAGTATTTAAGGAAAAGCATTGAACGTATAGGGGGTAGTAGTTCTTGAAGTATTGTGTAAGATATATATTGCTTGTGGAAGATATGGCCTAATTAATAAGACACGCAAAGCCCACTAGGTGGATCTTATGAGCGTTTAGTGTGTTAGAAAAGACTAAACAAGCACTATTTATCTTGCAAGACGCCTCAAAAACTATTTTCCCACATTTTCATATAAATATTAGCAAACGGTGAATGGAACAATCAGAATGAGATTTAGAAGGAATACTTCAGAAACGGTTGATACTCAGCGGTATCTCGTATATCCTTCTTTGGGTGACTTAATAGCAAGGCCTGTCGAGAAAGAAAAAAAATTAACTCTTATGCATAAGTTCACTTTGAATATTCTCATGTCTAGGCTATGCTAATGCTACATAGCCAAATGCCAAGAATTTATCAAAAAAAATGTAACAAAGAAGTGTGATTTGGTTTAAAATCTAAGAACGTGGTAAACCTCCTATACGATTCACGTATAAGAGAAGGGCTGATTAAGGGAAATCCTTTATTTTGTTAGTAGTTGGTGGGAATAATTGCCTAAGGGCATTTTGGGGTTTTCCCTTTTGAAATAAGGAGCGGGACCCTTTTTAATTTGGAGGGAGCGTATTCTGTGAGGTCATTCTGTTTTTGAGTATTTGTAAATTGAGCTTAGGCTCAGCCGCTCTGGGAGACCATGGCCTCTCGAAAGCCATAGGAGTTTTTCTTTCTCTGTAATTCCTTTCCAATTCAATCAATACGACATCAGTTTACCACAAATCGGTATCAGTTTACAGCAGAACGCTGGCTGCAAGAAAATTTCAAGAATGGTTTGATAAGTTTTCAACTGTTCTTTCAGAATAATTGTGTTGACCTCGGTGTATGCCCCTTTAGATGAGAGTCTGCATACTAACCTTAAGATCATTGCGCAGCGCATGGCCCACAAGAATCTTCCCTTTGAGCAATTCCGCCACTTCCTTTTGAACAATACGGAAATCCTTTGCTGAAGATAAGATTATAAATTCGTGTAAACCAATGTTATTACAACTGCGAATCCCAAAATAAACTAGAATGTATAAGGACAATCATTAGTATTTTAAAGTAGACTTGATAAACAACATAAAATATGCAGAAAAAATAAAAGACAAAAAATAAAACCTTTTTTCAAGTCACGGGGTCGAATGCCACTTATTTGAGTACGAAAGTCAACCACACGTTCAACTGGACGAACATGCTCGTCATATATAACATTCCCCCACTTATTTACCTATCAGGAACCAAATGGTGTTTAGTAAAACATACACAACAGTGTAATCGATGTATATTCATTTTAGCTTGTCATTTCTAATGATGGATTAATCAAACAGTCCACCAATGAACCACTTTGTTGATGGACTAGCTGGCTAAGTTTACTCGAGTCTTTTTTAAGGTAAACTTTGGACCAATGACAAAACTACAGACGATGATTTTAGATATAAACCAATATGAATGTAAATTACCAAGGTCACTCTTCCAAGAGCGCTTTTGTTTCCTAGAGGGCTGACGCCAACCATTTCGCAATCCATGGCTATCACATCTGTAATACTATCAACTTGCTACTTAGTTAAATTGCATCACAATAACATATCAACCACAATAAAAAAAACATAGACCATGAAGTTTGGAAGGAGAAAAATAAAAGAAATGGTCCAACAACAGTCAATCCGTTGTCCCCTTTTCATTTTGGTCCCCCCATCCCAATTTCTGTAATTTAACCGGAATCAAAATCACATCTTCATTTTCCTCACACCCCTCAAACTTCACACCACATAGAAAACGGAATGTTGAAATGTTAAACTATCTAATTTGGGAAAGAGTAAATTACTGATGAACCCATGAAACACAATAACGCTTATGAAACCTTGTTACCTTACATGTGACTATGTGAGTGTACCTATGTATATGTGTAATGTGTACAAAAAGACAAGGCTTAAAAAAGAGATGGTGTACCTTGAGTCTGATGAGGTAGGAGTAAGAGCATTCATCTCATCTTCATTGGCCTCCACAATATCAGACCTCTCTTTGCGCTTTCCTGCAAAATTTTGCACAATTTTACCCTCATTATCAAAAAGTAAATGGGCCAAATGATACTTCAATAAGATATTTGCCCTTCCCAAGGAAAAATGGGTAATTTAACTTCCAACATTGAAATGGATTGTAACCATTTGCATGAAAACTTCTTCAAAAAGCAAATGAATAAACAAAGTGTGCAATTGCGCATGAATAATTCATATGAAATAACTACAGCTTGACAACTAAAAACGATTGGGTAACAAAATAACAATCAGGGATAAGCAAATTCACAAACCTAATATGGTTTCTTGAATCTCTTTTCCTGATTTCTTTGATGATAGTTCAGACCCATAACCTAATTTCTGCAGACAACCAAGTTCATGAGACAGATCAAGTCAAAAGCTAAGGTGTGTGCATAGTAGGTGTAAAGAAGGTGAATACAAACGTACTTGGCAAAGCTGAGCCCAGTTGGGGTTGAGCTGCTTCCGATTTTTCATCGGAAAATTCTTCAAATGGCTTGCTTCAGATGTTTCTATCTGTAATAATTCCAATGAAGCTTCATGTAACTATCAAGTGTTCACCAAAAAATCCAAGAAATCATATACAAGTGCCTCATGGCCCTTAAACGTATACTGTTTTGCCCAAGCAAAATCTATAGATTATTTTTTGTAGTCCCTCCACAAGGTTGTCTCACTTCAGCCCAGGGGCATAGCTACATAGAGAAGAGAGGGTACACGTGGTCATGCTCCATCGTCCCAACGGCCAACGCATTGGAAAATTTTAGGACCCTTAAACGTGCTTTTGTTTTATTTCTTGTGTGCCTTGTATTCTTAAAACTAAGCTAAATACTGAAGTATGTGGTGGCAGGGTTGGTGTATGTATCCGTGTTAAGGTCTTCCCTTCGGAAGGACGGGGGTTCGAATCCTGTGTTTGGCAAATTTCTTTTATTTTTTCAGTTTTTAACTTAAATATTTTGGAAGAAAACGCGGTGAGAAGGGTCGACAGGGAACCTCTCTTTGCAGAGACAAGGAACTAACCAACAAATCTGTAATGCTTTAGCAAAAAAAAAAGTTTACAGGTTTATTTCTTATAGTCAAATGGTGCCACCACTTGAAAACAGATTTGGGTCCACTCTCTGCTTCAGTCCCTAACATTGCGAACGTTTAAGCAGCATGAATTTATTGGTATGTTAACATCACTACACCATGGACAAGGTCATATCTTTCTTATATAATGCAATGTGATTTCTATCAGTATGGAAGTTGGAAGCTGGGCTACTCGGAAATATTATGTGCATAGACATGCTATTTGTCTTAGCTGGTCTTGGATCCTTAAAATTAAATTTGCTGTTTCAGTTGCGTATCTACAATGACCAATATGGGCTGTGAGAGTCATTCTTCATTTTGTTTACTTCTTTCATGCTTTTCTGAAAAATTTATTTGTAACCGACATTTAAGCATAAATGCGTTGATAATTTTACATGCAACTTAATCTAGATGTAAACCAATTTCTCAGTGTCGTCACTCGTCTCTAGCTCACAGTTACATGTAGCAGTCAAAGCAACAGGAAGAAGTAAGATGTTTTGTTTAGCTTACCTGATTTTGTGAATGATTGACGATTGAACTCTTGAAGTTAAAGTCTTGGTTGAATGCACGGACGATTTTGTTCTTGAACAATTGCAGGGATAATTGCACAACCACAATTGTCTCACCTTTATGATTGAATGATTGCACAAACAACTGAAGATTGAACGATTAGGGTTAGGGTAAACATCATGCCCAAAAGAAGTAACAATAAGCATAAGTAGAACAAATGAACATTGGTCGGCTGTGAAATATTCAATCGACTAACTAACTCGAGAAATACTCAATCGACGAAGAAAAGAAGAGGAAAATACCTGTTGATTGTGATGGTGCAGAGACGTGAAAGACGAATGTCGCCGGCGAGCAAACTAGCAGCAATTGCCAGCCAGAAAGTAGATGGTGACGAGCAGGTTTTGGGCCGGAGAGTAGACGGTGACGGCCGGAAACTAGCAGCAATCGTCGTAGGGTTTCAAACTTCAATAGGGTTTTGGGCTTTTGGCGTTTCTGTCGTTTTGTGCGCCTTATCTATATCTATATATATACTATATTATAAAATAGACATAAAAATCTCTTAATTACAACATCTTAAACACAAAATACAAGTAATTAAAACCATTTATTTAATTTACAACTTCATAATGCTTTAGTACATCTATACTATATTATAAAAGAGACATAAAAATCTCTTAATTACAACATCTTAAGCACAAAATACAACTAATTAAAACCATTTATTTAATTTACAACTTCATAATGCTTTGGTACAACTTAACGAAACACCGTATCGCTTTGCTACTTCATAATTCGTATAAATCCTTCATTGATACAACTTTTATCGCTTCCAAACCCTAGCCCTACAATCACCACTGTTGCTCTCGCTTCTCCACCTCTTTTCTTCGGACTCCGTCGCTCGTCAAAGCTCGACCCTGCTTCGCTCTCCACAACTCAGTCGTTCTATCAATCTGTCAATTCTCACATCTGTATCTGTTCTGCTTCTACACGGCCTTGCAGAGGCATCGTCGCCATGGCCGACACCGGGAAGGTATAATTGTTTTTTTTGGAATCGGTTATTATTTATGTGATATTAGGTTATAATTTGGCATTGTGGATGAGAATCATGTGATGTTCATTAAATTTGTTTTGTTAGGAATGATAACCACACACTCGATGCTAATTGTAGGAGTTAGAAAGTTAAATAGCGAACATGGTACTTGAAATTGGTTTGTCTTTTGATTTTTTGTTTTTTGTTATTCATCCAGAAAATGAAAAGGCTTGATTTTTGGTTTGAGATTTGGTTCGTATCACTTGATTTTTTGTTTTTTGTTATTCATCCAGCAAATGTTTGTGATCCAGAGTCTTTAATGAAATTGGTTTGTCTTTCAGCAATCGAAGAAATGTTATTTCCTGTAAGCTCTTTCAATGAAATTGGTTTGTCTTTCATCTATTTCGGTTATCATTGAGTTCTTATTCCTTGTTGGGACTCCATTTAGAACTATTATCATCTGTTTGTGTTTAGCATAGATGAGTTGTTCGTCATTTTTTAATGTAATGTCTGCAGGTCACTCACAAATTTCTCTCAATTGATCATACAAATAAGGTTTGGTCCAAGGTTGGTGTTTCAGAGCCTTTAGTTGCATCATCATATCCTTTTTGTAATTTCCTGCCCCTAAGTTTCTATGTGCATTTAAGTACCCTATGCCTGTTGTATATCAGTAAACATAGTTCATTACTATGTCTTATCTTAAGAATCATATTGTTATTATCATACATAGATTAGATGATATGCATACTCACACACATGTATTTCCAACGTCCACGTGTTTTTGTTTTGGCACAACATTGATATATCACGTGTATTATGACATGTGATATGGGTGTTCTTTCGTTTTATAAAATGGTGGTGTTCTCATTTGAATTCACCTATAGATATGTGTGTGTGTGTGTGTGTGTGTATGTATGTATGTATCTAGGTTTTGAAGGTATATATCTTCACTGGAAGATGCAACATTTGAGCTCAGATTACACGATCTTGGCAGACTTCGACTTTGTTGTAGATCAATTTCTTGATTTTGACTTTGGTTGTAACATGTTGTAGCTTGATGAATAATGGATTATAGTGTTTCATTAGCCCTTCCAAGGCCATGCATGGCTGGCTGACCATTTTCCCATGTTATTTCTGCAATTCCATTTTCCTATGTTATAGTATGCGTAACCTAGAAAACATCATTTATGTCTGCAAATAGAAGGAGAAGCAAGAAAGGTATGTACAAACAGAGTCAGAAGCAAAACAAGTTCTTTATAGAATAGGAGACCTTTTTCCAGAAAAGCAATGTACAACCTTCATTGCATATGGTATAATTCAGTGAAGTACATTTGGAAAAAGGTTTTTACTCCCAAAAAAAGAAAAAAAAATGATTATGTACATTGGGACAGAAGGAGGGGTATGCTGCTACTGGCTATGCATGTGGGAAGATCTTTATCTTTCACAACACTTCAAAGTCCACTTTCATAGTTGTTGTGAGTTTAACTAACTCAAGGGAACTTATTACTCCCTCCCTCCCAAAATAAGTGTCCCATGTTTCTTATTTAATTTGTCCCAAAATAAGTATCCACATGTCTACTTTCCAATTTTACCCTTCACTATGAGATCGAGAAATTCATTACTCCCTAATGAGGAAGGGTAAAATTTTCATCAGTTTATTAAAAATGTAATAATTACACATTTCTAAAATTGTGTGCTTTTTTCATTATGGATACTTATTTTGGGACGAAGGGAGTATATTTATTTGTTACCAGCATCTTACAATTGCCATCTTTGCAACACATGATGCTGATGGCAGCGTGCCATTTTTTGGGGAAATGATTCAAGAGGACATCTGGTGCTCTCCGATGTTGTTGAAACCCTGAAGAAGGGTTGTGGGAAATCCTTTGCAGTTTGCACCATTTCCGAAAGGTACATATTTTGTGATTCTATCATTATGTTGAATTGAATCGTTCATAAGTTGTACCATTCTAGGCATTATTAAGAGATCCTACTGTAACACCCCAAATTTTGGACTAATGAATTAATTCGTATTTGTAATTTATTTTGTTTCGCTCATTTGAAGTCACCAAGGATCAGTCGTGAATTCGATCTTGGAAAATGTCGAATTTTAAAGAGAGAGGCGCACTCGGCGAGAGTGCCATGGTCACTCTCGCGGTGGCATAATCGCCAAAGGTGGAGGAGGCTTTCGGTACAATTTCAACGAGAGTGCCAGGGTCACTCTCGCGGTGTCACAATTGCGGGGGACTTGTTGGGCCGCGATACAAACTCAGCGAGAGTGACCGGCGAGAGTGACCTGTCACTCTCGCGATGTCACAATCGCCAACGGGCAGAAAGGCAATAAATGCCTGATTCATTGAGGGAGCTCATTTATTTCAACTTTGGGGTTTTGAAGGCAGCCGATTTTCTCTCTTCTAGGTAAGATTTCTCCCTTCCAAACTCCATCTCTTTGACATTTAATCCTCTCTAGATCTTGGTTGGGTACATTAAATGTTAACCTAGGGTTCCTCTCATTTGGTAGTCAAGTTCTAGCTACTTTGTGGACCAAGGTTTCTCATCACCTACTTTCTCTTCTCCAACCTTCTAGGGTTTGTTTATTGAATCTCTATGTAAGTTTCTTAACCCTTACTTACTCATACTTGCTCTATTACTTGCTTATGTGAAATTTATGAAATGTGATATATTAACCTAAAACTAGGGTTTTGCATATACATAATAAATAAGACTTTGGGAGTTTGTGGGAGCATGTAAACGTCTTGAGAGGTTCATTTATGCATGTAATATGGTAGAAAGCTAACTTGTGATGATGGGCCACTCCTCTAGATGATTAAATTAATTTACATGTATTCTTATCAGCAGTTGGAGTATCACTTGGGGTTAGGGAGTAATACGTGGTTGAATGAGCGTTGTGGTATATTGATGAACATGAAATGAGCATGATTATATTATTTGCAAGAAATGTGCTTTGCATGAGGTTTGTTAACCATACTTGATCATGATCTATAAGAGGGGTTTTATATCTATCTTCTTGTGCATGAGGATTTAGATAGCATGTTTATTGTTGGTACAATTGTTGCCCATTGGGCACTAGCAGGTAGACAATAGGGGGCGTAAGTCCCTGAGTTGGAACTCGACTAGATTGGATAGGCATCCTTGTCTGTAAGTCCTTGAGGTGTAACTCGACGGAGTAAGCGCTAGAGGCATAAACGGTTTGAGGATTGTGATGGCTGGCATAGCATGGGAACTAGAACCGGGATTTGTGGTGAAATCCAATAACATCACGGGTGACCCCATTCACGTGTTCTCGTCACCCAAGATGATAACGGGTCTCCCCCGTCTTTCAGGAGTTATCTCTGCTATACTTATACAAGAAAGAAATAATGTCCCATTTAGGAGGTATTGGCATTGATTCAATGCATGGGTCTTCCGGTAACATTTAATTACTGTTCATGCTTACTTTATAAATTGTCTTAGGATGTTAATCGCTAGACTTCGGCCTAACACTTGTGTTCATGTTCATTGACTCACAGGTTCTGCTAGTGGTGCGAGTAGGGCACCTTGATTCGCCGGGAGCGCACCTAGGACCCTCCATGGACCGGCATTTTTGGGAACGAGAGAGAGAGAGAGCGCGTTTTGAAGTCATAGTGACACCCACCTTAATCTAGTTGTTAATTGTTCTAGATTAAATAGGTTTTCATGTATATGCCTTATTTGTTCCGCTACTCCCTTTAAGGAACTACCCCAACTTTATTGGGTTTTACCTTTTAGTCGTCATGTTACAAGTTTTTAAATCATCTCATGTTAGACGTTATATTGCCGAAATTTTAAGTTTTATTTTGCCCAAATTTTTAGGGTGTTACACCTACACCTACCCAATATTTGATGATCCCCCTAGAATGCAGTGGATCATATATTAACGAAGACTAGCCTAGATAAGCCACTTTTGTGTCAGAAGGTGGTTTCAAGAATTAAGAAGTTAAATGTGAATGCACAATCATAGAGTCTGAAGGATAACCTTGGTTGTGTAACATGAGAATTAGATACACTTGCAAAACCTTTTCTAAAAAGTCAAGTTCTTCGTGTAGCTCCTTGAGCATTACTTATACATATAAACTCTGAACCTATAACGCTAGAACTTATAATCTACGTCGCAGAAAGCAGGACTAACACATTGTAGCAAGGAATAATATGGTTGAATAATAGCATATCCTTCAATTATTTACTTCTTAGAGTTCATCCCTAATCATGTTACTGATCTCTATCCTTTTGTATAAGTTTAATTGCAAGAATCCATGTAAGGTAGATAAAATCCGAATCCAAAATACATTTTCAACTAGAAAATATTCAACTGAATTTAGGTATTGGAAGATATGATGAGCAGACAGTAGATTGATTGATGCATTTAGAGACATAATTTCAATCTAGGGTATATGCAATCGCATCAAATGCCATGTCACTTTCAGGAACAAGTGATTAAAGAAACTTAAAGGAGATAGAATTATAAATAAAATAAAATTTACCGATGAGAGAAGCATCGAGCACACGGTAGGCAAGAATGGCGTGATTGTAGGAATCGACGGATCGACGGAACGGCTACGGATTTCCACTACGATGTAGAGGATGTAAATCATGATTACGATCACGGTGGTGGAGACAGATTTTACAACCAATTGAGCTCTACCTCATTTCAATTCATCTAATCGGACAAGTAGAAGTAATTGGAGTGGAGATTTGAACAGAAGTAACAGAATGATGATAAACCATTAAATTGAGAGTTTTCATCAAGGTTCGGTTTGAGAAAATATAGATTTCTGGCGACCGGAGGGCAGTCTCATTCACCAGGTTGATGGTGCTCGTTAAGAGCATTCATTCATCTAGGCCTCTAGGGTTTGTATCGGGTTAAGAGTGATTCAATTGAGAAAATAGGGCGGGTCATGGTTTATATAGTCGAGTTGGGTCGAAACCGATATTGGATCCGCGTGTCTTGTTTGTAAAGTTACAGACTTGGCAATCCTAGTCCCTACATTTTTAATTTGTTTTATATTTCCATCCTTAATAGCAAATTTATTCCAAACACTCAATTTAGTATCAACCATTTTTTATCACTAAGGGGGTGTTTGGAATTGCTTATTGGAGGTGCTTTTTAGCTTATAGCGGTGTGCCATCGGAGATAAGCACTTTCTAGTGTTTAGATGGAGAAAAAATCAAAGTGCTTATAGCGGTGCCAAACCGGAGATAAGCACTTTTTCATAAGTCATTTTGTTCTAACTTATCAACTTATTTGAAAAGTGCTTATGACTTTTTTAGTTATTTTATATGTATAAGCAATCCCAAACACCTTTAAATAACAACTTATTAGCTTATTATGTTTTGGTACCACAATAAGCTAATCCAAACACTTTTTAGAAAACTCCGGTTTGGCTAGGCCTGTAAACGAACCGAACGAACACGAACGGAGGTTTGTTCATGTTTGTTCGTTTAACCTTAACCGAACAAACGAACACGAACATAAACGAACGGAAAATTTTGTGTTCATGTTCATTCGTTTAAAAAATTAGTCTGTTCGTGTTCGTTTATGTTCGTTTATTTAAGTATTTAACGAACATAATCGAACGTAAACGAACGAACTTAATCATAAACAAACGAACATAATCGAACGTAAACGAACAATCCTGATCGTAGACAAACAAACTAACAAATTTAATCAAACTTAAGATGCACCCAGTTTAAAAAGGGTGCTCCAATCGAACCCACAAAATGGGCTCCAGCCACTGGCTCGGTATTGAAAATCAACCGGTGTAATGGTTGGGTAAAGGCTTTAGAAGCCTCTATGTATAGATGAGTAAGGCTTTAGGATGGGAAGATGGGCGATGTGGGATGAGAATAGAAGAAGGTGTCTGCGAAGTTCTAAATTCTCCGTCCTTGAAGCGTATCCCACATCGAATCCATTATAGAAAGAAAGTTAAAGCACCTATTATAAAGCAAGCTAGTGGGATTGACTTAATTCATTATTTTTTTAATAATAATAATATTTTTTTAACAGGTTGATTTGTTATAATTGTTATTATTAATTATTAATTGTAATCAATTGTAATCAAATGTAATTTTATTTCATTTATTTCTTAACAATTAAGTTATTATCATCAATAAATGAACACAAACGAACATTAAACGAACACAAATGAACGAACGTTCACGAATGTAAATGAACGAACGAGGTATTTGTTCATGTTCGTTCGTTTAGTTAAACTTGTTCATGTTCATAAACGAACTTCCCGCCGAACGGTTCGCTGAACGTTCGGTTCGTTTACAACCCTAGGTTTGGCATCGCATAAGTTGATAAACACTTTTCAAAATAAGCCTAAGTTGTTTTAAATAAGCAATCCCAAACACCCCCTAATTCTTCCAATTCTACAACTACCACTTAGTGACCACTATTTTTGATCACTAATACTTTCAATTTAGATACAACCATTTTTTTTATCACTAATTCTTCCAATTCTACAACTAATGAATACCACTAAGTGACCACTATTTTTTTTATCACCAACACTTTAATTTATGACCACCACTTTTTGGTCAATAAGTCTTCCAACTCTATAATTAATGAATAACACTTAGTTACCATTATTTTTTGGTTACTAACACATTCAATTTGTGACGACCATTTTTAGTCACTAACCTTTATAACTTAGTGACCGCGATTCTTTGGTCACTAACCTTCCTAACTCACTACAATTATTTAATACCATTTAGTGACACCTATTTTTTGGTCACCAACACTTTCAATTTAGTGACCACATTTTTTGGTCACTAACCCATCCAACTCAATTACAACTAATGCATCTCACTTAATGACCACTATTTTTTGGTCACTAACATATTTAATTTAGTGACTACCATTTTTTGGTCACTAACCCTTCCAACCCTATGTTTAATGAATACTATTAAGTGGCTACCTTTTGTTAGTCACTAACACTTTCAATTTAGTGACCACCTTTTTTTGATCACTGATGGCAAAAAATGCACACGTGTAAAATGTGTCACAATAATGGCGCAAGTATACACCACGTATTGCGTTCGCTTCTCAAGTAATATAATGGTAAGGACCAAATATCGTATCCACAGGGATTGGACTTAACTAAGAATCAGAGATTTTCACAAACTTCCGGTGCAAAGTAAGGATTTATAAAATTTGGTTGGTTGGTTTAGAGCGAAATATTAAATATTAAATTTAACAATTGATAAAAAGCGGGTACGGGTGTAAGTTTTCCCCGAGAGTATTTTTATAACTTAAATGGTTAACAAGACCGGTCACAATGGAGTCCCACACGATTTCCTCCTCTCGAAGCTACGTCGTATAGGTTGCAATAACGGTATTATTATAAAATTACCACATTAGCTAACTTTCGGTTTACCAATCTCACTAAGTAGATCTCGAAGATCTTAGCCTCGTTAGTATGGAGAGATGCGCATATCTCTATGACACACCAACTCGACCAACATTTCGGACCTTAGTTCGATTATGCAAAAATCCATATCTCTATGCGATTATTAAAGATTTTCTCAAACCTTCTTGCATCACCCAAGCCGTATTCGGGTCCGCCCCTCTCGGGGTCTAAGACCTAATATTAACACACACAAGTGATCGGCTTGTCCGCGTTGAGATGAAGATTCAACTTGGATGACCAAACCGAGAAGCTAGCCAAATGCGGTAACACCCAAGTGTTACATTTTAACCTCTCGGGTTTGGCTTACACCCACACCCAAAGGGGGGTTTAGCTACTGGACATAATTAAATACATAATAGAAGAAAAGAAGTGCTGGAAATTAAACTGCATTAAACTGAAAAGTTGTCACTGTGGTCACAGACTTACCACAGTGGCGACGAAATGTAAACTGCAGAATTAAAATCTAACTAACAATACAAGAACAACTAGCTAAGAACTTAAAAATTAAAGACTTGGAGAATCTCAGGGAGCTCCAAGGGAGTGATTTGTAAAACTTGAGTAGTGAATGATATGTTTTCAATGCCAACCCAAAGCCCCTTTTTATAGTAAAAAAAGTGAATAGTGTTTAAAAGGATGAATAGTGACTTTTCTTGAACATGCTTCCTTTTTTTGTCTTCATCCTCTTCTATTCCATGCAAGATTTCAGCCTTGACTCTTTTTCAACCTGCAATTCTCTTTCACAAACTGGGAAATAAAATCTGCAGAAAATTTTCCAGCTGCTGCACTGCTGTGGTGACTCGCCACAACGGTCCTAAACGTCCAGAACTTGATTTTTAAACTATTTCATAACTTTTTGGGTACTTTGGACCAAAGAAAGAGAAAAGGCTCAAAAGGGTCTTTTGGGATGATAGAAATAAGGGAAAAAGTAAGGAAAAGAAAGACAAATAACCCTAAGATATGAGGGTTATCACAACCCCAAACTTAAGATATTACTTGTCCTCAAGTAATGAAAAAAAGAAAAGAAAAGAAAGGACACGAAACAAAATGAACGAACCATCTATTTTACACGAAAGTGAGTGACGGACTACCTTTGTAATAATGCGGTGTATGATTCTCCTTTGCTCGTATGATCTTTGGTTTGATCGGTAGGTCTTGTAGGGGTGCGTGTTTGTGGGTTGGATCATTTTTGCGGGTTCCCTTCTTTAATTACCCCAAACTTATTTGTTTTTATGGGAAAGGAATATGGTATGGGTTTTGCATGTATACGGTTCCTTTTTCCCATTTTCTTTCTGGCGAAACACATTTTTTTCTTTCAAAAGGCCGAATGGAAGTGGATTGGTGGCTTTTCTTTTTGAAAAAAATTCGACACTTTTGCGCAATGTTTCCCGAGATTTGATACAACTACAACAACCCCTCCCCCAAACTTTTAAAATTGGCAACGTCCTCGTTGCATGGGAGAGAGAAAAGGTGGCTAAAAATGGTTACAAAGGAAGTGTATGGGCCGAGTGTATCAAAAGAGGGCCTACGTCCTCCCAAACCAACAAAACCATATAAACAAACGAAAATATACACCTGCAAACGTTAGGATACACATGATATGAACAATATAATCGGGTAACCGCATTCATCATAAACCAAAAATACGAAGGTGTGAGCACAAGGTAGCATGACAACCCAAAGTTAGACCCGACAGAAATTATAACGACAGATATCACAAAAGATAGAGAAGCAACCAAAAGTCATCAAAATACCCCAAAAATCAAGCGGACAGGGCTGGGTCCCGATGGCGAGGTGCATCCATAGCAGAGGCAGTGCCAATGTCGGCTGGAGAAACAGGTCGATGAGCCGCAAAATATGGGGAGGTGCTAATGGATGCTCTGGCAGAAATGGTGGCGTCGACGATCAATGGTGGGAGTAACGGGGGTCGATGTCGCAGATGGGTTGCCACCGGCGCCGGACAAACGGTGAGCGATGGCTCTCGTCGGTTGAAGGTGCGACAGGGTAAGTTGGTCTGGATGTGAGGCTTTTTTTTTTTTTGAGCCATGGAGAGGAGAGAGTATGGGTTTAGGTGAGGTTTTTGGTTTCTTGGAAGATGAAGGAAAAAAATGGGAGTGTAAGGGAGAGAAGAAAAGTGATGGGTTAGGGGAGAAAAGAAGGTGATGGGTTAAGAGAGATAGGTTGGTTCAAAAAGAAAAGAAAAAGGAATGAGAGGGGTAGGGAGAAAAAGTTGATGGTATTGGGTGTTAGGGTGGCTATGGGGAAATGGTGAGGGAAGTGTTTTTTTTTTAAGGAAAAATAAAAGAAAAGAGGAGGGAGTAGGCATACGGCCAACAAGGACCAAAAGGATGAAAGTCCACTTTTTGTCATAGAAAAACACTTGAAAGAAAATGCCCAAAATGGATGTTGTCCAAAAAGTTGTCTTTGCACTACTTTTGAGATACCAAGGTCAAATATCCCTTGGGTCAGGTATGGGGCTCCTCCATAATATCCAGTGCATTCTTTTATCCACCATATCAGAACATCTTCTCTTCTTTTTTGAAATTTCTCCCTGCAGTCCTGTCACCACAGTGGTGACAACCTCGCCACACCTCCAGACATAAAACCTACAAAATGGCAAACAAAAATGAATTAAAATCTACTATGTACAAGGGTTATTTCTAACCCCGTATACAAGCAAAACTTTTTTTTAAAGAAAAACCTACATCCATAAAAATATTAGAGACTATTAACCAAAACAAATACTTAAATTAAAGCACATTATTTAGAAGGTTGTTTCCAGCCTTCACGACACGAAGGGGTTTAAAAAGACAAATCAGAGGGTGAATGCACACCCTAAAAACAACTTTTTCTTGTGCCGATGGTGTCCCAAGTTTTCTTTTTCTACACTTGGTTTCACTCTCATATGTGGTTGCATTTTCTCGAACTGAAGCTCATCCTCACTTTTTTCTTTAAAGCGCTCACCACCAAGGACACACTCTTCAATATTCAGACCTAAGTCTTCACTCAACATATAAATGTATGAACAATCTTCCATCTCACCGGGAGACTTTAGAGACTTAAGGACATTAAAGGTCACTTGTTGGTCATTAACCCTCATCGTGAGCTCGCCTTTTTGGACATCAATTAAGGTTCTTCCCGTTGCGAGAAAAGATCGTCCCAAAATAATTGGGACGTTTTTGTCGGCTTCATAATCTAAAATCAGAAAATCGGCGGGGAATATGAATTTATCAACCTTAACCAATATGTCCTCAATCATTCCCCTTGGATAGGCTATGGATCTATCCGCTAATTGTAACGTCACGGTGGTAGGGCGGACTTCTCCTATCCCTAACTTGTTAAAAATGGACAAGGGCATGAGATTAATACTCGCCCCTAAGTCACACAACGCATGTCCTACCTCTTGGCCTCCTATAGAGCATGGGATGGTGAAGCTACCCGGGTCTTTAAGTTTAGGTGGGATTTTACATGTGAGGAGGGCACTAGACTCTTTTGTCAAAGCCACCGTTTCAAATTCACCCAACCTTCTTTTCTTACTTAGGATGTCCTTAAGAAACTTAACATAGTTTGGCATTTGCTCGAGAGCCTCTACCAAAGGTATGTTAATGTGGAGTTGTTTAAAGATGTCCAAGAACTTCTTAAAATGAGCATCCACATTTTTTTGTTTCATCCTACCAGGAAAAGGAAGGTCTCTAAGGTCAGGTTCTGTGTACTTCGGAGGCATGGATTTCTTTTCTCGCGCTGTGGTGACAGCGTCACCACAGTGGCGAGCAGCAACCTGTGGGAGCTCAGGACGTGCAGGTGCTTCTGGGGTGTTATGCTCGACTACAACAGGGGTAAGTTGAGCTGGTGGGGTCGCTGAAGTTGAAGGGAATAACTCAGGATAATTTTTCTTGTCAAATTTGTGAGTTATTTCTCCCTCTTCTTGCATGATCGGGATGTCCACTAGGTCTTTGTTGCTCCTAAGCGTAACGGCTTTCACATGCTCTTTGGGTAGGATCTTGGGAGTCTCTGTGTCACTAGGTAATGTGCCTTGTTGTCGACCCCTTAACTCAGATGCAATTTGCCCGAGTTGAGTTTCAAACCCTCTCATGGTGGCGTTGGTTTGACTAACAAAACCATTGGTCTGATTGATAAAGTTTTTCAGCAAAGACTCCAAAGAACCAAGGTCCATAGAGCTTTGTTGCCTGTGCACTTGAGAATGTGAGCTGTGGCTACTGTTGTGAGATTGTGGTGACTGCCCACTGTGATTAAATCCCGGAGGATTTTGGGTTCAGTTCTGTCTAGGACTTACCCCTAGGGGTTGTAGTCCCTGATTTCCTGACCAAGAAAAATTTGGGTGGTTCCGCCAATTCGGATTGTAAGTCTGAGAATAGGGACTATTCCTAGAGTGATTTCCAACATAGTTAACTGAGTCAGGATTACCCGGACAATTCTCATAAGAATGATTTTCATCACAAAATGCACAAGTTTCGTTTGATAAATTAGTGTTCATTGCATGCACTTGGTTCTTTTCTCCTATGTTCAAATTATTTTTTACCAAGTTTGTTAAAGCGACTATTTGAGCATTTAAAACGGTGATGGCATCCACTTCACGAACTCCCGATGCAGTTTTTGGAGGAAGTGCACGGGGGTTCGACTACTCAGTATTGTTGTTGGCAACCTTCTCTAGGATGTCATACCCTTCATTATATGTCTTGGCGGTAAACGCACCACCCGCTGTCGCATCAAGGACAATTTTAGCAGCGTTGGAAAGTCCATTATAAAATGTTTCCAATTGGATGCAATGGGGGATTCCATGGTGAGGGCATTTTCTAAGAAGTTCTTTAAACCTCTCCCATGCATCTGACACTGCCTCATCTTCTCTCCTTGTTGAAACAACAAAATTTCATTTCTGAGTTTTACATTCCTCGTCGGAGGAAAATATTTTTTCAGAAATTTTTCCGCAAGTTCTGCCCAAGTAGAAATGGAGTTGGGCGGTTGAGAATTTAGCCAAACTTTTGCTCTATCTCTTAGTGAAAAAGTGAAGAGCATTAGCCTTAAGGCATTTTGAGGTACTCCTTGAACTTTAAAAGCGTCCGCAATTTCTAAAAATGATTTTAAATGTAAGTGCGGATCTTCCGACGGTAATCCCCCAAACTGACCCATTGTTTGGATCATTTGGAACATTAGCGGTTTTAGTTCAAAATTTGCGGCTGCAATGTCGGGTCTAAGAATTCCCGAATTTAATTGAGCAAATTCGGGGGTAGCATAGTCCCTTATTCCACGGTCTTTGTCATCGGCAATCTTTACTGTACTTTCGACATTAGGTGGAGGTGGTGGATTATTAAATCCTCCTCCAACGTCACCCATGGTGTTCGGTTGTCGATTGCCTCTACCTCTTCTACCTCGTCTACGTCTCCGAACGGTTCTTTTGATTTCGGGATCTAGAGGTAAAAGTTCACCGTCTTGTAGCTGTGGCATACAACACGGGAAAAGGAAAAGAAAAACTCGCTACTCGGGCTCAAGTGAAAATCAATATCTTAGGATGTAAAATCTTGCCAATCCCCGGCAACGGCGCCAAAAACTTGATGGCAAAAATGCACACGTGTAAAATGTGTCACAATAATGGAGCAAGTATACACCACGTATTGCGTTCGCTTCTCAAGTAATATAATGGTAAGGACCAAATATCGTATCCACAGGGATTGGACTTAACTAAGAATCAGAGATTTTCACGAACTTCCGGTGCAAAGTTAAGGATTTATAAAGTTTGTTTGGTTTATAGCGAAATATTAAATATTAAATTTAACAAATGATAAAAAGCGGGTACGGATGTGAGTTTCCTCCGAGAGTATTTTTATAACTTAAATGGTTAACAAGACCGGTCACAATGAAGTCCCACACGATTTCCTCCTCTCGAAGCTACGTCTTATAGGTTGCGATAACGGTATTATTATAAAATTACCACATTAGCTAACTTTCGGTTTACCAATCTCACTAAGTAGATCTCGAAGATCTTAGCCCCGTTAGTATGGAGAGATGCACATATCTCTATGACACACCAACTCGACCAACATTTTGGACCTTAGTTCGACTATGCAAAAATCCATATCTCTATGTGATTATTAAAGATTTTCTCAAACCTTCTTGCATCACCCAAGCCGTATTCGGGTCCGCCCCTCTCGGGGTCTAAAACCTAATATTAACACACACAAGTGATCGGCTTGTCCGCGTTAAGATGAAGATTCAACTTGGATGACCAAACCGAGAAGCTAGCCAAATGCGGTAACACCCAAGTGTTACATTTTAACCTCTCGGGTTGGCTTACACCCACACCCAAAGAGGGGTTTAGCTACTGGACATAATTAAATACATAATAGAAGAAAAGAAGTGCTGGAAATTAAACTGCATTAAACTGAAAAGTTGTCACTGTGGTCACAGACTTACCACAATGGCGACGAAATGTAAACTGCAGAATTAAAATCTAACTAACAATACAAGAACAACTAGCTAAGAACTTAAAAATTAAAGACTTGGAGAATCTCAGGGAGCTCCAAGGGAGTGATTTGTAAAACTTGAGTAGTGAATGATATGTTTTCAATGCCAACCCAAAGCCCCTTTTTATAGTAAAAAAAAAGTGAATAGTGTTTAAAAGGATGAATAGTGACTTTTCTTGAACATGCTTCCTTTTTTTGTCTTCATCCTCTTCTATTCCATGCAAGATTTCAGCCTTGACTCTTTTTCAACCTGCAATTCTCTTTCACAAACTGGGAAATAAAATCTGCAGAAAATTTTCCAGCTGCTGCACTGCTGTGGTGACTCGCCACAACGGTCCTAAACGTCCAGAACTTGATTTTTAAACTATTTCATGACTTTTTGGGTACTTTGGACCAAAGAAATAGAAAAGGCTCAAAAGGGTCTTTTGGGATGATAGAAATAAGGGAAAAAGTAAGGAAAAGAAAGACAAATAACCCTAAGATATGAGGGTTATCACAACCCCAAACTTAAGATATTACTTGTCCTCAAGTAATGAAAAAAAGAAAAGAAAAGAAAGGACACGAAACAAAATGAACGAACCATCTATTTTACACGAAAGTGAGTGACGGACTACCTTTGTAACAATGCGGTGTATGATTCTCCTTTGCTCGTATGATCTTTGGTTTGATCGGTAGGTCTTGTAGGGGTGCGTGTTTGTGGGTTGGATCATTTTTGCGGGTTCCCTTCTTTAATTACCCCAAACTTATTTGTTTTTATGGGAAAGGAATATGGTATGGGTTTTGCATGTATACGGTTCCTTTTTCCCATTTTCTTTCTGGCGAAACACATTTTTTTTTTCAAAAGGCCGAATGGAAGTGGATTGGTGGCTTTTCTTTTTGAAAAAAATTCGACACTTTTGCGCAATGTTTCCCGAGATTTGATACAACTACAACAACCCCTCCCCCAAACTTTTAAAATTGGCAACGTCCTCGTTGCATGGGAGAGAGAAAAGGTGGCTAAAAATGGTTACAAAGGAAGTGTATGGGCCGAGTGTATCAAAAGAGGGCCTACGTCCTCCCAAACCAACAAAACCATATAAACAAACGAAAATATACACTTGCAAACGTTAGGATACACATGATATGAACAATATAATCGGGTAACCGCATTCATCATAAACCAAAAATACGAAGGTGTGAGCACAAGGTAGCATGACAACCCAAAGTTAGACCCGACAGAAATTATAACGACAGATATCACAAAAGATAGAGAAGCAACCAAAAGTCATCAAAATACCCCAAAAATCAAGCGGACAGGGCTGGGTCCCGATGGCGAGGTGCATCCATAGCAGAGGCAGTGCCAATGTCGGCTGGAGAAACAGGTCGATGAGCCGCAGAATGTGGGGAGGTGCTAATGGACGCTCTGGCAGAAATGGTGGCGTCGACGATCAATGGTGGGAGTAACGGTGGTCGATGTCGCAGATGGGTTGCCACCGGCGCCGGACAAACGGTGAGCGATGGCTCTCGTCGGTTGAAGGTGCGACAGGGTAAGTTGGTCCGGATGTGAGGCTTTTTTTTTTTTGAGCCATGGAGAGGAGAGAGTATGGGTTTGGGTGAGGTTTTTGGTTTCTTGGAAGATGAAGGAAAAAATGGGAGTGTAAGGGAGAGAAGAAAAGTGATGGGTTAGGGGAGAAAAGAAGGTGATGGGTTAAGAGAGATAGGTTGGTTCAAAAAGAAAAGAAAAAGGAATGAGAGGGGTAGGGAGAAAAAGTTGATGGGATTGGGTGTTAGGGTGGCTATGGGGAAATGGTGAGGGAAGTGTTTTTTTTTAAAGAAAAATAAAAGAAAAGAGGAGGGAGTAGGCATACGGCCAACAAGGACCAAAAGGATGAAAGTCCACTTTTTGTCATAGAAAAACACTTGAAAGAAAATGCCCAAAATGGATGTTGTCCAAAAAGTTGTCTTTGCACTACTTTTGAGATACCAAGGTCAAATATCCCTTGGGTCAGGTATGGGGCTCCTCCATAATATCCAGTGCATTCTTTTATCCACCATATCAGAACATCTTCTCTTCTTTTTTGAAATTTCTCCCTGCAGTCCTGTCACCACAGTGGTGACAACCTCGCCACACCTCCAGACATAAAACCTACAAAATGGCAAACAAAAATGAATTAAAATCTACTATGTACAAGGGTTATTTCTAACCCCGTATACAAGCAAAACTTTTTTTTAAAGAAAAACCTACATCCATAAAAATATTAGAGACTATTAACCAAAACAAATACTTAAATTAAAGCACATTATTTAGAAGGTTGTTTCCAGCCTTCACGACACGAAGGGGTTTAAAAAGACAAATCAGAGGGTGAATGCACACCCTAAAAACAACTTTTTCTTGTGCCGATGGTGTCCCAAGTTTTCTTTTTCTACACTTGGTTTCACTCTCATATGTGGTTGCATTTTCTCGAACTGAAGCTCATCCTCACTTTTTTCTTTAAAGCGCTCACCACCAAGGACACACTCTTCAATATTCAGACCTAAGTCTTCACTCAACATATAAATGTATGAACAATCTTCCATCTCACCGGGAGACTTTAGAGACTTAAGGACATTAAAGGTCACTTGTTGGTCATTAACCCTCATCGTGAGCTCGCCTTTTTGGACATCAATTAAGGTTCTTCCCGTTGCGAGAAAAGATCGTCCCAAAATAATTGGGACGTTTTTGTCGGCTTCATAATCTAAAATCAGAAAATCGGCGGGGAATATGAATTTATCAACCTTAACCAATATGTCCTCAATCATTCCCCTTGGATAGGCTATGGATCTATCCGCTAATTGTAACGTCACGGTGGTAGGGCGGACTTCTCCTATCCCTAACTTGTTAAAAATGGACAAGGGCATGAGATTAATACTCGCCCCTAAGTCACACAACGCATGTCCTACCTCTTGGCCTCCTATAGAGCATGGGATGGTGAAGCTACCCGGGTCTTTAAGTTTAGGTGGGATTTTACATGTGAGGAGGGCACTAGACTCTTTTGTCAAAGCCACCGTTTCAAATTCACCCAACCTTCTTTTCTTACTTAGGATGTCCTTAAGAAACTTAACATAGTTTGGCATTTGCTCGAGAGCCTCTACCAAAGGTATGTTAATGTGGAGTTGTTTAAAGATGTCCAAGAACTTCTTAAAATGAGCATCCACATTTTTTTGTTTCATCCTACCAGGAAAAGGAAGGTCTCTAAGGTCAGGTTCTGTGTACTTCGGAGGCATGGATTTCTTTTCTCGCGCTGTGGTGACAGCGTCACCACAGTGGCGAGCAGCAGCCTGTGGGAGCTCAGGACGTGCAGGTGCTTCTAGGGTGTTATGCTCGACTACAACAGGGGTAAGTTGAGCTGGTGGGGTCGCTGAAGTTGAAGGGAATAACTCAGGATAATTTTTCTTGTCAAATTTGTGAGTTATTTCTCCCTCTTCTTGCATGATCGGGATGTCCACTAGGTCTTTGTTGCTCCTAAGCGTAACGGCTTTCACATGCTCTTTGGGTAGGATCTTAGGAGTCTCTGTGTCACTAGGTAATGTGCCTTGTTGTCGACCCCTTAACTCGGATGCAATTTGCCCGAGTTGAGTTTCGAACCCTCTCATGGTGGCGTTGGTTTGACTAACAAAACCATTGGTCTGATTGATAAAGTTTTTCAGCAAAGACTCCAAAGAACCAAGGTCCATAGAGCTTTGTTGCCTGTGCACTTGAGAATGTGAGCTGTGGCTACTGTTGTGAGATTGTGGTGACTGCCCACTGTGATTAAATCCCGGAGGATTTTGGGTTCAGTTCTGTCCAGGACTTACCCCTGGGGGTTGTAGTCCCTGATTTCCTGACCAAGAAAAATTTGGGTGGTTCCGCCAATTCGGATTGTAAGTCTGAGAATAGGGACTATTCCTAGAGTGATTTCCAACATAGTTAACTGAGACAGGATTACTCGGACAATTCTCATAAGAATGATTTTCATCACAAAATGCACAAGTTTCGTTTGATAAATTAGTGTTCATTGCATGCACTTGGTTCTTTTCTCCTATGTTCAAATTATTTTTTACCAAGTTTGTTAAAGCGACTATTTGAGCATTTAAAACGGTGATGGCATCCACTTCACGAACTCCCGATGCAGTTTTTGGAGGAAGTGCACGGGGGTTCGACTACTCAGTATTGTTGTTGGCAACCTTCTCTAGGATGTCATACCCTTCATTATATGTCTTGGCGGTAAACGCACCACCCGCTGTCGCATCAAGGACAATTTTAGCAGCGTTGAAAAGTCCATTATAAAATGTTTCCAATTGGATGCAATGGGGGATTCCATGGTGAGGGCATTTTCTAAGAAGTTCTTTAAACCTCTCCCATGCATCTGACACTGCCTCATCTTCTCCTTGTTGAAACAACAAAATTTCATCTCTGAGTTTTACATTCCTCGTCGGAGGAAAATATTTTTTCAGAAATTTTTCCGCAAGTTCTGCCCAAGTAGAAATGGAGTTGGGCGGTTGAGAATTTAGCCAAGCTTTTGCTCTATCTCTTAGTGAAAAAGTGAAGAGCATTAGCCTTAAGGCATTTTGAGGTACTCCTTGAACTTTAAAAGCGTCCGCAATTTCTAAAAATGATTTTAAATGTAAGTGCGAATCTTCCGACGGTAATCCCCCAAACTGACCCATTGTTTGGATCATTTGGAACATTAGCTGTTTTAGTTCAAAATTTGCGGCTGCAATGTCGGGTCTAAGAATTCCCGAATTTAATTGAGCAAATTCGGGGGTAGCATAGTCCCTTATTCCACGGTCTTTGTCATCGGTAATCTTTACTGTACTTTCGACATTAGGTGGAGGTGGTGGATTATTAAATCCTCCTCCAACGTCACCCATGGTGTTCGGTTGTCGATTGCCTCTACCTCTTCTACCTCGTCTACGTCTCCGAACGGTTCTTTTGATTTCGGGATCTAGAGGTAAAAGTTCACCGTCTTGTAGCTGTGGCATACAACACGGGAAAAGGAAAAGAAAAACTCGCTACTCGGGCTCAAGTGAAAATCAATATCTTAGGATGTAAAATCTTGCCAATCCCCGGCAACGGCGCCAAAAACTTGATGGCAAAAATGCACACGTGTAAAATGTGTCACAATAATGGCGCAAGTATACACCACGTATTGCGTTCGCTTCTCAAGTAATATAATGGTAAGGACCAAATATCGTATCCACAGGGATTGGACTTAACTAAGAATCAGAGATTTTCACGAACTTCCGGTGCAAAGTTAAGGATTTATAAAGTTTGTTTGGTTTATAGCGAAATATTAAATATTAAATTTAACAAATGATAAAAAGCGGGTACGGATGTAAGTTTCCTCCGAGAGTATTTTTATAACTTAAATGGTTAACAAGACCGGTCACAATGAAGTCCCACACGATTTCCTCCTCTCGAAGCTACGTCGTATAGGTTGCGATAACGGTATTATTATAAAATTACCACATTAGCTAACTTTCGGTTTACCAATCTCACTAAGTAGATCTCGAAGATCTTAGCCCCGTTAGTATGGAGAGATGCACATATCTCTATGACACACCAACTCGACCAACATTTTGGACCTTAGTTCGACTATGCAAAAATCCATATCTCTATGTGATTATTAAAGATTTTCTCAAACCTTCTTGCATCACCCAAGCCGTATTCGGGTCCGCCCCTCTCGGGGTCTAAGACCTAATATTAACACACACAAGTGATCGGCTTGTCCGCGTTAAGATGAAGATTCAACTTGGATGACCAAACCGAGAAGCTAGCCAAATGCGGTAACACCCAAGTGTTACATTTTAACCTCTCGGGTTGGCTTACACCCACACCCAAAGGGGGGTTTAGCTACTGGACATAATTAAATACATAATAGAAGAAAAGAAGTGCTGGAAATTAAACTGCATTAAACTGAAAAGTTGTCACTGTGGTCACAGACTTACCACAGTGGCGACGAAATGTAAACTGCAGAATTAAAATCTAACTAACAATACATGAACAACTAGCTAAGAACTTAGAAATTAAAGACTTGGAGAATCTCAGGGAGCTCCAAGGGAGTGATTTGTAAAACTTGAGTAGTGAATGATATGTTTTCAATGCCAACCCAAAGCCCCTTTTTATAGTAAAAAAAAGTGAATAGTGTTTAAAAGGATGAATAGTGACTTTTCTTGAACATGTTTCCTTTTTTTGTCTTCATCCTCTTCTATTCCATGCAAGATTTCAGCCTTGACTCTTTTTCAACCTGCAATTCTCTTTCACAAACTGGGAAATAAAATCTGCAGAAAATTTTCCAGCTGCTGCACTGCTGTGGTGACTCGCCACAACGGTCCTAAACGTCCAGAACTTGATTTTTAAACTATTTCATGACTTTTTGGGTACTTTGGACCAAAGAAAGAGAAAAGGCTCAAAAGGGTCTTTTTAGGATGATAGAAATAAGGGAAAAAGTAAGGAAAAGAAAGACAAATAACCCTAAGATATGAGGGTTATCAATCACTAACACATACAACTCAATTACAATGAATCCCACTTAGTGACCACTATCTTTTGCTCACTAACACTTTCAATTTAGTGACCACATTTTTTTGTCACTAGCCCATCCAACTCAATACAATCATTAACTAACCAATCCCACTTAGTGACCACTATTTCTTGGTCACAAACACATTCAAATTAGTGACCACCATTTTTTGGTCACTAATCCTTTCAATGTAATGGCTATTACTTTTTGTGACAAAGCACAATGTCGTAAGAGAAATTCCATGAGAATTAGTGACCGCTTAGTGACCAAATTTATTTTTTGTCACTAAAATTCATATTAGTGACCAAAAATTAGTGACAACCTTTGTCGTCGTCACTAACGCCATAGTTAGTGACCAAAATATAAGTAGTCACTAAAATTTTGGTCACTAACTAAGTTTTTTCTTGTAGTGTAATTGGTTGGTGATAATAAAGTGTGGTGTTATATATATATATATATTTCTATCACAACAATCTATCCTTTGCATATCTTCTGTTTTGATCCAACAAGAATAAGTGCAATACTTGTAATCGAGACTTAAATTACACATTAAGATTACACCATCCTTTCCCTCTCTTTCTTGGCCATGGACATAATCTCCTCGAGTTGCTGGAGCATTTGATCAGCTTTTAGTCTGGCAGCAGGAGAGAAACTAACACATGCCATAGCTAAGTCCAGCATACGAACCAACTCTTGTTTCCTGTTGGATTTTTTCTTAATGAGATCTGGATCAAATACTTTATCTCTCAACTCTTCCCTTGGAATTGACATCACCCAAGCGGGCAAATCGATCCCTTTCTCTTTCGGATTGCAGGATTTTCTTGTCAAGAGTTCCAACATTATTAAACCGAGGCTATAGACATCCGTTTCCATGTTAGCATCTTGAAATTTCAAGAGCTCTGGTGCATGATTAAAAGGAGATTTTGGTCTGGCATATTCAGTAAGCAGTAATAATAGCCCAACATCAGAAATCAAGGGGTTGTAAGTCCTATCAAGCAACACATTTTTTGAGGTGAGATGTCCATGAACTATGTTTTCCTGGTTGTGTAAATAGACAAGGCCTCTTGTGATGACAACAACTATGCTCATTCTAGTCATCCAACCAAGGGGTTTATGCCAATATTCGCGTTTTGTAGCTGCACATGTACAAACAAGTTGAATTGATCCATACTACAATGACAAGCATTTTGATTTTCTGACCGGTTTTAAATTAAAAAACAAAATGATATTCTTCACTTACTGTGGAGACAAAGTGAAATACTCCCAGATGGGATATAATCAGTGATATAAAATGCCCCGTATTTCCCATGATAGTAGGCCTTCGGAGGCAAGATATTTGTGTGGCAAAGTTTTCCCAGAACTTGATTTTTTCTTAGAACACTATCTTCTTCCAGTAACAACTTTGTCTTGATTCGTCTCACAAGAATTCGTTCACCGCTTTCTATAAACACCCCATATGTGATCCAGTAACTGCTCTTGCTTATCAACTCTGCGCTTCTTTGCAGCAGGTCTTCCCTTGTAAACGAAGATGAATCAAAGTGAATTAATTGCTCAGAAACATTTGAAACAAATTCTGCTATTTCTGTGGTAACTGTTGTTTTGGCTAATTTGTTAGAAGCTTTGTCCCTGTCTTCACCTTCATTATTACTAGCTGACATCCATTTGCTGGCTCGCAGTTGAACTTTGGCCGGAAAAAACGACATGAATTTGTTGATAAATTTCCCATCTATCACAGAAGAGTACAAGTTCTCTTGTAAAGAAAGTATGAGTTTGAGCCTAGAAATGATCTCAGCCATGGTTGGTCGTTGATTTGGTTGATCATGCAAGCAGCGACACGCAATATGGGCAAACTGTTTTAGACAGTTGCTTGAGATTTGCCCCATGAGTTTGGAATCAGTGATAAGGTTTAGCTTTCCTTCTTTGATACTGTTTTGAGCCCATGTTGTCAATCCCCATTGCTCTTCTTCGAGACTCGAATCAACTGCACGCCTCCCACATAGCACTTCGAGCAAAATTACTCCAAAAGAGTAGACGTCAGATTTTCTTGTCAATTTTCCGGTATAGTAGTAACATGGATCCACATACCCAAATGTGCCTTCGCTTACTAAAGATGTTGTAATTGCTGATATTGTTGTTTTGAACCCAAAACTTGCTGTTTATCATAAACAATATACAATGAAGCAATTATTTCAGTTATCTTTATCTGCTGGAAAGTCTTCTTTTTATGATAAACATATATCTATCTCTTGTCAAGATTCTGACGATTGGTTTGGAAATTACCATGTGCATTCATCTCATACCAATTCTTCACATGCATTTCAAAAGAAAATAGGATCCAATTTGAAATGGATACCAAAATCTTGTGCTAACACAGCAGGACCCAAATTCCAGTGGGTAGCTAAGGCGAAATCTGTGTTGCAGGCACACAAAGCTTAAGGAAAATGCGACTTCTGATTATGTACAGATCAGGACTCGTTCTTCAAAGACAAAATAGGCTTTTGAACAAATCAGTTCAAGACCCGCACTTCGATGATCAAAGTGTAGATTCAAATGTTATCATATACAAATCTAAATTTCTTATTTCTCTTATGCAGACAAGTCATACGTGGTTCTTGGACAGCGGATGTTCCAAACACATGACAGGGCAAAAGGAGATACTGTCCAACTTTAAAGAAAAATATTGTGGAACAGTAAGATTTGGCAACGACCAGTTTTCTCCAATCATGGGATACGGTGATGTACAACATGACAGTGTCACGATCAAGAAGGTGAGCTATGTAGAAGACTTAGGACACAACTTGTTCAGCATAGGCCAGTTCTGTGACAAAGACTTAGAGGTCAACTTCAAAGCCAAAAGATGTTCCGTTCGCAATGAAGAAGGCGAAGAACTTTTGGTCGGTAAACGAGAATCAGACCTCTACACAATCAATTTATCAGATGTCCAGACTGACAAGCAAGTTTGTCTACTATCGAAAGCTTCGATGCAACAAAGTTGGTTATGGCATCGACGTCTTTCTCACCTCAACTTTCGGTACATCAACGATCTGGTCATTGGAAAGCTCGTCAAAGGACTTCCAGAGCTGAAATACGAAAGAGAACATCTTTGCACAACTTGTGAAAAGGGGAAGATGAAGACGGCACCTCATAAAACGAAGCCTGAACCAAGTACAAAAGCTCCTTTAGAGTTATTGCATATGGATCTATGCGGTCCAATGCGCACTCAAAGCTTAGGCGGCAAGAAGTATATACTCGTGATCGTGGATGATTATTCGCGGTACACATGGGTCAAGTTTCTACGTACAAAGGATGAAACACCAGATGTTATCATTACATTCCTGAAGACGACCCAGGTGAATCTGCAGAAACCGGTCAAGATTCTACGAACAGACAACGGCACAGAGTTCAAGAACAACAAAGTTGAAGAATATCTCGAATCTGTCGGGGTTTCACATCAATACTCTGCTGCACGTACGCCTCAACAAAATGGAGTGGTTGAAAGAAGAAACCGAACGCTAGTCGAGGCTGCTCGTACTATGCTAAGTCAATCAGACTTACCTCTATTTTTGTGGGCAGAAGCTGTTTCGACTGCGTGCTATACACATAATCGATCCATGATACATCGAAGGTTCAAGAAGACTCCTTATGCGTTAATCAACAACCGAACACCGACAATCAAATACTTTCATATATTTGGATGTAAGTGTTTCGTACTAAACGATAGGGATAATCTCAACAAGTTCAGTGCTAAGGCAGATGAAGGAATCTTCATTGGATATTCCTCTACAGCGACTGCATTTCGTGTCTATCTAAAGAAGACAAAGACGGTGATCGAAAGCATCAACGTCACCTTTGATGAAGAAATGGCTTCAGAACAATTCAGTTCAGAACCCGTTATAACCGGAGTGCTAGCTTCTGGGCATCTCAGTCAGAACCTGCGTCTCAACAGACTAAATCAGACGAAGCTTCAACTTCTACTAACCATTTATCTGATTTAGATTTATTATTTGAATTGTTTTATGATGAATATCTCGGATCTAATGTAAAGAAATCTGTTGTGGTTGACAGGATGGAAGACTTAACGACTACTCATCCAACCAGTTCAGATGTTCCAATTGAATCAAATGCCCCGATTCAACAAGAGATTACAATTCAAATGCCAACTCCAACAGTTGAAGAAGTTCCATGTGATAAAGAGACAGAAGTAGCTGAAACAGTAGGAAATACTGTACAGATCAATCTACAGCCAGATCAAGCTGTACCTGCTGAGCCTTTTGAACCTACCACTTTAACTGAAACAATCATTCCTCCAGAACAAGAAGAAGAAGGTACAAGTGGATTTGTAGATGATACAACAGACATACAATTATCTAGTCCACTGCCTCATGAACAAAAATGGACCAAAGAGCACCCGATAAGCCAGATCATTGCGATTCATCAAAACCGGTGCAAACTAGGTCAACATCAATGAACCTGTGCATGCATGACTCCTTTCTGAGCAAGTTCGAGCCAACTCGAGTATCAGAAGCACTTGCTGATCCAGAATGGGTGATCTCAATGCAAGAAGAGCTGAATCAGTTCGATGCACTTAAAGTCTGGAGACTCGTACCGAAGCCTAAAGGTAAAACCATTATAGGTACGAAGTGGATTTTCAAAATTAAGAAAAACGAAGATGGTACCGTCATCCGGAACAAGGCAAGACTAGTAGCCAAAGGATACAGACAAGAGGAAGGTATAGACTACGACGAGACATATGCTCCTGTGGCGCGATTAGAAGCAATCAGAATGTTTCTAGCCTACGCGGCCCACAAGAACTTCACGGTCTTTCAAATGGACGTGAAGACAACATTCCTTAATGGAATTCTGAAGGAGGAAGTCTACGTCTCTCAGCCAGAGGGTTTTGTCAATCAAGAGAAGCCGAATCACATCTACATTCTTGACAAAGCACTCTACGGTCTGAAACAAGCACCTCGAGCCTGGTATGATGTCCTTTCCACTTTTCTAGTCAAGTATGGGTTTTCAAAAGGTACGGTGGATACCACTTTGTTTATCAAAAAGGAAAAAGGCGATATCATTTTAATTCAAATCTATGTAGATGATATTATCTTTGGTTCTACAAATACTAAGTACTGTAAGAACTTTGCAAACCTTATGGTGTCTAGATTTCAAATGAACTTGATGGGAGAGATGAATTTCTTTCTCGGTTTACAAGTAAAATAGTTTTCTACGGGTATCTTTATCAATCAATCAAAGTACATTAGGGATATTCTTTGGAAGTTCCAAATGGAAAATTCAAAAAGATTGGTACCCCAATGGCACCAGGTACTAAGATTGGCACCGATCCTTCGGGAAAGTCTGTTGATATTAGGACTTATCGAGGGATGATAGGTTCTTTAATGTATCTTACTTCTAGTAGGCCAGATATAATGTTTTCAACATGCTTATGTGCATGATATCAGGCCAATCCTAAAGAAATCCATATGTCTGCTGTGAAGCGCATATTTAGGTATCTGAAGGGCACTGCAGATCTTGGTCTGTGGTATCCTAAAGATACTAGTTTTGAACTAACAACCTACACAGATGCAGATCATGCAGGTTGTATGTTAGACAGGAAGAGCACGTCAGGACATGTGCAGTTCCTCGGTGACAAACTTGTAAGTTGGGGATCAAAGAAGCAACTTTGTGTTTCAACGTCAATGGCTGAAGCAGAATATGTAGTTGCTGCTAGCTGCTGTTCTTAGGTCTTGTGGATGAGAACTCAATTACGCGACTACGGTTTCCACTTCAACAAGATCCCAATTTAGTGTGACTCGAAGAGCGCCATCGCAATAACAGTGAATCCTGTTCAGCACACAAAGACTAAGCACATAGACGTCAGGTATCACTTTATTAAAGATCATGTTGAAAAAGGAACAATTGAACTTTTTTTTGTAAAGACTGATTATCAACTTGCCGATTTGTTCACCAAACCCTTAGATGAAAAGAGGTTCAACTTTCTTATCTCTAAGCTTGGTATGCTAAATCTTAAGATATAATCGGTAATTACCTAACAAAGTTTTCTATTGTATACTTTTTCATTCTTAACTCTGATTGATATCTGCCATTCTATCAAATGTTCATAATCCAAGGGGGAGAATGAGAAGAAATTGACATCTGGTCAATACTACTTCGAGGGGGAGCTCATAAAATGTTGCATGTACCTTTTAATGCCAATCTTTTTGTTATGCAAGATTTTAGGGGGAGCTCTTCAAGTCAAAAAGGGAGTTCGGATATGACTTCTGATTATTTCAAATCAGGATTCATACTTTAAAAAGTTTTACTGCTTTTTGTCTTTTCAGTTTAAGTGAATAGATTTTTACTTTGACTTGACATAAGACTTTTGCAGAATTTTTGAGAGAAGCTTACAAGTTCATATGTTTATGACTTAAAGCTTAGCTTCATGAGATGGAAGAGCAAACGTTAAGGCATAATCCTTTATCTTAATCTCATATATGGTTGAAAGAAGGACAACTTTCAATCATAGAAAACATTGTTTTTAATGTTCAAACCACTTCCCGATTTTTCAACACATTTTATATTTTGGGAGTGTATTTTAAATGTTTTCATGATCTAAATATCTGAGCATCACGTGCATCATAGGAAAACAAGAATCATTGTGCTAGGACTTAGCACAACTTCTATGGAATCACCTTAACCTGTGATTTCTACCAACGAAGTTAATCCTTAGTGATTGAGTGTGCAAAGAGAAAAGAAATGAGTGTGATTAGAGAAAGCTAAATGTTAAAAGAAAGAGCGTGTCAGAACATAGTTAAAAGAATATCACAACTCTGCACCAACTTTTTCTGAGCCGGGTAGCCACATTTCTAATGTTTCACAATTCTTTGGTGATCATTATTGAAACAGGCAACTAACCCATGCCAACTATTGATCAAACCTCACCATCTACTCATTTTCTTCTCAACAAGAAAGTGTTTCACATTTTCTAAGGGGATGCAACACATTTGCTATCTGATTTTCATTTGGAAAATCTGGATATTGAAAAGAAGGAAGTCTGCCCTACCTTCGCACTTCAATCATGCACATTGAGTCTGTGTTTAACTTAATGTTGTCTCAGTGGTTTACACAATTTTGAGCCAATAAGCAATCATCCGTGCTTAATTATTTCTATCACAAGTACGAACACACAAGGAATTTGTTTCTTTGTCATAACGTTTATAGAAATTACCTTTGTGGTGTTTCGATGATTAAATGGAAGCCCTGGGGGAGTCAACATCAAACAACTCCTTTCCAAAGTGTATTCGTTACACTCATTGACTTAGTGTTACTGACAGGCATTCTAACTGATTCATTAGTTGATTCAGGTGTTACATATCTAATTTGTCTGGATTTGCAAAGATCTGGATAAATCTCTTATGAATTGACGAATCAGGGGCTCTAACCAAAAGATTGACATTTCTTACCACAAATTTTGATGAAGTCGTTGCACTTAACATCAAAAAGGGGGAGAATGACTACACAAGAAATGGCAAAGATCACATGTTTCAAGAATCACGTCCACTCTTCAAAGGTGGAGATAATTGTTAGATTGAAGACATGCTGATTTAAGAGCTAAAGAAAGAGATTGCATCTTCTGAGCTGAACAAGAAGACTGAATTGGATAAATCTTTTTATTAAATGATCTTGATCCAAAGGGGGAGATTGTTAGACCACAGTCTCATTGGATTCAAGATCATCCAAACTGAAGATCGCAATCTGAAGCTAAAGCCGGAACGTCGACTCTCGATATAAAAGTCTATGTCTATTTGTTATAAATGTCAATGTAATTGTATTAGTTTACTTAGATTAAATATCTAAGTTATAAGTATTGTAATAGGTAACTTAGTTAACTTAGTTTGTTAAAGTTAGTTTCTAGTTTACTTTATTAGATATAATATCTAGATCTAATATCTAGATATTATGTTTAGGTAGTGTGTTGAACACACTAGTTTTTGTCAAGTGTATCTCTCTACTCCCACACGATCAGATTATCTAACACACACACAAAAACACACAAGAAGGTGAAAAAGAGAGAAAACATAGAGAACACAAAGCAAAGCTTAATCGATCGACCTTGTAATCGTTATTTTATATATCAAACAGGTTGGTAATCATACTGTGTTGTTTTTCTATAGACTTGATAAGTATTGTTAGACCGACACTTATCGGCAGTCTCTTGCACGATTTCAGGTCTGGCGAACTGCTTCTCTCCCGTTTCCAGCCAACACACTGGAGTTCGACACTTTCGCCCATACAATGCCTCAAAAGGTGCCATCCCAATACTTGAGTGGTAGCTATTATTGTAAGCAAACTCCACCAAAGGCAGATGAGAGTCCCAACTACCCCCGAAATCGATGACGCAAGACCTCAACATGTCTTCCAAGGTTTGGATAGTCCGCTCGCTCTGCCCGTCGGTCTGTGGATGGTAAGCCGTACTCAACTTAACTCGTGTACCAAGCTCTTTCTGATACCCATCCCAAAAGTTCGAAGTGAACCGACTGTCGCGATCCGACACGATCGACAATGGTACACCATGTCTCGAGACCACCTCATCGATATAAAACTTTGCCAACTTATCCATCGGTAAAGTCTCGCGCATAGGCAAAAAGTGAGCGCTCTTTGTCAATCGATCCACTATCACCCAAATGGTATTGTGACCTCGAAGAGTTTTAGGCAACTTCGTCACGAAGTCCATGGTGATATGCTCCTACTTCCATTCGGGAATCCCTAAAGACTGAAGGCTCCCATACGGTCGCTGATGTTCGGCCTTAACTTGTGAACACGTCACACAACGCTCAACGTAACGTGCTACGTCAAGTTTCATCACCGGCCACCAATAGTGCAACTTCAAGTCCCTGTACATCTTCGTACTTCCTGGGTGAATGGAATACTTGGACTTGTGTGGATCTTCTAGCAACAACTCACGGTTACCCCTAAACTTAGACACCCACACACGACCGTTGAACAGTTTCACTCCACGGCTATCTTCCGTTAAGAGCAAACGCTATTTTGTCATGACTTCCTCTTTGAGATTCTCTTCCAACAGTGCTTCCACCTGCGATGTCTTGATCTTCTCAACAAGACTAGACACTAGTTCAATTCTCGAATGGGTAGTCCGAATACTCCCGCTATAGTCCTTCCGACTTAGCGTATCGGCCACCACGTTCGCCTTACCGGGATGGTAAAGCAATTCACAGTCGTAATCTTTAAGCAACTCGAGCCACCGCCTTTGCCTCATATTCAGCACTTTCTGGTCAAAGACATACTTCAGGCTCTTGTGATCCGTGTAAAGAGTGCATTTCGTGCCGTAGAGGTAATGTCGCCAAAGCTTCACGGCGAACACCACCGCCGCTAACTCCAGATCATGAGTTGGATAATTCTGCTCGTGTATTTTGAGCTGCCTCGAGGCATAAGTGATTACCTTGCCTCGTTGCATCAACACACAACCCAATCCCATCTTTGAAGCGTCCCTGTAAACCATGAAATCTTCCGACCCTTCAGGTAACGTCAAGATCGGAGCTTCACACAACTTCTTTTGAAGGATCCGGAACGCCTTCTATTGGGTTTCGGTCCATTCAAACTTCACATTCTTCCGAGTCAGAACTGTCAAGTAAGAAGCGATCTTTGAAAAGTCTTGGATAAATCTCTTGTAGTATCCTGCCAGACCCAAGAAACTTCGGATCTCGGATGGACTCTTAGGAGGCTCCCAATTTATCATAGCTTCAATCTTAGAGGGGTCAACCTTCACTCCGACCCGAGTGACCACGTGACCCAGAAACTGTACTTCTTTAAGCCAAAAGTCGCACTTGGAGAACTTGGCGTACAACCTTTCTTTTCTCAACACCTCCAGAACTTCACGTAGATGTTGTTCGTGCTCTGACTCGCTCTTGGAGTACACGAGTATGTCATCAATGAATACAATGACTGACTTGTCGAGGAATGGTCAGCACACTCTATTCATCAAGTCCATAAACACTGCTGGTGCGTTTGTCAGGCCAAAAGGCATTACAAGGAACTCGTAATGGCCGTAACGCGTTCTGAAAGCTGTCTTCGGAACATCTTCTTCTCCTACCTTCACTTGGTGATAACCTGAACGTAAGTCGATTTTGGAAAAACAACCCGCTCCTTGAAGTTGATCGAACAAGTCGTCTATTCTCGGAAGTGGATATCTGTTCTTTACAGTAGCCTTGTTCAACTCACGATAGTCGATGCACATTCTCATTGTGCCATCTTTCTTCTTGACAAATAAGACCGGAGCTCCCCAAGGTGACGAACTCGGTCTTATAAAGCCTTTCTCCAATAGCTCTTGGAGTTGTGCCACCATCTCTTGCATCTCCGATGGCGCTAAACGGTAAGGTGCTTTAGCGATTGGGGCTTCTCCAGGCACAAGATCAATCCGAAACTCTACCTGACGATCGGGTGGCAACCCGGGCAAGTCGTTCGGAAAGATATCTGGAAACTCACGCACAATCTTCTCATCTTCCAGCTTTGATTTCTTTAGCTTGGCATCGATCTTATAGGCTAGGAAAGACGAACATCCTTTTACTAGACACTTGCGTGCCTTTGCCATTGTGATTATTGCCACTTCACCCTTTCTCTTTTCACCATAAATGACAACGACTTCGCCAGAGGGGTTGGGAAGTCGAATCAACTTCTTGGAACACACGATCTTGGCCTGATTGTTTGACAACCAATCCATACCGACCACAACATCAAAACCCCCGACTAACATCGGCAGCAAATCGATCGGGAATTCTCTCCCTTCGATTCCAAGAGTACACTGCTTCAGAACTTCGTGAATCAGAACTTGTCTACCATCTGCTATTTCTACCACTAATGCATCCTCAAGACTAGTAGTGGGCATAGCAATTTTCTGACGGAACAATTCAGACACGAAAGAGAAACTAGCACCCGTATCGAATAAAATACGAGCAGGTACAGAGTTTATAAGAAAAGTACCCGATACCACATCAGCGGATGCCCTAGCCTCTTCGGCCGTCATCTGAAAAGCTCGACCCTGAACCCTCGGAGGGTTCTCCTTCTTCGCCGCCGCACCACCGGACTTGAGCTTCGGGCAATCTCTCTTCACATGCCCCGGTGCCTTACACTCGTAGCAGACCATCCCCACGACAGAACAGTCGCGGGCGGTGTGATCATTCTTACCACACTTGTAACAGAATCTAGAAGTGAAGTTACAGTTACCATGGTGCTTTGTTCGACACTTCGGGCACCACTTTGCTTCCTGGTAACTGCTGAAGTTGCGGTTTCCGACAAAAGGTCGGGCCCGCTTGGGAGGTACTGAACTGCTCTCCCACTTCCTCTTATCAGGTACCACCACTGCTTTCTCAGATTTTCTCTTCGCGAACATTTCCTCCATGAACTGAGCTTCTTCAACCATCTCTCGGAGGTTAGAAGCTTTGAAATTGTGGACCATAGATTGCATGTCTGCTGGCAAGCCGTTGAGATACGCTTTCATCTTGTCTTTCTCTGTTGGGGCAGCGTGCCCCACCAGACCAAGCTTCTCCATAAACTGACGGGTGTACTCTCTCACCGTCAGGTTTCCCTTCACCAGAGACCGGAATTCTTTCTCAATTCGGTCCATTGTTCACTCGTTGTAGAATTCTTCTAGCAACTTCTTCTTGAACTCGGCCCAAGACAACTGAGCCAACACTTCAGGAGAAAGAGTGGATTGGATGATATTCCACCAGATGAGTGCAGTGTCCCTCAGCAGTTGGGTACTGAACCGTACCCTCTGATTATCTCCGCATTCGGAAGAGCCAAAAGCTTGCTCAACCGCTCGGATCCACTTTACACACACCGTCGGGTCATCAGAACCGAAGAATTCTGGCGGTCCGCAACCCAGAAAGGACTTATAGGAACAACTCTTCATATTCCCCGGAGCACCAGGAATCCTGCGCTCTTCCGCCGTGACCCTTATACCAACGCCTCCAGAACCTGCTACGACGTTCTCCACAACCGTCTCACTTCTCCGATTGTTTACGTCGCGGTCCTCCATCGCTTTCAGCAGAAACTCTTGCTGCTTTGCCATCTCTTCCCTCATTGCCAACATCACGCTGGCCAACAACTCGGACTGGGGATTAGCATCCCCGATGACTGGGTGGGACGAAGCCAGGTCTACTCGCGGAATGACCTCTGGCCCCCCACCTAGTCTTTGCTGAACAGGTGGTCGTACAACAATCTCAACTCCTTCTGGCTGACCCGCTGTAGAGGCTGTCGCTTCAAGACCTTCAACACGAGTACGCGGTCTTCCGCGCGTACCTACCATACTGAACTGCTACACAGAGCAGAGGAAGAGATAAGAGAGAGATAGGAAAACACGAAAGGAAAACGTACTACCACATTACCAATTGTCATATTAACAACAAATCAAGCACTCTTATGTACAATATCCTCATAATAACATTAGCTAAGTGAAATTATGAACATACAACACATAATGGTTCTTGTCACCACCACTACAACGCTTGATAAACGTACTTTCCGTCGACTCTAAGACTAACCCAACTTAGAAGCTCTACCCAAATCTCGCGGATCAATTCTTAGTATACTCAGTCTAAGTCTAGACATCTTACCTTCATGCCTAGTTCGCTTAAACTAGAGCTCTGATACCAACTTGTAACGCCTCAAAAATCAGAGTAAATTAAAATATGGAAATCCTGGCAACAAGACGAAAGTATTGCTATAAACCTCCCATAAAGGGGATCCGTCCTTAAGACATTACAAAAACCTGTACAAATATGGGGTTCATCAACAATCTAATCTAGGTACCTATATCAAGATTACATCAGTTGACAATCCATAATTCACCAAAAGAATGGGACTTAACAAATGCCCGGTTACAATACTATTCATCTCCAAAAGCCTTGAGACCAAACTCGTCTCTCAAACCCCGACAGCCCACCGCTAAGGGAAACATGTTATACAAATCATTTGAGAAAAAATGTTAGGCTTAAAGCCTAGTGAGAACATACAGTTCATAAATCTCAAGAGGTATTGACAATTGTAATAAGTAAATCTTTTCAAAGGTTTGGTTGTGCAAAAATACAGCTCTTGATAATAAATGGACAACCGGTCCAAAACACATCTTTCGATGACGGGGATTACCCGATTTACCAAGGATTATAGTGGAACACAAAGTAAGCCACAAAATCCGAGTTATGAGCTAAATACATGGAACCATGGCAACAAACTCTTCAGTCCGTACTACGATGTGAGGGAGGGCCCCTAAGGAACCATGTCATACTCGTTCATTAGACTACATCTGAACCATGGCTAGGATCGGGTCTCACATAACCGTACCTAAGTTGCCCCCGAGGATCAAATGTATCTAACTACAACGGAAGGGGTGTGACCTTCCCAGCCATAAGCCGACTCGATACCTAGGGATCCACTAGTATAGTCATGACTTGTCACAATATTTCATGTGACCAACAAAGCTAGATAAATAGCTTCAGCACATTTATATTTCAAAATGCCATTTTCCAGACTAACTGCTGGTAAGAAAGATAATCGTAAAACCAGTTTATATCATTCTTTCAAATAAGCCTCATACTGGGCAAGTAAAACGTTATTTTACTTCAACAAGATGAAATCCTTCATTTTAGTCAAAAACGTTTCGGGAACTCTATCATATCTCAAAACCCCAAGTTACATCAAATTGAAATAAACGGACAATCCGAAAACGTAGAGATATGTAAGAGTTAAAATCACAGTCTTTGACATATATAATAGTTTAGAAAAGTTAGTAGGAACTCACATCTGTTTCCTTCTTCTTAATCGAGCGCTACCTATGACAACACCGAAAGAATCGGTAAGTCGAAATACAGATAACCCTCTCGCTACCTGACTAGAACTCAAAGACAACAGAAGCTAACAACTAACATAACCTAATCCGGTCGAAGGCAAATACTGGTCGAAAGACAACACCGGTCGAAAGAACTACCGGTCGAACATAACCCACCGGTCGAATGCTCTTCCGGTCGAACACAACCTACCGGTCGAATGCTCTTCCGGTCGAACACAACCTACCGGTCGAATGCTCTTCCGGTCGAACACTCTTCCGGTCAAAGGGCTTCCGGTCAAAGGGCTTCCGGTCGAACACAACCCACCGGTCGAAGGACTTCCGGTCGAGTGCATTCGTCCGGTCCTTTGCTCATCCGGTCGTCTTGTTCATCAAGAACAGTTCGACGCAGACCCAGATCCAAAAATGAGAAATACACCGATCTCAAAATGGAACGGTTTAAAACCTTCACAACAAGATTCTACATGGCAAAAAGCATTCAGATCAAAGTATTAAGCTAGATTCGTACCTTGATTTGTCCGAATCGATCAACCACTTTTCACCTGCTTTTCCTCCTACTCTTCACTTTCTCTCTGGCTTCTCAAAACACGAATCAGATCAAAATGAGATATTAGAAAATATCTCAGATTTGATTTCTATTTATATAGCCCCAGTTACAAATTACCCCTTTGAACTTTGGGTAAAGGTCAACTTTTCACCCAACCCCAAAATTCAGGGTGTTACACATCGAGCCAAAATACTCAAAACCTCTTCATGACCAATGATTAATGCTTTTCAAATAATAAACGTACTCGACCCATACCATGCAATCACACGCTCCAAAATACTTGAATGGACTCCAACCCAGTTTAAGTCGGGACAAAAAGGTTTTCCAAATAGATTTATACTCTTTATCCTTTCAAAACGTCCCATAACACAAAATTAAACCTTTTACCCAAACAAACACTAAAAATGCCTTTTAACCAAATAATCTCATATATGCAGTAAATCACCAAAATACTTCCATATACGTCTCATTTATCAAGGTGCCCAAAAATCCCGAATGTAGGTGTTTTATAAGTTTATAAAGTTAAACACTTCCAAGTAACCAACACTTATCAAGTGATCAGCAGTTAACAATTTCATGTAAAACACAAAACATTTTAAAATGAACATTTTGGCATGTACAACGTTTTTACAAATCAACTTGAACTCGCTTTGCAAGGTTAAGTTAAACCTAGGTTCCAAATCCAACCATTAACCTCCATAAGTGTAGATTCCACCATTTCCAAGCTTTCACTAACAAAAGCTAGGGTTTCTATATAACCCATTTCTTCAAGTCTAGAATAACCAACATCAAGTAAGACTCTTAGATCTACAAAGATCTTTATACTAAAGCTTAGATTACTCAAGGAAACTTACTACTTTAGATATTGAGACTTTCCACTCGAAGCTATCCAAGGAAACCCATCCAACTCTTCAACACGAGCTTCCAAATACCAAACCTTTATGTGACTTAGGATAGATCCACCATGGATGCTCCAAAATACTATCATCAAGCTCCCAAAATCGCCGAAGGAGAGAAGTGAGGAGAGGGAATGAAATGAGAGAAGTGGGAAGGGGAGGTGGGGATGAGAAAACCCTAGAAATAGGTATTAAATCGATCAGAGCACTCCTGCAACCTTGGCCGCAACCTTGAAGTCGCGGGCCAAGCCGCGCCTGCTACATAGTTGCACACAAACAGTGGGTTGTGCGGGTTTAGCCGCGGCTTTGAGGCCGTGAGCCAAGTCGCGCGTGTCCCTGGTGCACCTTTTCACCTTTCGTGTTAAACCGCCCCCCGATCGTTTCTCTCGGTCGATCACTGACTGTTTTCCTTAGCTGATCATAAACTGTTCTTTAGGGAATTACGGGTGTTACGATCCTCTCAACCTTAAGAGAGATCTCGTCCTCGAAATTGGACACCAACCCAAAAACCCATTATCACGTTCAGCGGAATCAATTGATTCCCTATCCGAAAGGGACGCCTTCACGAAGCCTTACCTCATATACGAACCTGATTACATCCCTGTTAAGGTTGCTACTGAATTTCTTAATAATAAGTTGTCATAATCTCAAACCCAAGGTTCGACGTATCTCACCGATGACGGGGTGAATCTCGCGTCCTTATCGAATCATCTTCCTAACAGTAAGACCTCAGTTGCCTCCCAACCTTAAATTGTTCTCATTACAATAAGAATAATCTGCGACCTTGTCTAACCCCCTCCATCAAGGGCATCCAAGCGAGCTTTACCTTTAACTATTTCCAACCGCCCCTCGTCGAATTACGTTACCCTATTTTCCTGCTTTCAAGAATACCATAATCTTTACAGAAAAAAGTCCAACCATAGGTTGACCATACTTTCTTCAATTCTGAGGATCCACAACCAGGTTGACTTTACCCATGTGGTGAAGGAATTCGCGCAAAACTACTGAGTTGATCACCCACTGTTGATATAGAAACAATACATCTAATTCCAACACATCACGCTCTCCTTAATAATCGATTGGTACTTAAATTCTATCTTAGCATTCTTGCCAAATTTCTCCAATAAACAACACCTCCAAGGATTTATCACCCTTTTCCTGATGAAGTTCCTAACACTAGTTTGGTCTGATCCAAATTACGATATTTCTGTTCCCTAAACTAACCAAAGCACCATATCTGCAAATATCAGATTATTCTAAACCCCACGGTTGCACAACTCCCATAATGCATTCAAGCATTGGTTTCTAATCAGCCAGTACTTCGTTGGTTACAGGATTACCAATGATCGATTCTTAATTTCCATCATCTAATCTCCTTAAGGTTACCACTTAAATTGCTAACGTACCGGTTTCATCGAAAGTATGATGAAGCATCCCAACGGTTAATATCCTCAAATCGAATGTCGACACCTATCCTTAAAGCTTTTACACCTCAACCGTGGATGTAACACCATAAGTTTCCTTCCATATTTTACACTGAAGATTCAAAGTTGACACTTATCATGGTACTAAATTCCGACAACCGGATCACCATAATTTTCTTTATCCAAGAAGACTTACCCGGATGGCAACCCTCCCATACACACTTGACGACAACAAATAACCTATCAATTCATATCTAACAATAAGCAAGGGACCACTCGATGCTTTGACCCGAAGGTTTACCGAAACAGGAAGGTCACCACTTAAATAAACGGTGGAGTACATAAATCTAATACCTCAATCATTCATACGTGCATCGTTATAAACTAAAATCCGTCATTCAAAGCTGACCACATGATCGATCATCCGACCCTTCTTTTCTTAAGAACTCCTTTAGTCCTTAATAACAAGTCCTTTCTCAAAGAGGTTTATATCCATAGTTCTAATGAGTTCAAGGTTTTTTGAATTAATATGCCAATTTAAAATCTTATAGAACTTCTAATTGCAAAGCTTCGTAACAATTAGTCATACAAATAAAATCCACTACCGTTTACTCGGTAGTTGTGCAAAGTGGTCACTATCGACACATACACATAAAACCATTTCGAAAATCGTTTAATTATTATTCAAGCTAATAATGACAATAATTAAAGATGCACGACAAAATTTTCAAATGGACCACTTTAGTCCCAATACGCATCAATTTACAACATGAATAAGGAGGTTTTACATGCTAAAACAGTTTATAACAGGCGTTTGTACAAAACTCCCAAAGGGAAAACTCGCGTAATCAAGTTCCAAGAATTTCTCATTTACCCATACAATGACATGAAATAACATTTCCCAACATGACTAGCATATATCAGTTTATTTGCCAAAACTTAGTAAAAGATAAGATGCATGCGAATTGATCAGACGTAAAATAATTTAAATTGACTTCAAGCTGTTAACCGCACGGATAAAACGCTCCTTGACCCGAAGGGTTCGAAGCAAAAGTCTAACACGAAATACCCATGTATAAACCCAAATGCGCAACTATGCAATATGAAGACTCTCAAGACGTCTTGTGCGGTTGCGAAACAACACGTGCAAAACCTGCATGAGACAGTAATGTTAAACAACAACCCGAAAGTTAATGCACACAATGATTTGGTATACGCGTGTTAAAATTCATCTATGCGATGCAAATTGTCATAAATGAAACTCCCGAAGACCCAACTAAAATTTTCATAAAACTTAATGACACAAAATTGAGTGGTGCCAAAACCTTTGTTCCCAAAATAAAAAGCATAAAACGAAGTTACGACTAAAGTGTCATGATTCCAAGGGTTTCCTCTTGTCGCAACGTGATAATAAGTGACACTTTCCAACAAAACTTGCGCAGATTAAAATTCCTCATAAACTCCGACGCAAAGACATGGGAATAACTTTTCCTTTAAAACCTTAACATATGTGGAGGAGATCCAATGTCAAGGTTAAAATATCACAGTTACTTGCCCACTACTCCGAATAACATTAAAATATGGACATTACAATATCCGAAAATAGCATTACACAAGAAACGGGGATGAAGAGATCTCCAATAAAGTTTGCAACCACATGCAATAAAATTTTCATGCATGATTAAACTCATGGTTTAAAATCTAGTGCGTGCTAAACATTTTCTTTTCCAAAATTCCGTAACATGACTCACTTTACGATTTGAGAAATATGAGAAATAAATGATACACTTTGTTTTTGAAATAAATCATATGCATGAATTTGGTCGGCACTCAACGTCTCAAGACCACGCACCTCAAGTTCCTAGACTAACGATTCCCAACCTTCGGGCACACTATTGTCACCCGGATACTCAAACATCTTAAAGTAATAACCCAACGTTTTATCCGATCATCCTACAATTTCTCCTCGAATCATGCCGATTCCAAAAGTCTATGGTTCTAATCCCACTAATCACCCCGACCCGAAGGGTCCACTTAATGCAATCGCCAAGTTTATTGTCACTCCAAGTGACGAACGCTAAGATCATCAATCTCTCCTAACGGCTACCCATCTAGAAACTTTTTCACTGCCCCAACAGTCGTCACATCCAAGTAGTCCAAGTCTACACATGTAACTCATAGGTTCACCAGAACACTGGCCAGGTGCAATTATGAACATACGTTACAAGATTATCCTTGTTACCCTCGACGTGATTCCCGTTCCTAGTGACTCCTTTAACCTCAAAACATCCAATCTTAAAGTGCCTATTGGTGAAATTCTCTCCCTCGATCACTTAAAATGACACTAGTTTAAGTCTAGGCATCCAAAATCAATACCTAATTCTCTCAAACATAAGCTCTGATACCAACTTGTAACACCCTCAAATCTGGTAAGAGCAACTAATTAAAATTTCGATATGTCATAAAGTAAAAGATAAATCTTTGAAATAAAATTCACTATTTAACCTCAACAAATATAAAGTCCAGTCTTATACGAAGACTAGAACAAGTTGGGTATTACTTAATCCCAACTATAAGTTGCTCTTCCCGAAACAAATGCGGAAGACTTCACTAAAGAAACCACTCCTCGAGCACAGGACTAGCACTCCTCTCTTCACAGTGTCACTAGAACTATTCCCAACCGGAACCTGCTGCACATGCCGACAAATGAAAAGGGTTAGGCTAACGCCTAGTGAGTTCAAGAGTTCTACACGAGTAAATATCTTTAAAATGATTAACTTCACTCAAAATCATAACCTTTCAATTGATGTGCTTTAAGACGTAGAAACAACTCTTTTCCAATGTCATACATTTTCAAAGATGGACACCTCATTTCAAACATGATTTATAAATTGATGCAACTTAAACTGACTCAAAACATGAATATGAAATGACTCCCATTTAAGAAACGTGGATAAAACGTTATATCCTAAAACACCCAAATATGAGTGGGGCAAAATACTCGACCAATGAATCATCATCAAAACCACATATACCGTACGTCTGAAAACATGGACACTAGATCCAATACTCACGCGACCGTAGACAAAAGGAATCTAACTATCAAAATATGGGGATGAAATAATTCATTCAAACCTTAATATACGAGGAGGAAGATCCAATATTAAGGCCCTCATTCACTGTCGGCCCAAAAATACCAATCATAATAAAGTAAAACATCCTTATATTTAAAATACTGATAGCCGACAACGGGGGAGACCCGTATCCGTTGAGGGTGGAGGAAACACAAAAGTATGCCACCCATGCAACGTTAATCGCATGACACCTCACGACATCACAACCCAAGTGTCCCTACGATTTCTTTTACAAGCTTCACCTCAAGTCAGTTGACCTTGATGAACATTCCGAAGAACTCCATCCCGAAGGACCGGCACACTTAAAGACTACCTCCCAGGCATTACTTCAAGTGGTGGAGGTCCTAGTGCCTACCTCCTCGACAACACTACCAGACTCAACCCTCCTAACGCTTACTTGTAAAGTTTCCGGTCATAAAACATGGGTACCGGAGTTCAACCCCGCAATACCCAATTGACCATCCCAAATAGACTGACTTACGTGCCTATGGATCCAATGCAACATAATCTAACCTTACCGGACTACACATGAATGACCAAAGCACTCGAGCCCGTAACCAACCTCAATACGCAATACATTGCATTAGTACGTACTTGTTATTCCCTAATTCAAGTTCTAATTGCTAATTAATCAATAAGAACAAGATGAGAATCAAATTCTAATCACATGTCATTGATTATAAAACCAGATTACATTCTCTCTCTACTTTCTCTCTCTAGAAGATACAACAATGAATCTCTTCTCTAATCTGCTTCACACGCTCACTATTCAGACTATAACTCTAATTACAAAGACAAGGACTATTTATACCTACCATTAATAACAAGGAAACAAAACACAATACAAAAACTTTGACTTTTATTACACTAGACTTTGACTTTGATGCTTGAGAGTTGACTTCAGCTTTGACTTCAATCTTCAATCTTCTATGATCTTGTATCCAACATATTTATGCTCTAACAATCTCCCCCTTTGGATTCAAGATTATCTCTAAAAAGATTTTGCAGAATAATCTTCTCTCTTTAAGCTCAGTAAATGTAATCTTCCCCTTTTGTAGAACTTTAGCATTGAGAAGCAGTCTTCTATTTATGCTTGAAACAATATCTTCTTTCTTTGATATTTAACAATCTGTAATCTTCCCAAAGTTTGTCTTCAAACAAATAACAATATCCCCCAAGGACGGTAGAAACCTCTTTCAGACACTTGGAAATAAATTATCTTCAAATAACATTGTATTAGCATCTTCCAGATTTTTAATCTTCTTCTTATAATTTTCAACAGAATCTGCTTGCAGGATTTGAACCATTTGATCTTCCATATCTGAGATCTTTCTCTTCAGTTCTGTATTCTCAGCTTCCAAAAACTTTACTCTTGAGGACATCTTTGGTCCTACCATCATCTTCTCAAGTTGTTCCCACAACTGTTTTCCTGTAGCCTTTTTACTTTCTAATTTGATAGAAATCTCTTTTTAAATCTCATCTGAAAAACATTTCAATATAAAAGATTTGGCTAACCAGTCAACTTCATATCTCTTTTTCTGCCCATCTGTGTACTTATCAGGTGATATTGGAATCTGTCTACTTTCCAATGTTCTACTTTCTCCCAGATACACGTAAGTCCTTGTTGGAATTTTCATTTTTCCTTCCCGTAAAGATAATCTGATATAGTCTCCCAAATCATGTCTGTCAATAAAATCCAGGAACCGGTCTTTCCATTGCTCATACTCTCCTTTGATTAAAACAGGAGGTTTCACATCAGTTCCAGCTGTGAAAGCTTCTCTGGAAGTAGAAATCTTATGTTCCTGACTTTTCTCTTTACGCTTTTCAGTAGTATATTCTTCAACAAAGAAATAATCATCCATTATTCCTGTTACAAAAAAGAACTTGACAAAAGATCGTTAGAAATTCAGAAACAACCTGTACTACAAAAAATTAAATTTGGTCAACCCAAAAAAATCTCAGAAAAATTTAACTTCGCGCAAACAGTGATAAGTGCGTTTGACCTTCGCGCATAACACAATGTGCGAGTTCAGATGTTCACGTACAAAGGACGTGCAAGTTTTTTACTTCACTCAAGAAGGGTCGTGCGAGTTTCTGGTTCGCGCACACCAAGGCTTGCGTTTTCCTCACTTCGCACACGATGAGCTTTGCGTGTTTCTCTTTCGCGCTAAATATAAACTCGCAACCAATCACTTCTCGCAAAGTTTCTACGCGTTCAACACTTAGAAAAATTTCCAATCTTCACTTCTCGCTAAATGGAAACTCACAGAGCACAACTTCTCGCAAATAGCTCTTTTCACGCATACTGAAGCAAGTCAACAGTACAAACTCGCAGGCAAGGACATGCGAGTTTCTACTTCTCGCACCAAGCACTTTGCGAGTTCTTCGTTTCAAGAATGTTTTTAGGCTTGTGCGAGTTTTTGGCTTTGCGTGTTCTTCATCTGCGCGTACTTTGAATCTTGCGAGTTCTTGGGTTCTTCGTTCAGAAACTTGATGTTTCAACTGAAATTGATCTAAACCTTCTTCAATGGACTTGAAACTTCGCAGATATCAACTATTCCATATCTCGAACACATTACAAAAGATTAATTTCAGATTGAAACATCAAAAATTACAATTTTGATCTCTAACAGTACGTTTCTATTTTCAAACAAAAATCCAAGAAAATTCACAATTCTCATCAAATTGATGTGAATTAAAAGAAACAATACAAATAAAAATCAATCTAAACAATAAATCGATTCTAATACAATCAAATTCAGATCAAAATCAGTACTGTAGCTTGAAAATCAAATTTTCACAGACGACTTGCTAGTTCTACAAAATGTCGACCAAAAATTCTTCAAATCAACCAGTTTCTAAATTTCTTTTACTCTGATACCAATTGTTATTCCCTAATTAAAGTTCTAATTGCTAATTAATCATAACAACAAGATGAGAATCAAATTCTAATCACATGTCATTGATTATAAAATCAGATTACATTCTCTCTCTACTTTCTCTCTCTAGAACATACAACAATGAATCTCTTCTCTAATCTGCTTCACACGCCCACTACTTAGATTACAACTCTAATTACAAAGACAAGGACTATTTATACCTACCATTAATAACAAGGAAACAAAACACAATACAACAACTTTGACTTTTTTTAAACTAGACTTTGACTTTGATGCTTGAGAGTTGACTTCAACTTTGACTTCAATATTCAATCTTCTATGATCTTGTATCCAACATATTTATGCTCTAATAGTACGTCATAACTTGACTCTACATTAAGCCATATAAAACCGGACAAGTGTCCTCAAGACTCCTTTAAAACGACATCTACCCAAAATACTCAAAACCTCTGCATGACCAATAATTAATGCCTTTCAAATAATAAATGTACTCGACCCATACCATGCAATCACATGCTCCAAAATACTTAAATGGACTCCAACACAGTTTAAGTCGGGACAAAAAGGTTTTCCAAATAAATTTATACTCTTTATCCTTTCAAAACGTCCCATAACACAAAATTAAACCTTTTACCCAAACAAACACTAAAAATGGCTTTTAACCAACTAATCTCATTTATGCAGTAAATCATCAAAATACTTTCATATACGTCTCATTTATCAAGGTGCCTAAAAATCCCGAATGTAGGTGTTTTATAAGTTTATAAAGTTAAACACTTCAAAGTAACCAAAACTTATCAAGTGATCAGCAGTTAACAATTTCATGTAAAACACAAACACTTTAAAATGAACATTTTGGCATGTACAACGTTTTCACAATTCAACTTGAACTCACCTTGCTAGGTAAAGTTAAACCTAGGCTCCAAATCCAACCATTAACCTCCAGAAGTGTAGATTCCACCATTTCCAAGCTATCACCAACAAAAGCTAGGGTTTCCATATAACCCATTTCTTCAAGTCTAGAATAACCAACATCAAGTAAGACTCTTAGATCTAAAAAGATCTTTATACTAAAGCTTAAATTACTCAAGGAAACTTACCACTTTAGATATTGAGACTTTCCACTCGAAGCTAACCAAGGAAACCCGTCCAACTCTTCAACCTGAGCTTCCAAATACCGAACCTTTATGTGACTTAGGATAGATCCACCATGGATGCTCTAAAATACTATCATCAAGCTCCCAAAATCGTCCAAGGAGAGAAGTGAGGAGAGGGAGTGAAATAAGAGAAGTGGAAAGGGGAGGTGGGGTTGAGAAAACCCTAGAAATAGGTATTAAATCAATCAGAGCACTTTCGCGGCCTTGGGCGCGACCTTGAAGTCGCGGGCCAAGCCGCACGTGCTACATAGCTACACACAAACAGTGGGTTGCACGGGTTTAGCCGCGACTTTGAGGTCGTGGGCCAAGCCGCGCGTGTCCCTGGTGCACCTTCTCACCTTTCGTGTTAAACCGCTCCCTGATCATTTCTCTCGGTCGACCACTGACTGTTTTCCTTAGCTGATCATAAACCATTCTTTAGGGAATTACGGGTGTTACAGGGATGAGGTCTAGCAAGAAGTTTGAGACGGTGGTTGACCGAGGAGTAGTTTATATATAATTATATATATATACACACACACACACATATAAGGGCATGTTCTATTACATACCTAAATTGTTAGATTGGGAGAAACTCTTGAAAAAAAACCCGAAGAACCCATCCATATTGTTAGATTGAGATGATCCAATGAATATGGTTAAAAGGGTTGTTATAATCACTTTTTAAAGAAATATATATATATATATATATATATATATATATATATATATATAGAGAGAGAGAGAGAGAGAGAGAGAGGAAGGTTCAAACGAGAACGTTAACTATTTAAGAAAACAAGAAAACAACATATCATGTGCAAAATGATATACGATTCGGCATTAACGGCAAAAAATGGACGCGGGCAACTTTGGCCGCGACTTAAGTCACGGGCAAGGTCGCATGAATCATATATGATTTTGTATTAATTTGGTCATTCTCGTGTTTTCTTAAATAGATATTGTTCTTGTATGGACCCACCTAAAGGTAAACTACAATTTGGTCTTTTGAGTAAAGACAAAACAGATAAGACAAAAAGGGTAAAAAGACATAAATGCTCCTTACTTAACGGATATATTTAACATGAGTTATTAGTGACCAAGGATGATTTTCAAAGCAAAATGTAAAATAGGGACGATAACTATACTTATATATTAAAGTCTAGGGACGATTTTCGTAGTTGGGTGTAAACACACGGACCAAAATTGTAGTTTACTCTTTTTTTCTTTTTCCTCTTTAATATTTTACCGTTTAACCACTTCCGTTACATTAGTTTTTTAGCTTTTATTTGTACTTTTTCATAAAATAAGTTCATTCTCATACTTATATATAATGCTGTGGACAGGGGCGGAGCCACCACCTCAACCCCTCACCCCTTCAATTATTTTTTGACGTATTCATATGAGGCACAATTTTTTATTTTATAATGACCACCTCCACAATAACTTAAGAGGCCTGGACCTTTTTTTTTCATTCCCCCGCCTTCTCATGACTTATTGACCACAATTTCACATAACACATCTACGACTTGGCTGGAACTCTAGAAGAAACGATCACTCACCTCATCTCACCCCTCCCCTTTTCCACCGGTGACTGTGTCTGCCGGAGAGCCATACCATCGGCGCTAACGAAAGGAAGTGCCTTTCTAGTTTCCAACCTGTGAACCTGATTATGTGAACCAATACTGTCTAGTACTGCTTGCTGGAACTTGGAAGCCCGAAATTCCATATTGATCTCTCTGCCTCTGTTTACACTCTCCTCAACTTTGGGTTCTATTTTGGGTTTTGTTAAGCTTGACGCTCTTCATTTGTTACCCTTCATGATGGTTCTACTTCTGCAGGTTTGGGTTTTTTTAGTTTGAAAATTTGTAATCACTTTTTTTTATCAGTTAAATGCTTCTTGTTTTTAATATTTTTCCATAATGAGAGATACTTTATGTTGATTATGTTAGAACTTTTCTGTTAGAATTTAGATTGTTTTTACTCTTTTCCTTGAAACGGTATTAAAATTGGTTGTGTTCTACATTGTAGGGATGTAAATTGTATAATATATGTTGACTTACATTTATATTTGTTTGATTTATTGATTAGTTTAATTTTTAACAGTCATGGATAAATTTTTAATAAAAAGAAAAACAACCGGCGTTCGTCATCGATGCCAGATAAGCATAATGTTGAAAGTTGTAAACAAAGTCGTGTGGAAATCAATTTACCGGATCTTCCGGCTGATCCTGGATTACGGATTAGGATTTTGGATTACAATCCTAATATTCGTGAAGTTCGCAGAGCATATCTATTGAAATGGCCTTGCCAACCTCGAAGCCATGATTTTCCTAACAGTGCATTTGGGAAATATCACGAAGATTCAACCCTTCTTGGTTTGATGAATTTTCTACTTGGCTTGAGTATAGTGTTCGTAAAGATTCAACTTACTGTTTATGCTGCTATCTTTTCAAACAAAGTGTTGGAGATCAGGGGGGGTGAGACTTTTGTTTGATTAGGCTTTACAAATTGGGCAAAGAAAGAAAAACGAACAATTTATATTGGAGGCGTTTATAGTGCTCACAACGAAGCGTGGGGCACATGTGAAGCTTTGTTGAACAAAAAGCAACATATTGAATCTCTTATCATCAAACATCCAGACCAAGCTAAGAGGGATTATAAGTTACGTTTGAGTGCATTGATTGACTGCATTCAGTTTCTCTTGAGACAAGATCTCACTAGTACAAAAATGACTTTTTGTGACAGTTTTGAAAAATAGGTTTGTAACAGTTTGATAAAAAAAACCGTTATAAAAAGTCACATACAAAGTTAGAGAATTGTTTTAGTAATAGTTTTTATAAAAAAACATTACTATTACAAAAGGCATAGAAACATAAAACAACGTTTTAGATAAAAACTTTAATAAAAGATCCCCTCACGTAGCGGTTTAGTACAATTTTGAAAAACCATTGCTATATTTTGTGATGGTTTTTAAAAACCTTTGCTTTATAAGACCTTTTAGTAATGGTTCTTTGTCTAAATCATTTCTTTATGTCGTAATGGTTTTGAAAAAATGTTACCGAAACTAAAATATGTATAGCAACGTTTATTTGAAAATTGTTTCCAAAAGTCACCATGTTCTATGGAAACGGTTTGCAAAATTTGCGTCACCAAAAGTTAGTATATGACAAGGGTTTTCGAAAAATTTACGTCACCATATGTCATGCTTTGGTAATGGTATTAAAAGATTTACATCACCATATCTCAAGCTACATTGACGGTTTTGAATAACTTACGTCACCATATGTCATGTTATGGTGACGGTTTTGAGTACGATACCATATGCCATTCTACCATAATGGTTTTGAAAAATAAATGTCACCATATTTCATGTTATGGTGACGGTTCGAACAATTAATGTCCACGTAAGTCATGTTACGATGACGATTTTGTATAATAAACGTGACCATATGTAATGTTATAGTGATGATTTTAAATAATAAATGTCAACGTACCTCATGCTATATTGATGGTTTTGAACAATATACATCATTGTACGTCGTGTTACGATGACAATTATAAAAAATAAACGTCAAGGTACCTCATGATATGGTGAAGGCTTTGAAAAATAAATGTCACTGCAAGTCATGTTACAGTGACAATTTTGAAAAATTTGTCAGCATATGTCATACTACGGTGACGGTTTAGAAAAATAAATGTCACCACACATCATGCTGGTGACGGTTTTGAAACATAAACATTATCATAAGTTATGCGACAATGGCGGTTTTGAAAAAAAAGAGTCACCCTATGTCATGCTATGGTTATGTTTTTCAAATAATAAATGTTAATGTATGTCATGCTAATGTGATGATTTTAAATAATGAACGTCACTTGTTATCCCAGTTTAATCTAGTTGATTAACAAACACACAAACACAATAATAATCAAGAGATATAAATATTAACAAAACATACCAATCCCTTGAATAAACGGTTAAACCTTGTGTGTTCTTGATACCCTTGAATACAGAGAAAACTTGCTACCTCACTATATGATTATGAAAATAATTGTGAGGATTAACCTAAAACCTAAATTAATAAACACTTTAAATACCCAAACTTTTAGGCCTAATGGGCTTATAGGCTTGAGGCCCAATAGCTAATAACTGTTTACTTATTACATAATAAACCCTCTAAATAACTTTGACACAATTGCAGTTTAAACCCTGAACTTTAACTTTAATCTTGAATACAATTATTTGATCCAACAATCTCCCCCTTTGGATTCAAGATTAAAAAAAATTTTGCAATTGTCTTCGGGTCTTCACTTGTATTCTCTTTTCTTCAGATATGTCGTTGATCGCTTCAAACCTTGATATCTTTAAAATCTTTGAAATCTTCAGATCTTCAGATTGTATTCTCCCTTTTTGTATCTTCTCCCCCTTTTTGATGAGTGGTGAGAATCATCATCATCAAAACTTTGCAAAACAATCTCCCCCTTTTCAAGACAATCTCCCCCATTGTGTATGATCACGTAAGCACAATCTTCATGTAACGAGCCCTGTATGGAAATAAGAGCAGTCTTCTCAGGTATGGAAATAACGTAAGCACAATCTTCATGTAACGAGCCCTGTATGGAAATAAGAGCCCCCTTTTTTTTAAGAATAACCAGGAAAAATAAAGCACTGAAGTGCGGGTCCTAATCTGATGTGATTAGAAGCCATACTCCATTGAGGTACGGGTTCTAAGCTGATTTACTTAGAAGCCATTGTTCTTTCTCCCCCTTAAACCTTGGGTGCCTGCAACACAGATTTAGCTTTTGGTACCCACTGGTAATTGGGTCCTAATGAGTTAGTTGCAGTTCTAGTGGGAGAGATGAAATAAGAACCATACCAGTTATTCACATAATCTTTTCTTACAAAATCATTTGAGCCACAATAGGAACAACTAATTTTCTTTTGTGCTAAGCTGATCAGTTGATGGATTGTGTAAACCAGATCAAGTTTGCCAAAAGTTTTACCTTTTGTAGCATAGTTCCATTTAGCATTTGATGTATGCACATATGATTCTTCTTTCTTCTTCTCCTCCGAGGATCCTTTAACTCTCCAGATCCAGTTTCCTCTTTCTTTCTCATCATGCCTTCTCCAGAAGCTTTTCTTTTGAGACTTAGTCTTCTTGAAGTTACCTGAACCATCAACATTTTTGTCATAGAAAAGGTTAGAAGGACGAATCTGATTAGTAGATTTAGAAGTAAGACTATCATCTGAATCACAGAAAGGATTATAAAAAACATTTGAAACATGTGAACTTGAAGTTGTTTTTAATGAACTATCTGAATCAACTAGATCATCTCTTGGTGATTGAGCTATTGACTCTGGCGTCTTGTGCTCAGTCAACTTCACCTTGAATACGATATCTTCAAGTTCCTTTATCTTTGAAGACAAACTGTTTCTTTCCTTTTCAATCAGATCAAACTTCTTATGTAGCTCATATTTTGCATTCTTCTCCTTCATGATGTTTGTTGACAATTCAGATAGCTTTCCTGTTAGCTTAGCTATCTCGGTCTCAAATATTTTCTTTTCTTCAGAAAAGTCTTTATTTATATCCTTCAGCTCAACTTTCTTCTTCTCATTCTCAACCTTTTCTCTCTCAAGAATGATGACCTTCTCAAAGTCTGAAACTTGTTGAGAAAGTTTAACACATCGAAGCTCTAAAGATTTCTTCTCTTCAAAGGCTTTTCTGGAGAAGTCAGAGAATTTCTTGGCAAATTCTTTTCTCTCTTTCTCAATCTTCAACATTTCATCTTGAGCTGTTGTATTGTCTCTGTCTTGGGTTGCCTTTTCTTTCAACATTTTAATCTTAACCTCAAGACTGAGAACTTTTTCTTTTAAAGAATCCCTTTCAGCAAAAATTCGAGACTTTGACTTTCTAAGCTCTTCAGATGTCTCACAAGCAATGTTTGCTCTTCTTCTCAATTCCTCTAGCTCTTTTTGCATTAGTTCCTTCTTTGACCATGTTGAGCTAGATTCAGATCTTTTTAGCTTTGCTTGAAGGTCTAAGATCTCTTTTTCTTTAGACGCAATTATTCCTGCAAGATCAATTATAGAATCAGAATCTTTTGAATTTTCTTTTAAAGCATTGACCTGAATAAGAAAAGATGAGTTCTGAATCTTTAGATTTTCAATCTCAGCTTCAAGAGGTAACATCTCGGATTTGAGCTTTGTAATCTCCCTTTCACAATCATCAGCCCTGTCTCTATTTCTTGACAACTGTCTAGCAAGATATTTAGCCTTTTCTTTTACTTCAGAAAGAGGCATGTTGTTAAAATCAAGGCTGAAACCTTCAGACATATTTAGCTGATTCGACATCCTAGCTGTATGGTTAGTAATTAACTTATCTGTACCAAGACAACCAACTAGATGAGATCGTTAGAATCAAGATAAAACCACACTAAAAAATTTTCAGAAAAATAAATTTCCAAAAAATAATTAAGTGCAGAATTTGCACAGTATAAAACACAAAGAAATAATACTAAAGAATGAAATTAGGAAAAAATTTGATCAAGCACAAAACTTTTGTCCCCCTTCGCAGACTTATTACGCAAAAGTGAACAGTGAACAGTACTTGCGCAAAGTGAACAGTACTTGCGTGTCTAGGCCATTGCGCAAAGTGAAGGTTTGCGCGTCACTTGGGTTGCGCAAAGTGGAGGTTTGCGGGTCTAGTGGGTTGCGCAAACCGTGTTCGACCGGAAAGATGTAAAGACCGGTATTTTGTTCGACCGGGAGAGTGTACGACCGGTAAGATGCACGACCGGGAAACTTCTTCGACCGGTATCGAGTTCAACCGGTATTGATGCTTCGACCGGTAGCTTGTAAACCGGACAAGAAAGTTGACCGGTATTGGGTATTCGACCGGTAAAGAGATAGGACCGATAGGTGAACTCGACCGATAGAATGATATGACCGGGAACCCGTCGACCGAGACGGTATGGACCAATAGTGCCTTTGACCGGTAATGTGGACCGATAATGTGCCTTTGACCGGTAAACTTGTTTCGACCGGTATTGGTCTTGACCGATAAAAGCTTTGACCGATACAATGTATTGACCGATAACAGATATAGATCGATAATCTACCTTCGGCCGATAATGATTATTCGACCAATATGTTCTTATTAAACAACCCAGAACGTCGATGAACAGAACAAATAATCAACCCAGAAATCAATCACGAACTCAAAATTAAGTGCAGAAATCAGACTTTGGTATCCAATAACATGTATCGATTATTAGGCAATCAAAGTCAAAAGCCAAAACCAATCTTTCATGCATCAATTTTGACGAACACAGTGTTAACTTTTCACGAACCCAGAATTCACAAAATCCTAAAAATCTAATCACTTGATGATTTATAATGCGATTAATTAATCAGATAGCATTCAGAAGCATGAACCTCAACTAATCAGATCAACTTTAAACCTATAAACACATTAATTCATGTAATCAGATGAACAGTAACTTTCGATGAACAGTAATATAATTTTTTTTTTGATTCTTTAGGCTCTGATACCACTTGTTATCCCAGTTTAATCTAGTTGATTAACAAACACACAAACACAATAATAATCAAAAGATATAAAGATTAACAAAACATACCAATCCCTTGAATAAACGGTTAAACCTTGTGTGTTCTTGATACCCTTGAATACAGAGAAAACTTGCTACCTCACTATATGATTATGAAAATAATTGTAATGATTAACCTAAAACCTAAACTAATAAACACTTTAAATACCCAGGCTTTTAGGCCTAATGGGCTTATAGGCTTGAGGCCCAATAGCTAATAACTGTTTACTTATTACATAATAAACCCTCTAAATAACTTTGACACAATTGCAGTTTAAACCCTGAACTTTAACTTTAATCTTGAATACAATTATTTGATCCAACAGTATGTCATACTATTGTGACGGTTTTGAAAAATAAATGTCACCCTATGTCATGCTACAATGACAGTTTTCAAATCTAAATGTTACCGTATATCATGTTAGGTAAAGGTGATAATTGAGGAACGTCATAGCATGTAATGTTACGGTGACAGTTTTGAATGATGAACGTCACTGGATGCCATTATATAGTGATAGTTTTGAATGATGAACGTCACTGGATGTCATTATATAGTGACAGTTTTGATGAAGTTACGCCACCGTATATCATGATGCACTGACGGTTTTGATAAACTTATATCATTGTATGTCATGTTATGGTGATATTTCTAAATAATAAACGTCACTATTTGTTATGCTAAGGTGAAAAATTTGAATAATAAACGTCATTGTATGTCATATTAATGTGATGGTTTGAAAAATATACGTTGCCATTTGTCATACTACGGTGACAGTGTAGAAGGATAAACGTCATGATATGCAATGTTACAGTGACAATTTTGGTTGGTAAACGTCACTGTATGTCATGTTATGGTGACAATTTTAATAAATTTATGTCACCGTATGTCATGAAGCGGTGATAATTTTGAGAAAATTTCTCACTGTATGTCATGCTATGATGACTTTTTTGAATAATAAACGTCACTATATTTCATACTACAGTTATCGTTTTTAAAAATAAATGTCACCATATATAATAACCGGACTTTTATATTGAACTTTAAGTGAAAAATTAGTGTTTGGAGTTGGTCATTGCTTTGTATGCTTGTACATATAGCATATGGACTTAAACTGAACTAACTTTGTTAAACATAACCATTAGAGGAGTTAAACATAGATAAGTGAAACTATAATTAAACCAAAATGTGAAGAATTGCTCTAATCATTGTAAGGATGCATTTCACGAAACTTGAGGGACCAAAAGTGAAAATCTGAAAACATAAATACAAAATTTGAGATTAATAATATCATAATCAAATTTTATTTTCATCTTCTTCACGTCTCTTCTTCAAACCCTAATCCAAACCCTCTTCCATGAAATTAAGCCTCATATCATGATCATATGATGAAATATTGAAGATTTGAAGCTAAATCTTGAAGATAAACCATTGAGTAAGCTTATAATCTTAAAATCTAGGTTATTTGATGAAAATACTTATTAAGTTTGTGTGTATTCTTGTTGTTAGGGGCTGGAGTTTGTAAGGGATTGAAGGAATCCACATCTTGAAGATTTTGTAATCATCGTTAAGGTAAGAAATTAGTAAATCTTTGATTAGAGTTTGGTAACCTAAAATTCTTGTGAGTTTTCATTATGTGATGTTCAAGACTGTAAAACCAAAATAAAATACTTCAAATTGGTTCATAGATGGTTTAGAATGGTTACCAAATCAAGTGGTAGTGTTGATATGTTAAAAATAGTTAAATTTGTGTTGTTTAAAGGAAACAAAAAGTTGTTGATGGTTTAAAAATATGTATAAAATGAACCATTGATTCAATTGAGGTGTGTGATATACGGTTGGAAGTATTAGTGTCTATACAACTGTTATGAAGAGTCCGAAAGCTAATTTTGACCTTAAGTGTGCCAAAATACTGAATTATAGTAGCCGGTCTCAGTGTACTCAGAATTTGCACATTGTTAGTATAAAATTCATATAAAATCGGTCATCGCTTCAAATAACATGAATCTTGTGCAATTGGAATCCTAAGAGGTAAATTTACAATTCTCATTTAGACAATAACACCAAAGTCATCCCCTAAGTATGAGTAATATGTCAAACACAGAGATTGACAGAAGCTGAAATGTGCAGGGGAATTTCCATTTGCAATATTTTGGTAATAATGGTAATCATGGTATAATTATAAGTTATATTACTTGATGGACACAAGATTAAATGTGAAGGGTGCCAATAGGCTAAAGAGATAAAACAAATATAGGTAACCATGGTATAATTCTAAGTGTATATTACTTGTGATATGAAATCCGATTAGCAAGGATTGGAAACATTGGCATTTGAGCATCGTGTTGGATTATCTCGGCTATATAAAGGTACAAATATCTTATTAACTTGAAACATGAGTGATCTATTGTTGAGGGTCATTCCATTTAAATTTGATTTACCGAAAAGTAAACTTGAGGTTCAAAAATATCTCAATGATGTTGTTTCTTGCATTTTCATCATGTCATTATTTTGTTGAATTCCATTTGGTGTCCCATTAGTTGAGCACGACCTAGGAATGTTCCGAAGTCAGTTGCCCCTAATAGGGACCGTTGGCCCACTTCTTGAGTTTTACTCCGAATGCTGAGGCGCGAATGGAATTAATGAATATGATTTGTTGACTCGGTCCAATGACCATGAAATTATCGAATTGAGAATGACACGACTAGGTAGAGTCAAGCCATATTGATTTGTTCTTGATTGTTGTTATATGTTTGTGATCTGGTTAGATCACATTAGTTGTGATCCTTTACCCAGACACTTAGTCGGGGAAACCGACCGTGATACCTCCATGGTGGCTATAATTACTATGGCATCCTCAGGTATGCATGGAGAGTGCGCTGACCTGATTCAACCATGGGGGAATGTATATCATAGGAACAAAACAGAACTAGGACTGCTTTAATAGTAGTCAAGGGTAAGTAGGTGTCGTGCCCACACAACTAGTTCTCACTTATTCCCATAGAACCGTAAATTCTTTGGGAACAACAGGTTTAGTGTATTAGGGTGATTTATGTGAACTTGAATAACACGAAACGCGGAACGACTGATTTCGTGAACCCCTTTGTAATATCTTTGTGATATTCGATTGATTTATTTTATCATTTCATGATTATAGGGATACTTTTTACTTACCCTATATTGTTTATTATTGAATTTGTTGATCTGTTCACTGAGTTATTGCTCAGCCAAATTTGTTATTCTGTGGTAGGTTATAGAGACAGACTGGGGGATTATCCGGGTTGAGAGACCAGGAGTGAATATTTTGAAGACTAACTTACCGGACAACCTCACTTTTGTATAGAAATTTATGGGATTGTATATATATGTACATTAACGTCCGGTTGTCTATAACTATTACTATTTTGTTGTAAAGTTTGCTTAGTTGCTTTGTATGTGTTTAAGCGAGTATAGCTAGTATAGGATGTTATACCATATGTCATGCTCTTGTGACGGTTTTCAAAAAATAAACGTCACTGTACGTCATATTATGGTGGCAATGCTGAATGATAAACGTCACGGTATGCAACATTGATGTGACAGTTTTGAATCATAAATGTCACCGTATGTCATTTTATAGTGACGGTTTTGATAAAGTTACGTCAGTCGATGTCATGATTCGGTGACGGTTTTGAGAAATTTACCTCATTGTTTGTCATGATACGATGATGGTTGAGGATTCTATGTCGTTGTATGTCATGATATGGTAACAATTTTCAAAAATTTATGTCATTGTATGTCATATATAGTAATGGTCGGTCCAAGCCTCGGGTTGACATGTCATTTTGGATACGTTTTTTTTTGTGGAAACCAATATTTTCATTTTCTATTTTTGGTAAATAATTGTAATGTTTATAACATATTTTTGGTTGACAAAAAAATCAAAAGAAAAAGAACTTAGACTAGACCGAGTCTGGTCTAGCCCTGTTTGCCAAAAAGCCCATCCCCGTTTTCCAAAAAGCCCAACCTGGTTTCCACCTCGTTTGGATAATCTCGCCCCCAGACCAGCCCAACTCAAATATTCTAATTTGAACAAGGACATCTGTTATTTATTTGGTCAAGACTGAATTAGAAAAATCCCAATCCAAGACTAATTCGGGTTGATATGCATATTCGTCTTGGTCTTTTTGTCCACCTTCAATAAAACTACAATATTTACTTTATATAATTCAAGAAAAAAAAATAGTCCAACAATTACTTGCTAAAGATTAACAATTTAAAATTTATGTCTTTAGATACCTAATCTTTTTTCTAATCCCAAAAACAATCCAAAATTTACGTGGAATAAAATAATAATGTATGCATCTTTATGACAAATCATAAAGAGATGTATACTATAAGAATATGAAAAATATGATGGTGAATTTTATGGAATGCATGGGTAATAAGATATTGATGTACCCTTGGATTCCAAGATTGTTCAGTTTGTGAAAAGCAACACATCCAAATTGTATTTTACCGAAAACAAATCTGGTTTAGCGGTAATCACCTGGGGAGTACATAGCGCTCAACCCGGGTTCGATTCCCTGCATTCGCTTTGTGGCCACTGGGTTTAATCTCAGAGCTGCATGCTTTAGCAGTCGGTTGCTTTGCCAGGGATTAGTCTGGGCCATAGGCCCAGGATACCCTTTCAAAAAAAAAACATATTTAGAGTTTTTAGGTTGATTGATACTAAGTTTGCTTTAACATGACAATGGTATGCAACTATAAAAAAAAGAAAGGTTTTAATATTTTGTATAAAAAACAATGCATGACAACTAACGTACAAGTATTATTTTGAAAATTTCGGCAACATAATTACTGTAGATTAAACATTTCCAAAACATGTATAATAACACAAAATGCTAACCAATGAAACAAAAAAGAACAACTATGGCACAAAGTGAATGAAAGAAAAACAAATGAAAATAAATATAACAAATATGCTAGGTAACGTTATTTTCCAAAAAGTTGTTCAAATCCTTACATCTTCTGAACGGTGTTGAAGATGTCGTCATATTTTGTAGGATGGTCTTCCATGTGCTAATATCTGAGTCTTTCAACGCCTGCTCAAAAATTGGAAAGAAAATAATGTGAAAATTAGTACAAACAGTGTGCTCATATATAACTTGCAAAACGAATAAATTAAAGTAAATAAAGCAATATGATTACAACAATGTATGTGTGTGTATATCTATCTATCTATCTATCTATCTATCTATCTATCTATCTATCTATATATATATATATATATATATATATATATATATAACAAGAACCTTATTGAGATGAACATGAACAACAAGTCCACATATAGAAATTCTAGACTTTGTCTTAACTTCGACCTTAATAGTTGATAAGCCAAGATCACAAGATTTGTAGAGAGAGAATCTAGAGAGAGAAAAGTGCGCTCAATGTAACAGTAAACTTGTATTCAAAAATGTGTAAAGTTCTTACAACCAAACAAGCCAAGGGGACTTAAATACCCCAAGGCATTTACAAAACATAAAAGAACAATAAATACAATGATTACTATAAAAACAGATCTAACAATCCCCCCCTTAGTAATCATTGGCGCCGAGGTCTTCAAAAAAACAATCTTCAAAAATAGCTTTGACCATCAAGGCGACTTTGAAAGATCATTGACGTTCTTCTCGTTGACGTAGTCTATTCAGCCCAACTAACACTTCCAAACGTCGCAGAGATGAACGGAGATTCAGTCGATCTTGAATAGTGTCCAAAGATTTACGGATCAGACGAATTTCATCATTTTCAAAAAGATATGACTCTCTTCTTGTTTCCAAAAACTTTCTTCTAGCCTCTTGTAGACGATGCTCCAACTGAAGTTTGATCACCTTTAAAGTTCCATCAGAGTAATGTCCAATCTCATCAAATCTGAGAAAGCATTTTTCACTTGAGCTGTTCTTATATACTACTCCGTATGGATCTTCGATAATGGTGAATAACGGATAAGACTCTAGATTCTGAAAACTTCGGTTGGGTCTTTCAAGATTAACCACAGGCTGAAAACTTTCGACGGCCATCTGGAAGTGAAAAACTCGATAAAATCGGATCTGTCGTCGAATGAACCGTTTAATAACAAAAAGAGTTTGAGAAACATCTTGAGTCCGATGATAAAGATTCCTGAAGTGATCATATAAGAATTCAACATCATCAATTGAAAGATCAGTGAAGTCAGCCTCTGAAAAGATGTATCGCTTGCAATCTCTTCTTTCCACTTCAAGGTTTGGATACCAGATGTTCACAAATTTATTAAATGTGACACTGAGAACTCGAACTATTAAATGAGGAGAAGCAACGGTGTTATTCCTTCTGCGCTGGCACTTGATAAATGCTAAATATTCATGCTGAAAAACTTCTGATTCTTTCTTTACTCCAAGTATGGCATATATATTGATTGTCCTTCTTCTTGAAACAAAGATGTTGCTTTGGATATCTTCAAGAAAAGCTGTTTTGAGTCTAGAAGCCATATATCTCTGCTAAAGATTTCTCTGCCTTTGCTGTCTAGTTAAAGCTTCTCCTTCTTCTAGAAGAGATGGAGGAATTACCGGTTCGGAAGAAGGAATATATGCTTGAGCTCTAGACGACTGACCAACTTCAAAAGCACTTGACGGAATATTGGTTGTCGGAGCAGAACTAGTTACTGGAGTAGATGAAGGTTGATCAACTTCTGGAATCTCACCTTGACTCGGAAGATCAGCATAAAGCAATTCAGCCTCTTTTGTATCTGATGCATCCATGAAAATAGTATAATCCTCTGTATCGGATAAGATGATGATATTGTTGCAATCTTCTTCTTTAACTTGAGCAACTTTCTCAAATCTAACTTCTTCATCATCATCTGAAGTTATTTCTATGAAGTTCGCGAAGAAAGATCTCATGTCATTTGCTGCTTCCGACTCTTCAACTTCATAAGCTCTACCTGAGACATCTGGATCCACATAAACTACTATTTGCATATTATTAATACTTGCTTCAGACAAGTTAAAATCATTATGCAAATCAGTTACATCAGCATTGTCAACCATGACATTAATTAAATCTTGGATACTGCAATCTTGAACTGTATCAGCAGTCTTTTCTCTATCTCCAGTCACTTCTTTTTGAACAACTTCTCTTGCTTTAGAAGACCCTTCTGTTCTTTGTCTCTTTGCCATCTCCCCTCATGGCCTTGATGATCGGGATCATCTTGGTCATGTCGGCGTTTAAGAGACGGGCCAACCTCAGTCCTGCATGATTGCTCTAGATGATCAATCTTGTTAGATAGATCGGAGAAAGCTTGTGACATAAAAGAACGAAGATCAGATAAACTTGATCTAACTTCTGTTCTGAATTCCTGAAATTGATGAGATAAAGCATTAATGCGATCAGAATCAGAAGATGAAGAAACTGGAGGCGGCGTTGGCCGAAAGTTCCTCAGCAGAGAGATCAAATATTGATCTTGATGTTGTGGCAGAGACATAGATAGAAGACGCGCATAAAGAAGATCAGATAGCTCAGAAATCGGAGAATCATGAATAGAAGCCCTGGAAGAAGTATCAGTCGGAGCAGACATGGAAATACCCGCAGACTGAGTGAAGATTGACAGAAAAGGAAGAGATACAATCGGTGATGTAGATGAAGACACCGCAGAAGAAGGTTCCAGAAGAATCACCCCTGTAGGACGGCGAAAAGGAATCTCAGGAGGAAGAACCGAAGTATCTATCTCTGGCATTTTCCCTTTAAAAAACGACTTCAGCTTGTTAATATCTTCTTCTTTTTGAGCATCCACCCTGTCTGAGAACTGACGGATTACCTCATTCAGAGTTGTAAATTTCTCCGAAGAAACACGTGCAGGAACCATAGAAAGCTCAACAGTAGAAACAGTGGTAGCAGTAACCTCAACAGAAAAAGAAGCAGGAGCTTGACTTTATGTTTGAGTGGAGGTTTGAGCAAATGAGATATTCAGTTCATCAACATTTAGACGGGCAGCAGAGGGATCAATGGATACCGATTCATCTTCTGAAACATCTTCTGAGACAACAACCATTTCTGGTGTTTTTATTTTCCGTTCATACACTTTCATGTTGAGTTGATTGGCATCATCATCACCATCATCTGAATCACTTGTTGAAGTTTCACCATCATCAGAAAGATCAGAATTTGTCTCATCATCATCATCAGCAACTCCAGTTTCATCAGGATTAGCATCTTCTCCAATATCAGCAGTAACAGTAGTGGCTTCAGCTTTGATAGCACCAATGACAGATTCCACATGATGAGTAGCAACGTCTTGTGGTGCTGCAGAAAGATCAACATCTGTCTCTAGTGTAGTTGCAACGACAGTATCTATTTTCTGAGTAGTTGCTTCAACTTGCTCTTCATGAGTAGTACCAATTGGAGTGCCATGAGAAGGTTCTTCCTGTTCAGCCTCTACAAATTCATTTTCTAAACAATAATCGATGACACTGTCATTGGTCATGTCAGCATAATTGGCAATAAGACCATAAGGAATGGTCATAGAAAAAGTGAAGGACTTCTTCTGTTTCTGAAGATAAAGCATCTCGGAATCCCAAACTTGCGGCCAAGATAATCTACGTGGAATGGCCGGATTGCTTCGAAACATGTTTCTAATAATCAACTTGAGAAACCTGATAAAAGGAATGAACTTTCGTCGCTTGTTGGTCAACTTGTCTTGCACTACTTCAGAAAGCTCGGTCTAGAAAATAATCGTATAGTCGACATGCAGGTCATAGACTACTGCATGGAACAGTCGAAGATAGTGAAGACTGGAACTATCCGTGCTGGTATGTTTAGAAGTTAAGCACCTGTTGATGATAGAAAATAAAGAATACCAGACAGGAGAAAGGTTAGACTTGTCAAAGTCTACAATCTTGTTCAGTGGACCAACATAGCCTAATCTTTTGATGCCCTCAAAAACTTCCTCTTCAGATGGAAACTGATCATATGTTGTCCTTCCAGGTCTAGAAGTAGGCTCAGGAAGCTCAAGAATCAACCTTAAATGCTTGTAAGAAAGATATGAATCAAATTGATCAATTTTGAGATCAAATCAATGAGGACGTGCCAGTTCATTCTTAGTTATGGTGTGCCAGACTTGCTGAACGTAGACTTCCGGAACATCAGCAACTGAACAAAGAGCTTGAGAGAGCGGATGTCCACGAAGAATAGTGCGTATGACAGGATGAATCTTGATGCGATCAAAATCAACAAAGTAGTTGTTACGCTTATAAGGCATGTACATGATGTTAGGGAACACATCATTTGGAGTTCGCCTGGATATAGAAAGATCAGCCCCAACAGACGGGACAGACGGCATAGGTGTATCATGAGATGCCTGATCAGCCGGATCCTGAAGAACGACATTCTCGCCTTGAATCATTGGATTAGTATTTGTTCGAGAAGTCATGATAACCTGAAACACAGTTAAACATTTAACAGAAAACACGAAAAATATTCAAAGTATGGTTTGCGAGTCCTAAAGGAAACACGAAGAAAGAAATGCGGGTCTTGAAGGGAACGCATAGGAGGAATGCGTGTCCTGAAGGAAACGCATATGAAGGAATGCGTGTCCTGAAGGGAACGCATAGAAATGAATGCGTGTCCTTAATGGAACGCAAAGCATACTTTGAAACACACAATGAGTTTGCGTGTCACTAAGGAGACGCAAGATAGACTTTGCGTGTTCTTAGTGAGACGTAAACTACACAAAGAAAACTAAACAAACTAGAAGAAATGCGGGTTAAAGGTGAAATGCATAGTTCACTATGTGGGTCTAAAGGGACAAGTAAAGATCACTTGGCGGTTCTTGTTAGAAACGCACAGTATACTTTACGGGTCTAGAAAGACACGCAAAGAATACTATGCGGTTCTAACAGGACACGCATAGTGAGCTATACGGGTCTCAAAGACGTGAACAAAACACTAAATCTTTGCGGTTCTTACAGGACACGCATAGTAACCTATACGTGAACAAAACCCTAGAACGCAGAAGTTTGAACCCGAAAACCACAAAACACTAAATCTAAGCACAAAACAACGAAATTAAACCAAAATAAAACATACCTGAGAGTCGATTATAAGGTCTAAACAAAACCCAATACGCAAATCGATCAAAATCAACTCGAATCTGAGTTTTTAGAGTTCGATAAACAGTGAAATAAAACTCAAGTTAGAAAAAAAAATCCACAATAAGAGACAAAAAATTAAAACAAAACAAAGTAATAGAACACTAAAAAAACTACAAACATAGAACTTAAAACAAAAAACATACCTGAAATTCCAAACTCGCAATCTGAAAAAGAACAGAGAAGAACGCAAGAAGAAAAACACGCAGAGAGAATGGAGGGAAGATGAATAGTCAAACAAATTCAAAGGGAATAATAAAAACATACTATTACTTCTATATATTCTAAAAAGAACACTTAAAAAAATAACTATGAGAAAATTACCTGATAAGCCCTCATTCACTCCCCCTACACAAATGCACAAAATTTATCAAATTAGTTTAGCATTTGCATAGTAATTTCAGAAATACTTACCTTATGAATTTCTAATCAGCACAAGAAGTAATTAACCAGCAACATCCACTCCCCCTCAAAAATAGAATATTAGCAGATATGGAAATCAGATATACACTCCCCCTCGAAAAATGCACATACCATATGAGTAAAAACACAGATAGCAAACATAAAGACATCCAAATGAAAGATGATCTTATGGAATATAAATTTTGTAACAACTGAATATATAAAATTTTAAACACTAAACAAATTAAAGTCTATTCAGTAAAATATTCCAGATTTATCAATCAGTTGAAATCAAACGAGAGTTGTTGGATACAGAAACATGTTTCATTGCATATCAAGTTAAGACATGTTCAATGTCAAACACTTGCAGGTATCTATTCAGTGTGCTTGCATGCGATCTTTGATTAGCTTCAAGAAAAATGCAATTCTAAACATAAAATGGAGAACTTTGCATGTACAGACACTAAGTCATCAAGAATTAAGATTTCCACAAATTTACAGGTTTATCGCAGCTCAAAATATATCACTAAGTATCAAGAGATGTGTGCTCATTGACATCTTTTAGCTATGTGCTCATTGGCATCTTCACATGAGTGTGCTCTTTGGCATCTTTTTAAGCGTTATGCACTTTGGCATCTTTTTAAGCGTTATGCACTTTGGCATCTTTTAATCAAAGAGTTCATTAAGTAAAGAACATGTCGTAAACGTAACTTTCTATCTGATCCTATTGCAGGATTTGGGTCAGCCGCTCCCAGACCAGTTAGCCTTAGGGGACTAGGTGTCGAGCACCCCTTGGAACTTACTCTCCCAGATCAGAAAGGCTACATCAACATATCCTAAACACATTCATACCAGTAGAACATGACTTTCGATCTGGTTCTATTGCAGGATTTGGGTTCGAACTCTCCCAGACCAAATGACCTTAGGGGACCAGATGACAAGCATCCCTAGGAACTTACATTCCCAAACCAGAAAGGTCACAGGTACAAACTTTTAAACCCAGAGATTTCTGTATTTTATATGCTTAAAAAATTAATCATCTCAATAACTCAGATCTATATAGAATCGCTTAGCCCATATTTTCATTACAATCTACAATTTTGATCACTTAGGTTGTTCAAGCAAAGTAAACCATAAGTATGCCGACTCGCATATATTTAAAGCAGTATCTAAAGCGTCAAACATGTTGCTGACTTTTCAATGTTTGTAAGATTTGAAAGTTGAACATATGCATCTTTAATATAAACAAGGCAACTTGTAAAAGATCCTAGACACACATTTTATTCAACAGAAAGAAAATCTGAAATATTAAACTTTATAGAATAAAATTTGTAAAGATTTAAACTTTTAAATTCAACATGCCAAGTTTTGAAAGCAGAAAGTTAAATCGTTTTTCATCTAAAGCTTTTGTAAATATATCAGCAAGTTGATATTCAGTTGGTACAAAATATAACTCAATAGTACCTTCTTCCACGTGATGCTTTATAAAATGATATCTCATGTCTATGTGCTTGGTCTTGGTGTGCTGGACAGGATTGACCGATATCGCAATTACAGACTTGCTGTCACAATATATTGGCACAGTCTTGTATAGCATCCCGTAATCGTGAAGTTGCGTTTTCATCCAGAGCACAGCAACTAGCTGCAGCGACGTATTCAGCTTCGGCTGTTGATATTGACACGTAATTTTGCTTTTTCGACGCCCAACTTATCAGTCTGTCACCCAAAAACTGGGGATGACCAGAAGTACTTTTCCTGTCCAATTGATTACCTCCAAAATTTGCATCTGAATAAGCAATCAAGTTATAGTCAGAACTTTTAGGATACCATAATCCTAAATAAGGTGTTCCTTTAATATATCTAAAAATACGTTTGACTGCTAAAAGATGAGATTCTTTTGGTTTAGCTTGAAAACGGGCACACAAGCACGTTGAAAACATTATGTCCGGGCGACTTGCAGTAAGATACATCAGTGATCTGATCATCCCTCTGTATGTCTTTTGATCCACAACTTTTCCATCTGGATCCAGTCCGAGTTTGGCACCGTGAGCCATAGGCGTGCCGTTTGAGGTAGACTTGTCCATTTTGAATTTCTTCAAAATGTCAAATATGTACTTTGACTGATTGATGAAGATTCCATCTGGAAGCTGCTTTACTTGTAAGCCGAGGAAGAAGTTGATTTCTCCCATCATGCACATCTGAAATCTACAGGTCATTAAATCAGAAAACCAATTATACAAAGATTTGTTAGTCGCACCGAAAATAATATCATCTACGTATATTTGTACTAAGCAGATATCAAGATTAGATCTATAAATGAAAATAGTGGTATCTATGGAGCCTTTGGTGAAGCCGGATTTGACTAGAAAGGCTGACAACTCGTCATACCATGCCCGTGGAGCTTGTTTCAGACCATACAAAGATTTATCGAGAAAATAAACGTAATCAGGACGATCTTTGTCAACAAATCCCTCTGGCTGAGATACATATACTTCTTCTTTCAATTTGCCATTGAGAAATGTTGTCTTAACATCCATTTGATATACGGTGAAGTTGCGATAAGCAGCGAAGGCCAAAAACATTCGAATAGCTTCCAATCTGGCGACAGGTGCAAATGTTTCATCATAGTCAATACCTTCTTCTTGTCGATATCCTTTGGCTACCAATCTGGCTTTGTTGTGAACAACGATACCATCTTTGTTCTTTTTGTTCTTGAATATCCACTTGGTTCCTATGATGCTTTTACCCTTTGGTCGTGGAACAAGTCTCCAAACTTTTAGCGCGTCAAACTGATTGAGCTCCTCTTGCATTGCTAAAATCCAGTCCGGGTCTTCCAACGCTTCAGATACTTTGGTAGGTTCAATCTTGCTTAGGAAGCAAGTGTACAAACATTCGTTGGAAGAAGCTGTTCTGGAGCGAGTAGAAACACTTGCTTGAGGATCCCCAATAATTTGATGGATTGGATGAGATCTTGTCCATTTTGTTGTATGAGGGAGAGGATCAATAATTTCTTGAACCACTTCTAATTGTTGAGGAGGATCTTCATATGAAATAATGTCTGAAGATGACACATATATGGTTTCAACTGGAGGAGGAGGTATTTCCATGACATCAGATTCAGGTTCTTGTTGACTAGACATAACTTGTACTTCTTGTTGAACATTTTCTTCTGGAACAACTTCATCTTCTACAGACTCCTCATGAACAGTTTCAACAATTTCTGGTTCATTTATGAATTGATCAGGATGATGTTCAGAAGGTATGTCTTGAATCTCAGGAGGTACTGAAGCAGCATCAGGTTCAGAGGTTGATGAAGCGGAAGTAGGATTAGATTCACTCACAGATTCCTGATTCAAGATATTTGACACATTATCAGTGTTTGGTTTAGGAACATCATCATAAAATTTTTCAAACAGAAAATCAAGATCAGAAAGATTAGACAGAGAAGTAGAAGGATCCTGATTTGTCGATTGAAGTGCAGGTTCTGAACTAATTTGTTTAGAAGCTGAGTTTCTAGTAATAGCGGGTTCCGAACTGTGTTGTCCAAAAGCCAAATCGGCAGCTTCATCAAATTTGACATTCACAGACTCTATCATTTTTCTTGCAGACAGGAGAAAGACTCTGTAAGCAGCAGAGTTAGAAGAATAGCCCAGAAATATGCCTTCATCTGCCTTTGGACTAAATTTGTTCAGAATATCTCTGTCATTCAAAACATAACATTTACACCCGAAAGACTTGAAATATTTGATGTTGGGTTTGATACCGTTCATCAATTCATATGGAGTCTTGTTGAACCGGCAGTGTAGAATAGATCTGTTTTGAGTATGACAGGCAGTTGATATGGCTTCGGCCCAGTGAGACAAAGGAAGACCTGATAAGCAAGCATAGATCTGGCAGCTTCCACAAGTGTTCTGTTTCGTCTTTCAACAACCCCATTCTGTTGCGGTGTTCTTGCAGCAGAAAACTGTTGTTGTATTCCTTGATCATCATAGAATGCTTGAAGAGTTGAATTCTTGAATTCTGTGCCATTATTTGATCTTACAACTTTGACATGCTTTTGCTTATTTGTCTGAATGGTTTTGATGAGGTTGATGAGAATTTCGGGTGTCTCGTCTTTAGATTTGAGAAATTTTACCCATGTGTAGAGAGAGAATCTAGAGAGAGAAAAGTGCGCTCAATGTAACAGTAAACTTGTATTCAAAAATGTGTAAAGTTCTTACAACCAAACAAGCCAAGGAGACTTAAATACCCCAAGGCATTTACAAAACATAAAAGAACGATAAATACAATGATTACTATAAAAACAGATCTAACAATAGTAAATCAAATTGAATACTTTATGTCTCAAAATACTTTATGTGCCATAGAATCATTGATTATACCATTACACTTGAACTCAAACTCACATGATATAAGTCAATAGACTTGTGCAAAAGCCCAATGAAGGTCCATACCATCACATGATTGTCGCCGATGCAACCATGGTCACTCATACAACCCTTTTGGATGTTGTACTACTGCAAGTGCAACCCCTATGCACCATGTGTAGCTCCTTATGGATGTTGTTTTGCTGTTGGTGTATGGTTGCAGTTTGTTGCTGTCTCGCACTATCCATGCTTATCACACACAAACTAATAACACTTGTTTTTATGCTACTCACGGCTACACACACAAGTGCAATACAACCCACTATATTTGCAACTTTAATTCATTTAAAGCTCAACCCCAATTTAACTTATACTCAAATGCATAGCTTTAAAAAAAACAATAAAAAGAAGAAAAAAACTCATTTGAGACCAGATATAGGGATTCTAGACCCTATCTTGACTTCGACCATAATACTATTTCCAACTGAATATTATGTATTATACAACTAAAACATATAAAACAATAATATAGTAGTCTGTAGTCTTTGGTTTACCATAAGCGTAATCACTCCATATGGATATAGTGCTTGAACATACAAAATATATATAAGAGGAAGAAAAGGATGCTCATTCCAAAAGTTGCATATAAATTATGGTCATTGAAGATAGAAAATTCATATATTTTCTAAGAAATAAACTCTTTAACCTTCACCATGATCAACTTATTTTTTGATCATATGACCCTATCCATCATCAAGCATAAGATTACACCCGCATAAAAGCATTCAATACACACAGTTCATCAAGAAAGTTGTTTACATCACACAAACCAGGAAAAAAGAATGAACAAAGGAAATTAAATGAGAACTATAAAAAGAAACACTACTAGAAAAATGAGCAAATCCCATGAAATATTACTGATGGTCCATCGGTAATTATCGACGGTCGAAATCCGTCGGTAATTACCAACTGATTACTGACGGATTACCGACGGATCCGGATATTACGGACAGATGGTGATTCCGTTGGTGATTCCATCGGTGATACCAACGCCCACGATGTTTAATTTGACAAAGCTTACCAACGGATCCGACTTTCACCGACGGATTTTTCCGTCGGTGAAAGTCATTTGTTTTGTAGTGAAACAAGCCCTATTTTTCATATGATTTCAGCATCATCATATCATGCTCACATGAAAACAAACACACATAGATAAACCATACTTTGGGGAAGAGAGCACGTATGAGGACTGGGACGAGGACAGGGAAGAGGATTGCGGTCTTCACCCTATTCCCATGTCTACTTAAGTTTGAGAATTTTGTTAAATTTATTTTGAGAAAGAGTAGTTTGAAGGCACATTCATGTGTATACACATACCAGGACAAGTGACCGGATAAAAATGTCTAAAGGGTATGTCACAAAGTATGGGTGCAATCTAGTTTGGCAAGTAACAAGCAACTACTTGACTAATCCTGCTTATTTTTCCCTTACCATTTGATTATTCGGTAATGTATGTATTGTTTATATACATATTATATAATTTTTGATTGTTTACTGTTACTTTGAAAATATGTTAATTTATGTTTTTGAACGTGTTGCTGCCACTGTAGAATCATATAAAATATCACTAAATATTTGAAACATTAAGTCAATGTCAATTTGCCCAACATATCCAAACAATTTGAGATTTATCGAACCCAACAAAAAGATGGACTAAAATCTAAAAGAACATTGACTTACTGAGAGGTGAGAGCACGCTGCAAATGAGTAACATGACAAGGGCATTCCACGTTTATCCGTTGTTGTCATGATTCTTTATAATCCATAATTGTAAAAGAAGAATTATGGAGTATTGGTATATAAGACCACAACTATGCAAGTGAAGGTTCATTGAGCAAAAAAACACATAATTTGGCCAACATATTACTCTCATAATAGTCAATGTTAATTTGAAACATAACATATTAAATAAAACATATATTTATCATTCTTTTATTTCAAAAGTTTTTCAAAGGATAAAAGGACCCAAATTCAAATGGGTGCCAAAATCTTGTGCTAACTTGATAGGACCATCAATATATGGGTACCTAAACCGTCATATGTGGTACTTGGATTCAGGCTATTCCAAGCATATGACAGGGCAGAAAGATATTTTATCTAATTATACAGAGAAATTTTGCGGCAACGTCTGATTTAGGAACGACCAGTTTTCAATGATACTTGGTTATGGAGATGTCGTGCAAGAGAACAAAACAATTAAGAAGGTGAGTTACGTTGAAGGTTTAGGACACAATCTGTTTAGCATCGGACAGTTTTGCGACAAGGACTTAGAGGTAAATTTCAAAGCTAAGAGGTGTTGTGTCAGAACGGAAGATGGTAAGAACTCTTGGTTGGCACGAGAAATTCAAACCTCTACACTATTAATTTGTCCAATGTCAATACTAACAATGTTGTGTGTCTACTGTCAAAGGTCTCTATCCAACAGAGCTGGTTGTGGCATAGAAGGTTATCTCACCTCAACTTCCGATACATAAACAAACTGGTGAAAGGGAATTTGGTGAAAGGACTTCTAGAGCTTAAGTATGAAAGAGAACATTCGTGTGACGCATCTGAGAAGGGAAAAATGAAAAAGGTACTCATAGGTCTAAGCCTGAACCCAGTACAAATGATCCTTTGGAATTGTTACACATGGACTTATGTGGTCCCATGCGTACTCAGAGTATAAACGACAAACGTTACATGCTCATAATTGTGGATGATTATTATAGATACACTTGGGTCAAATCTTTAAGATCAAAAGATGAGACGCCCAATGTCATCATCTCATTTTTGAACAATATCCAAGTGAACATGCAAAGAGCGGTAAAGCTTATTCGGACAGATAATGGCATAGAATTTAAGAACAAAACAGTTGACGGTTATCTTGAATCGGTCGAGATAACTCATCAGTTTTTTGCTGCCAGAACGCCAAAACAAAATGGGGTAGTTAAAGAAGAAGTCGGACTCTCGTTGAGGCTGCATGAACGATGTTGAGACAATCCGATCTACCTTTATTTTTTTGACCGAAGCTGTCTCGATTGCATGCTATACTAAAAAACGTTCTATCATCCATCGCCGGTTTGGTAAAACGCCATATGTTTTGATTAATAATAGAATACCTAGCATCAAAAATTTTCACATCTTTGGATGCAGGTGTTTTGTACTAAACGATAAGGAGACCTTGAATAAGTTCAGTCCCAAGGCTGAAGAAGGCATTTTCATGGGCTATTCTCAGACATCTGCGACATACATAGTCTACTTGAAGAAGACAAAGATTGTGGTTGAAAGCGTTAACATTACATTTGATGAAGAGTTGGCTTCTGAGCACATCAGTTCAGAACCCGTTATAACAGGAGTTTTAGCTTAAGGAGAAATCATTCCAGAACCTGTATCTAAAGTTTCTAATTCTGATAATGCGTCTACTTCTACTTCGTATATTTCAAATTTAGATTTATTATTTGAACACTTCTATGATGAGTTTCTCGGTTCTAAAGTATCTAAACCTGTTGTGACTGACTAAACAAATGATTCAAGTAATAATCAACCAATCAATTCAGATGTATCAATTGAACCAGACTCCCCGATTCAAGTAGAAAATCAAGTTCAAATGCCTACTCAATCAGTTGAAATTACACACGAAAGTGAAGAGTCAGAAGAATCACATTCAGTTGTGTAACACCCTAAAAATAGTGTTGGGAACTGAAGAAGTGCTAAGTATGGTTAATGCTGTTAGTTGAAGTTAATGCTGCTGGAACATGATTAATGCTGCTCTTCGAAATTAGTACTGCTAGAGTTACTACTGCTAAGAGTTTAATACTGCTGAGCATGGTTAGTACTGTTGAACTTAGTACTGCTCAGAGTATTAATGTTGCTTATGATTAGTACTGCTTATGAGATGGAGATCCGAATTACAAGAATGACAGCTGGATAGATTGAAGATATTCATGGAAGATATTCTGAAGATATTTTATTAATTGTAATTATCTTCTATTTAGTATTGTTTAGAATTGTCAAGTAATCTTTTGATTAAATTGATTCTAAGTTTTTGTTCTAGAGAAAAAAATCAACCTCAAGGCATAGCTCCTAATTCTAGAGAAGTAGAATTCGTCTTGAAAGAGCCTGTTCTTCAAGATTGAGGTTGTGTGTGTAATCTTGTAATTTCAATCATTCAATACAAGGTTGCTAGTTGTTCATCAGATTTACTGTTTTGTTTACTGTTTTATTGAATATCAAAGTGTTATTCCGCAAACTCCTTTGATATTGTTTCTGAGTATTCATAATTCTTGTTGAGAATTCGATCCTGACAAGTGGTATCAGAGCCTGTTCTCTCAGAAACATCTATTCATTCATCATGGAAAACTTTGCAGAATCAAACAGTACTCTGGTCTCTAAGGTTCCAATGCTAAAACCCAGTGAGTTTGACATGTGGAAGATTAGAATCAGGAAATACATTCTTCTCACTGACTACTCAATGTGGGATATCATTGAGAATGGTCCTTCTGAAGCAAGAAAGATTGGACCAGATGGGAAAAGACCTCCACCAAAGACACATGGTGAGAGGAAGATCAGACAGACAGAGATGAAGGCCTTGAGCACTCTGCTCTTGGCCATCCCCAATGAATATCAACATCAATTTTGCAACTGCACTGATGCTCAGATTCTCTTGAATGCTCTAGAGAAAAGATTTGCTGGAACTAAGAGCATCGAAAGAAATCAAAGGGATGTTCTGAAGCAGCCGTATGAGAACTTCACTTCTTCAAAGAATGAGTCTATGACTCAAACTTTTGACAGGTTCAACAAGCTTATTGGTGAACTGGCTACTGTAGGGGTGAAGATGGAGCAAGATGATATCAACAGGAAGTTCCTCAAATCTCTTGGGGATAAATGGACTATGTACACTGTCTCATATAGACAGAGTGACAATCTGGAAGAAAAGGAACTTGATGATCTATATAATGATCTAAGAGTTTTTGAAACTGAGGTAGAAACCAAGAAGAAGCCCATTGGGTACATTCACAATGCTGCACTTCTATCAGCATCTACTGATACTACTGCCAACCCTGAAGTAGTTAGTGCTGCCAGTGGAGTGAATTCAGAAAAAGGTACTGAAACTGTCTTTGAGGCCTTTTTGTCCAGTCACAGCAACAACTCTTTGATTAATGATGATCTGGAACAACTTTACCCTGATGATCTAGAGGAGATGGACATTAAATGGCAGATGGCCATGTTATCCATGAGGGTGAAGAAGTTTATTAAAAGAACAGGGAGGAACAACTTCTCTCAAAGAAGAGAAGATGGAGCTGGTTTTGACAAGACAAAGGTGGAATGCTATAAGTGCCACATGAAGGGACACTTTGCTAGAGAGTGCAGAAGTGGTGTTCCAAACAACAACCACCAACAAGCTCAGAATGGAGGCTACAATCAAAACAAGAACCCTGCTCAAGCCCTTGTTTCTCAACAAGGAATGAGGTTTGACTGGAGTGACCAAGCTGAGGAAGCCATTCAGAATCAAGCTCTTATGGCAGAGGTGTCTGATCTCCCCTCTGAGGTAATTTCTAATCTTTGCACTAAATCTTGCATAGACACTGTCAAAAGATACAAGGATCACAACCAAAGCATGTGTGATGACCTCAAAAGATTAGAAAAGGACAGAAGAGATTATGTGTTGATAGTTGAGAGGTTTGAAGAACAAATCAAAGGCTTTCAAGCCAATGAGCTTCAACACTCTTATGACACAAACTACTGGAAGTGGGAAAAGAATTAGTTAGAGACCAAACTGTCTAAGTCCAAAGAAGAGAATGATAGGTTGAAAGAAGAACTATCTAAGGTTAAGCTTGACATAGAAAAGTTTTCATATGCTTCAAAAGCAATGGATTCTCTTCTAAAGGCTCAGATACATGATAAGATGAAGCCTGGTATTGGATACAACAATACACCCCCTCCTTACAACAACAACTATATCTCTCCTACTTCAGACTTGTTAGAGACTAAAGAGAAAAAGGATTTGTCTGAGGAAGCCTTTAAGATAGATCCTTGGATGAGGTAGTTGTTAAGGATATGACTGAGAAAGAAGCCAGTAAGAATAGGAACAATACTGTGAGTAAATAGATACCCTTAGAAAACAACATTGTTACCAATGAGGGTGGTGGAAGAATCTGGGTCAAGTCTAAGGAGATAGAGAAGACCAAAGGAAAGGATAACAAGGTCCACTACAAACAAACCACTGTTGTGAATCCTGGACCTTGTAAACAATATGCTTGCAATAAACCTGAGAGCCTAAATTCTGGTATAAAAAGAGGTAACCAAAGAAACTGGAATAATCAATGGGCTCAGAAACAAGGAGTTGATCTGAATAAAATTATCAGACCAAAACCTTGTTTCATATGTGGTAAGTTGAACCACTTGGCTAAGCACTGTTTCTTTAACCCAATTAACCAACAGATGAACTTTCAAAGATTTGTGCAAAAACCTGTTGGTTATAGGAAGGATGGAAAGAAACATGTGGTTAAGAAATCTGTTGAAACTAAAGGCCCCATGAAGAAAAAGGTTTTAAAAGAAAGTATTAAAATGTGGGTGCCTAGAAGCACTAAAACTGTTAGTGCTGCTAACAGGGATAGTGCTGCTAATAGCAATACTGCTGCTACCAGTGTTAGTACTGCTGAAAAGATTAATGCTTCTAACACTGTTAGTACTTCTTCAATGGTTACTACTGCTAATACAGTTACTGCTGCTGACACAGTTACTACTTCTAACAAGGTTAGTACTGCTAAGCATGCAAGTGCTGCCAATGCAATTAGTGCTTCTAACACCAGTACTGCTTCTAGCAAATGTCCATCCAAACCTATTATTGTGACTAAGTACTCCAGTAATGAGGAGTCAAAGTTTAAAAATCTTTTCAAGAAGGAATGCAAATATTTTGATGAGAAAGGGGTACCCAAGACCACTGTGGCTTGGGTTCCTAATTCATACTAACTGATTTATCTTATGTGCAGGGCAACCAACAGCTCAAGGGGAAGAGCATATGGCATGTTGATAGTGGTTGCTCTAGGCACATGACAGGCAACATGTCATGCCTTCAGGAGTTCAAGCATATCAATGGAGGACATGTTGCATTTGGAGATAATCTTACAGGTGGAAAAATAAGTGGAAAAGGTAATGTTACAAACGGTAAGATGACATTTGAGGATGTCTACTATGTTGATCAGCTAAAGTACAACCTGTTAAGTGTATCACAGGTTTGTGACAAACAACATAGCATATTATTTACCAATACAGAATGTATGATCCTTGCTCCAGGGTTCAAGGTAGTTGATGAAAGCATGATACTACTTAGAACTCCAAGAAAGGACAATGTGTATTGTCTAGATATGGACAATGTTTCAAGTGATTCATCCTTGAACTGTCTTGTTTCAAAAGCTTCTGTGGATGAATCCTCTCTTTGGCACAGAAGGATGTGTCACATGAACTTCAAGACAATGAACAAACTTGTTAAAAACAACCTTGTAAGAGGTTTACCATCAAAGGTCTTTTCATGTGATGATCATTGTGTGGCCTGTCTTAAAGGCAAACAACATAAAACTTCTCATAAGTCCAAAGAGTTAAATACAATTTCTTCTTGTCTCCAGTTATTGCATATGGATCTGTTTGGTCCTACAAATGTTATGAGTATAGGCAAGAAATCTTACTGCTTAGTTATTGTTGATGACTACTCTAGATTTACTTGGGTATATTTTCTAAGGACTAAGGATTAGACAAGTGGACTGATCAAATCTTTTATCCTAAGAATTGAAAACCAAACTAATCAAAAAGTAAAAGTCATTAGATCAGACAATGGAATTGAATTTAAAAATCTTGATCTAAACACCTTTTGTGAAGAAAAAGGTATTGAGAGACAATATAGTGCCCCTAGGACTCCTCAACAGAATGGAGTTGCTAAGAGGAGGAATATAACACTAATAGAGGCTGCTAGATCTCTGTTGGCTGATTCTAAACTGCCAATTACTTTCTGGGCTGAAATAGTTAATACTGCCTGTTATGTCCAAAACAGAGTTCTAGTGGTCAAGCCAAAGAACAAGACCCTATATGAGCTGTTAAACAATAGAAAACCATTTATTGGTTTTTTCAAACCTTTTGGGTGTCCTTGTACAATTCTCAATACCAAATCTCACTTAGGTAAGTTTGATAGCAAGGCAGATGATGGATTTCTTGTTGGTTACTCATCTCAGAGTAAGGCTTACAGGGTTTTTAACTCTTCTTCTAGAATAATTGAAGAAAGTGACAATGTCAAATGCAATGAGAACACACCAAATCCTATTGGGTCTGGTCCTCAGTGGCTGTTTGACATTGATTCACTAACTAACTCTTTTGGTTTCAGTAGTGATGATTATGCAGGTTCAGGAAGTGGAGGATCAGGGACTACACAAGTTCAAGATAGTATACCTCAATCTGTAGGTTCAGGAAGTGGAGGAACCTGCTGAATTCTGGAAGTGGAGGAACCTGCTGAATTCTGTGAAAAGGAGCCATCTACTGAACTAAATCAAAGTGAAGAAGAAAGAAGAGATGAGGAGAATCAAGAAAATAAAGAATCTGAAGTAGGTGCTGAAATCACCACAGTTGAGTTGAATGACTCTAATCTAGAGGTGGGACTCAATGAAGAACCTAGTCATCACACCAGAACTCAAAAGAATGATCCTCCTCAGCTGGTAATAGGAGATATATCTTCTCCTATGATGACTAGAAATCAGAGCAGGCTGCAAGATATGCAAGATCAACAACATACAGTTCTTTCTTGCTTTCTATCCCAGCTTGAGCCTAAGAAGGCTCATGATGCTATGAAAGAGTCCAGTTGGATAGAAGCCATGCAAGAAGAGCTACTACAATTCAAGCTGCAAGATGTTTGGGATCTGGTAGACCTTCCTAAAGGTCAAAGAGCAATAGGCACAAAATGGGTCTTCAGGAATAAGAGAGATGAAAGAGGAATAGTAATAAGGAACAAAGCAAGGTTAGTGTCACAAGGGTATACACAAGAAGAAGGAATAGATTATGAAGAAGTGTTTGCATCAGTGGCTAGGATAGAAGCAATCAGATTATTCCTGGCCTATGCTTCTTATATGAAATTCAAAGTCTATCAAATGGATGTAAAAAGTGCTTTTCTATATGGTTCAATTGAAGAAGAAGTATATGTCTGTCAACCACCAGGGTTTGAAAACCCAAGCTATCCAGACAGAGTATACAAATTGAAGAAAGCACTTTATGGACTGCATCAAGCACCAAGAGCATGGTATGACACTCTGTCATCCTATCTCTTGGAAAATGGATTTGAAAGAGGAGTCATTGATAAGACTCTATTCATCAAGAGAAAGAAGAAGGACATCTTGCTGGTCCAAATCTATGTGGATGATATTATCTTTGGATCCACAAGAGACAACATGTGCAAGGAATTTAAGGAACTAATGCATCAAAGGTTCAAAATGAGTTCAATGGGGGAACTTACTTTCTTCCTTGGACTCCAAGTTCAACAGAAGTCAGATGGTATTTTTATCTGTCTTTCCATGTATGTGCAGGACATTCTAACCAAGTTTGGTTTCTCAGATTCAAAACCTGCCAGCACACCTATGGAGACACACAAGCAGATAACAACAAATCTTGAGGGGGAGGATATGGATGTTCATCATTATAGATCCATGATTGGCTCTCTCATGTATCTTACAGCCTCTAGGCCAGATATAATGTTTCCAGTCTGTGTATGTGCAAGATTCCAAGTTAGGCCAAAGCAATCACACTATCAAGCTGTTAAGAGGATATTCAGATATCTCAAAGGGCAACCCAGATTGGGACTTTGGTATCCTCATGACTCATCATTTGACCTACTTGCATACTCAGACAGTGATCTAGGTGGAGCAAACTTGGATAGAAAATCTACTTCTGGAGGATGCCAGTTTTTGGGTGCAAGACTAGTTTCATGGCAGTGCAAGAAACAAACCACAGTGTCCACATCTACAACAGAATCAGAGTACATAGCAGCTGCAAGTTGCTGTTCTCAAGTGTTATGGATTCAGAATCAAATGCTGGACTATGGGGTAACCTTTCTACACACTCCAATCTTTATTGATAATAGCAGTGCTATTAGCATCGTTAATAATCCTGTCAAACACTCAAAGACAAAGCACATTGAGATCAGGTATCACTTTATAAGAGACTGCAATGAAAAGAAACTTATTCAAGTTGTAAAAGTTCATACTGATAACCAGTTTGCTGATCTATTCACCAAAGCCTTTGATGTGGGTAGATTCACTTTATTGGTAACAAGTGTGGGAATGATCAGTTCTAAATAAGCTCCTACTTAAAAAGTGGTTAAATACATGTATATTGTTTATTCTTGGTGTTACTAATCTTCTTTTTGAGGAAATGTATAGCAGTACTCAGTTCATCACAATCTTAAAAGTGTAAGTATGGTTAATACTGCCAGTACAGTTTTAGTACTGCTAGTTAGTTAATACTGCTAGTGGTTAATACTGCTCTCAGTTAATACTGCTAGTTAGTTAATACTGCTAGTGGTTAATACTGCTCTCAGTTAATACTGCTAGTTAGTTAATACTGCTCTAGGTTAATACTGCTTTTGACCCGAATACTATAAATACCCTTTGCCCACCTAAAAAGTTCATAACGACTCCTTGCATACTGTTCACTTGCGCTCTAACCCCTTTTCTCTCAAGTACCAAGTTTTCAGGCAAGAACATTCAAGTTCAATGGCATCCATGGCATTCATCGATGAGCACAATGAAATCGTGATGCTCCAAAAGCCAAAACAAGCCGAAGGTTTTCACCAAATAGTTGACTTTCTGAGGTCAAGTCACATCGCTCATGCTTTCAATGTGTCTCCTACCATCTTCATAGAGCATCAGAGGCAGTTCTGGGCTAATGCCACCATTGTTACTGAGAATGGTGTGCAAATGATAAAGACAAGGGTGTGTGAAAAACCCCTAACCGTTACTGAAGAGGTACTACGCATCTGTCTACGTCTAGATGATGCTGCAGGTATAACCTCTATTCCTAATGAGGAACTTTTCTCAACTCTTTCAAGAATGGGTATGAAGGTCAAATGGGGATTTTTAAGTTTTTCAAAGCTAAATTTTCACCCCAATGGAGGTTCTTTGTTCATACCTTGATACACTGTATTTCAAAGAAAACAACTGGCTGGAGCCAATTTAGCAGTCCCATTGCATATGCTTTGGTGTGTTTATCCACTGCTAGAGAATATAATTTTTCTCAAATGATCTTCAATGATCTTGTCTCAAATCTGGACAACAAGAAGAGTTTCTTCATGTATCCCAGGTTTGTTCAGGCAGTTATTACTAATGAATTGACGGACATACCTCACTTTGATGGGGTATATGTACCTAAACCCCCTAAAGGCAAGGTTTTCTGAAATATGAGAAGATCTGCTAGGGACTCGGAAGGAGTTGACACCCCATTGTTCTCTACAACGATGGTGGTGTCCCACACTAATGAAGGTATGGCAACAGGGTCAAGACCCACATTAGACCATCCCACTGCTAGCCAATCCCAACCTTCCCACTCTAAATCAATTCCCCAGTCTCTTCTCGATAAACCAACTTCTCCCATAACCCAAACTTATTCAAGGAAAAAGGTAAAGAAGGCTCCTTCCCTTCTTGTCCCTTCACCCACTAAGCCTTTAAGCCCTCTAAGGGAGAATTCTTCTTTAGAGAATATCGATAGGGAAACCAAAGGGGTGTCTCCCAACTCCAAGGAGGTGCTCACTGAGGAGAGGGTTGAGTATATGGGTGTTGAGGCTGCCACTACTTCTGCTAGCACAGAGGAGGACAGTGGTAACATCTCTAAGACCTTCCCCATGGCAACTTTAGGTGAGCAATCATCCAAAGGTCCCAGGTGCCAAGAAACCACGGGGGTGGATAGTGCTTCTGCTAGGCAGAAGACTTCCACTACAAAAAGATCCAAGGATCCTTCAAAAGAGGGTAATACTTCTGGAGAAGGTGAGGACAGATATAACTATCAGGAATTGATGGATGCCATGGGTAATATCAACATGGATGTGATCAACCAGGGAAAGGAGATTGAAGAGCTTAAACTCATAGTTCTGTCACAACAAGTACAGATTGCCAAGTTAAAGAAAATGGTGACAAGGCTTGTGCAGAAGAAGAGGAGAAAACAGTATGTGTTGAGAAAGAGGCCAACTGATAAAGATGCTTCCAACAAGGGGGAGAAAGAGACTGATAAAGAGAAAGAAAGGTCTTCTGAAAAAGCTGCTGAGGGAGTTGAAGTTGAGGGGGAGAAAGAGGAAGGAATAGAAGCAGAAACAGTTAATGTTGCTGAAGAAAAAGTACCAGCAGAAACAGAAGCAACAGAAATAGGGCTCTCTGTAGAGGAAATAGAGATAGCAGAAACCTTGATTAAAGCCAAGAATGATACTCCTAAGGCTACTCAAAAGGCCAAGGGAGTAGTCATCAATTAAGGAGGAATTTCACAGAAGGGAAAAGAAAAAGCAACTTTAAAGGAGACAAAGGGAAAAGGGAATGCGTAAGGACAAATCATTCCAGAACCTGTATCTAAAGTTTCTAATTCTGATAATGCGTCTACTTCTACTTTGCATCTTTCAAATTTAGATTTATTATTTGAACACTTCTGTTGGGAACTAAAGAAAAGATCAAGTATGATTAATGCTGCTGATTCAGATTACTACTGCTAGTGTTATTCAAGATTAATACTGCTAGTATTACTACTGCTAGTAGAATTAATACTGCTAGTCAAAGTTAGTGCTGCTTGAACAAAAGTTAGTACTGCTTAGCTAGTTAGTACTGCTAGTAGTTAGTACTGCTTGGTAGTTAATACTGCTAGAAGAAGTTAATGCTGCTGAGCATAGTTAGTGCTGCTTAAGAGATCCGAATGGAAAGAATAACAGCTGGATGGATTGAAGATATACATGGAAGATATACTGAAGATTTGTTTATTTATTGTAATTATCTCTTGATTAGTATATGTATAGAATGTATAGAATATATAGAAATACTTTTCGATAATTTTGATAGAGAAAAAAACAACCTCAAGGCATAGATCCTAATTCTAGAGAAGTAGAATTCGTATTGTGAGCCTGTTCATCAATATTGAGGTTGAGTGTGTAATCTTGTAACTTCAAAGCATTCAATACACGTTTACAGTTTGTTATTCATATTTACTGTTTGTTTACTGTTCCATTGAATATCAAAGTGTTATTCCGCAAACTTCTTTGATATTGTTTCTGAAAATTAATTCTTGTTAAGAATTCGATCCTGACAAGTGGTATCAGAGCCAAAACTTCTCAGAAACATCTATTTATCATGGAAAATCTTACAGAATCAAGCAGTACTTTGGTCTCCAAGGTTCCAATTCTCAAACCCAGTGAGTTTGACATGTGGAAGATCAGAATCAGACAATATATTCTTCTCACTGACTACTCAATGTGGGATATCATTGAGAATGGTCCTTCTGAAGCTGGAAGGATAAGACCAGATGGGAAAAGACCTCCACCAAAGACAGATGGTGAAAGGAAGATCAGACAGACAGAGATGAAGGCCTTGAGCACTCTGCTCTTGGCCATCCCCAATGAATATCAGCATCAATTTTGCAACTGCACTGATGCTCAAATTCTCTGGAATGCTCTAGAGAAAAGATTTGCTGGAACTAAGAGCATCAAAAGAAATCAAAGAGATGTTCTAAAGCAGCAATATGAGAACTTTACTTCCTCAAAGAATGAGTCTATGACTCAAACTTTTGATAGGTTCAACAAGCTCATTGGTGAACTGGCTACTGTAGGAGTGAAGATGGATCAAGATGACATCAACAGAAAGTTCCTCAGATCTCTTGGGGATGAATGGACTATGTACACTGTCTCATATAGGCAGAGTGACAATCTGGAAGAGAAAGAACTTGATGATCTATATAATGATCTAAGAGTTTTTGAAACTGAGGTAGAGATCAAGAAGAAGCCTACTGGTTATGTCCACAATTCTGCACTTCTTTCAGCAGCCACTGATACTACTGCCATCCCTGAAGCAGTTAGTACTGCTAGTGGAGCAAGTTCAGAAAAAGAAACTGAAACAATCTTTGAAGCCTTCTTGTCCAGTCATAGTAACAATTCATTGATCAATGATGATCTGGATCAACTTCACCCTGATGACCTGGAGGAGATGGATATCAAATGGCAGATGGCCATGTTATCCATGAGGGTGAAGAAGTTCATTAAAAGAACAGGAAGGAATAACTTCTCTCAAAGAAGAGAAGATGGAGCTGGTTTTGACAAGACCAAGGTGGAATGTTATAAGTGTCACATGAAAGGACACTTTGCTAGAGAATGCAGGAGTGCTGTTCCAAACAACAACCACCAACAAGCTCAGAATGGAGGCTACACTCAGAACAAGAATCCTGCTCAAGCCCTTGTTTCTCAACAAGGAATGGGATTTGACTTGAGTGATCAAGCTGAGGAAGCCATTCAGAATCAAGCTCTTATGGCAGAAGTGTCAGATCTCCCCTCTGAGATAATTTCTAATCTTTGCACTAAATCTTTCATTGACACTGTCAAAAGATACAGGGATCACAATCAAAGTATGTGTGATGACCTCAAAAGATTAGAAAAGGATAGAAGAGATTATGTGTTAATAGTAGAAAGATTTGAAGAACAAATCAAAGGCTTTCAAGCTAATGAACTTCAACACTCCTATGACACTAACTATTGGAAGTGGGAAAAGAATGAGTTAGAAACCAAACTGTCTAAATCCTTAGAAGAGAGTGATAGGCTGAAGGAGGAACTGTCTAAAGTTAAACTTGACATAGAAAAGTTTTCATATGCTTCAAAAGCAATGGATTCTCTTCTAAAGGCTAAGATTCATGATAAGATGAAGCCTGGTATTGGATACAACAGTACACCTCCTCCTTACAACAACAATTATATCTCTCCTACTTCAGACTTGTTAGAAACCAAGGAGAAAAAGGACTTATCTGAGAAAGCCTTTAAGATAGATCCTTTGGATGAAGTAGTAATTAAGGATTTAACTGAGAAAGAAGCCAGTGAGAATAGAGATAATGATGTAAGTAAAGAGATCCCATTAGAAAACAACATTATCACCAATGAGGGATGTGGGAAAATCTGGATCAAGTCCAAGAGATAGAGAAGACCAAAGGAAAAGATAACAAGGTTCATTACAAACAAACCACAGTTGTGAATCCTGCATCTTGTAAACAGTGTAATTGCAGTAAAGCCAAGAGCCTAAATTCTGGTTTAAAAAGAGGAAATCAAAGAAACTGGAATAATCAATGGGCTCAGAAGTAAGGAGTTGATCTGAGTAAAATCAATAGACCAAAACCTTGCTTCATATGTGGCAAGTTAAATCATCTGGCTAAATATTGCTTCTTCAACCCTATTAATCAACAGATGACCTTTCAAAGATTTGTGCAAAAACCTGTTGATTATAGGAAGGCTGGAAAGAAACATGGTGAAAAGAAAGGCCCCATGAAGAAAAAGATTTTAAAAGAAAGTATTAAAATGTGGGTGCCCAAAAGCACTAAAACTGTTAGTACTGCTGACAGGGTTAGTGCTGCTGGAAGTATTACTGCTGCTACCTGTGTTAGTACTGCTGAAAACATTAATGCTGCTAATACAGTTAGTACCTCTTCAAAGGTTAATACTGCCAACACAGTTACTACTGCTAACAAGGTTAGTACTGCTAAACATGCAAGTGCTGCTAAGGCATTTAGTACCTCTAAAACCAGTACTGTTTCTAGCACACATGTTTCCAAGCCTATTATTGTGACAAAGTACTCCAAGAATGAGGAGTTAAAATTCAAAAATCTTGTCAAGAAAGAATGCAAGTATTTTGATGAGAAAGGGGTACCCAAGACCACTTTGGCTTGGGTTCCTACTTCATACTAACTGATCTATCTTATGTGCAGGGCAACCAACAGCTCAAGGGAAGGAGCATATGGCATGTTGATAGTGGTTGCTCTAGGCACATGACAGGCAACATGTCATGCCTTCAGGATGTCAAGCATATCAATGGAGGACATGTTGCATTTGGAGATAATCTTACTGGTGGTAAGATAAGTGGAAAAGGTAATGTCACCAAAGGTAAGATGACATTTGAGGATGTCTACTATGTTGATCAATTGAAGTACAACCTATTAAGTGTATCACAGGTATGTGACAAACAACATAGTATATTATTTACAAATACTGAATGTATGATCCTTGCTCCAGGGTTCAAGGTAGTTGATGAAAGCATGATACTACTTAGAACTCCAAGAAAGGACAATGTTTACTGTCTAGATATGGACAATGTTGAAAGTGATTCATCTCTAAATTGTCTTGTTTCAAAAGCTTCTGTAGATGAATCCTCTCTTTGGCACAGAAGGATGTGTCACATGAATTTTAAGACTATGAACAAACTTGTTAAAAACAATCTTGTAAGAGGTTTACCATCTAAAGTCTTTTCATGTGATGATCATTGTGTTGCTTGTCTTAAAGGCAAACAGCATAAAACTTCTCATAAGACCAAAGAGATAAATTCAATTTCTTCTTGTCTCCAGTTATTGCACATGGATCTGTTTGGTCCTACAAATGTTATGAGTATAGGCAAGAAATCTTATTGCTTGGTTATTGTTGATGATTACTCTAGATTTACCTGGGTATATTTTCTAAGGACTAAGGATGAGACAAGTAGACTGATCAAATCCTTTATCCTAAGAATTGAAAACCAAACTAATCAAAAAGTAAAAGTCATCAGATCAGATAATGGGACTGAATTCAAAAATCTGGATCTAAACACCTTCTGTGAAGAAAAAGGCATTGAGAGACAGTATAGTGCTCCTAGGACTCCTCAACAGAATGGTGTTGCTGAAAGGAGAAATAGGACACTAATAGAGGCTGCTAGATCTCTGTTGGCTGATTCAAAACTGCCAATTACCTTCTGGGCTGAAGCAGTTAATACTGCCTGTTATGTCCAAAACAGAGTTCTAGTAGTTAAGCCAAAGAACAAGACACCATATGAGCTGTTAAATAAAAGAAAACCTTTCATTGGATTTTTCAAACCTTTTGGGTGTCCTTGTACAATTCTCAATACCAAATCTCACTTAGGTAAGTTTGATAGCAAAGCAGATGATGGATTTCTTGTTGGGTATTCATCTCAGAGTAAGGCCTACAGAGTGTTTAATTCATCTTCTAGAATAATTGAAGAAAGTGACAATGTCAAATGCAATGAGAACACACCAAATCCTATTGGAACTGGTCCTCAGTGGCTATTTGACATTGATTCACTAACTAACTCCTTTGGTTTCAGTAGTGATGATTATGCAGGTTCAGGATGTGGAGGATCAGGGACTACACAGTTCAAGAAAGTATATCTAAATCAGTGATCTTTCCCATACCCACAGTGAATTCCTTTGAAGACTGTGAAAAGGAACCATCTACTGGACCAAGTCAGAGTGAAGAAGAAAGTAGAGATGAAGAGACTCAAGAAGATAAAGAATCAGAAGTAGCTGCTGAAAACCCTTCAGTTGAGTTGAATGACTCTAATCTAGAGGCTGGACTTAATGAAGAATCTAGTCATAACACCAGAGTTCAAAAGAATCATCCTCCACAGCTGGTAATAGGAGATATATCCTCTCCTATGATGACTAGACATCAAAGCAGACTTCAAGAAATGCATGATCAACAGCATACAGTGCTTTCTTGCTTTCTATCCCAGCTTGAGCCTAAAAAGGCACATGATGCAATGAAAGAATCCAGCTGGATAGAAGCAATGCAAGAAGAACTGTTACAGTTCAAGCTACAAGATGTATGGGATCTAGTAGACCTTCCTAAAGGTCACAGAGCAATTGGCACAAAGTGGATCTTTAGAAACAAGAGAGATGAAAGAGGAATTGTCATAAGGAACAAAGCAAGGCTGGTGGCTCAAGGGTATACTCAAGAAGAGGGTATAGATTATGAAGAAGTTTTTGCACCTGTGGCTAGGATAGAAGCAATCAGATTATTCCTAGCCTATGCTTCTTACATGAACTTCAAAGTCTATCAAATGGATGTAAAAAGTGCTTTTCTCTATGGCTCAATTGAAGAAGAGGTATATGTCTGTCAACCACCAGGGTTTGAAAACCCAAGCTATCCAGACAGAGTATACAAATTGAAGAAAGCCCTTTACGGACTGCATCAAGCTCCAAGAGCATGGTATGACACTCTGTCATCCTATCTCTTGGAAAATGGCTTTGAAAGAGGAGTCATTGATAAGACTCTATTTATTAAGAGAAAGAAGAAGGATATCTTGCTGGTCCAAATCTATGTTGATGACATTATCTTTGGATCTACAAGAGACAACATGTGCAAGGAGTTTGAGGATCTAATGCATCAAAGATTCAAAATGAGTTCAATGGGGGAACTTACTTTCTTTCTTGGACTCCAAGTTCAACAGAAGTCAGATGGAATATTCATCTGTCAGTCCAAGTATGTGCAGGACATTCTAACCAAGTTTGGCTTCTCAGATTCAAAACCTTCTAGCACACCTATGGAGACACACAAGTAGATAACAACAGATCTTGAGGGGGAGGATATGGATGTGCATCATTATAGATCCATGATTGGCTCTCTCATGTATCTCACAGCTTCAAGGCCTGATATAATGTTTCCAGTCTGTGTTTGTGCAAGATTCCAAGTTAGGCCAAAGCAATCACACTATCAAGCTGTTAAGAGGATATTCAGATATCTCAAAGGGCAACCCAGATTGGGACTATGGTATCCTCATGACTCACCCTTTGACCTAATAGCATACTCAGACAGTGATCTAGGTGGAGCAAACTTGGACATAAAATCTACTTCTGGAGGATGTCAGTTTTTGGGTGCTAGACTAGTTTCATGGCAGTGCAAGAAACAAACCACAGTGTCCACATCTACAACAGAAGCAGAGTACATAGCAGCTGCAAGTTGCTGTTCTCAGGTCTTATGGATTCAGAATCAAATGTTGGACTATAGGGTAACCTTTCTACAAGCTCCCATCTTTATTGATAATAGCAGTACTATCAGCATTGTAAATAATCCTGTCAAGCACTCTAAGACAAAGCACATTGAGATCAGGTATCACTTCATAAGAGACTGTAATGAAAAGAAACTTGTTCAAGTTGTAAAAGTTCATACTGACAACCAGTTTGCTGATCTATTCACCAAAGCTTTTGATGTGGGTAGATTCACTTTCTTGGTGACAAGTGTGGGAATGATCAACTCTGAATAAGCATTCTCTCAAAAAGTGATTAAATATCTGAATATTATAGTTTCTTGGTGTTACTAATCCTCCTTTGCAGGGCATACATAGTAGTACTCAATTCAGCCTAAGCTTCAAAGAGTTAATATAGTTAATACTGCTAGTCAGTTAATACTGCTAGTGGTTAATACTGCTAGTTGGTTAATACTGCTAGAGGTTAATACTGCTAGTCAGTTAATACTGCTAGTCAGTTAATACTGCTAGTGGTTAATACTGCTAGTCAGTTAATACTGCTAGTTGGTTAATACTGCTAGAGGTTAATACTGCTAGTCAGTTAATACTGCTAGTTGGTTAATACTGCTCGCGGTTAATACTACTTGTCAGTTAATACTGCTCGCGGTTAATACTGCTTGTCCGTTAATACTGCTAGTCAGTTAATACTGCTAGTCAGTTAATACTGCTAGAGGTTAATACTGCTAGTCAGTTAATACTGCTAGTTGGTTAATACTACTCGCGGTTAATACTACTTGTCAGTTAATACTGCTCGCGGTTAATACTGCTTGTCCGTTAATACTGCTCGCGGTTAATACTGCTTGTCAGTTAATACTGCTCGCGGTTAATACTGTTTGTCCGTTAATACTGCTCTAGGTTAATACTGCTTATGTCCCGAATACTATAAATACCCTTTGCCCGCCCAAACGTTCATAACGACTCTTTGCATACTGTTCACTTGCGCTATAAACCTTTTTCTCTCAAGTACCAAGTCTTTCAGGCAAGAACATCCCTGTTCAATGGCATCCATGGCATTCATCGACGAGCACAATGAGATCGCGATGCTACAAAAGCCAAAGCAAGCTGCAGGATTTCACCAGATTGTGGATTTCCTCAAGACAAGCCATATTGCTCATGCTCTTACTGTTGCTCCTACAATCTATATCGAGCATCAAAGGCAGTTCTGGGCTAATGCCACCATTGTTGCTAAGAATGGTGTGCAGATGATCAAGACAAGGGTGTGTGACCAACCCTTAACAGTTACTGAAGAAGTTATTCGCATCAGTCTATGTCTAGACGATGCCTCTGGTATAACTTCTATCCCTAATGATGAACTGTTCTCTTCCCTTGCAAGAATGGGGTATGGAGGCCCGTTGGGTGTGTTTAAGTTTTCAAAAGCTAAATTCTCACCCCAATGGCGTTTTTTTGTTCATACCTTGATGCATTGCATCTCTAAAAAGACTACTGGATGGAGTGAGTTTAGCAGTCCCATTGCTTATGCTTTGGTCTGTTTGGCCACTACCAGAAGGTACAATTTCTCACAAATGATTTTCAGTGATCTTGTATCAAACATGGGAAACAAAAAGAGTTTCTTCATGTACCCCAGGTTTGTTCAAGAAGTTATTAATCATGAATTGACGGATATACCTCAACCTGTTGGGGTATATGTACCTAAACCCCCCAAAGGCAAGGTTTTCTCAAATATGAGAAGATCTGCTGGGGACTCGGAAGGAGTTGACACCCCATTATTCTCCACAATGATGGTGGTGTCCCAAACCACTGAAGGTATGGCAGAAGGGTCAAGGCCCCAATTAGACCTTCCTACTGCTAGCCAATCCCAACCTTCCCACTCAAAATCTATCCCCCAGTCCCTTCTTGCAAAACCAACCTCTCCAATTACCCAAACTTACAAGAGGAAACAGGTAAAGAAGGCTCCTTCCCTTCTTGTATCAACATTCCCCAAGCCTTTAAGACCTCTAAAGGAAAATTCTCCTTTAGAGAATATCCATAGGGAAACCAAAGGGGTGTCTCCCAACCCCAAGGAGGTGCTCTCTGAGGAGGAGGAAGAGCATATGGGTGATGAGGCTGCCACTACTCCTGCTAGCACAGAGGAGGAAAGTGGTAACATCAATAAGACCTCCCCCATGGCAACTTTGAATGAGCAATCATTTGAAGGTCCCTGGTGCCAAGAAACCACGGGGGTGGATAGTGCTTCTGCTAGGCAGAAGACTTCCACTAATAAAAGATCCCATGATCCTTCAATAGGGGGTAACACTCCTGGAGAAGGTGAGGACAGATATAACTATGATGAATTGATGGAGACAATGGGTAATATCAACCAAGATGTCATCAAACAAGGCAAAGAGATAGAAGAAATGAAGCTGGTCATTCTGTCACAACAAGTACAGATTACTAAGCTGAAGAAGATGGTGATCAGTCTGGTACAGGGGAAGAAGAGAAAGCAATTCCAACTCAGGAGAAGGAAATCTGAGAATGATGCTCCCAAAAAGGGGGAGATCAACATGGAAGAAGCCACAAGAGAGGGGGAGTTTGATGGAAAGAAATTTGGTGTTGAGGGGGAGCAGGAAGCAGAAACAGAAAGAGATTCAGTGCCAATAGAAACACATGAAGCAGCAGAAACGGTTACTACTGCTGACATAAACAAAGCAGCAGAAACAGTGAAAGAGGTATTAACAGATCTTGAGATTGCAGAAACCTTACTCAAGGCCAAGAATGATACTCCCAAGGTCACTTCAAAGACCAAAGGAGTAATCATCAAAGAACAAGGTGAAGTGATCAAGAAAGATAACAGTAAGAAGGCAATCAACAAAGACAAAGGAAAAGCAAAGATGGTGGAATCTGATCAACCAGTCAAGAAGAAAAGGTTGGTTGAATCAGATGAAGCCTTAGCCAGGAAGATGCAAGAGGATATTGAAAAGGAAGAAAGAGTTCAGGTGGAAAAGGACAGGGAGATGGCAAAGGCTCTAGCTGCTGAACTGAATGAAACTTATCAACTGAGTCTGGCAACTGAAATTGCACAGAAGAAAGCTGCAACTATGAAGAAATCAGTGGTGAAAACAGTTGTAAAGAAGAGGCAACCCTCAAAGACTTTCCTAGGCACCCAAGAGAGAAACAAGATGATTATATTTCTCAAAGGTGCTGTAGGAGTCAAAAAGGAGATGTTCTCAAAGATGTCTTTTGAGAAGATTAAAGAGCTATATGATTCAGAGATGAGAAAGCTTCAGGGAAATGAAACTGCTAGGGTGGAGATGGAGAAGAGGATGAAAGAAAGTAATGACTTTGATTTTCAAAAGCCATTTCCAGATGAGCAAGAAACACCCCCTAAGAAAGAGGTCACTCTGGGAGAAAGTCTAAGGACTTTAAAGAGAACAAAGATGATGGCTAGGAGAAAGTCAATCAAGAAGCCTAGAATAGCTGAAGGAGAGGCTGAGAAGGTTGCTGAAGAAGAAGGGGCACCTGAGTCATCTAAACAGAAAGAGCCATCAAACATAGACGATGTACATTTGTATATGGTTGTGATGGATAAAGTTACTGAACCAATTTCAGCAGAACCTGTTGGTATAAAGCCTCCTGAGGTCATTCACTGGGATACATTGACAGTGGATGGAAAGGAATATATAAGGTTGAAAAGGAAGGATGAAAAGTATGAAGTGTTCAACACTTGGGCGAAAATTGTCAGAACATGCTCTAGGTCAGATCTTGAAGAGATGTTTGAGATAGGAATGAAGTTGTATGCAGATATACTGAAAGCTCCAGAGATTTCAATTACAAAACTGATAATGGAGTATCTGTGTATGATGTTCAAACCTGAAGAAGTAGAGCATGTGATCAAGAATGTCTTCAAGTCAGTCAACAGCTGGACTCTATATGAAACTAGTGGAGTATATACAGTGACTTTGGATCTGAATCATATTGAATACTTCCTAGTGGATAGAGTGTATGATCATAGCAGATTGAAGCTTCATGCCATGCTAAAGAAAAAGCTAGGGTGTATTCCAGATTCAGAGATGGCTAAATACTTGATTCAAAGAACCATCAATCAGAGTTTGGGATTGGATGCAAACACTGGAATGTAGGCCATTATGAAGTTTTGGGAGCATCTTGAAAAGCATCTTGAAGATTAATTCTGAAAAACTTGACTTCTTGTCCCAAAAGTCAAGTTAGGGGGAGATTGTTGGGAACTAAAGAAAAGATCAAGTATGGTTAATGCTGCTGATTCAGATTACTACTGCTAGTGTTATTCAAGATTAATACTGCTAGTATTACTACTGCTAGTAGAATTAATACTGCTAGTCAAAGTTAGTGCTGCTTGAACAAAAGTTAGTACTGCTTAGCTAGTTAGTACTGCTAGTAGTTAGTACTGCTTGGTAGTTAATACTGCTAGAAGAAGTTAATGCTGCTGAGCATAGTTAGTGTTGCTTAAGAGATCCGAATGGAAAGAATAACAGCTGGATGGATTGAAGATATACATGGAAGCTTAGAGATATACATGGAAGATATACTGAAGATTTGTTTATTTATTGTAATTATCTCTTGATTAGTATATGTATAGAATGTATAGAATATATATAAATACTTTTCGATAATTTTGATAGAGAAAAAAACAACCTCAAGGCATAGATCCTAATTCTAGAGAAGTAGAATTCGTATTGTGAGCCTGTTCATCAATATTGAGGTTGAGTGTGTAATCTTGTAACTTCAAAGCATTCAATACAAGTTTACAGTTTGTTATTCATATTTACTGTTTGTTTACTGTTCCATTGAATATCAAAGTGTTATTCCGCAAACTTCTTTGATATTGTTTCTGAAAATTAATTCTTGTTAAGAATTCGATCCTGAAACTTCTATGATGAGTTTCTCGGTTCTAAAGTATCCAAACCTGTTGTGATTGACTAAACAAATGATTCAAGTAATAATCAACCAATCAATTCAGATGTATCAATTGAACCAGACTCCCCGATTCAAGTAGAAAATCAAGTTCAAATGCCTACTCAATCAGTTGAAATTACACACCAAAGTGAAGAGTCAGAAGAATCACATTCAGTTGTGTAACGCCCTAAAAATAGTGTTGGGAACTGAAGAAATGCTAAGTATGGTTAATGCTGTCAGTTGAAGTTAATGCTGCTGGAACATGATTAATGCTGCTCTTCGAAATTAGTACTGCTAGAGTTACTACTGCTAAGAGTTTAATACTGCTGAGCATGGTTAGTACTGTTGAACTTAGTACTGCTCAGAGTATTAATGCTGCTTATGATTAGTACTGCTTATGAGATGGAGATCCGAATTACAAGAATGACAGCTGGATAGATTGAAGATATTCATGGAAGATATTCTGAAGATATTTTATTAATTGTAATTATCTTTTATTTAGTATTGTTTAGAATTGTCAAGTAATCTTTTGATTAAATTGATTCTAAGTTTTTGTTCTAGAGAAAAAAATCAACCTCAAGGCATAGTTCCTAATTCTAGAGAAGTAGAATTCGTCTTGAAAGAGCTTGTTCTTCAAGATTGAGGTTGTGTGTGTAATCTTGTAATTTCAATCATTCAATACAAGGTTGCTAGTTGTTCATCAGATTTACTGTTTTGTTTACTGTTTTATTGAATATCAAAGTGTTATTCCGCAAACTCCTTTGATATTGTTTCTGAGTATTCATAATTCTTGTTGAGAATTCGATCCTGACAAATAGGGATAACAAAAATCCGAAAAACGGACATGAGGTATATAGAATTGCCATAGCAAGAGCCTCCCAAAAATGGGGAATTATACAAACCTGTTTAATTACAGTTGTAATTTAACGGACAATAAATAACAAACAACTAATCTAATTTCTACAACTAGAAAAGAGATTACAAAAAGAGTGCCATTTATAACCCAAATGTTCTTCTACCAAAAAGTGTGTCTAAATGCAAATTTCCCCAAACTCTCACAAAAGCAACTATGCCAGCTTAGAACCGGCGCCGCTAGAACCTGAGATAAACATCGACACCAAACAAGTATTAGGCCAAAAAGTCTAGTGAGTTGAACAAGAAATAGCATGTTAGAGTATTTACAATTCTTATCAGCAGTTAACCAGATTTCAACATATGTGGAGTCAATGGGGGATACCTATAGCACCAATCAAGTTCCACCCAAATGAGACAATGTACCTTAATTTCAAATATTAAGAGTGACACCCTAAAGGCCCAGCACACCCGAGGACTACAACCATGGCATTACCCCGAATGGCGGAGGTCTAGGCACATACCCACACGGTGGCCCCCAAGACTACATCCTCCTAGTGTCTACTGACTTGGTTCGTCCAACATAAAACATATAGGAGGTTTGTGAGGTATATTTCAACCAAGTATAATTCAATACCAACCATGGGTACTATATCACCATCCTAACCATATAAGTCCAACATAGGACCTAACTTGCCAATATAATCATTTTGTAGACACAATATCACCCAAGGATATTTCAAGTAGAAATCATCATAATATACCAAGGCATGCACACAATAATCATGTCAAAATGCTCATTGAGTCTATACCTAAGGAAAACCCCAAATATTTGCACAAATAGGGTAAACCATGGCATGATACTTATAACCATATTTCACACATATTTTCATAAGAACACCATCAAATTTTTGAACACATGTAGGTGAACACTTTGAGCAAATATACCAAAATAATAACAAGTAAAAGATTATGATGTGTATCTAATTTTAACAAAAGTTTAGTAAGCTAACAATCTAGGTTTTGAACCAAAACCTATAAAAGATTAAAACCCTAGAAGTTGGATGTGAGACTTGGAGATGAGGAGTGTTGAAGACTTGAGAAACTCTAGAAAATGCTTCCTTGAGAAGAGTAAATGCTACACAAACAATTTCAACTACCAAAGGGTTTGCATTTAAGAGAGTTAGGGTTTGGGTGAAGAGGAAACTGATTTGGGAGTTCCAAAAATCGCCCAAGAGAGAAGAGAAATGACGAGAATGAGATTAAAATCGGTCAAAGGACTCATTTAACCCAAATACCCCGTCGGCGACAGTGCCCGACGACAGTGACATTGTCACTGTCGCGTGTCACAATCGCGTGAACCTGGGAGCCCGTGGTACGTTCCCCGCGACAGTGACACTGCGACAGTGACCATGTTACAATCGCGTATCAAGGTCGCGCCATACCAACCACTCGCGGTACATCTACACCGCAACAGTAACCATGTTACAATTGCGTGTCAAGGTCGCTCCACACACCAGACTGCCCAATAACTTAGCCAAAACCGATAACGAGGGCGAGGTTTAGACATATAAAAAGATTATACTACCCATGCAACATCATAGCATTATAATAATGATTATACGCACATAAAAGGCTCAAATTTTCAAATAGTCATAATTTATCAAAACAAGAGGAGAATTACTTACCTTATGAATTTTCGTGTGTTACAATCCTCCCCACCTAATTGGGATTTCATCTCCGAAATCTCATCCTAAATTAAACAAGTGAGGATAACGCTTCTTCATATCATCTTCCAATTCCCAAGTAATGTTAGCACCCCGATGGTGCTTCCATTGCACTTTAACCATAACCACTTCCTTATGCCGCAACTTCTTCACTTTCGACGCTAAGATCGCCTCAGGTTCTTCCACACAACGATTCCCATTATCTACCCGAATTTCCGTCAAGGGAATCACACTTTCTTCCTCGGCTAGACACTTCTGAAGGTAACACACATGGAACGTAGGATGTATTCCATCCATTTTCGGTGGTAAATCCAACCGGTAGGCTTATAAACCAACCTTCTCCAAAATGATGAAAGGTCCAAGGAAACGAGGACTAAGCTTCCCGTGCTTCCCAAAACGGATAATCCCCTTCCATGGAGATACCTTCAACATGACACGATCGCCCACTTGAAACTCAACCGGTCTTCTCTTCTTGTCCGCATAGCTCTTCTGTCTGTCTTGATTCGCCTTCAATCTTGCTCGGATCTCCTTCACTTTATCCGCCGTCTCTTGAACGATTTCCGGTCCGGAAAATTGATTCTCGCCCGCTTCTAGCCAACAAACCGGAGTTCTACACTTCTGTCCATACAATGCCTCAAACGGTACCATCCCAATACAAGAATGGTAACTGTTGTTGTACACGAACTCTACCAAAGGTAGATGTGAATCCCAGCTTCCTCCGAAATCTATTACACATGATCTCAACATATCCTCTACCGTCTGGATCGTCCTCTCGCTTTGACCATCCGTTTGAGGATGATACGCCGTGCTCAAATTTAGCCTAGTGCCCAACTCTTTCTGTAAGCTCGCCCAAAAGTTCGATGTGAAGCGACTATCCCGATCCGAAACAATAGATAGCGGAACTCCGTGCCTTGACACTTCCTCATCGATATAAAGCATGGCCAATTTCTCCATTGGCAAAGTCTCCCGCATTGCAAGGAAATGCGCACTCTTGGGTAATCGGTTAACAATTACCCAAATGGTGTCGTGGCCTCGCAAGGTCTTCGGTAGTTTCGTCACGAAATCCATGGTGATGTTGTCCCATTTCCACTCGGGAATGGACAACGGTTACAAAATTCCATACGGTCTTTGATGTTCTGCTTTGACTTTGAGGCATGTGACACACCTCTCCACGTAATTGGCCACGTCCAATTTCATCACCGGCCACCAATAATTTAATTTCAAGTCCCGATACATTTTGGTGCTACCGGGATGTATAGAATACTTTGACTTGTGCGCATCTTCGAGAAGTAGGTCACGGTTTCCCCCAACCTTCGGCACCCAAATACGCCCTTGAAATATTTTGAGCCCACGACCGTCTTCCGTTAAGAGTTCCTTTTGCTTTAACATGACTTCGGATTTGAGGTTCCCCTCTTTAAGTGCCTCCACTTGACTCGCCTTTATGTTTTCCAACAAACTCGACACCACGTCGATCCTCGTAAGGGACATCTTGACACCACCATCATGACTCCTTCGACTCAATGCATCCGCCACCACGTTGGCCTTTGCCACATGTTGAGTTCACAATCGTAATCCTTCAAAAGCTCAAGCCATCAAAGACGGATCCAGAAATTTTTTCATACGGTGGCACCATATAATACAGACAAAAAATAATTACAAAAAACACGGTTTTTATCGACGTGTCTTCATTTTTTTTACCGACATTCAATATTACCCGATGTGTTTTTAGCCTAATTCCATAATTTCGAGGGATTTTTAAAACTGTTTGCTTGATTTCACGGGATTTTTAAGTTTTTTTTATCGATTTCGAGGGATTTTTTCGGTTTTTTGGTTGATTTCGATAGTTTCTTTTGGTTTTTTTGGTTGATTTTGAGGTACGGTTGCACCTTCTTGAAGTTTCCAAAATAATACGGTAGCACCTTCTAAAACGATACGGTTGCACCTTTCACGAACCTAAAATATTTTACCCTCTTCGGAGAAATAATACGATGGCACGTGCCACCGTATTCATCCTACTAGATCCGTCCCTGCAAGCCATCTCCTTTGTCGCATGTTGAGTTCCTTTTGGTCGAAGATGTATTTGAGACTCTTGTGATCCGTGAAAAGAGTACACTTTGTCCCATACAAGTAGTGTCGCCACAACTTCAACGCAAAAACTACCACTGCCAATTCCAAACCATGAGTTGGATAATTCTTCTCATGATCCTTTAGTTGCCGCGACGCATAGGCTATTACCTTTCCCCGTTGCATCAACACACACCCGAGACCCATCTTGGAAGCATCGCTATACACCACGAAGTCATCCGATCCCTCGGGTAGGGATAAGATAGGGGCTTCGCACAACTTCTTCTTGAGCGTTTGAAAGGCTTGTTCTTGCTTGGCGGTCCAAAGAAACTTGACATTCTTCCTTGTGAGCGAGGTAAGTGGCGTGGCTATCTTAGAGAAATCTTGACTGAAACGTCTATAATAGCCCGCCAAACCCAAGAAACTTCGAATCTCCATCGGACTCGTTGGAGGCTCCCAACTCATCATCTCCTCGATCTTTGCCGGCTCCACTTTTACTCCGTCTTTAGACACCACATGCCCCAAGAATTGCACCTCTTGAAGCCAAAACTTGCACTTCGAGAATTTTGCAAACAACTTCTCTCTTCTTAGGACTTCTAACACTTCCCGCAAATGTTTCCTGTGCTCGGACTCGTCCTTTGAGTAGATTAAGATATCGTCGATGAAGACGATCACGGATTTATCTAAGAATGGGCGACACACGCGGTTCATCAAATCCATAAATACGGCCGGAGCGTTGGTTAAGCCGAAAGGCATCACCAAGAACTCGTAGTCACCGTATCGCGTCCGGAAAGCCGTCTTCGGAATGTCATCCTTCTTCACTCGCACTTGATGGTATCCGGACCGAAGATCAATCTTTGAGAAGCATCCCGCGCCTTGAAGTTGATCAAAAAGATCGTCGATGCGAGGTAGAGGCTACTTATTCTTCACCGTGGCTTTGTTTAACTCTCGGTAGTCGATACACATCCGCATGGATCCGTCCTTCTTCTTCACGAACAAAACCGGTGCTCCCCAAGGTGAAGAACTCGGTCGGATGAAGCCCTTCTCCAATTACTCTTGAAGTTGCATCATCATCTTTTTCATCTCCATCGGAGCCATACGATAAGGAGCACGGGCTATTGGGGCCGCTCCCGGAGTGAGGTCGATTTGAAACTCTACTTGCCGTTCTGGCGGTAACCTGGGTAGATCTTCTGGAAAAATGTCCGGATAATCTTGCACGACCTTTACATCTTCCACTGACTTCTTTTCTTTATTCGCGTCCACCACGTAATCCAGATACGAAGGGTAACCCTTCGATAGAAATTTACGAGCCTTGAGAGAGGAGATGATAGGAGCACTCCTCTTCCCTTTCTCCCCGTAGATGGTGACCATACCATTTTCCGGCAAAGGCACTTGGATCATCTTTTTGGAGCAAAAGATGTCAGCCTTATGCCTCACCAACCAATCCATACCTATAACCACGTCGAACCCCCTATAGCCATAGGTAGTAAATCTACTCCAAAAGAATTCCTATCATTTTCTAAAGTGCAATTACAGTAACAATCTTGAATGATCACTTGATCCGCATTAGCTACTTCTACTACTAGCACATCGGGAAGGACTCTAATAGGGAGTGTTGGATCATAAATTGTATTCAAGATTAAAGTTAATAAGGGGTCTAAATTGTAAAAGTATTTAATAGTCTAGGGGGTATTTGAGCTTATTAATAGTTAAGTTGTTATTGGGCCTCAAGCCCATTAGGCCTATACGGCTTAGATATAAATAGGTTTAGTTAATTAGGTTTTAGGGTTAATTCCACAATATCACTTTCATAATCATATAGAGGAGGTAGCCGTATTATTATCTGTAATCCTACGCACAAGGTACCAAGAACACACAACTGGTTTTCATTGATTAATCAAGGGATCGTGGTATGTTATTCTGATTTATTATATCTTGATCTTTATTGTGTTGTGTGATTGTTATCAACTAGTATCTGGGTTTAACAAGTTGTATCAGAGCCAAAAGAATCAAGTTTCTTTTTTATTACACTGTGTTCATCGACTTATCTGTTTATCTCTGTGTGAAAATCAATTTCATGATTTAAGGTGTTTTTATGCATAAAATTGATTTGATTAGACGAGTTTTATAGTATTGAATCTTATCTTATAGTTTAATTGAGCTTTAATTCACTAATCGTTTGGATTTTTGATGATTTGTGAAATCTGGGTTCGATGAGTTCATGATAATGTCGACTACTGTTCTAGTCAAATTGAAGCATGAAAGTTGATTTTAGTCATTGTTTTGATTGGGTACTGGTCGTTATATGTTTATGAATTAAAAAGTTTGGTTTTTGCATTAAGTTTAAGTGTTTCAAGTGGATTTTTGGGTTAATTATCGAGTTCTGGGTCGAAAGCTTCAAGAGCATACCGGTCGATATTCAAGTCGACGGAACACCGGTCGACCCTATTCGCGTAAAATAAAGTTTTGCGCCACACACTTCACCGGTCCATACCGGTCGGGGACATTCTGGTCACACTATCCCGGTCGGTTCCGGTCGTACCATATCGGTCACTCAATATCGGTCGAATACATCCCGGTCAACAGCATACCGGTCGTTACACTCTGGTCCGGTCGACACAGGTCCGATCGATATCGATCCGGTCCCGGTCTCATCACCTTACCGGTGGAAGTCTCCGGTCGTGCAACACACCGGTCGACCTCAAGACCCCGGTCGAGCAGGACCCCGGTCAAGCAAGACCCCGGTCACTCTTTTGCGCCAACAGGTATTCACGCAAACATTTGTTTTGCGCCACCTGCGGTTCACGCAAACCTCAGTTTGCGCGACCCACCTCTCGCGCGAAACTCCACTTACGCCACCCATTACTCGCGCATATCTCCTTTCACACGACCCACGTCTAGCGCAAATTCCACTTTTGCGCCATCCTTTACTCGTACAAAACCCATTTTTGCGCCACCCCCTTGAAGCGCAAACCTCACTTTTGCGCTAGTACTTCTGATTGACTCATACTGTTTGAGAACTCTGCATTTAACTATTTTCAGAAATTTATTTTTCTGAAAATTTTTTAGTGTAGTTTTTATCCTATACTTGATTCTAACGATCTCATCTAGTTGATTGTTTTGGTACAGATAAGTTTGATTTCTAAGCATACAACTAAGATGTCGAACCAGCTTCTCTCAATGGGCTCTCAGTCCAAACCTCCTGTCCTCATGGCAAATGAGTATCAGCAATGGAAGAAGAGAATGATTCAGTTTCTGAATCACAATAACAGAGAATACATGAATTCAATCACTACTGGTCCAGTAAATCCAATGATCAGAGTACAGGGTCAAGCTGCAACAGACACCTCTCCGGAAATCCCTGACAGACTTGTTCCTAGACCGTATGAGTTCTTCACTGATAAAGAAAAAGATCTATACAAGATAGATGAAGAAGCTCTCATTTACCTGACAATGGCCATCCCAAATGACATCTACAATCGGGTAGACAGTCGAGATTCAGCTAAAGAAATATGGGATGAGCTAGCAAGACAATTTGAGGGAAGTGAAGCTTCAATTCAGGCAAAGCAAAACCTGTGCATTAATGCCTATGAGGGATTTCATGCAAGAGAAGGAGAAACACTGCTTGATATTTATAACAGATACAACATTACTCTAAATGACCTGAGGAGGAACAATATCTCTAAATCTGCTTCAGAGATAAACTATAAGTTCATCAAGAACTTGAACCCTGAATGGAAGAACTTTGCCATCAACCTCCAGATGTCAAAGAACATGTTTCAAGAAAACGTCACTGATATCTTCTCTACTCTTTCTCAGTATGAGGATGAGGTGAGATCTATTAATAATGAGTCCAATAATCTGAAGGAATCTGTGGCTCTCATAGCTGGCAAAGGAAAGAGTTCAGTTCTTATATTCTCTACAAGGTCTAAGAAAAAGGTGTCTAAAGCTCTGGTTACTGAGGTTACTGAATCCGAATCTGATTCAAGTGATGAAGAACTGGAGATTGATTCTGATCCGGATATACAGAAGTTCTCTGAGGACTTGGCTCTAATTACTCGACGATTGAAGAAGAGCTTTGGGAAGAAGAAATACTACTCAAAGCCAAAGTATGATGGTTACAAGAAAGAGAAGTCTGAGATGCGATACAAGCCAAGGCATGGAAGAAGAGAGGAAGGACGAGAAGACAGGAAGGAAGATAGAAGAGAAGGAAAGAGAGAGGAGAAGAAAGAAGAAAGAAAGGATGAAAAAGGAAGATGCTACAACTGTGGCAAATTTGGGCACTTCTCCAGAGACTGCAAATTCAAGAAGGTAAAGAACTCAGAATATTATGCAAGGAAGTCACTCATTGCCAAGAAAGCTGAAGAAGGAAAAGTGCTGATGGCTGAAGAAGAATACTGGTTGTTCCAAAGTTCTGATGACGAGGAGCAGGCACACTTCACCCAAGTTTCCTACATGGCAAAACTGGATGGTGACGATGAAGATTTTGAGGCACATTCTGAAGATGCGAATTCTGAGGTAAGTGATAATTCTGAACTTATTGAATCTTTGATGGCCCAAATACATAATATGAAAGATGAATTTTCTTTATTTAAATGTAAACTTAGCTCCGCACATCAATCAGTCTGGAGTTTTCGTGATGAAAATGCTTTGCTAAAAGTTGTTGTGGAAGAAAAAGAAAAAGAAAAAGAAAAGGATGGTTTAAAAGCTGAAAAGGAATCTTTAAAAATAAAATATATGGTTTAGAAAAGGATCTTGTAAATCTTAATGCTGAAAAGGGTGAGTATAAAATTAAGTTTGAAGTTTGTTTTCAAGAAAGAAATGAAGCCTTCACCAAAATCAAGCAATTGGAGGATATTAACATGACACGAGGTCAGACTGAGCAGACATTAAATCTGTTGACCAATAAACTCCAAGATGAAAGGTTTTATAAACTTAAACCTGGTTTGGGTCTACCAATTAACGATGTTCTGAAAAAGGCACCTGAGCACTTGTATAATTTTGATAAACTTGGCTCCACAATCAGACCCATTCCTAACATTCGTGCAACCTTTGTTGAAGCAAGTACTTCTAAACCTTTTACAGAGACCAAAGGTAAAGAAGAAATGGGAGAAAACAAGTCTTGTGACACTGATTCTCAAAATTCTTTTAAATCAGTTGGTTTTAAATATAGTGATTTGAACAAAAGATATGAGACTCGAAAGATCGAATTGGGTGAGTTTGACTCACTGTTTACCACATCTTCAAAAGAATCAGTCAACAATGACACTGTTCCACCTGAGACTGCATGCAAATATTATGAGTATGAATCGGATGTTGATCCATCAACTATACCATCAGTCTCAAATCCCATTGCTTCTAAACCTTTACTTTTTGAATAGGTTGAAGAAGAAACTGTCATCACGAATGAATATTGTTCTAAAAACGACAAAATGGAGTTTATTGAAAACATGACCGAGGAAAGGTTTTCTTCAATGATGAATGCCTCAGGTTCTGATCATGTTTCTACTGCAAAGGAGTCAAATTCTGTGAGTGATCATACATCTGAATTGATGAAGCAAATTGATATGTTGCAAGAGTCTCTTGATGAGGTTGAAGATGAAAACTTTGATCTCAAATTTAAACTTGAAAAATCTTTGAAAGAAAATCAAGAGCTTTGCACAGAGATCAATGATTTGAAAATTACTTTGTTTAAAAATGCTTCAAATGATAAACAGATGTTCAATGATCCAAGCTGGAAGGTAAGAACTAATCTAGAATTTGATGCTCCTGCAAAACCTTCAGTTGTTTACTCTGATAGCCCTGAATATCCACCTAGTATTTTTGAGAAGGGTGAGACTTCAAGTAACTCTAGAAAAGAACCACCCTCTAAGATAGAGACTAACAAGGTTCCTGTTTCTGTTTCAGATATAAAAGGAAATGGAGTTGGGAGGAGTAAGAAGAATAAAGATAATAGTTTGAATAAGAATGATAGGTTATCTAGTGAAACTTTTGTTCCAAACAGTTGTACTTCAAACAATGTTATTTTGAAAAGTAATTCTTTTGATGAACATGAATGTAAGATTTGTTCCGATAAATCTAAGTTTATGAATTTTGCTCAAAAGAATCTATATTGCAAACACTCCTGGGATAACTCTTTCAAATACTACTCCGCTCCTAAGTCCAAAAAGAGTAAAAGAAAAGCTAAATTGAACCTTAAGTCTTATTCTAATTCTAATTCTTCCACACAACCCAAATTGTTTTGTGCTAAGCTTGCCAATCCTAGTTCTAAAAAGCACTTTCAGGAATTAAATGTTAAAATGGTGCAGAAATGGGTTCCAAACCCCCGTTATGAATGGCGAGTGAATGTTAAACATGCTGATATTCCTGAATTGCTTGGTGCTAACCGTGAAGGACCCATCTTGATATGGGTACCTAAGCAAAACTAATTGTCTCTTTTGCAGGCCTGTCGACTGTGGGTGATAGATTTCGGATGTTCACGCCACATGACAGGATTCTAGCACCTCTTGCATAACTATGTGGAGGAGCCTGCCGGAGCAGTTCGTTTTGCAAATTCTGAAGTAGAAGGACACGTCAGAGGATATGGAATGCTCGATAATGGAGTTGTGAAGATTCAGAAAGTGCTATATGTTGAAGGACTTGATCACAATCTGTTTAGCACCAGTCACTTCTATGATATGAACTATCAAGTTCGCTTCACAACAACTCATTGCTATCTTGAGGATCCCGATGGTTACGAAGTCTTCAAAGTTGAGCGCCATGGAAATCTATATTATGTAGATTTTCCTACACTGTCTTCCACACGTACAGTATGCCTATTAGCCAAAGCAACTAAAGCTCAATCTTAGACGTGGCATCGCCGCTTGTCTCATCAGAATTTCCGATCCATAGCTAAGCTACAGAGACAAGGTCTGGTCAAAGGTCTACCAGAAATGAATTTTAAGAAAGACTCACTATGTTCTGCATGTGAGATGGGCAAAATGAAGCGAAGCTCCTTCAAGTCCAAAGCTGAATCATCAACCTCATCTGCACTGGAACTTCTTCATATAGACCTTTGTGGCCCAATGCGAACAACATCTATCAACGGCAAGAAGTACGTCTTAGTAATGATAGATGACTATTCAAGGTATACATGGCTCGAGTTTCTTCTCAACAAGTCAGATGTGCCAGAATTGATCATCCCTTTCATCAAGCGCATTCAAGTACGTCTTCAATTGCCAGTCCGAACTATTCACAGCGATAACGGCACAGAGTTCAAGAATGACACCTTGCAGAGCTATCTTATCTCTGTAGGAATTTCACATAACTTATCCGCAGCCTACACTCCATAGCAAAACAACATTGTTGAACGGAAGAACCGCACTCTTGTTGAAGCTGCTCGTACTATGCTTGCTTATACGGATCTACCCATGTATCTTTGGGCTGAGGCAATCGCAACAGCATACTTTACTCAGAATCGTACCATTGTGGTCAATTGATTTGACAAAAAAGCATATGAGTTAATCAACAATCGTCAACCTAACATCAAATTCCTTCGTGTTTTTGGTTGTAGGTGTTACATTCTGTGCGAACGTCAAGGATTATCAAAGTTTGATAAGAAAGTGGATGAAGGATATCTCGTTGGATACTCTCTGACATCCAAAGCTTATCGAATTTACATTATTCGAACCAAGACAGTTGTTGAGAGCATGAATGTCTCCCTTGATGAGAATTCTACTCGGACTTCTGGACACAACATTTCAGAACTCGGACTTAAGAACAAAGCTTCTATTCAATCCAGAATAGAACCAACATATAAAGAATCTACTTCTTCTAACTCTAATTCTACTTCATCTGAGTTAGATTTATTGTTTATTGATGCCTTCGATGATATTTGTGCAGATTTTGATAAAGGCATATCTACATCAATAACAAGCTCGGAGGTCCCTACTATTTTCGAAGACATGTCTGGACCGTCCGACGAAGTCACTGAAACTTAATCTCCATCAGGTACAACTAAACCGTTAGTTTCTGAATCTACTAATACTGAATCTGTCTCTGCAGATAAGTCTTCAGGAAATGAAGTCACGAGTACTTCAACTGCTAATCCAGAAGCTTCAGTATCAGAAACACATGTACAAGATGTCCCGAGTACATCTGTGGATCTACCTGCGTGCATGATGAATATAATGCATCAAACACGCAACAAACAGTTGAATCCATACCAAGTACACATTGTTGGACTAAGGATCATCCCCTGCATAACGTGATAGGTGACGTACAATCTGGTGTCGCGACACGGTCTGCATCAACAAACTTCTGCATGTTTTCAAGCTTCCTTAGTTCCCTAGAACCAAAGAAAGCATCTGAAGCTCTACGTGATCCCTTCTGGATTTCTGCTATGCAAGATGAGCTTCTACAATTCGAACGGAACAAGGTATGGCGCTTGATCCCACTACCTAAAGGTAAATATGTTATTGGAACTAAGTGGGTTTTCAGAAACAAGAAAGACAAAGTTGGAGTAGTTGTGAGAAACAAAGCTCGATTGGTTGCCAAAGGGTACTGTCAACAGGAGGGCATTGACTATGACGAAATATTCGCCCCTGTTGCAAGGATCGAAGCCATCAGAATCTTTTTAGCATATGCAGCGTACAAAAACTTTACTGTCTATCAAATGGACATAAAGTCAACTTTCCTGAATGACGTTCTGCATAAGGAGGTCTACGTGGCACAACCTGAAGGTTTCGTTGATCCTCATCACCCTGATCATGTCTATGTGTTAGACAAAGCGCTCTATGGTCTTAAACAAGCACCACGAGCCTGGTATGAAACTCTCACTAAATTTCTCTTAGCTTCTGGTTTCAAGAAAGGTACGGTTGATACTACCTTATTTCTTAAAAGGCAAGGTGAGGACTTGATTCTCATTCAGATTTATGTTTTGCTATGTTTTGATGATGATGATCCTCACCACTCATCAAAAAGGGGGAGAATACAAGAAAAATGCAAGAATTTTTGATTGAAGACTGCTGAAGTTTTTAAAGAATTCAAAGTGTCTGAGCTTATTAGATTCATCAAAAGTCTGATTGAAGATGATCGTCAGAAGGACACTTCATTTAAAGAAAGAGGAAGATGAAGGTTGTATCTGAAGTTTTTCAAGAGAAGTGAAGACCCGAAGCAGATTGCCAAAAAAAATTTTATTATCTCTTGATCTTATCGTGTTGTGTGTTAATCTATCAACTAGTTATATGGGTTTAACAGGAGAACAAATTGCTTACAGAACAAATCTGAGACAAAAGAACACGTAGCTCCAGAATCAAATAACACACGAGCGGGCAAGAAGTTTATTATAAACGTACCCGAAACAACATCAGCGGTCTCTTTCGCCTCCTCGGTAGTCATTCGAAATGCTCGGCTTGGTGCTCTCGACGGTTGTTCAACCCGTGTCGTCGATCCAAAAGAATTTCCTCGGTTTCTGCCCACAACCTTTGGGCAATCTTTCTTCATGTGCCTCGGTTCCCGGCACTCAAAACAAACCGGCCCTCGAATAGGGCAATCCCGAATTGCATGGCCCTTCTTGCCACACTTGGCACACTCAATCGGACCTGAGTGAGGTTTTGGGTCGCATGGGCCAGAGTGCTTAGCTTTGCACTTGTGACACCACCGCCAATCACGGCGATTATCGTTTGCTCTTCCGCCCACGAATGGTTTAGACTGACGAATGGGCCCAGACGGCCCTTCCCACTTCCTCTTCTCCCCCACTGCAATTCTCTCATCCTTCTCTGCTTCAAAATCGTCTTCTATCAGCAAAGACTCCTCGATCATATCCTGAAGGGTCAAACCCCTAGCACTCCTTACTGCCGTCCTCATCCTTGCCGACAGCCCTTGCTGATAAGCTTTTATCTTTGATCTATCATCTGGGACGAGATGTCCCACCAAATTTAGCTTTTCCAAGAAAATCTTGGAGTAGTCAGCGACGGACAGAGTCCCTTTCTTCAATCCTCAGAATTCTGCTTCCAACTTGTCCAACGACCTTTCACTGCAATACTTGTCCATAATTTTCTGCTTGAAAACTGGCCAAGTCAACTTCGCCAAGACTTCGGGAGTGAGGGAGGACCGTGTGAGGTTCCACCAGATCAGGGACTCACCCCGAAGTAATTGGGATGCAAACTTCACTCGTTGCGAGACATCACACTCGCTAGACTCGAAGGCCATCTCCACTTGCTTCAGCCAATACATGCACGCAACCAGGTTTGCAGAACCCAAAAACTCCTTCGTATTGCACCCAAGAAAAGCTTTGTAGGTGCATCCCTTGTCTTTACCTTTACTTCCACTTTCTGTCTGATTCTCCGTTACCACAACAGCTGGTCCACCGCCCGACCCCATCACCACGTTTTCCGCCATAGTTTCAGGTTGTCAGTGACTTGCATCTCGGTCCTCCAAGAGCTTCATAAAGAACTCTTGTTGTTGGTCCATAGCCGATTTCATGGCCTGCATCATGTTATCCCTAATTCGGGTCTCCATGGTCACTTCCTCCACGACCGGGTCGTTAGTGGCGATGTTGGTTCGAGGTATATGCTCGGGTCCCCCTCCCAAGACATTTGCCACTGGTGGTCCCTCGACAATTGCGACCATGCGGGGTTGATCGGCCGTAGATTCATCTTCAACATGACCTTCTGACGTATTGGATAACCTGCTCCGAGTGGTTACCATCAATAACTGCCACACATGTATGAGAAATAGATTGAGAAAAGACTAAGCGAGTTGAACTCATTGTACGTACTAATACCTTCATCAATTATCATAATAATAGTAAACCAAGTATGCTCACGTAACAATGCATTCATAATAGCAGTAGCTAAGTGAAATTATGAACGAATCATACACAAGAATTCTTGTCAGCATTATCACAACATTTAATTAAAGTAATTCCGTAATCCTAAAACTCTCCCCACCTAGGATTTCTATCCCAAGTGGACAGTGAAACTATAAAGTCTAAAGCTTAAGTCTAGATATGCTAAAACAATACCTAGTTCACTTAAACTAAAGCTCTGATACCAACTTGTAACACCCTAAAAATAGGGATAACAAAAATCCGAAAACCGGACATGAGGTATATAGAATTGCCATAGCAAGAGCCTCCCAAAAATGGGGAACTATACAAACCTGTTTAATTACAGTTGTAATTTAACGGACAATAAATAACAACCAACTAATCTAATTTCTACAACTAGAAAATAGATTACAAAAAGGGTGTCATTTATAACCCAAATGTTCTTCTACCAAAACGTGTGTCCAAATGCAAATTTCCCCAAGCTCTCACTCAAGCAACTATGCCATCTTAGAACCGGCGCCGCTAGAACTTGAGATACACATCGACACCAAACAAGTGTTAGGCAAAAAAGCCTAGTGAGTTGAACAAGAAATAACATGTTAGAGCATTAACAAATCTTATCAGTAGTTAACCAGATTTCAACATATGTGGAGTCAACGGGGGATACCCATAGAACCAATCAAGTTCCACCCAAAGAGACAATGTACCTTGATGCCAACTAGTAAGAGTGACACCCTAAAGGCCCAGCACACCCGAGGACTACAACCATGGCATTACTCCGAATGGCGGAGGTTTAGGCATATACCCATACGGTGGCGCCCAAGACTACAATCTCCTAGTGTCTACTGACTTGGTTCGTTCAACATAAAACATATAGGAGGTTTGTGAGGTATATTTCAACCAAGTATAATTCAATACCAACCATGGGTACTATATCACCATCCTAACCATATAAGTCCAACATAGGACCTAACTTGCCAATATAATCATTTTGTAGATACAATATCACCCAAGGATATTCCAAGTAGAAGTCATCATAATATACCAAGGCATGTACACAATAATCATGTCAAAATGCTCATTGAGTCTATACCTAAGGAAAACTCCAAATATTTGCACAAATAGGGGAAACCATGGCATGATACTTATAAACATATTTCTCACATATTTTCATAAGAACACCATCAAATTTTTAAACACATGTAGGTGAACACTTTGAGCAAATATACCAAAATAATAACAAGTAAAAGATTATGATGTGTATCTAGTTTTAACAAAAGTTTAGTAAAATCACAATCTAGGTTTTGAACCAAAACCTAGAAAAGATGAAAACCCTAGAAGGTGGAGGTGAGACTTGGAGATGAGGAGTGTTGAAGACTTGAGAAACCCTAGAAAATGCTTTCTTGAGAAGAGTAAATGCTACACCAACAATTTCAACTACCAAAGGGTTTGCATTTAAGAGAGTTAGGGTTTGGGTGAAGAGGAAACTGATTTGGGAGTTCCAAAAATCGCCCAAAAGAGAAGAGATGAGGAGAATGAGATTAAAATCGGTCAAAGGACTCATTTAACCCAAATACCCCGTCGGCGACAGTGCCCGGTGACAGTGACATTGTCACTGTCGCGTGTCATAATCGCACGAATCAGGGAGCCTGCGGTACGTTCCCCGTGACAGTGACACCGCGACAGTGACCATGTCACAATCGCGTGTCAAGGTCGCGCCATACCAACCACTCGTGGTTCATCTACCGCGACAGTGACACCGCGAAAGTGACCATGTTACAATCGCGTGTCAAGGTCGCGCCACACACCAGACTGCCCAATAACTTAGCCAAAACCGATAACGAGTGCGAGGTTTAGACATATAAAAATATTATAATACCCATGCAACATCATAGCATTATAATAATGATTATATGCACATAAAAGGCTCAAATTCTCAAATAGTTATAATTTAACGAAATAAGAGGAGAATTAATTACCTTATGAATTTCCGGGTGTTACAAGTTGGATGTACTATAACACCTAATCAACAGGCAACAATTGTCCAACCAGCTGCATCTTCTGCACCAATCACTTCAGCAGAACCCCAACAAGAAGATACTGGATTCTTAGATGATCAACATGATTAGTCTACATCTAATTCACTCCCTCATGTATACAAGTGGACCAAAGAGCATCTGGTACATCAAATCATTGGAGACTAGTCAAAGTCAGTGCAAATTAGGTCTGCAGCAGCTAATAAATGTATGCTTGATTCATTTCCCAGTAAGATGGAGCTGACAAAAGTATCAGATGCTCTTTGTGATCCAAACTGGATTACAACCATGTAAGAAGAGCCCAACCAATTTGAGGTGCTTAAAGTATGGCGATTAGTGCCCCGAACTGAAGGAAAAACAATCATTGGCACAAAGTGGGTATTCAAAAACAATAAGGATGAAGATGGTATCGTAATAAGAAACAAAGCAAGACTTGTAGCCAAAGGATACAGACAAGAGGAAGGCATAGATTACGACGAGGCATATACACCAGTTGCACGTATTGAGGCAATCAAGATGTTCCTAGCCTACGCTGGACACAAGAACTTCACAGTCTATTAAATGGACGTGAAGATTGCGTTCTTGAATGACATTCTGTAAGAGTAGGTCTATGGCAGGCAGTCTGAAGGTTTTGTCAATGCGGATAAACCATATCATGTATATATCCTTGACAAGTCTCTTTACGGCTTGAAACAAGCTCCTCGCGTCTGGTATGATGTTCTATCCAAGTTTTTAGTCAAGTCTAGCTTCTCGAAAGGTAAAATTGATACCACTCTCTTCATTAAAAAGGAAAAAGCTAATATCATTCTTATTCAACTATATGTCGATGACATAATTTTTGGTTCAACAAACCCGAAGTATTGTAAGAACTTTTCCACTCTAATGGTGTCCAGATTTCAAATGAGTATGATGGGAGAGATGAATATATTTCTCGGATTACAAGTACGACAATTTTCTATGGGGATTTTCATAAACCAATCGAAGTACATTTATGATATTTTGAAAAAGTTTAAAATGGAAAATTGTACTCCTATTTCAACCCCAATGGCACCGAGAACTAAAATTGGAGCTGATCTCTTAGGAAAAGATGTTGATCTTAGAACCTATAGAGGAATGACCGGTTCTTTAATGTACTTAACGGCGAGTAAATCGAATATTATGTTTTCTACATGTTTATGTGCTCGATATCAAGCTTTGCCCAAAGAATCCCATCTTTCGGCAGTTAAGCAAATCTTTAGATATCCGAAGGGGACTGCAGACCTTGGTTTGTGATATCCTAAAGATATTGGTTTTGAGCTAACATCGTATTCAGACGTAGATCATGCACGTTGTATGCTCAACAAGAAAAGCACATTGGATCACATTTAATTTTTGGGAGACAAGCTCGTAAGTTGGACGTCAAAGAAACAAATATGTGTTTCCACATCATTTGCTGAAGCAGGGTATGTAGCTGCCGCTAGCTGCTGCTAGCTGCTGCCGTTAGCTGCTGCTCTTAAGTATTGTGGATGCGCACACAGCTTCGAGACTATGGATTCCATTTCAACAAAATCCCAATTTATTGTGATTCGAAGAGCGCCATAGCCATATCTGCTAATCCTGTACAGCACACGAAGACCAAACACATAGACGTGCGATATCACTTTATAAAAGATAACGTCGAAAAAGGTACAATTGAACTTTATTTTGTAAACATGAATTACCAATTAGCTGATTTATTCACTAAACCTTTGGACGAAAAGATATTTAATTTTCTCATTTCGAAATAAGGTATGTTGAATCTTAAAACATAATCCGTATTTACCTAGTACAGTTTAATTTTTCTTCATTTCTTTATTTTTAGTCTGAATGATATCTGCACTGAAAGTTTCTGCTCATGATTTCAAGGGGAGTGTGAGACAATGATCAGATGATCATACTTTCTAGGGGGAGTTGGAGAAATTTTTGCATTTAATTTGTACTGACATATTTCTTATGAATGCATCATTTCAGGGGGGGGGGGGGTAAGGACATTGACTTCTAAACAATTCAGTTTACTCGTTCTTTAAATGTTTTAATTCGTTTTTCAAGTCTTTATTTTTCAATAAATGTTTTACTTTAAATAAGACTTTGGTATTTTTGACGACTTTTTGACTATTTGCATATTTTGAGGGGCAACTTACATGATCATATCAATCATGACTTTGGAACTGACTTTTTGAGATTTTGGATGTGCGTATGGATTATTCTCACCTTAATCTCATTGTGTTTGAAAGAAGGACGACTTTTAGACATAAAAACAATTTGCTTAAACGTTCAAACCACTTCTCCATTCTTAAACATATTTCATGAATTCAGAAGTGTGATTTTTTAAAACGTTTTCATTATCATGATCTTTCATGACTAACAAACCATGTGTTTCCAAATATTAATACTTGTGTATTATCTTTTCTATATATTGTCAGGTATTCGCACAAACCGTTTTAGTACTTTTGTTGACTATGTTATTACCATGTCTCAAATTGACACAATTTTTCGATGGTAATACACTCCTTTTGTATTTCATTGTTCGTTGAGCGATATTTCATTTCATTCAAAGCGTTTCTTTCAAGACTTGTCTATATTTGATCCTTATAGACAACATCCAATCATTTCATGACCTAAGCTTTTATTGATAAATCATTCATATTTGATCTTTTCCATACATTGTCAGATTCTCAAACAAGCAGTTTGTATTCATTTCATTTATTCAATATGCTTGTTTTAATAAAATCTTCCATGTCTAAAATGCTCAAATCTTCATGATTATCATACTGAGCATATTTTTATCTGACATATGTATTGTGCTTTAACTATTAAAGATAAACCGTTAAGCAATACTTTTGCTATTAGGACAAAATACATGGGATCAATGTGTGAGCTTAACAGAACTTCTATAGATTCACGATAACCGGTGTTTCCTACCCACGAAGTTATCCTTGAGTGATCAAGAGGTGAGGGGTCAATATCTGAGTATGGGTTGTGTTGAGGTAAAATGGAATAGAGAGTTTGGTTAGAAGTGAGCAAAATGATAAAAAGAAAGAGGGTGTGAGAACAGAGTTAAAAAAATATCAGAACTCTGCACCAAATTTTCTGAGTCGGGCAACCACATATACTGTTGGTTCACATTCTTTGGTGACCTTCATTAAAACAGGCATTAGCCCATGCCAACTCTTGCTTAAACTCCACCAGCTACTCATCTTTTTCTTAACAAAAAGATGTTTCAATTTAATTGGGGATGCAACACATATGTTATCTCATCATCGTTTGGAAGATGTTGATATTGAAAAAGAAGGAAAGTTGACCCACCTTCGAACTTTGATCATGCACATTGAGTCATGTACTACTATTGTTGTCTCAATGGTTTACACATTTTGAGCCTAATATAGAACAAAATACTTAAATTCTTTCATACACAAGCACGTACACACAAAAAATTTGTTTTTATGTCAGAACGTTCATAGAATTACCTTGTGTTATTCGATGATTGAATGGAAGACCTGGGGAGTGAACATCAATAAAACTCCTTGTACAGTACATTTGTTGTACTAAGTAGCTTCGTGCTGCTTACAGGCATTTTAACTGATTCATATGTTGATTCAGGTTTACACTCTTATTTGTCTTAATTTGAAAAGATTCGGATGAGTACACTTTATGAATTGACGGATGTTCAGAGGCTCATATGGAAAGATCAGTGGTCAGAAAATGAATGCATTTCTTGCAAAAAGTTTTGATGAAGTAAATGTTCACGTCCATCAAAAAGGGGGAGATGGTAGCAAGAAATGGTGAAGTCCGAGATATTTTGTTTTCAAAATAAAGATGGAGAAATTATTTCAAGAAATGTTGGATTTAGAGAAAGTTAGTTGCTTGGAATATGGGGAAGACATTCAAGAAATGACAGAGTTGGAAAGTTTATTTTCAGAGATATGTGAGAAATATTCAGAATGAAAGAGAAAGTTCAAAAAGTTCTGAAGGGTTTAGAAAATTTGCTGAAATTTTCTTTGAAGATTATTTGCTTAAGAAAAAGTGAGTTGAATTTGAAGATAATTTCTTTTCTGAAGTTTGAATGAGGTTTTCATAATCTTGGGGGTGATTGTTAAAATTCTTGAAGAAGATAATCACAGACTTTGGGGGAGATTGCTGAAAATCTGAAGATATTTCAAAGAAAGGGAAAATTGTTCTTTGATGCTGAAATTCTTTTTTGAATAAAAAAGGGAGATGAAATGTTTATCTTTGTGAAGATGTTATAGGGGGAAATTGAATTCGTTAAAGATCAAACAAAGGGGGAGATTGTTCATTATTGCCAAATTTCTTTTTGGAGATGATCTTGAATCAAAAAGGGGAGATTGTTAATGCATAAATATGTTGGATCTAATATCATAGGAATTGAAAGTAAAAGCTAAAGTCAAAGCCTCTTAAAGCAAAGTCAAAGTCAAAGTTCAAAGTGGAAAAACCAAAGTCTTTAGTTTTGTTAGTTAGTGTTAGCTAGTTTTGTCTTTGTAATCTTGTAGGTATAAATACCTTTTTGTTAGTAGAATCATTAGACAATACACATAAGTTGAGAATCTAGAGAGTGAAATATTATGTATTGTGAGAGAATTGTAATATGTGAATATGTGATAATTCAATATGGCATCTTGATCAATTCTTGTTGTTATCATCTTGATTTGCACATTGTTTGGGACAAAACCTATGGTTCAAACTTAACTAATCTCCCTGACCCACAATGATTTTATAGTGATCACCATGCTTAGCTATCACACAAGATGACAACGCTACAAAACCTTAGCGCGTTAGTGCTTTATAACCGAAAAAACAATCTCTACCCCCATCGATCATCACGTCGACAATATAATAACATTGGCCATGTGTGACTATGAATGTATGGATCCTCGCTACCATCATCTAATGTTCACATACACGAATGAACACCTAAGAGTTAGGTAATCCCATTACAACTTCGAACGTGATTTAAAATCAAATAAAGGCTCTATCCCATGGGACTTACATCTTAAAACCTCAAAATACCCAAAGATATGCATTTCTCAACATGTATACAGGTAAATGTGCAAACTGCCTAAATGGTTCCAATAAACAACTAATGGTTATAACACCCCCCCAAAAAAAAAAAAAAAAATCTCTTGCTTACGGTTCAAAACATCAAATATTCATCAATACATGTAATGTTATAGAATATCAAGAAGCAAAATAATGAGATTTATATTCTCAATATAATATCATTTGAGGCATTAAAAAAATACTCAATAAATATGCATTTTCACACAATATAATATCATTCATGTGTCAAGGTATGCAATGAGTCAAGAGACAATCATGTAATGTGATAGAATATCAAGAAGCAAAATAATGAGATTTATATTCTCAAAATTTCCAACGACCTAAAATAAGTGTTTTCTTCATTCTTTATAAAACCAAAATAACCAAGGTGCAATAAATCATCAGAATATTTCACTTTTATGAATTGTTTCTCAAAATGTTCAAAAACCCCAATTATAAGCATTTTTCAAGATTTTAAAAATCAAACGTGTAAAAATGCAATTTTATCAAATACTCAACAACATTGACAAATCTCAAGTATAACACTTTAATAATTCAAAATGTACATTTTTGGTATGTAAATAGTTTTCACAAATCAATTTGATACTCACCTTGTTAGGTTTTCATCCAACTTGTGCAATCTTCTTGCTATTTAGATAAACCATGTGTAATCACCAAATCAGTGAAAGAACTCTAAAAAAGGTTGAGACAACCCTTTGAACCTTCCAATACCATTAAGAATCATCCCTAGCAGATTTAAAACCAATATGTTACAAATATTTGAAGATTGTTTACTCAATCTCGTCATAAAACATAGATGTTCTATTAAACCCCATTTTTTGACCTACTTACAGTTCAAATCAACTCTTCATCAAAATAGTAGTGGACATCTCATAGGTTCCAGATACATATTACATGCCTCAAACCGATCTACGAGAGATTCATTATGATGTTTTTACAAGATCTGAACAACTAAAAAAATCACAACATACCGAAAAACGTGGATATATCTTTTGAAGGAAGAAAATGTGTTCTTTAAACTTTTAATTACTCAAAATACATATAATACAATTTATGTAACTCCAACATTGAGCTCCCAACATATGCAAGATTTTGACGAAGAAGAAGATACCCTAATTTTTGGAGTTTTACCTTGGTTGAGCTCAAATGCAAGCTTCAATGGTGGTTTTGAGATCTATCTTCAAGAAAGTATTATATCCGTAAGCATGAACATTTTTCTTTTTGAATCACAACATATATCTTCACTTGCAAAGAGAGGTATTTTCTCCCATTTGGAGCTCTAGAACAACCAACAATGAACATTTGTTAGGGATTTGAGGGTTTTATACCCAAATATCTTAACATCTTTGCATTATAATACTTTGACCACCCAATTTTGTTTAAATGACAAAATACATCCAAACTTGGTAACACATCCATTGTTTCAAAAAACACAAGTGTTACAAACAGCTTGATTGCAACAACAATAGTTGACGCATGATTGATATGACCTTTATACACCTTACCAAATCCACAACGGCTAATCACTATCTTTTCTTTGAAGTTTTTGGTTGCCAATTTGATCTCATAAAGGAAGAAGTGTTTGCATGTTGGTTAGGTACTAAGGATAAGTGTTCTATTCTTAGTTCTTGATGTTTGGCCTAGATGTGGAAAGATCACTACTAAAATTTAGACCTTCACCGATGGAAATTTCCGTCCATAATCAATGACGTATCACCGATGGATTGGTCAAAAGTTGACTTTGACCCATGTTTGTTGATTTCCATTGGTAATCCCTTAAAAATACAAAAAAAAAGATTTTTTTACTTATCAATTTTTGGCGAATTATCAGCCGAACTTAATTTAAAATTTTAACTAAAAGTCGGTAAATTTATTGAATTTAAAAAATAGAAAGGTGAATAAATTTACGGACAAATTACGGATGGGATTTATTTAATTAATTATTAAATGAAATTTATGTAGCTAGCCGGTATCTATACTATATTATAAAAGAGAGATAAAAAAACTCTTAATTACAAAATTTTAAGCACAAAATACAATTAACTAAAGCCAATTACTTAATTTACAACTTCATAATGCTTTGGTACAACTTATCCAAGCACAGTATCTCACAACAAATTTAGTTAGAGATAACGATTATTTATACTAGATATTTCTATAATTTTAATCACATAACTTATCCAATCACATTATCTCACAACAAATTTAGTTAGAGATAACGATTATTTATACTAGATATTTCTATAATTTTAATCACATATAATAATATATTATATAAGTTTATTTATTATGATATTAGAAATAATACTTAAATTATAACATAAATATTTTAAAATAATATAATATGATCACACATATCACAATTTTAATGTTTCATTTTATTTATGCATTAGGTACTACTTATTAATGCATATTACTTAAAATCCAAAAGTCCACATTGATTAAACATAAATACAACTTATAAAAGCTCAATGTTTGAATTCGTGTAACTAACTACAGATAAACACTTATTTTTATTTTCTAAAATATCTAAAATTTTTAATTATTGATATAACTAACCGATAAATATAAGAAAATTCGCTTATAAAAGCTCAATGTTTGAATTCGTGTAACTAACTACAGATAAGCACTTATTTTTATTTTCTAAAATATCTAAAATTTTTAACTATTGATATAACTAATTGATAAATATAAGAAAATTCGAGATAAAGCACCTTATTTTTATATTATCATTTAAATTAAACATTTTTTGACCTGTAACAAAACTTATCATTATTACTTTTTATAAAAAACCATAATTAAACTAAAATAAAATATATTTTTGTTTTAAATCTAGGTTTCTCAAAATCGTAAAATAAAATAAAAAAAGACTAACAAAAAGTATGAATAATAATCGAGGGTTCGAGTTCTAGATTTCAGAAACTCACTACATTGCGAGGGTACATTTCTAGTTATTAATTATTTGATTTAAAAAAACAAAAATTCTTAATTATAAGTACCGGGAGTTTATTTAATTGATCCGTAAAAAATTATTCAATTTAAAAAAAGAAAAAATATTGAAAAAATAGGGAATTTAATTAAAATACCCTAACATCAAAATCAGTACCCAAAATGTCAAAAATCTTGAAGTTTTTGCCAAAATACCCAACGACCCCGTGTTTTTGGGCCCTGTAAATGGGAAAACGCGGGGTTGAGTTTTTTAGGCCGTGTATTCTAATAAAACGCGGGCAAACACAGGGTCCTTCGATTTTGGTCTGTGTATGGTGACAAAACACGGTGTTACCCCCGCATTTTAATGGTGTAACGCGGGGTTAGGCCGCGTTTTTTTATACAACTAATTTGAAATCCTAATTTCCCATTACTAATTTGAAAACACGGGGTTACCCCTAATTTCCCATCCCCGCGTTTTTTTTAAACAACTAATTTGAAATCCTACTTTCCCATTTACTAATTTCAAATCCTAATTTGAAAACACGGGGTTACCCCTAATTTCCCAACCCTACGTAAAATCTATAAAACGCAGCCTAACCCCTCGTTACACCATTAAAACGCGGAGTAATCCCGTGTTTTGTCACCATACGCGGACCAAAATCGAAAAACCCCGTGTTTGTCCGCGTTTTATTAGAATACACGGCCTAAAAAACTCAACCCTGCGTTTTCCCATTTACACGACCCAAAAACACGGGATTGTTGGGTATTTTGGCAAAAACTTCAAGATTTTAGGCATTTTGGTACTGATTTTTTATGCTTGGATATTTTAATTAAATTCCCAAAAATTTACCGACGAAATTTATTTAATCCATTGGTAATTTTAACATTTTTTTCATCCCTAATCATTACTAACCCAAGTGTTCCTCTTACCCGATCGATTTCATTGATTTAACATGCATTGTTTAAACAAATATAAATATGAAATTGATCCAACACTTTGCATAATCCATGCTTATCCTAATGACCACCCTCGCAGCTAAATTAACATCTAAACTACTGTATTGAGTACGATGAGAGATACCAATGGATTATTGTGTCTGGTACGATGGAAGATACCAATGGACTATCTCTGTATTTCCAACCAATTCAGATAAATAATCATTCAAACACATATGAAAACATCGGATATTAAGTCAATAAAAACCGAAACAATATTTTTCACATATTGTTCCTAACAAAAAATCCATACATTTACAATGTAAAACCAAAACAAAACCATTAAATCGAATTGAATCAAATTACAGATGGGGTCACTTTTGGGATGACTTCGATACGCACCTAGCCTTGCATGTGCATTAAAATAATCAAACTTGAATCTTCAATCATCATCAACCGAACTCAACCATCTTTACCATCAAATCAAATGTATCTCAAAAGTGTTTTTCTTATATAGCAAAGTTGTTATTTCATATATAAAAAAAGAATATTGCCAACACGGTTCGTACCCGTGATCTACAACGTAGATATGCATGCTTCTTGCCGCTTTGTCATGGCTTGGTTTTCGTTTATAATAGCACCCTATCTTTCTCCAAATTAATCTTGCAAGTCGCCATTTTTGCCACATTTTCATGCCAACATTTGTTTATCCGGAAACATTTGAAAATAATTAAACGTAATCATATCCAATAATCAAAGTGTATGTTGGTCCCAAATAAGCAAAACAATATTGTAGAGGGGGGGGGGTTGAATACAATACTCAAATATTTTACTTAATTTTAATTATTTTATTGATATTATCAAGATTTAGATGAAAAGATTGTTGCGGAAAAAAACAACAAACTATTCTAACAATCTAGCACTTAGAAACTTTAGAACACAACTTTGAAAATACTAAGATTAAAAGGCTATGAAGATGAGAGAAATAATTGCCAACTTTGCTTGAGTACACTGAGATCTCTTGAGCTGAAAGCGTGCATTGCATGGAAGAAGTCTTCACCCTTTTATACTACCTAATGCATTATATGCAAAAAATACTTGTAAAATGTATATTGAATCTTCAAATTTTCTTCAATAAATTATGATATATTTGAAATGACTTATCAATATACAAAAAGGGACTTTTGTACTTTGATAAGACAATATCTCAATAAAATATACCTGGTAAAAATCTTTATCAGATCTTTTTAGAAGAAGGTCTCTATCAGATCAGAACTTGAGTGAATATCCTCTGTGCAATAGAAGGTTCCATTCCTTTTGTCAGAAGGATGTTGGAAAAGATGAAGTATAGTGAAATCATGAGGATTTGCCTATAAAGAGAATTGTTGAACCAAGATAAATCGGCAGAGTGGATGTCTGCCGATAGAAGGAGATCGGCAGAGGAGACTCCTGCCGACCAAGCATAGGAATTTTGGCAGGAGTGAAGTCTGTCGAAGCACATGTATCTCTTCGGCAGGGGTAGCTCAGTTCTTATAAATTTTATCTTGATCCGCATCAGTAAACTCACTTCATGTTGAATTCAGTTGGTCTTCGATTCACCAATCTTTTAAAGCACAACTAAACTATTATAAATAACCATAAAATACTCTAAGTATGAAGATGTACAACATTTTACAGATATACAATTACAAGCTGAAAAGGAGAGGTCATCTTCAAATCTTTGATGACCAAACAATCTCCCCCTAGTTGATGATAACATCCCATACTTTAGCAAAAGAGAGAGTTACATGAATAATGTATTTTGACCCTGTACTTACTCTTTTGGGTTCTTTTTCACATAGACCATTCTTTTTGTTTCTTTTTGGATTTTTTAAAGTATCCGACATTTACAAGTATAAAAGAATGAAAGAATAAGTTATACACATGTACTATTTACTTCAAAATAAAATTTTACTTGTATTAATCTTGTGAGAAGATTACATTACAAAGCAAAAGGAAATTAAGTACAATAAAATTAAAGATAGAAAGAACTAGGATTCTTCAAACGAATCACGCGGAATAGAATCTCTTTTCTTCAATTCATCTGTTACCGCTTGATAGAGAGCAACTGCATGATCAACTCTTGGGATGATCTGAAGAATCCCTTCAAGAAAGACACTGTCGGAAATTGGGATATGTTCTGCTCTAAAGAAGCGAGTTAGGCCGAAGCCATCATTGAAGAAGATCCCATAGGTAGGCTCAAGAATGACAATAGTAGAAGGCTCAGGCACCAAGGTTGGTATGGATAGATCGAGATTGGAAACGATTGGAACTTTTCTTAGCCATCAGTTGAAACAGACCTTCCTTCTTGGAAGACCTGGATTTCATCTTGGAGTAAGAGGGAGGAGGATTATCATCCTTGAGTTTTTCAATGAAGCTCTCTTCGGCAGGAGTGTGCTGAATCTGATACTTCTGTCGGTAGCAACTGAATTTGTTTTGAAGTTCAATGATGAACTTCTCCACTTCGTATTTGAGAGAACTCCTACTCTTGTACAAGCAGTCCATGATCTCTAACCATTCAATAAGATTGAACATTTTGAGCCATTCAAGCCTCTCAGTTCGTTTTGAAATATCCTCCCTTATGACATTCAGACGGATAGAGTTGCCATCCTTTGAGGGTTTAATGATTTTGACATCAATGATCAGGGGGGAGGATCTTTGGTTAGAGATGGTATTGTGATACCATTTGACGCACTTCTTCTTAAGCTCTTCAGATTTCTTAGCCGATTGCTCCAAAACTCCAAGCTCCATTTCTTGAGCTCTAATAGCATATGCCGAAACCTTGGCATTCTTAGCTTCTTCTTCATCCATCTTCTGAGCTAGCTCTTTTGTTTTTGTCAAATTTTAATTGAGTTATCTCATCCTTCTTGAGCTCCTTAGCTGACAGCCTAAGATCAGAAGTAGTCTTTGAAGGAGGAGGTAGTTTCAAACCACCACCATTGGCAAAACGCTTCGTTCTAGCTTCCTTAAGACGCTTGATTTCGTCAGCTTCCTCTTCTGGTGTGAGTTTTTGTTTGCCCTTATATTTCTTCGGATCCTACTTCTTAGACTCATCGACTTTTTTAGAGGAAAAGTCGGTTCCCTGTCCTTCGATTGGTTCGACAGCAGCCGATTTATCGGTTCCCTCCTTATCAACTTTCTCCCCCTCAACGTTGGGTTATTCTTGACGAATATCCTGTCGAGATTGATGGGGCCTTAATTAGGGTTCTTCTCGATGTACAGTGATAAGTGTAACATGAGGGGTATGTTGCTCCCCCTCAACTACTTTCTCCCCCTCAATGTGCGCCAGAGAAGATAGACTTGCCTTGGCCGAAACACGGCCTACCCGCCTATCAATTCGGCGTAGGCAATCTCCCATGTCAAGATACCATTCTTCAGATCTACATTTATCAACCTATTTGGGTAGATCATCGAGCTTTTTGGTGATTTTGGATAGAGACCCTGAGAATCTGCCCGTCGGCGGAGATAGACGAGCTCCTGATCTCGTGCATTGGAGAAGGCTTTGAGAGCAGCAACCGAGATAGTGAGATTGGTGTTTTCCTAGATAAGCTTCTCCAAGTGAGTAATGATGGATGCCAATGCATCACCACGAGGATCAGCCAATCCATGAAGATCATGCTGCATGGCATCCATGCATTTGAAGAAAGAAGATTGAAGTAGAAAGAGCTTGGTATTTTACTCCTTGATAATACCAATCAACTCGGTAAGAGATTAGTGGGTGGCTTCCGGATTACGGGAAAGTTGTTCATCCCGAATAGATGTCTACTCAAGATTAGTGAGCATCTGACCTGTTTGAGCAGTGAAGGAGGCAAACTATGCACCAAGCATACGGTGCTGTCAATTGGTGTCCAGGATATCGGCAAGCAGTTCAGAAGGTATGGGGGAGATGAGGTTGAGAGAGGTTCGACATATATGGTGGAGGAGGGGGAGGGGTTATGGTGCCGATGAGTTTGGTCTATCGGCAGATGGGGTCGGTGGGTGGTAAGGTAAATGTCGGTGGGGAGCAAGAGGTTGTCGTTTATGGGGAAAGTCGGTTGAGGATGAGTGTGGATGTTGGGATGAGTGTTTAGGAGTGGATTTTAGGGAGGGTGTTGGTTTAGGGGATGGGGTTGGCTGTTTCGGTGAGGATTTCGGTGAGGGTTTCTTCGGGGAGGATTTCAGTGAGGGATTATTCAGTGAGGATTTTGGTGAGGGTTGCTTTTCGGCAAACTTAAGTACTGCCGATTCTTGGTTTGGACGGGGAGAGGGAGTAACTTGTTTGGTAGCATCATAGGACGTAGTGTCCGTGAACAACATTTCCATAAAATCATTGTTTTCCTTAGAACTGACCTCTGCAATGGCCGATTCTTCATTGATCGTGCAAGATCATCGGGACTGGTCCCGGGTGTAAGGCCGTGCAGTGGAGAAGATAGGCCTTGGTCCAGGAAGGAGACCAAATCATCCTCATCAACCAAACGAAAGGTTGATGAGGGTTTAGTGAGGGTCCCCGATTGTACAACCAAACCCTGTTGACAAGGAATGGATGAGGTGGTTTGGGGGATATCAGATACCCTTGGCTCGAATGGGATAAGTGCAACCTCTACCAATTGTTGACAATCAGTCGGGGGAGTGTGTGGTTTGGCCACATGGAGTTTTCTACGTCTCTTATAGTGATACTTAGGTGGGGATTTAGAGCTTCGCCGCTTGAGGGAAGAAGGGGTTTTGACATGGGTAGCCTCCACAGGTTGTTTCAGAGGCAGTGTCATAGAAGCGAGTGCGGCGGCACTGGTAGCCTTAGGTGATTTCTTTTTCTTAGAGGCTACGGTCTTGGCTCGGTAAGAAGGGGAATAGGGGCGACCGAAAGGTTGGGGCCCAGGGGTGGATAGGGCCTTTCGGCATCCAACTCCACTGGAGCACCCCACACCGGATTGGGAGTAGTTGCAAAAGATAACATACCTCGAGTGATGGGCTTGTCGGTTGAGTTAGTGTAACGCCCTAAAAATAGGAGGAATTTAAAATTTTGAAAATCCGGCAATATGACGTCTATATTTAAAGTAAATCTAAACACCCTAATAATAGGGCACATTCAAACCTGTGCAATACGATAAAGGTCAATCATGCCAAAGTGTAACATCCCGAAGCAGGGAATATAGCATGGTATTTACAAGCCAAAAATAATGAAGAATAAAATCGACAACCTAATAATCTAAATTGGTCAAGTAGATTACGGTCGGGTGTCGTTATTTCTCCCAAAATGTGTATCTATGAACTCGTATAAGCAGGTCACTAGATCTCCCAAAAGGACCGCTCTCGATCACACGATCGGCCACTCATTCCCGGCGATTCCCGCCACTAGGATGCCCTGTCATTTCATGACAACCAAAGAAACAAGCGTTAGGCTAAAGCCTAGTGAGAACATATGATCACAATGTAAATAATGCAATGAAATTACAACATATGTACATCCATGCATTTGTAGTTCCCAACCAAATTGCTCGACCTATCATTGAGCGTGAAATACAATACAACTCCCGACAACATACTTATAAATCCATTGAAGCCATTTAGCTTGATAGCATCAACCCAAACCGGATCTTTAGCCATTCGAGACATCAATCCAAACTGGGTCTTAGCCTATTTGAGTCATCAACCCAAACTGGGTCTTTAGCCTATTTGAGACAAAAACCCAAACCGGGTCTTTAGCCTATTTGAGACCTCAACCTAAACCGGGTCTTTAGCCTATTTGTGACATCAACCCAAACCGGGTCATTAGCCTATTTGAGACATCAACCCAAACCGGGTCTTTAGCCTATTTGTGACATCAACCCAAACCGGGTCTTTAGCCTATTTGTGACATCAACCCAAACCGGGTCTTTAGCCTATTTATGACATCAACCCAAACCAGGTATTTAGCCTATTTTCAAAATGTCCTATTATGACCAACATAAAGCCTACAATTCACTTACAAACTCATGATGCATAGTAAGATCATGTATTTCTTCCAACCCAACTCATCAATTTGGGACATCTTCCACAAAGGGATTATAGGTTAATCCTCACAAAACCCAATGAAGATGTAAGAAAATATAAATATAAAGATTAAAACATTCTTAGACATGTATATGAGTAGAATGGTCAAGAATGCACTCACCTTGGTGATTTCTTAAGAGAAATCAAAACCCTAGGAAAGTAGGTGTAGAAATGGAAGCTTGTGAGGTTGCTACAAAGATGCTCTTCATAAAGACCAACCCTAGAGGAGCATTAAAATCCCCATTAATGCATATTGAAGCTCCATAAATGAGGAGAGTGAAATTAGGGAAGAGGCTTACCAAATTCGCACTTCCAAAAGTTCCAAGATGAGGAAAAATGGGAGACAAGGAGAGAAACCCATATTTTGACCTGCAGGTGCTTCCTCGCGGCTTTTGTCGGAGCCTTGGGGTCATGCCGTAGGTCACGCGTGCTCTCATACTAGGGACTCCAGCGAGTTCTACGGCTTTGATTGCAGTCTCCAAGTCGCGTGTGAGCCCGCGCAAGTCGCTGCCACCCCCAACTTGATTCATGGCTTTTCACCTTAAGTTCTCAATTTCCCATGTTAAGGCTTTGCAGTTCGCTCGAGAGCATAAACGTACACATACGACCCATAAGGTGAAAGCAAAATTACAGGTGTTACAATTAGCCCCCTTGTTAAGAACTTGCTTGCCGACTTGAATAATCGGCAGATCAAAAGAGATAGTTGGCTCAGGAAGGTTGGCATCGGCATCAAGAAAAGCCTTTAACTTATTGTTGATGATGAGATACAAGAACCATGGAAGAGCCACGTACGGAGAACGAGGAGGAAAGATCATAGTGGTAATGGAGTTAAGGATTAATTAAGCAAAAACAATTGGCCGAACGAACATGAGTACATGGGTTAATCGAGTCACATGAGAAAGGGATTGACCCCAACCAGAAGTTTTGTTAGAAATGCAGTAGATGAGGTGTGAGAAAAAGAAGTTCCAAACGCCACCCATGTTCTTGCGGAGGAGAGTACCAGAGCCTTTGGTCTTGCCGTCATGAATGTAGTTTAGTGCATCTATAACCTTATCTTGCTCATGGCCAGTAGAAAAGTTGGCATAAGGAGTGAAAACCGGAAGTTTAAGAGCTTCCCGGACATCTTTAACCCCAATGGTAAGATCGGGGTGCTCATAATCAGATAGAATGGAAGCGGACACAGTGTGGCTATATTCATCATAGGTACATGTGATCCAGAAGTTCCCAAAGAGCATTTTGCTCATCTTGGGAGTGGCAGTGAAATTAAAAAAGAAATAATGATGATATAGGGTCGTGGAAGAAGAGGTGCAGGAAGTAGTTTGGGAGAGTAGGAAGAAGAGGGTTCGACAGGAAAGGAATAGATGGGTTCATGAGGAACATTATGAGTGGGAATGATGTGAGAGATGTGAGCTCGGCAGGGTTTTCAGATACTATAATCTGAAGGTTCAGTTCGGTAGGAGCAGAAGAAGAAGTTTGGTTATTTTGAGAAGGGTAATTTGCCGAAAAGGGTACAAATGAAGGTTCTGCCGAATTCTGATCTTGAGTGTCTTCTCCTACATAAGAGGTTAACCATTGATATAATTCATTGTCATCACATGTGAGAGAAGATGACTTTTGATCATCAAATTTCACATGTACTGACTGATCAATACATTTCCTTCGTAGGTTATAGACTCTGTAGGCTTTAGAAGTGAGAGAGGGCCTATAAAGATCCTTTCATCAGCCTTAGGATCAAATTTCCCAAGATATTCTCGGTCATTAAGAATGAAGCACACACAGCCGAAAACATGGAGAAAACTGATGTTTGGTTTTCCACCATAGAAAACTTCATACGGAGTTTTGTTATGCCTTTTCACAATGACAGACCTATTTTGGGTAAAGCAAGCGGTGTTAATAGCTTCAGTCCAAAAGTAGGTAAGAAGGTTGGATTCACTTAGCATAGAACGAGCAACTTCACATAGAGTTCTATTTTTCCTTTCCACAACACCATTTTGTTGCTGTGTTCTAACAGCTGCAAAGTTTTGAGAGATTCCTTTGTCATTGAAAAAGGATTCCAAGGTAGCATTTCTGAATTTTGTGCCATTGTTACTTCTGATAGATCTTACAAGTTGACCATTGAGCACTTCAAACTTCTTGATGAAATGGATGATTTCTTCAGATGTATCATTTTTGTACCTGAGAAAAGATACCCAAGTGTAACATGTATATTCATCAACAATCACAAGAATGTAACTTTTTTCCTCCAAGACTTGGAGTACTGACTAGTCCACAAAGATCCATATGCAGCATTTGAAGAGGAGTAGTGATGGAAAAACACTGTTTGGTTTTGAAAGAGGACTTTGTCAATTTGCCTTTTTCACAGGATGCACACAACTTTTCTTTGACAAAAGATAATTTCATCATTCCAACAACCATATCTTTATTGGAAAGAGCATTCAACGTCTTGAAGTTAAGATGAGAAAGACGTTTATGCCAGAACTAGTTTTTCTTCACAGAACCTTCTGAAATAAAGCAGATGCTTTATTCTTCAGCCGATTTATGACTCATGTTGATAACATACACATTGTCCTTTTGAGCACCCGATAGAACAATGTGATAGATTTTATCAGTGACAAGACAATCATCAATTCTGAGAATCACATAGTATCCCAAATCACATAGTTGCCTGATGCTTAGAAGATTATGCATCAATCCTTCCACATAAGCAACTTTGTTGAAGGTAATAGAACCATGTGAGAGAGTTCCATAACCTTTGGTGGAACCTCTAGAGTTATCACCAAAAGTTACAGTAGGTCCTTTTTCAGTCACATAATTAATTAAGATATATTTATTGTCGGTCATATGTCGTGAGCATCCACTGTCTAGATACCATGTATGTTGATGTTTAATGACCTGCAATCAAAGAGAAATTAGTCCTTTGGTACCCATTTTGAGGTGGGTACTTTAGGGTTAGAAGAAGAAGAAGAGGAAATATTTTGATTATATCTTTCAATCCGATCCTTGGGGCAATCTTTTGCCAGATGGAATGTGTCTCCACAGTTGTAACACTTTTTGTAGATGAACACATTTTTAGACTTTTCACAAGGTTCTTTGTCTTTTCCTTTGACTTTGAGAGGTTTTGAAGAAGAAGGTGGAGGACAGGGCATAGGTCCAAGAATCCCTTTTTCAGAAGCAGGAACAGAAGGGTTTCAGGTACCCTTTGATTTCTTTAAGTTTACAGATCTACGGATAATTTTTTTTAAGGGAGCATGAGATTCACCTTTGGAAGAAGGTGACATCTTTCTTTTCAAAGGAAGATCATAGACAATTAATTTTCCTTTGTCAAGAAAAGAAGGCTTTTTAGAGGAAGAGGAAGAAGAGGCTTCATCAAGATTCAATGTTTTGAAAAGATCATTTATAGGTTTGACAACATCATTTGAATCTTGATCTTTCTCAGGTTGAATTTTAGTTTGTTTAGCTTTGACAAAAACTCTAAATTTTCTGCAATCACGAAGATCCATAGAATGAACAAAACAAGAATTTTCTTTGTCAGAATCAGTGTACTTAGGAGAGAAGGAGGGGTATTTAGAAGAAGAAGAGGGAATTTGAGAGGAGGAACCATCAACATCCATTTTGCCAAAACCAAGCCCAAATTTGTCATCACCTGTTACCTACCTACCTGGTCTTGAAAAATTCTTTCAAGATTCTTAGAGGAGGTAGTTCATTTGCTGACAATTTCTTGTTCTTTCTTAAGAGGTTTACACATCTTATTTTTCTCTTTGGCAAGAATGTAGTGATGGTTTTTAAATCTTCTAACTCAGCTTTGATTTAGTCAAAGTGTTTAAACTGAGATAAACAGATTTGGAGTTGAGAGGAGAGAGATTTGAATTGAGCATTTGCTTTTCTTTTAGCATCTTTTTCATTATGGAAATCAACAATTAAAGAATCAAATGCTTCAATCTTTTCATCATTAGTGAGAGAGTGAAAGGGATGTACCTGAGAAGAGGAGGAAGAACACTCAGTAGAGACTAATGCCATTGTCATGTTGGTATCCTTGACTTCGGCCATATCATCTAGTTTGGCCATGATACATTTGCTGGTAATATCCTTTTCACTTTCAGAGGTTGGCTCATCAGCCCAGTCATGGGACTCGGCCATTAAACCCTTTCCTCGTCGGTGAGCACTCTCATTTCTCTCTTTCTCTCTTTTGTTTTAGCTTTGTATTTTTCAGCGCGCTCATTACTGTCTTTGATGGAGGAAGAAGAAGATTTTCGAGAGTAGGATTGACCAGCAGAATCCAATCTTATTCTCCTTTCCTTAGAAGAGTTGGAAGAGTTGGATTTGGATCTACCAGAAGGGTTGCTTCTGCACTCAGATGCAAAGTGGCCTTTCTTGCCATAAGCATAGCATTTTTCGTTGGTTTTATCCAAAGAGTTTTTAGAAGAGAAAGAGGATTTTTGGTTAGATCGAAATCGATTAGAAGAAAAGTTGTTTTTGAACTTTGAGAAGTTGGAGAGCATGCCTATCTTTTCTTTCATTTGTTCAATCGAGCTGTCTTCAACTTCATCATCGGCCTCACTAAGATAGGCCTCCGATTGGTGAGCTGAGTCATCAGGACTTTCTCGGTCAGACTCTTCAGAAGGATAGGTAATTCTGGGAATGTACATAGATTTCTTGGAAGTATCACTGATAAGATCCATATAAGGGATTTTTATCTTTTTGATGATAGTTTTCCGTTGGATCCTAGTTTGCTCATAGTTGAAAATATATCCATAAAGAACATTGAGGGGAAGATTGTCAATATCCTTGGTCGTCTTGATGCAAGTACAGATGTTTTTCCAGAAGTCAGGAAGTCCATCCATGAACTTGCACAAAACTTCCCCATTTTCATACAATCTTCCCAGAAGTTTAAGATCATTTAGAAGACTATTAAAACGATTGTAATAATTAGACAAAGATTATCCCTTTTCGTGAGAGAATAGTTCGTACTTCCGAACGAGATAAATCTTCTTACTTTTCTTGACCTCTTCTGTACCTTCGTACAAAACACATAGAGTGGTCCACATTTCTTTGGCAGTAGATAGATTTACGAAAGAGTGGTACACCTCCTCCGGGAGGGAAAGATCAATGATTGCTTTGACTCTAGAGTCAAGAGCAACAAAACGTTTGTTATCCTCAGTATAATTCTTGGGCTTTTTGAGGATGTACCTCCCAGTAGTAGAGGTTCGTTCTTCATCCGAAGAATCATCATAATCACTATAAATAACATCTTTATCTTTTTCTTTGTCTTTGGGATCAGAACGAGTTTTTTGAAAATGATCCCAGACTTTAGGGATTATGGGTCCCTCACTAAGTACGGTAATGAAACGACTATCCACACCTTCCAGGAACAACATCATACGACTTTTTCAAAGGGAAAAGTTATTGGGGTTGAACTTGGGAGGTTTGGCAATAGACCCATTATCGAAAGAGTTAGAAAAAGAGTTTTGGGAAGAAGACTCAACTTTAGCAGAAGGTGATGCCATCGCATATCTAGTTTACGAATTAAACTAACTGCTCTGATACCACTTGTTGGTCCCAAATAAGCAAAACAGTATTGTAGAAGGGGGTTTGAATACGATACTCAAATATTTCACTTAATTTTAATTCTTTTATTGATATAAAATATCAAGAATTACACTTAGAAAACAAAAGATTGTTGCGGAAAAAAGAACAACAAACTATTCTAACAATCTAACACTTAGAAACTTTAGAACACAACTTTGAAAACACAGATTAAAAAGCTATGAAGATTAGAGAAATAATTGCCAATTTTGCTTGAGTACACTGAGATCTCTTGAGCTGAAAGCGTGCATTGCATGGAAGAAGTCTTCACCCTTTTATACTACCCAATGCATTAAATGCAAAAGACACTTGTCAAATGTAGATTGGATCTTTAGATTTTCTTCAATAAATTATGAGATATTTGATATGACTTATCAATTTACAAAAATGGACTTTTGTACTATGATAAGACAATATCCCGACAAAATATACCTGGTAAAAATCTTTATCAGATCTTTTTAGAAGAAGGTCTCTATCAGATCAGAACTTGAGTGAATATCCTCTGTGCAATAGAAGGTTCCATTCCTTTTGTCGGAAGGATGTTGGAAAAGATGAAGTATAGTCAAATAATGAGGATTTTCCTATAAAGAGAATTGTCGAGCCAAGATAAATCGGCAGAGTGGATGGCTGCCGAGAGAAGGAGATCGGCAGAGGAGACTCCTGCTGACCAAGCATAGGAATTTCGGCAGTAGTGAAGTCTGCCAAAGCACATGCATCTCTTCGGCAGGGTAGCTCAGTTCTTATAAAGTTTATCTTGTGCATCAGTAGACTCACTTCATGTTGAATTCGATTGGTCTCGATTCACCGATCTTTTAAAGCACAATTAAGCTATTATAAAGAACCATAAAATAATCTAATTATGAAGATGTACAACATTTTACAGATATACAATTACAAGCCGAAAAGGGGAGGTCATCTTCAAATCTTTAATGACCCAACAGTGTAATTATGCATGTTTTTATCAATTAAAATATACATAAATAATGATGTTATCAATACTACATTTTACTTGGCAGATATGTTTACCAAGACACTTAAACAACTTGGCTGCTCTTATGTCCGTGATGAACTAGAAAAACATTCTCAATGGTTCATCTTGAACGGGAGTATGGAGAAACAAGTAAATGGATTTATGATATATCTCCAATTTTTACCCAACTCAATAAAAGAACTTAATTGTTGAGATATTATGTACAAATAAGGTGTCAATTTGGAGTAATCAAAATATGGCTATTTTGGATCCCGGAGGAGAAGCAATGACGATATATGTGGAATAAGCATCTGCTAACTCTGTGCCACCAACCGTGTTAATACAGTGGATGCAAGTGTTATCAGTAATGATTAGGCGCAAAATGTGGTGTGTGGCAGTACTTAGGGAAGTTGGTTAATTTGATAGTAGTTAGTAGTTCAGACATAAATGTGTTTTTCATACTCTCCTTTGTTTTTTTATAATCTTCAGTCGTAACTTTCTTTTTTGTTAACCATATGTGTCTGGGCAGCTTGCGCGCACCTCGACTAATCTTATGGTAGTAAAATCTCTAGTTGCCTTGCAGAACTCGAATCTGTGACCTCAAATCGGTGACCTCTTCGGTCGTAGATTTTTTTTGTTAACCATAGGTGTCCGGGCGAGATTGCACGCACCTACCTCGACTAATCCTAGGGGCAGTAAAATCTCCGGTTGCCTTGCAAACCGGTGACCTCTTAATTCATAGCTTATTTTCGTTAACGATAGGTGTCCGGGCGAGCTTACGTGCACCTCGTCTAATCTCAGGGCAGTAAAATCCCCGGTTGCCTTGCAGGACTCGTACCAGTGACCTCTTCAGTTGTAGCTTGATACAATGATATGAAGCTTATAGGTATTATGGTAATACTTCGCCAACATGAAGTCACTTCCGGCACTGCCCGGTGGCCTAGAAGATTGTAATCACACCATATATGATTGCATCTCCTGGCTTTTATTGACAACCTCTATTTGACCATCGGTCAACATGTCACTTGGAAAAAATAATAATCTCCAAGTTATAAACTTGTTCATAACAAGACCTTTTCAATTAGTTGCAAAATTTTGAAGACAAAAAATTATGAATTTCAAGACTCCATTAATCACGGCTCTGATGCATATATATAATACTCATTTTTTCTCCTTTTATCAACTCTTTTGGAAACTACCACCAGTAGAGGCTAAAGCCGAAGCCACCGGCCATCGATTAGACATTTTAGTGTTGTAATATCAATATTTTAAACTTATGTTGCACTAGAAGACAAATGGGCAAATGTCATGGTTGGTGCACTAGAAGGCAAATAGGAAAAGTCCAAGTGTTAGTCACTAAGCTTCTTTCAAGTCATGCTCCCTACCATTCTCCTAGTGTTGGTCACTAGCTACCTAATGTTGCACTCACTAGAAGACAAATGGAAATGTCCACTCTTGCTCTCTACTCTTCTTCGGAGACTTGGTCCCTACTTTTCTTTGGTATATAAATACCTCTTCAACACCACCCTTTTAATACACACAAAACACACTGTTTGAGCTTTATATAAATATAACACCCAACTACTCTGTTTAGAATATTTTACTCATACATTATATGATGAGTTTGTGAGAGTGTTCTTGATAATTTTGGTATTCTTGAAAACTTGCTAATTGATCGTGGATCTAAAGATCCTTGATGGTAATAAAATTCTTGCTCTCTCTCTTTAGTGGACATACACTATCACACACTGATAGTAAAACCACGTTAAATTCTCGTGTTATTTATTTGTGAACTTGCTATATTCATAGATAATAACAAATCTTGTTATCATTACGGGTTGTTTATCTTCGTTAGAGAATTTGTGCAACATCAACATTATGGTTATCCGCATTTGTTGTTGGGTTTGTGGTGCTATTTGATTTTTACAACTTAAGGACCATAGATATAATTTGCTAGCATTGTATTTGTGGCATAACCATTCCTAACACTCAGAACTACTTCTCGTGGACTTGAGGCAACTTTTTGCAAGTCTTGAAGCTTTTCCAATACTTTTACTACCTCGTCAGCACACAGTTTATCTCTCCGGCCGGGTTTTATCGAGAGGCATCTTTTTAAAATCATAGCAAATCTCATTGCTACAGTTCGTCAGTACCGCCCCTCTATACCAGGGTCTATGATTTTCAGAATCCATCGTTTGTTGTACGTCTAAGTAAGGCCTAGCAAAATAACTAGTATCTGCTCAAGGGGTGGACGATTGTTGTTAATGTTCTACTTCCCAGTCAAGACTTCTAGAAGAACCACATGCCAAAACTCTAAATATATGCCTCTGCTTTCAGTGAAACGACCTTCAGAAGATTCACAAATTTACAAAAGGTTAGATCGTCGAATCAAATTGTGAGGAAGTAGATGGTGCTGAATGAAGATTACATCATGAAATAATGAGGGATGCATTTCTGTAACTACTCAATTGTATTGTCTAGAAAATAACTATCACAATTCGAAAATACTTTGGAAAAAGAATATGCTTATAAATATTAGACATTTTTTCCCAAAAAATTTCAATGTATAACTATGTTATTTCTCATAAAAACTTATTTTAAATGTTTCCTCTAATTACCACCTAGGAAGATGATGTCAGTCCCAATTACCATTTGGACAATCCAATTTGGGTTCGCAGCCTTGATTATTTTTCGATTAGCTTACTTGCAGGATCGTATTGAGGAGCTCCAGGAAAGTCTTCCTCATCCGCATATTGCTTACAGGGTCGAGCTTCAGGATATATCTAATGGCTCGTCTTTCTCCACTAGAAATTAGAAAGTTTTGTGTTGTGATCTGAGAGTAGATCATAGAAGTGAACCGTAAAGAACCATAAAAAAAGCAAAATCCAGTAGAAGATCATATGGAAAAGCATCAATTTGATAGACATACAGAATCCATATCTATCTTGTAGCTTATAGGTACATTTTCTGGAAAAAAGTCAGCCAACAAGATGCCAGTTCAACCACTGCCTGAGCGCGAAGATTGTAAAACGCCATAAATACGTCCCCTAACTTTTATTGATTGCCTCTATTTGATCATCAGTCTGGTGTCATGTAAAACATATATAAAAATATTTAAGCTGTAAACTTGCTCATAACAAGAGGTCTTTTTGTTGCAAAATTTTAAAGATCAATGTTATCAGATTCAAGGGTTGATTAATCAATGTCCTGATGCCCGTAAATAGTATACAATGCATACAAACCCATAGAAACACCCCCAACAATGCTAGCCTAAACTACTCATTCCTTCTCCTCGTATCAACTCTTTTGAGTAGTACCACTAGTAGAGGCTGAAGCCGAAGCAGCTGGTTTTCGAACTGCTTTTCTAGTGTTTGGGGCAGCGCTTTGCAAGGCTTGAAGCTCCTCCAGTGCTTTTACTACCTCGTCAGCAGTAGGCCTGTTCCTGGGTTCTATCGAGAGGCATCTAGTCACAATCGCAGCAAATCTCATTGCTAAAGTTGATGGGATCTGCCTTACTATACGACCGTCTATGATCCTCTGGATCCCTCGTTTGCTCTCTAAGTAAGGCCTTGCAAAATCAACTTGTATTTTCCGACGGGGTGGACGGTTGTTGTCAATGTTTCTGTCCCCTGTCAAGACTTCTAGAAGAACCACACCAAAACTGTATATGTCGCTTCTTGCTGTTGAACAACCTTTAGATCATGCACCATTTCAAAAGGTTAGATCAATGGGGACTGATGAAATTGCATCAATTATAAGATTTTAATTCATCATGGACTAAATGAGGGATTGATCTCTGTAACTAATCAATTAACAGCTATTATAATTTGCAAGAAGAAATCAAAAAAAAAAAATACTTAGTATATTAGACATTAGTTTTGCCCAAATTTTTCGAAAGCTATGCCATTTCTCAAAAACTAATTTAAAACATGTGAGAATATGTGGAACCCCCTAATCACCCTCCAAAAGAGCACTTGAGGAGAAAAGAAAAGGTTCTAACATATACACCGGAGAAAAATGGTCCAAGTCTAGGAAATTCCGGACTCCAACACGCCCCCTCCAAAGGAGACTAGATGGACACAGATTGTCCCAAAGTGTCGATAGGGGGCTAGCCAGAGTGTCGGTCCCTAGAGTGGCAAACCTTGGCTCTGATGATACCTGAAGAGCCCTCTGTCGAAATTCTAGGACAATATGTGTCCATCTAGCCTCCGTTGGAGGGGGCGTGTTGGAGTCCCACATCGGCTAGACTTGGACCATTTCTCCTGTATATATGTTGGAACTTCCCATTTCTCCTCAAGGGCTCTTTTCGAGATTGATATGGGGTTCCACATATTCTCACAAAACATGTCCTATGAATTGTAAATTTTGTGGACAAATCAAACTATTGGAACTAACCAATTTGGGTAGAGAGCTAGCCTTGATTACTTCTCGTCTAGCTTACCTGTGGCAACATATTCAGGAGCAGCGTAACTACTAGTCACAATTTCCCAAGATTCAAAAGTGTCACACCTCCTTGCCACGTCCTCTGTTAACCAGAAATTAGAAAGTTTTCCATTGTGATCCTGTGAATAAACATAAGTGAACGATAACAAAACCATCTGACAACACGAAATGTAATAGAAGGTCATATGGAAAGACATCATACATGATCCACAAATATATTGTTGGGCTTGATATTACAACATATCGTTTCTAATCCTTGGCCGTGAAGGTAAGCAAGCCCCTTTGCAGCACCAAGAGTGATCTTAATTCGTAGGTTCCAAGACAGAGGTTCAAAGTTAGGACGCTCTGTCAAAAAGATTTACTCAGATGGGTAAGTAGTGAATAAATTAAAGCTGACAGTAAGATTCAACCGATTTGCCAAGAACTCACTTTCGAATAGAAGGTTAACCAGGCTGCCTCGAGGCATGAACTCGCATACTAGGAATCTGTGGTCATCTTCTACGCAGTAACCAATTACCTTCACAAGATTTGGATGATTTTGTTGCCCTAAATACTTAATTTTGTCCTGCAACAATGTTAGAAAATTAATGAACCAACTTACTGGTAATGAGACTATCAGTTTTCAGATAGCACTCTGTATTTAGAAATGAAAATGACTTTAATCGAAAGAATCAAGTAGAGAAGATCCAACCATTCATACTTACCAACAATTCACGGTGATAAACCGGTTCATCAATTCTCCTAACAACAATAGCAGTGCCAGTGCCAGGCTTGGCAGCTGCAAGAGATGGCTCATCGATCCACCCCTTGAACACTGAACTAAAATCACATCCCAGAACCATGTCACGCCTAAAATTCCTAGTAGCCGCTTTAAGTACATTATAACTAAATGACGTCAAATTTCCTTCCGTCTGACTGCTAGGGCTTTGAGGGCTTGATGGTACCCCAGAAGATAGAACCTTACCTGTTAAGGACATCAAAGGGCCATGTTACATTTTGATTATCATTTTATGATGCAAATATATGACAATGTGTATCATGAGAGTTTGTGTTATTTTGCAGCCCTTCCATATGCTGGATTAGAGTTACAACAGTATCAGTTCAGGAATCGAAGTAGCTTCAAGTTAACCACAGGGTTGTGGCGTACTGGCCGGTTACGACCCTGGGGATGTGGTGCAATATCTCTCTATCCAGGGTTCGAATACATAAGTACCACTGAGGTTTAATCGGGGTTGATGTCTTACAGTCATAATTTGCCAAAGGATTAGTCTAGGCATAGCCTAGGACACTCTTCCCAAAAAAAAAAAAAAAAAAAAAGAGCTTCAAGTTTTTTTCAGAACCCAAAATCACATTCACCCAAACTCTCTTTGTATTACCATTATATTTTCTTCTGGTAACCATTGCATTATTTACTTTGTCACCTTCTTTGTCATTTGCTTCACCTTCACTAGCTGTTGACTCAACTTTGGGCTGAAAAAACGACCAGACTTTGCCAATGAATTTCCCTTCTGCTATGGAAGAATCCAGTCTCTTTTGCAATGAACGTATGACCTCGAGTTGGGCAACGATCTCAGCCATCATAGGTCGCTGATTTGGTTGATTATGTAGACACTGGGATGCAATGCGGACAAAGTGTTTCAGACAATTGCTAGCGATTTGCCCCCTAAGCCTAGAATCAATAATATGGTTCCGTTTTCCTTCTCTAATACGGTCTTGAGCCCATGGTGCTAAACCCCATTGGTCTTCATCAAGACTTGTATCAACTGCAGGCCTCCCACATATCACCTCAAGCAAAAGAACCCCAAAAGAGTAAACATCCGATTTTCTTGTCAACTCGCCTGTATACACATAACGTGGATCCAAATACCCGAATGTACCTTTAACCACAGTGCTGACGTGCGTACGTGTCTGGTTTATAGGACTTATCTTGGCCAGCCCAAAGTCTGAAATTTTTGCTGCAAAGTTATTATCCAGCAGAACATTGGAGCTCTTTACATCACGGTGTATGATTCCATGTTGAGTGCCCGTGCCTGTGTGAAGGTAGTCCAGTCCACGCGCAGCTCCTATGCATATTTTGAGCAGTTGCAACCATGATAGAGGAGCACCATCTTTGTGAAGATGGTCCGCAAGGTTCCCCTCAGGCATATATTCATAAACAAGAGCCATCTCTGTTCCCTCGTCGCAATAACCAATCAACGACACCAGATTACAGTGTCGAATCTTAGAAAGCATCTCAACTTCAGCCCGAAACTCTAGTGCTCCTTGATTTGACATGGAATTCAACCTCTTGATTGCAACAACTGTATTTGAACCATCCTTGATCAAACCTTTATAGACCTTACCAAATCCACCCCGGCCGACGACCAGTGCCTCATCAAAGTTTTGAGTTGCCGAACGGATCTGATCAAGTGAGAACCGTTGGCATATTTGGTCCGGCACCAGGAATGATGGTTCAGCTTCTTTTGGGATCGCTGGTAACATTGGTTTTGGAAGTTGTTGTTGAAAGAAAAATGCTTCACAGAGTTTCTGGTCAATGAGTAAGGTGGGGATGTTTGGCATTAGGATCAGAGGTTTAGATTTTTTTTAATTCATTAATTAAATGCAGTATACTTACTATCCATCGTTTGGTAGATGACTTATTGGGGCATGGACCGTAATTCTTCATGTATTGGGGTTAAAATAAGTTATTATATAGACTAGTGGGGGGTTTCAGTTGTTTTTTCAAGAAAACCAAAAGGCATATACTTTATTATCTGCTAGTTGCTTACGAGTCTTGCCAACCCTTACTGTTCATTATCCGGTAAAACAACAAAAAGGATTACTTGCATGGGCTTTCGATCATATCTTAGGTGTGTGTTTGTCCGAAAAGGGCGTGCGTTGAGATCTTTTTTTTTTTCCTGATGTTTTGTTTGTAAAAACTGCTAACTAACATTACATTCGGTTTATATATTGCAAACAAAGATTCTTGACCCGTCCCTTCAAAACTTGTAAATTCTAAATCATGTGTTTCTACTTGTTAGCTAAACACGGACGTTTTATTATTTTCGGAGCCCCTGTTACATCTGTATCAATATTATTGAACAATTAGACAAATAATTAATAAAACAAAATGAAAATGTTCATACCATATATTATATTAATTATCTTAGAAATTAAATAAGGTCAATTGAATGACGTGCTTTGATCCGAGTTTTATTTTTAGGTAACATATGTTCAAAACATTTATTTTGGTACCATCACATGTTAAAAATTTAGTTACCAAATTTTCTAATAACCTGAAAATACTAAATATGATCAAGTTTCTGTTTGCATGATTTCATTTAAATGTCAACTAATCAAAAAAATCCCACATCATTATATATATTTTTTAAATTCTAACATTAATAAGATTGTTTCAGCCGGGTGGATTGAGCCATGTAATCATTTAAAAAGATATTACAAATATTGTATAATTATAAATAATGTCATTAATTTTTTTAGTTGGCATTTACAAAATAAATAAATCAATGTAAAGTGAGGAAACCCTAATTAGTATAATATTAAAATTGTTAGATAAATTAAGTACTTAAATGTTTGAGATGTTAGAGATACCAAAATGAACAATTTGGAAGCATGTTACTGAAAATAGGAGTCAGATCAAAATATATGTTGTATTTTTGTGCAATTTACCACACATATATATATATAAATAAAAATGTCTTCAAATAAAATAATAACATACCAAATTCACTTAAATAGAATCATCATTTTAATATATATATATATATATATATATATATATATATATATATATATATATTATTAGATAAAAGTAAAATATGTATAATTGTGTCGGACACGGTCGTCCCGGTTGTTAGATTTATCTTTTCTAGTGAAAAGGGTGAAACCACCCCATCTCATTCGATTGTGGACATCAAAAGAGAAAATTCAGGATGGAAAGCTTAGAAAAGAGATGAAAGACCTCTCTCATCCATCCTATGATATCGATTATCGCAAGGAACCCACACAATAGGACTTTCAATAAAAAAAATGGACCTATAATATAAGAGCATCGCATTTATAAAAAACTAGTGCTTAGAACCGTACATTGCACGATGGAGTTACTGTTTTTATAGGAAATATTGAAGTACAACAACATAAAACGTAATTCCTCGACTTATGTGAAATTAAATAACCAAAGTCTACAACTCAACATTATGGAATTCTCAAATTTGGTTATGCACGTTATCTTTTAAAAAAATTCTTAATATAGATTTATAGATATAAATTATAAATGATTTAGTTAACTTTTTTGTTATGGAAATATAGATAGTTTGAGGATTAAAGGTCTATCATATATTTACCCAACCCACTATATATGTAATTTGTCAAGCCATCTTCTACTCCTCTAAACAACCATCTCTCTTTTATAATTAATCCTCTCCATGGCAATGCGGGATAACCAAAATCACATCAAAATTCAATTCAATATTTGAGAATTCTCAAATTTGATTGTGATATATAATATATTTTTCATATATATATATATAGAGAGAGAGAGAGAGGAAAGTTCAAATGAAAACTCATTTTTCATTCTGCACGTGAGCACAAATCTTAGCCACTCGATCTTTTTTGATCTAACAACTCATATTAAATAGAGTTTTTTATTTTAAAATGCTTAGGGGTAAAAATGGAAGAAAATTTAAACACACACCTAAAATAAATTATCTTAAAAATTACTAATATTTTAATCAAACAAATTACATAAAAAAAAAAAAAGAATTTCGTGGTCTTCGATATGACATCCATCTCGATATAGTTTTTTTTGTCGTTTTAACTGTTTTTTAAGTGAAATGCAATATATGTGTTATATTCATTATGAATATTTATGTACGTACAAGTTTGTACAACGCCTCGACACCGTAAGTATTTAACTCGACATCACCTTCTTCAACACTTTCTTCAACGTCGTAAGTCATCACGTTTCTTCAGCACCGTAACCCAACACCCATCAAGACGAATCGAGAACCTATCGAGTAATTCTGTTGTGAATCGGGGAACAAAAGAGGGCGCGTCACGTCTCCACATCTTCACATGTCATTCATGTGTTATACATCATGAATAATGTATCATTCAAGATGAATAATACAACATTCAGGGTGAATAATTCACGATTCATGAATTCGTGTATTATTCGTTGTGAATGTTGTGTAATTCATCCTGAATAGTATATTATTCATCATTAATAATGAATGAACGTTCACATTTGTAATTCATACAAAATGTGGGACATCCGGGGATGCACATACATATTCATAATGATAAACCAAATTTCGGTTGTGAATCGGGAAATAAAAGAGAGTGCGTCATTGTTAGTCCCAAAGAAGTAAACAAGTATTGTAGAAGGGGGGGGGGGTTGAATACAATAACACAAAATTACTTAATTTTAATTCTTTTATTGATAAGGAATATCAAGAATTACACAAAGAGAAAATTAAAGATTGTTGCGGAAAAAGAATAGTTAAAGACTACTCTAAACAATCTAACACATAGAAGATATTAAGAACACAAAGACTTAAATCTTAAGAAAGTAAAAGACAACTATCAACCTGCTTAAAATCCTTTGAATGCCAAAGCTGGAGATGAGAGCGTAAGTAGCAAGGTGCTACTTCCATCCTTTATATACTATCCAAAGTAATGAGTGTAAAGGACAAGTAGGAGTAAAGGCTTTGGTGGTTGAGAAGTTGATAATAAATTATAAGATATTTGATGTGACTTGTCACAATACAAAAGGTAACTTTTGTACTATGAAAGTACAATATCTAAATAAGATATTCTTGGAAAAATCTTTTTGAGATCTATTAGAAAATAAACATCTAATCAATTTAAGACTAAATGTAAATCTTCTAAAGGAAGATAGAAGCTTCCATTCCCATTGTCAGAAGATCATTGGGAAAGAGGAAGTATGTCAAATCATGAGGATTTAACATAAATGTTCGTACCAGATAAAGAAGCAATCTGTACGAGGAGAATGCCGAATAAGAGTTCGGCAGATGAGGGTTGTGCCGAACAACGATGATTCGGCAAATGAGGGTTGTGCCGAACATCGATGATTCGGCAAATGAGGGTTGTGCCGAACATCGATGATTCGGAAAATGAGGGTTGTGCCGAACATCGATGATTCGGCAACATAGAAATGACATACCGAATAGGAAATCGGCATGTGGAAATACTGCCGAATAAGAATCGGCAAGGAGGATGATCTGCCGAATAAAAGTCGGCAGGGCAGGCTTAGTTCACTTTGAGGTCCATCTCAATCCGCATTGTAGACTTCCTTCATGTTGGATTCGATTTATCTTCGATTCACCGATCTGTTAAACTAACTAAGCTATTACAAAGAACCATAGAACAAATACAAGGTTCAATCATCAATAAAGACTAAGGAGAGGTTATCTTTAAATCTTAGATGACCCAACAATCTCCCCCTATTTGATGATAACATCTCATACAACATAGAAGTTAATGAATAATGCATTTTGACCCTTATTCATATTCTTTTGGGTTCTTTTTCACATAGACCATTCTTTTTGTTTATATTTGGATTTTCTCGAGTATCCGATATTTACAAGTATAGAAGAATGAAATAAATATTTGTACAAAAATTTACGATAAGACATAAAAGCTCAATGTATTAATCTTTTTAAGAAGATTAAAATACAGAGGAAAGCAAAAGTAAACATAAAACTACACCGAGTTTATTCAAAAGAAAGATGCGGTTCAGCATCCCTCTTCTTTAGTTCGTCGGTAGTAGCCACATAGAAATCCTTAGCCGACATTGGAATTATTTGAATAATCCCGTGGAGAAAGGTTGTGTCGGCAATAGGGATTTGGCTTGATCTGAAGAAGGAGATCTGCCCAAGCGCGTTGTTGAAGAAGATCCCATGAGTCGGCTCAGAAATCACAGTTGTTGATGGATGAGGAACCGAAATAGGTACTGAAAGATCAAGATTTGAAGTATCCGGGACCTTTCCTTCTCTAGCCATTTGGGCAAACACGTCTTCCTTTTTGGATTTCGGCTTAGATTTGGGAGGAGGACGACCAGACATTAGATTGTTTATAATCTCTTCTTCGGCAGGAGTATGGACAATGTTGTATCTTTTTCGGTAGGTTCTGAATTTGGTTTGAAGATCTGCAATGTATTTATCAACCTCAGCTTTTGCAGAGCTTTGGCGTTTTAACAAGCAGATACCAATTTATACCCATTCTGATACTCCGAACCGAACAAGAGAATCTAGTCGGTCCATGGACAATGAAGCATCATCCCTGATAATCTTTAGCCGAATAACCTTGCAGCTTGCAGACGGTTTGATTATTTTGACATCTGTGATTTTAGCAGAGCATCGGCGTTTGTTGAGGGTTTTGCGGTACCAATCTACACACATAGTCTTTATTTCCTCATTTCTTTTCGCCGAATCCTCTAGAGCGCTCATTTGAGTTCTGATTGTATTGGTAGGATCTTCTTCGGCAGCAATCTCCAACGCTAGCTCGACATCTCTATCACGAGCAATCTGAGCAAGCTTTGCAGCTTTCAGTTCTTCTTCAGATAAGCCTAGATTAGGAGAAGTAACCTTTGGAGGAGGAAGATGAAGACCATCACCATCCGCAGCTTTCTTTGAAAGAGCATCTTTACGACGCTTTTCTTCAGCAGCTACTTCATCTGGTGACATAACAGCTTTGCCTTTATCCTTTTTAGGCTTTTTCTCCCCCTTAGATTCTTTGACCACCAAGGGGTGATCGGTACCCTTCTTTTCGGTAGCAGAAGGTTCGGCGGCAGCAACAGAGGGAATGGGTTCGGTAGCAGCAGAGACTTCGGCAGATGAAGAGTGTTTTCCCTGACTCGTACTGACTATATGAACCCGAGGGAGTTGCTCCCCCTCAGTTGGTTTCTCCCCCTCAGAACGAGCCGGGGAAGAAACACCAGCTTTAGCCGACACACGGCCAAGACGGCGATCAAGACGCTCCAATATTGTGCGATCATCAGAAGTGAAGGCGGACTCGGTGATGTCGATGTCCAGAGATTGGGCACAATATTGAGCAACATCGGTAGGCATAGAATCAAGACGCCGATTTATATTCTGAAGAGCAGAGAGAATTTGAGAGTTGACTGATTCCTGCGCCAGAGCCTGCTTCCGAAAATTGACTAGATCCTGATCCCGGGCATCAGAGGCTGCTTTTAGAGCGGCCACTGACAAAGTCAAGGAGGTATTTTGATCATTAAGTCTGACCACCTCCTTGAGAATAGAGTCCATAGCTGCTGATAGAGGAGAACGAAGACCGTCAATCTGTTTATGCATGACATCCAAACACTGAAAGATGTCACGATTGAGACCGAGAACTTCAGAATTTTGCTCTTTGATGAGCTGCAGAAGTTCGGCAAGAGAAGTGTTGTTAATGTCCAAAGAATGTAGGAGCGCCGGTTCACGCAAGGACTTGCAGAGCTGTTCAAATTGAGCACCTAGCATCCGTACTTGCCGATTGGAGTCAATAATTTCGGTAAGAAATTCGGCAGTCACGGTGCTTGGTACTGATGCAGAAGCCCCACCCTTTTTGGTAGAGGAGGGTTTTGGGGAGGGAAACATCTTCGGTGAGGGAGATCTCTTAGGTGATGATCTCTTCGGCGAAGGTTGTGGGGAAGGGGACTTCATCGGCGAGGAAGAGGGAGAGAATAGCCGTCGGTACATTTCCTGGGATGAAACCCCAGTTTGTGCAATATCATCGGGATTGACCCCGGGTGATAGGCTGTGTGGTGAGGAAGCAGAATGTTGGTCCGGAGAGAAAACCAACTCATCTTCAACCTCCACATTAAAAGGAGGAGAAGGAATATGTGGGGACTCCTTGTGTACATCCAAATCTTGTTGAGAAGGTTTGGAGGAGGTGGGAAAGGGTTTAACAGATCCCCGTGGCCCTGGAGGGGAAAGTTCAACATGTACTGATTGTTGAGAATCGGTAGATGGAGAGTGAGGCTCGGCCGAAGGTTTCCTAAGTTTCTTAGAACGAGACTTAGGAGGGGATTTAGAGCTCCGTCGCTTAACAGAAACAGAAGGAGATATGACTGGGGTAGCCACCGAAGGATTCGTCGGTGGCATAGTCATGAGAGCAAGTGCGACATTGCCGGTAGCCTTTTTCTTTTTAATAGCTACTGACTTAGCTCGGGAAGGTTTTGGGGGAGAAGGGATCACCGATTTGGATGGCTTGGGAGAAGATGAAGGCCTTTCGGATTCACCTTCGGCAAGCGTTCCCCAAATCGGATTGGGAGAAGAGATGAAGGAAAGCATACCTGAGGTGAGCGGAGAGTCAGTAGGCTTGATAGGCTTAAAGATCGATTGCTTGCTAATTTGAGAAATGGGCAAGTCAAACTTGATCCTTGGCTCAGGGAGAGCAGCATCGGCACTGAGTTGTGCAGAAAACTTGTGGTTGATGATGAGAGAGATGAAGCGAGGAAGAGCCACATTGTGAGTCCTGGGAGGAGAGATTGCGGTGATCAAAGAGTCGAAGAATACCTGAGCAAAGTCGATCCTCCTCATAAAAATAAGGGCATGAGCAAGACGAGTGATAGCCGCCGGAGATTGATCCCATCCCGAAGTTTTGTGGGAAAGACAGTAAAGGAGGTGAGAAAAGAAATAGTTCCATAGGGCACCCATATTCTTTCGAAGGAGAGTGCCGGACCCCTTGGTTTTGCCTTCGTGCAAATATTGTAGAGCGGCAACAACTTCATCGTGCTCTTGATGAGTAGGGAATGGAGCATAGACATTAAACTCTGGTATTTGGAGAACCGAGCGAATATCATCCACCCCAAAAGAGAGGTCGGGGTGCTCTTCAGAGGAGAGAACGGAAGCAGACACCTGGTGAGTAGTAGAGTCATACTTACAGGTCAACCAAAAGTTACCAAGGAGCATTTTGCTCATCTTGGTGGAGGAAGTAAGAGCATGGCATATTGGAGATCTTTGGAGAAAGATAGAGACTTGGTTGAACTCTGGGTGATCAGCATCCGCAGAGAGACGAGCAACTTGATTGCAAGCAGGGAAAGTGAGAGATTCACGAGTGAGAGGAGTAGCCTTGGAAGCCTTAGTCGATTTGGAGGATGCCATTGATGAAGAAAAAAAATTGCAGGTTGAGTGTGTTGTCTTGTTGAGGAAGATGAGAGAACAGAGAAAGAATAAAAAGGAAAAGAGAGGAAGTATTTATAGGTATGAGAAGGAGAAGGGAAGTATGAGAATTCAAAAAAAAATATTGTAATGAGAGTAATGATGGTACGACGCAAAACGTGCGTTATTGAGAAGTGGAAAGGCCGAAAAACGGCGAAGTATCAGGTCGTGGGCGTCCCATCAACTGACGCACGAACCCTGTAGTGCCACGTGGCATAAACCCATAGGGTAAAAAGAAGGTGCCGAATATATTCGGTATGAGAGAAGTGGATAAAAATGACACATCATATACTATACCGAAAAGAGAGATGCCGAAAAATGAGAGATATTTCGGCAAGAGATAAGTAACCGAATAGAGAAAAAGGTATTCGGTATAGAGAGATACCGAATAGAGAAAAAGGTATTCGGTATAGAGAGATACCGAATAGAGAAGGAGACGATTTTTCGGTAAGAAGGATAGAGAAGTACCGACTAGAAAGATATTTCGGTAAAAAAAAAATATTCGGTATATCGAGATACCGAATAGAGAAGTACCGAAGTATGAGAGATATTCGGTATGAAAGAGTTACCGAAATTTTCGGTATGAAAGAGTTACCGATTTTTTTTTTTTTTTTTTTTTTTTTTTTTTACGATAAATTTAACATACCTAAGGATCCCACAAGGAAGTTGAAACGTGCCTCATCCAGTGGTTTTGTAAAAAGGTCTGCAAGTTGAAGATCTGTAGGAATGAAGTGAAGTTCAATATCACCTTTAGAGATATGATCTCTTATAAAGTGATACCGAATATCAATGTGTTTAGATCTAGAGTGCAGCACGGGATTGTTGGCAATGGCTATGGCACTAGAATTGTCACATAGAATCGGTACATGAGAATAAACTTTGGCATAATCTTGTAGTTGATTCTTCATCCACAAGATTTGGGCACAACAACTTCCAGCTGCAACATATTCGGCTTCGGCAGTGGAGGTAGATACCGAATTTTGTTTCTTGCTGGACCAACTGACTAAGTTTCCTCCCAGTAATTGACAACTGCCAGTTGTACTTTTTCTGTCAACTTTAGACCCTGCAAAGTCAGAATCTGAATAGCCAATTAGATCAAAACCTGAGTCCTTGGGATACCAAAGACCCAGATTCATGGTACCTTTAAGGTACCGAAAAATACGTTTCACAGCCGCCAAGTGAGATTCCTTGGGATTGGCTTGATAACGTGCACACAGACACGTAGCATACATTATGTCAGGTCTACTAGCAGTAAGATAAAGAAGAGACCCTATCATTCCTCTATAATTCATGATATTTACCGACTTGCCGGTGGAATCTGCATGAATTTTTAGAGGTGGTGCCATTGGAGTTTTCATGGGAGAACAATTTTCAAAATCAAACTTTTTCAAAAGATCACGAATATATTTATTCTGACAAATGAAAATACCTTCAGAGGATTGTTTAATTTGAAGACCAAGAAAGAAAGTAAGTTCACCCATCATACTCATCTCATATTTACTTTTCATGAGAGAGGCAAACTCTTGACAAAGATTTTCATCAGTGGCACCGAAAATGATATCATCCACATATATTTGAACAAGAATGATATTACCGTTTGTTTTCTTGAGAAAAAGAGTATTATCAATTTTACCTCTGGTATAACGGTTGGATAGAAGAAAATCAGACAAGGTGTCATACCAAGCACGAGGAGCTTGTTTCAGACCATAGAGAGCTTTGTCAAGTCTGAACACATGGTACGGATGAGCTAAATCTTCAAAGCCAGGAGGTTGTTTCACATAGACTTCTTCAGCAAGTTCTCCATTGAGAAATGCACTCTTAACATCCATTTGAAAGACCCGGAAGTTTTTGTGAGCAGCATGAGCAAGAAAGATTCTTATTGCCTCAAGTCTAGCAACAGGAGCAAATGTTTCATCATAATCGATACCTTCCTCCTGCCTATATCCTTGAGCAACAAGCCTGGCTTTATTTCGGATGACAGTACCGACTTCGTCCATTTTGTTTCGAAAAACCCACTTAGTACCTATAATGGTTTTACCGAAAGGTCTTGGCACAAGTCTCCAGACTTTGTTTCTCTCAAATTGAGACAACTCTTCTTGCATGGCAGTGACCCAACAAGAATCTGCTAGAGCTTCTTCAATTTTCTTGGGTTCGATGACGGATAGAAAATTCACATAGAGACAAATGTTTCCAATGCCTCTTCTAGTTTGAACACCTGCTAGCTGATCTCCTATAATTTGAATTATCGGATGATCTTTGGTCCATTTTAAAGCTGGGGGAAGAGGTGCAGGAACTGTGTTTGGAAAGAATGAAGGTGAAGGATCGGTAGGTATAGAATGAATATTTATGGTAGTTTCGGTAGGAGCAATGGATTCGGTAGTAGCTGTGAGTTCTGTAGGAGCTGGGGGTTCGGCAGTTGGGAAAGGTTCTGTTGAATCATGATGGAGAGAAGTAGAGGGTACAGAAAATGGGACATATGGAGGTCCTGAAGATAGAATATTTAGAGACTCTTCTCCAACACAGGAAATAATCCATTCATGAAGTTCAGTGTCATCACAAGATAGAGATGATGTCTTGTGATCATCAAACTTCACATGTATTGACTCATCAATACATTTTCTTCTTAGATTGTATACTCTGTAGGCTTTAGAGGAGAGAGAATAACCCACAAATATACCTTCATCAGCTTTGGGATCAAATTTACCAAGTTGCTCTCGATCATTCAAGATAAAGCAAAGGCAACCAAAAACATGAAGAAAACCAATGTTTGGTTTTCGGCCATAGAAGACTTCATAGGAAGTCTTGTTGTGCCTTTTCACAATGATAGATCGATTTTGAGTGAAACATGCTGTATTTACAGCTTCAGCCCAAAAATAGGTTGGAAGATTTGATTCACTTAGCATGGATCTTGCAGCTTCACATAGTGTACGATTCTTTCTTTCCACAACACCATTTTGTTGTGGAGATCTTACTGCTGCAAAGTTTTGAGAAATACCTTTGTTACAAAGAAAGGTATCTAACGTAGCATTTCTGAATTCGGTTCCATTGTCACTTCTGATAGATCTGACTAATTGACCGTTGAGAACTTCAAATTTCTTGATAAAGTTGATGATTTCTTCAGGTGAATCACTTTTGTACCTGAGAAAGAATACCCAAGTGTAACGTGTGTATTCATCAATAATTACAAGAATGTACCTTTTTCCACCTAGACTAGGTGTGCTGACAGGTCCACAAAGATCCATATGCAGCATCTGTAGAGGAGTAGAAATAGAGAAACACTGTTTTGTTTTGAAAGAAGATTTTGTCAGTTTGCCTTTCTCGCAAGATGCACAAAGCTTTTCTTTTGAGAAAGAAATTTTCGGCAAGCCAACAACAAGTTCTTTGTTGGAGAGAGCATTTATCGTCTTGAAGTTGAGATGAGAAAGACGTTTATGCCAGAGCCAGTTTTTCTTTTCAGAGTCTTCAGAAATGAAGCAGATGCTTTCCTTTTCAGAGGATTTGTCACCCATATTGATGACGTACACATTATCCTTTCTAAAACCAGACAGGACTGTGTGAAACTGTTTATCAGTGATGAGACAATCAATTTCTCTGAAAATTACATAGAAACCTAAATCACATAGCTGACTAATGCTTAAAAGATTATGCATTAGTCCCTCCACATAGGCAACTTTGTTAAAAGTAATGGAACCGTTAGAAAGAGTTCCATAACCTTTAGTGGAACCGCGAGAGTTATCACCAAAAGTTACAGTTGGTCCCTTTTCTTTCACAAAGTTTAGAAGAAGAGATTTGTTCCCAGTCATATGTCGTGAGCATCCGCTATCAAGATACCATGTTTGATGATGCACATAGACCTGCAGATAAGAACAAATTAGTCTTTTGGAACCCGTTTTGAGGTGGGTCCTTTAGGGTTAGAAGAGGAAGAAGAAGGATTTTCTTTGTCTGGATGATATCTTTCGATACGGTCCTTTGGACAGTCTTTGGCCAGGTGAAAAGTATCACCGCAGTTGTAACACTTTCGGTAAATAAATTTCTTCGTTGGATCAAGAGAAGCAGCTTTTACCTTTCCTTGAGGTTTAGATTTAGGAGGTTTGGAAAGGTGAGAATGGATGGGATGACTGTACGGAACTTGAGGGCTATGAGGAGCTGGTCCAAGGATTCCTTTGTAAATGGAAGAAGAAGAAATTCCTTTGGACTTCTTTATTTTTAGAGCTCTTGGGATGAAGTCCGTTGTGTTCATGGGAGATTTACCTTTTGAAGAAGGAGTAATCTTTCTTTTGTTAGGAGTATTAACAACAACGGATTTTCCTTTAGAGAGGAAATGGGCCTTTTTCGAAGAATGGGAAGAAGAAGAAGAATCAGTGTTTAGATTTAATGACATAAGAAGGTCATTTACAGGTTTGACCAACTCATTTGAGCCTTGATCTTCTATTAGAATAGGTTTGGAGGATTTGGCAGACACAAAATGGCCAAATTTTCTTGAATCACGAAGATCCATTGAATAAACAGAATTAGAGTCTTCTGACATAGAATCATTCCAATCAGTAGAATAAGAAGGTAGTTTAGAGGATAGAGGAATATCATGAGTAGGAGAGGATATGTTTTCAGAAGGGAGACACACAGTATTTTCTTTCCAGTACCCTAGACCAAAAGTTTCACCAACAACTTGATCTTGAAAAATTTTCTCAAGATTTTTGGAAGAAGTGTTCCATTTATTTAGGGTTTCTTGTTCCTTCTGAAGCTTCTTTAGAAGCTTGTTCTTTTCCTTGGCAAGCACATAGTTTAAAGTCTTTAAGTCATCTAACTCGGTTTTTAGTTTGTCAAACTGTTCCAGCTGAGATAGAGACTCATGAAGTTGAGAGGAGAGAGATTTGACATGAGCATTTGCTCTTTTCTTTGCATCCTTTTCATTGTGAAAGAGTACAGTTAAAGAGTCAAAAGCCTCAATCTTTTCTTCATTTGTGAGAGAGTGAAAGGGATGTACCTGAGAAGATGAAGAAGAGCATTCAGCAGTGAAGTTCATCCTAGAGCAGGAGTCTTTGGATTCTTCATCGAGTTTGGCCATAAGACATTTACTCGACACTTCTTTCTCACTATCGGAAGTGGGTTCGTCTACCCAGTCTAGAGTTTCTGCCATCAAACCTTTGCCTTTTTGTTAAGAGTTGAAATTTCTTTCTTTCTCTCTTTTGTACTTGGCTTTGTATTTGTCGGCTTTTTCGGAAAGCTCTTTGAAGGAAGAGGATGGAGAAGGTTTTCTGGGATGCGATCTACCTGTAGAATTAGATCGAAGATGTCTTCTTTTAGAAGAGTTAGAAGAAATAGATTTGGAAATCCTAGAAGGATTGCTTCTGCATTCAGATGCAAAGTGGCCTTTCTTACCACAAGCATAGCAATCCTCCTTTGATTTGTTCAAGGAGTTTTTAGAAGAAGAATTTCTGTTTCTTTGAAATTTATTAGATGAGTTCTTTCGAAATTTAGAGAAATTTGCAAGCAAACCCATTTCCTCTGTTAATAGATTGACAGAGGGATTTTCTCCTTCATCATCAGCTTCACTTAGATAAGCTTCCGAGGAGTGATTCAAATTTTCATGAGTCTCTCTATCTGAATCATCAGAAGGGTAGGTTATACGAGGAATACACGCAGAATTCTTGGAGCCATCGCTGATAAGAGCCATAGAGGGGGCTCTTATTTCTTTATAGATGGTTTTCCTTTGAAGTTGTGTTTGTTCGTAATTAAGAAACATACCATAGAGAGAAGTGAGAGGAAGACTTTCCAAGTCCCTGGAAGTCTTAATGCAAGTGGAAAGGGTATTCCAGAAATCTGGAAGACCATCCATGAATTTGCAAATGATTTCCTCATTGTCATAAAGTTTTTCAACAAGTTTTAACTCATTTAACAAACTGTTGAAACGGTTGTAATAAGAGGGAAGAGATTCTCCTTTTTCATGAGAGAAAAATTCGTATCTACGTACTAGAGAGATCTTTTTAGATTTCTTTACTTCACTAGTACCTTCGTACAAAACACATAGAGTTGACCACATATCTTTTGCTGTTTTAAGATTGACAAGAGATTGATAAACTTCATCAGGAAGGGATTGAGCAATGATGGTTCGCACTTTGGAGTCAAGTCCGATAATGCGCCTATCCTCATCATTGTATTCTTTGGTCGTTTTTAAGACATATCGACCAGTTGCAGAGGTTCTTTCCTCCTCAGATGAGTCATCGGAAACTTGAAAGAGATTGTCCTTTTTCTTTTCTTTATCCTTAGGAGTTTTGACAAATCTATCCCATACTTTTGGGATAAGAGGACCGTCATTAAGGATGGTAAGATATCGACTGTCAGCTCCTTCAAAGAAGAGCATCATCCTACTTTTCCATAAGGAAAAGTTGTTCGAGTTGAACTTAGGAGGTTTAACAGTAGATCCATTTTCAGAGTAAAAGGAATTTTGAGAAGAAGATTCAGGTTTTGTAGAAGGAGAAGTTATTACGGATCTGGTTTATTAGATTAAACCAACCGCTCTGATACCACTTGTTAGTCCCAAAGAAGTAAACAAGTATTGTAGAAGGGGGGGGGTTGAATACAATAACACAAAATTACTTAATTTTAATTCTTTTATTGATAAGGAATATCAAGAATTACACAAAGAAAAAATTAAAGATTGTTGCGGAAAAAGAATAGTTAAAGACTACTCTAAACAATCTAACACATAGAAGATATTAAGAACACAAAGACTTAAATCTTAAGAAAGTAAAAGACAACTATCAACCTGCTTAAAATCCTTTGAATGCCAAAGCTGGAGATGAGAGCGTAAGTAGCAAGGTGCTACTTCCATCCTTTATATACTATCCAAAGTAATGAGTGCAAAGGACAAGTAGGAGTAAAGGCTTTGGTGGTTGAGAAGTTGATAATAAATTATAAGATATTTGATGTGACTTGTCACAATACACGTGAGGTATTTTATCTATGCAAATAAGCTATATTACTTTTTATTAAGCTCTAAGTAAACAACCCAATAGAGTTGTGGGAATAAGCCAGATAAGCCGTTAAGCCATAAGTAAACAGCCCCTTAGTAAAATACCAATTTGAAGCAATAAGCTCACAATCTTGGTTTATTAGAGCTACGATTGCAAGAATTCATAAAATCAAGTCAAAAACCTTATTGAGATCAAATAATTTCAATTGCCACTTTATCAAAATCCCTAAACGATTACGTATCTAGGGTTCTTTGTGCAACCTAGGTCACCCGATATAAAGTTTTCCGGCCATGGAATAACCCCCATACCAGACGCGTAACACATCTCACATGGCATGTCTCTAGTGCCTAACCGTGCAACCAAAGTTTCCCGAAATGCAACCTGACCTTGTGTTTCCTTCTCCCGACCTGTGCACCACACGAACACATCCGAGTAGGTTGGGCAACTTACCAGGCGGTCGGTCCTAGCCATCTGGTAAGTCGTCCGGATATCTATTATTCCCCAAAATTTCCTAAAAATGCCATTTTTGTACTTGGAAACTAATAGGGGTGAACTATATAATCCAAATCCCGATATCTTCAATTAGTAACAAGATTTTTACAGAAAATTCCTGGAAGAAAATATTTAATAAAGATAACAAAAACAAGGGTATTACATTCTGCGGTTTAGAATAAGTGTGTAGGTCGTCCAATTTCCGAACCTGGACCATCTTCGTATTTGGAATAACGTTCACCTTCATCGCAATGTACATTTTTCATTAACATATATTGCCTTTTACAAGCTTTACAACAATCTAATGACTGTAAACTCGAAACTCTCTTCAAGAATATTTGACTCATTGTGATGTGTGTAGTACGCTGATAACACATTGGATGTTAGGGGTGTGATAGTGGTGCCTGATGTTGGAAGTGGGGGAGACATACCTCAAAATTCATTTATTTCTCACATGTACCATCCGATTTAACACAATGAGTTTCTTCTTCTTCATTAGCTTCTTTATCATCAATATCATTGAGGTCATATATCCCCAATTCGAAAACATTAAAAGGTTCTCCAATATATAGAAAACATCAAAAAACTATTCTGACTCAGAGCCCTTATATTCACCAAGCCTAGACGTAGGCTCATACTTAGGATACCATTTGGGGTTATATTCCTGAGTGGCTTGAAAGTTGTGAATTTTCTGACATCGTTGAAAATTATCTTCTCAACTTGTGAAGTTTCATGTGGCATCACAAGTCTTTTATCATGGTCTGGGCCCGCAACTACCATGTGACTTCATAACTTGCGATTTGTCCCCACCACTTGCAATTTGGCCCCACAAGAATTAATAAAATAATCTAAATGGTACAAATTTTAAATTGTGGAGATCGAGACCACTTTCAATTTGTTGGATAATTTGTCGAAATTTTAAAAGGTGGGCTAGAAAGTGTACTGGGGGAGGGGGTATTCTAGAAAATATCCCTAATAATACGTTGTATATTGTAGACTTGTTCGTAACCGGATCGTATTTTGGTGGCAACAATATTAAAAGATCAAAATTATCAATTTTGAGAGTCCATCAATCACTCCTCTAATGCTTGTAAATAAAAACGAAATCATACAAAGCCATAGAAACACCCCCAACAATGCATGCCCGAACTAAACATAAAACTACTAGTTTCCTTTCGTTTTATCAACTCTTTTCAACGCTACCACTAGTAGAAGCTAAAGCTGAAGCCAATTGCTTTTGATAAGACACTCACTTCTGAACTCCTTTTTTTGGACATAGCGAAACTTCTTGCAAGTCATGGATCTCTTCCAATGCTTTTACTACCTTGTTAGCACTCGGCCTGTGACTCCGTTCCAAAAAGAGGCATCTTTTCAAAATGACAGCAAATCGCATTGCTACGCATATGATGGTCTATGATTCTATGGATATTTCGTTTGCGTTGTAAGTAAGGTCTAGCAAAATCAAGTAGGAACTGCTCACCGAGCGGACGGTTGGGGTCAAACTTCTGCTTCCATATAAAGACCTCTAGAAGAACAACATCAAAACTGTATATGTTGCTTCCTGCAGTAAAGCTTCCTTCAGAAGATGCACCATTTGCAAAAGGTTAGATCATATGTTTAATGAATATTCTTCATCATGGACTAAAATGAGGTACTCATTTTCTGAGTTAAGTTGTAACACCCCAAAAATGGGACAACAAAATGGAAATGCCATAACATGAGCCTCCCAAAAATAGGGAACATACAAATACCTGTTTAATTACAGTTTGTAATTGAAACGAAAAATAAACAACAACCTATTAATCTAACTCCTTAAACAGAAATAAGATTACAAAAGGGGTGTCGTCTATGTCCCAACAAAAGTCTTCACAAAAGGTGCACCCATTTGCACTCCCCAAGCTCACACTAAACCGCCAAAACCTTCTTAGATGCGGCGCCACTAGAACCTGAGATACTCATAGACACTAAACAAATCAAAACCCTAGTGAGGTTAAATAACATGTAATAGATGTATGAATGGCAATTATATAGCTTTTTACCAATGTACATACCTGCAGATGGAATCAATGGGGGAGACCCATAACACCAATCAAATTCCACCCAAGAGGAAAGATACCCTAGTGTCAACTTCCATGAGTGACACCACAAGGACCGACACACCCGAGGGCGCAACATAGGCATTGCCCCGAATGGCTGAGGTCTAGGCACATAACAAACACGGTGGCGCCCAAGACTATGTCCTCCTAGTGTCTATTTGACTTGGCTCATCCACATAACTCATTTGTGACCAAGGAAACATGTTTTGACCTCATAAGGTGTATATAATATACCAATGTACATCACATGATCCAAATATTCATACCCCTTTAAACAAGTAGATACAAGGGTCACAACATCATACACCATACCTACTTATGCATATAGCCATGAAGAAAGCTTACTCAAATTGAAGTATTTCTCAATACTTTAGGTGACCCTAGCATAAAATCATATGTGAACAAATATCGCTCTTCAACATTTTCATATTCCAAATATAGACATACTTCTACTTTACCAAGATTAGCACTTCATATTCCAAGGCATCATGATGTCAAATAAACCAACATAAAGGAAACCCTAGTTTCATGTGACAAAGAAAATCAACATTTATGCAAGTAATAATATGCATCTCATTTAGAAAAGTTTAGAACACTCACGATCTAGGTTTTTACAAAAACCTAGAAAAGTTGACAAAACTCTAGATTTGATGGAGATGAGGACTTGAGACTTGGAAATCTTGAACTCTCCACAATAAATGCCCCAATTCTAGCGTTGATCACCTCTTAATGTCTCCAACAACCCAAAAGTCGAATTTAATGAAGAAAGAGGATTGGAAGGATGGAAAATCACACCTAGAGGTTCAAAATCGGCCAAGAAAGTGATTTGGGGAGAAAAGTGAGGTCAAAATAAGTCAAGGATCCAATTTATACCATCAGACGCCCGACGGCTACTATGCCCGGCGACAGTGCCAACGACATAGTCGCGTGGCACTATCGCTACTCTCACCCCACTCTCGGTACAATACCATCGAGAGTGACATGCAAGAATGCCCTAGGGCACTATTGCTATCACAATCGCGCAGTATGTACCGCAAGCCCCTTGCCCACTGCGACCTTGACACGTGACTGTGACACATGTCATAGTCGCCCGACATACTCTTCTGGTTCTGAAAAGAGCCCGATTTTCGGTTCGACCTTTCTTTCGAAGCGTCAAGTCTAGGGGATTCATCTAAGTTAAGAGTATTTCTCAATTACTCGACTCGACCAAAAGAAAACTTAAGAAAATCATTCAATATTCTAATTTAACTTACTAGCGGATTTCCGGATGTTACAATACTTCCTACGTTGGACAAGATTTCGTCCCCGAAATCTCACCCTACGCGAATAAGTGAGGGTATCTCCTCTTCATATCTTTCTTGGCCTCCCGATGATGCTTCCATTGAACCTTGACCATGGTCACTTCTTTGCGGCGAAGCTTTTTTGTCTTGTATTCTAGTATCGCCACCGGTTCTTCTACACATCAGTTCCCGTTATCCACTTAAATCTCCGAAAATGGAATGACGCTCTCTTCTTCGGCTAGACATTTGCGAAGATTGCATACGTGAAAGGAAGGGTCCATGGAAACGGGGACTAAGCTTCCCGCGTTTCCGAAAATAGATTATCCCTTTCCATGGTGACACTTTCAACATCACCCGGTCTCTTACTAGAAATTAGACCGACCTTCTCTTTTTGTCCGTGTAGCTCTTCTGTCGGTCTTGAACCGCTTTTTAAACGCTCTCGAGTTTCCTTCACTTTATCCGCGGTTTCTTAAACGATCTCCATCCAGGCGAGTTGTTTCTCCCCCTCTTCAAGCCAACAAGTCGGGGTCCTACACTTTCGGCTTTAAACGGATTCAAATGGGGCCATCCCGATGCTCGAATGGTAGCTATTGTTGTAGGCAAATTCTACCAACGGTAAATGCAAATCCCAATTTCCCATGAAATCGATAACGTACGATCCAAGAGGAAAAAACCGAATATTTCATATAGTGCTTTTAATCAATCTAATTTATTTCGTACCCTTTGTAGGCACACGGTCAGAGCCCCAGGGTCCTCCCACTGCTTGGGAGCGGAGGCGTGCAAAGGTTCCTCAGGTCGGACGGAGAGCCACACCTGCAAGAAATAAATGTATTCCAAAGATATTGGGTAAATCTAAAGTAAACAACATGTCTTCGAGAGTCTGGATGGTCCTCTCACTTTATCCGTTCGTTTGAGGGTGGTAAGTCGTGCTCAACTTGACCTTAGTTCCCAACTCTTTTTGTAGACCATCCAAAACTTGGATGTGAATCGACTATCTCTAGCTGACACAATAGATAACGGAACACCATGTATCGATACAATTTCATCAATGTACAACTTTGCTAATTTGTCCATCGGCAACGTCTCTCGCATCGCCAAGAAGTGTGTGCTTTTGGTGAGTCGGTCCACAACTACCCAAATCGTGTCATGGCCATTCAAGATTCTCGGTAGTTTGGTGAAGAAGTCCATTGTGATATGCTCCCACTTCCATTTCGGAATCGACAAGAGTTGCAAACTCCCGTAGGGTCTTTGATGTTCTGCCTTGACTTGCAAGCAAGTGACACATTTTCTTCACATAGTTGGCCACGTCGAGTTTCATTACCTGCCACCAATAATTTAACTTAAGATCCCTGTACATCTTCGTGCTACCGGGGTGTATGAAATACTTAGATTTGTGGGATTCTTCAAGAAGAAATTCACGGGTTCCTCCCAACTTTGGTATCCATACTCTACCTTGGAATAACTTTAGGCCACGACCATCTTCCGTTAACAGATCCCGTTGCTTCACCATAACTTCGGCCTTGAGATTCCCTTCTTGAAGTGCTTCCCTTTGATATGTCTTGAGATTCTCAACTAGGCTTGACACTACATCAATTCTAGTGAGTGATAAAACAACACCACTTCCATGACTCCTTCGGTTCAAATCATCCACTACTACATTAGCCTTACCCGGGTGGTAAAGTAATTCACAGTCAGTCTTCAATAGTTCTAGCCATCTCCTTTACCGCATATTAAGATCCTTTTGATCAAAAATGTACTTCAAGCTCTTGTGATTGGTAAAAAGTGTACATTTTGTCTCGTAGAGGTAGTGATGCCATAACTTCAATGCGAACACCACCGCTGCTAACTCCAAATCGTGAGTCGGGTAATTCTTTTCATGATCCTTTAGTTGACGCGACTCGTAAGCTATTACCTTTCCCCTATGCATAAGAACAAATCTGAGACTCATTTTGGAAGCCTCACTATAGACTACAAAGTCGTCCGATCCTTCGAGTAGGGACAAGATCGGCGCTTCACACAACTTCTTCTTGAGGGTTTGGAAGGCTTGCTCTTGCGTGTCTGTCCACATAAACTTGACGTTCTTCCTAGTCAACGATGTGAGTGGCGAAGCGATTTTTGAGAAATCCTGTATGAATCTTCTATAGTACCCGGCCAAGGCCAATAAGCTAGGAATCTCCGTAGGGCTCGTCGGTGGTTCCCATCGCATCATCGCTTCGATAATTTTTGGATCTACCTTTACCCCGTCTTTGGACACCATGTGACCCAAGAATTGTACCTCCTGAAACCAAAATTTGCATTTTCAGAACTCAGCGAATAGCTTTTCCTTCCGAAGAACTGCAAACACTTTCTTTAGATGCTTCACATGCTCCACCTCGTCTCGTTAGTAGATTAGGATGTCGTCGATGAAGACTATCACCGACTTGTCCAAGAAAGGTCGGCACACCCGATTCATCAAATCCATGAACATGGCGGGTGCATTCGTCAACCCAAATGGCATCACCAGGAACTCGTAATGTCCATTTCTTGTTCGAAATGTTGTCTTCGGAATGTCGTCTTTCTTCACCCTTACCTGATGGTATCCTGATTGTAAGTCAATTTTCGAGAACCAACCCGCTCCTTGCAGTTGATCGAAGAGGTCGTCAATTCAATGAAGGGGATACTTGTTCTTCATCGTGACCTTGTTCAACTCTCGGTAGTCAATGTACATCCGCATTGTCCCGTTTTTCTTCTTCACGAACAGGACCGGAGCTCCCCAAGGTGACGAACTCGGTCAGATGAAAGCTTTCTCTAGAAGTTCTTGAAGTTGGGACATCATTTCTTACATTTTCGTCAGCGCCAACCGGTAGGGAGCTCGAGCTATCGGGGCCACTCCCAGAGTGAGATCGATGTGAAATTCCACTTGGCGCACCGGTGGCAATCTGGGTAGGTCCTTCGAAAATACATCCAGATAGTCCCGAAAAATCTTTACACCTTCTACCGACTTCTTCTCCAACTTGGCATCCACAATGTAGGATAAGTACGACGAACACCCTTTTGATAAGTGCTTACGAGCCTTCAAGTACAAAATCACAGGGGTGGATCCCTTCCTTTTCTCTCCATAAATGGTAACCGTGTCGCCATTTTCACTGGCACTCTAATCATCTTCTTGGAGCAAATAATGTCAGTGAAGTTCTCGGTCAACCAATCTATGCCTATCACCACGTCGAAACCCCCAATCGCCATCGATAGCAAGTCCACTTTAAAATGATTTCCATCTAACTCTAAATCACAATCACGATAGTGCTCCCGAATCAACACTTGTTCCCGCTTGGCTACTTCTACCACTAACGCATCGAAAAGGGCACTAACAGGAGTGGAAAACATCGAGCAAAAAGAATTGATTCAAATAATCGGTTTGTACCCGATTCGAACAAAACATGAGCAGGCAATGAGTTTACAAGGAACTTACTCGATACTACATTGGCGGTCTCCCTCGCCTCGTCGGCGGTCATCTGAAATGTAACACCGAGAATTCCTGGATAAGTAAGATTTAAGTCTAATTCTCTTTGTGTCACTCTAGTAGGCCTTATCTGAATTAATTGCATTTTCATTCATGAAACTAATCTTATAGGTCACTATTAATTGTTAATGAAGCATTGCGGACGAAAATTGAGTGGCCAGTCTGTCTTAGCGATCTTGTCGGAGATAGTGACATGTGTCAAGATCGTGCGACATTGTCGTGGGTGGTGTGTGAGTTACAGTACACCTCAGAGGAGAGTGACCGCGATTGTGCCCTTGGGCACTCTTTCCGGTTATAATCGTCGGGATTGTACCGAGAGTAGGGATAAGGCGGCGACTAGGGTTTGGCGACAGTGCCAGTGGCAATGTTGCGAGGCACTCTCGCCCGCGCGGTCTGCCCGTTTAAAAACCCCCTCCAGCTCATTTTCACTACACACTTTCACAAAATCAGATTTAGGGTTCGGTTGCGAGCATTCTTTGAGGCGAGTTTCACTCACTTCCACACTCTCTCTTCCATATATACACTAGAGTTTGGTGGGTACAATAAATCTCTATCAAAACCATTTCTAGGGTACATTTAAGAGCCAACATTCAAGCTTGGGGAACCTCAAAACTTAATCTCTTCTCACATCCACCAACTTTTCTAGGTTTTAATCAAAAAACCTAGATTGTGGGTGTTCTAAACCCTTTTATATGAGATACATGTTATTACTTGCATAAATATCGATTTTCTCTACCATTTGGAATTAGGGTTTTCTCATGTTTATTTATTTGACTTAATGTGCTATGGGTTTTGAAGGGAAATCATTGAGAGGTGGAAGTATGTATATGTTGGGAATGTGAACATGTAAAAGGATGGGATTCATTCTCATACAACTCTATGGTATGGTCATCCAAATTGTTGGGAAACTTTTCCATTGTAGGTGAACTTTATGTATGGTTATGTGCATATAAATGTATGATGTGTGAAGGGTTATGTTTCTTACGTTACTTGTACAATGGGCATGAATATTTGGGCCATATGATGTACATTTGTATTTTATATACTTTAAAGAGGGCAAGTTGCTTCTTAATCACATATGAGTTGTGTGGATGAACCAAGTCAAATTGACACTAGGAGGACATAGTCTTGGGCGCCACCGTGTTGGTATGTGCCTTGACCTCCGCCACTTAGGGCAATGCCTATGTTGTATCCTTGGGTGTGTCGGGCCTTGTGGTGTCACTCGTGGAAGTGGACACTAAGGTATCTCATCTCTTGGGTGTAATTTGATTGGTGTTATGGGTCTCCCCCATTGATTCCAATTATGGTCATGATTAATGGTGGAACTATGTAATTTTCCGTTTATGCAACCATTACTTGTCATTTAACCACACTAGGCTTTTTGGCCTAACACTTGTTTGATGTTTACATGAATCTCAGGTTCTAGTGTCGCCGCATCTAAGAAGGTTTAGGTGGGCCCGTGTGAGCTTGGGGAGTGCAAGTGGGTGCACATTTTTTGAAGACGATCGTTGGAGTATAGACGACACCCTATTTGTAATCTTGTTTCTGTTTAAAGAATTAATTTAGTCGGTTGTTGTTTATCTTCCCTTACAATTACAAACTGTAATTAAACAGATATTCATATTTACCCATTTTTGGGAGGTTCATGCTATGGCGTTCTGAATACCACATTTCCATTTTCCGAAAAGTTTTGTTAACCTATTTTTGGGGTGTTACAAGTTGGTATCAGAGCTTTAGTTTAAGCGAACCAGGTATTGACCTTAGCATGCCTAGACTTAGACTGTAAGCGTTTGTGGCAAGACATCCACCCAGGGGTAAAATTCTTAGGTGGGGAGAGCATTAGGACCTACGGAATTGAGAATTGTTGCCACGATATTAAAAATTCTTGTGTATAATATATTCATAATTCCACTTAGCTACTGTAATTATGAGTATATTGTTACGTGAGCATGCTTGAGTCATTGTTGTTGTGATACTTAATAAATGCAGTAGTACGTATCTTTAGTCTATCTCTTATCTTCTTCTCGTATGTATGGCAGACCATCATGGTTAACACTCGGAGCAGGTTGCCAACACCCCTGGAAGGTGGTGAGGCATCGACATCTACGACCGATCAACTGGGGACAGTCGTGGTTGCCACCGCTCCGCGTAGACAACCCGTGTTGGGCGGAGGAGTGGAAAAAATCCCAAGGAACAATATTGCTACTAAACGGACCGGTTATTGAGGAGGTAACCCTTAAGAGCCGAATGATGGGTAGCATGATGCAAGCCATGAATGCAACCATGACCCAACAACAAGAGTTCTTCCTGAAATTGTTGGAAGACCACGATGCCAGTCACCGACGACCCGAAACGGTGGCGGAGAACGCCGTGGTTGGGGTCGGGAGGTGGTGTAAATGGGATCGGTACGGAGGAACTAGTGGTAACCAAAGAGAAGAAAAAGGACAAGGGATGCTCATACAAGACTTTTCTGGGGAGTAAACCTCCAGAATTTGCAGGTGCAACTAATCCAGTCATGTGCATGTATTGGATCAATGAAGTATAAATGACATTTGAGTCAAGCGAATGTGACGACTCACAAAGGGTAAGATTTGCCTCCCAACTGCTAAGAGGTGAGGCTTTGATCTGGTGGAATCTCACCCGGTCCGCCCTTACACCCGAGGTTCTGGCTAAGCTGACTTGGCCGGTGTTCAAGCAGAAGATGTTGGACTAATATTGTAGTGAGCGGTCATTGTACAAGATTGAAGAAGAGTTCAGAAACATGAAGAAGGGGACGTTGTCCGTCACTGACTACTCGAAGCTTTTCTTGGAGAAGCTGAACCTAGTGGCGCATCTGGCCCCTGATGAGCGATCAAAAATTAAAGCTTATCAACATGGGTTGCTGGCCATGAGAAATGCTAGAGGGTCGACACTACAAGAGGTGATAGAAGAGTCCTTGCTTATGGAGGATGATTTAGTTACGGGGAAAGAAGAGTGAGGTCTCATGGGAGAGAAGAGAATATGGGAAGCGTCTAGACCTGTCCGTCAATTCAAACCAGCTTTCGGGGGAAAGGGAACCGAACCCCAACGAGAAGTGAGATGGTGCCACCTGTGTGTCCCAATAAGTGCAAATCAGATCAAGATGAACAAACGATTTCCAATTCAATTTCCATATTTCATTGAATCCAATCAAATGTATTACAATGATGCTCTCAATATTTCTCTCTCTAAAATCTTGCTTCTCTAAGTGCTCCAAGTCTAAGTGCTACCAGATTACAAAGAAAAGAAAAGCTTTTATACCTACATGTTTACAAAGGAAAATAACTAAACTAACACTTGACTTTGACTTTTCTTTATTAAGCTTGACTTTGACTTTTGCTTTAAGAGGCTTTGACTTGAGCATTGACTTCCAACTCCCATGATCTTGGATCCAACATATTTGAGCACTAACAATCTCCCCCTTTGGAGTAAAGATCATCTTCAAAAGGAATAAGCATTGAAACTCCCCCTTTGGATAAACAAAAGCGAATTTCAGCATTCACGAACAATCTTCTCCTTTGTTTGATCTTTGACAAATTCAATCTCTTCCTTCATCATCTTCACAAAGATAAGCAATTCATCTTCTCTTTCTTTGAACTGTGTTCAAACTTTCAGTATTCTCTTCAAAGTCTATGATTATCTTCTTCAAGAAATATAACAATCTCTCCCAAGGTAATAAAACCTCTTTCAGACTTCAAAAAAGAAATTATCTTTAGTTTTAGCTTACTTTACTTTAGCAAATAATCTTCAAAGAAAATTTCAACAAATCTTAAGCAAACTTTATAATCGTTTGAACTTTCTCTTTCTTTATGAACATTCTCCCCCTTTTTCGAAAATATAACCTTTAAATCTGTCATCTCCAAAAAACAACTGTCTCCCTTGAATTTTCACAGTCTGTTCTTTAGACACCATTTTTTGAAATTAATTCTCCCATAACTCCTTATCCATTTCTTGACCATCTCATTTCTTGAATACATTTCTCCCATATATAACATTTTTTTTTACTATCTCTCCCTCTTTTTGATTATGTAGCAAAGAAATCATCAAAACATCTTCAAGAAATGTCATCTATCCAATCTCTGACCATGACCATTTCATATGAACATCTGAACCATCTGTCAATTCATAATGTATTCATCTGAATCTTTTCAAATTTATACAAAATAGAAATGTAACCCTGAATCAACAAATGAATCAGTTAAGATGCCTGTAAGCAGCACGAAACTACTTAGTACAACGAATGTACTGTACAAGGAGTTTTATTGATGTTCACTCCCCAGGTCTTCCATTCAATCATTGAATAACACAAGATTATTCTATAAACGTTCCGACAGAAAAACGAATTTTCTGTGTGAATGTGCTTGTGTATGAAAGAATTTAAACATGAATGTTTATAAGGCTCAAAATGTGTAAAGCATTGATACAACAATAGTATTACACAGAATCAATTGTGCATGAACGAAGTACGGAGGTGGGGCAGACTTCCTTCTGTTTCAATATCCACATCTTCCAAATGAACACGAGATAGATTATGTGTTGCGTCCCCAAGAAAAATTGAAACATCTCTTTGTTGAGAAAGAAATGATTAGCTGGTGGGGGTATAACGCAAGAGTTGGCATGGGCTAGTTGCCTGTTTCAATGAAGTTCACGAAAAAAATGTGAAACAACAGTAATATGGCTGCCCAACTCAGAAAAAGTTGGTGCAGAGTTTTGATATTCTTTTAAATCTATTCGCATACCCTCTTTCTTTTTATCAATTGAGCTCACTTCTAACCAAACTCTTTTTTCATTTTATCTCATCATACACCCACACTCATATATTGAACCCTCGCCTCTTGATCACTCAAGGATAACTTATTGGGTAGGAAACACTGGTTGTCGTGAATCCATTGAAGTTTATTAAAATCTCACACAATGATCCCATGTATTTTGTCCTAAAAGAATAATGTTCAACAATTTATCTTATTCTGTTAAATCACAGTACATATGTCAGATGAAAGTATGCTCAATAAGATAATCATGAAGATTTGAGCATTTTAAACATGAAAGATTTTCTCATAACAAGTATATTGAATGAACGAAATGAATACAAAGGACTTGTTTGAGAATCTGACAAGAATGATTTATCATAAAAATCTTAGGTCATGAAAATTTGGATGTTGTCTATGTGAAACAAATATAGACATTCTTGAAAAAAACGCTTTGAATGAATCAACGCTCAACAAACTTTGAATTTAAACGGGGTATCTTACCATCAAAAAATATTTTCAATATGAGACATGGTAAGAACATAGTCAACAAAAAGTATAGAACCGATGTGTGTGAATACTTGACAGTATATGGAAAAGATAATGCACAAGTATATATCTTTGGAAACACATGGTTTGTTAAACATGAAAGTTCATAACAAGAAAACATTTAAAATCACACTTCAAAATTCATGAAATCTGTTTAGGAATCGAGAAGTGGTTTGAACGTTTAAGAAAAATGTTTTCATGTCTGAAAGTTGTCCTTCTTTCAAACACAATGAGAGTAAGAGTAGAATCTGCCTTACGCTCATCTTAAATTTCATAAAGTCAACTCTAAAGTCATAATAGATTTGATCATGTAAGCTCCCCCTCAAAATCTGCATGTAGTCAAAAAGTCGTAAAAACAACAAAGTCTTATTGAAACAAAAACATTTATTGAAAAATTAAAGACATAAAAGCAGTAAAACATTTTAAGAACGAGTTCTGATCAGATGTAATCAGAAGTCAATGTCCTTACTCCCCCTAAAAATATGCATCACAAAATTTGTCAGTGTAAAATATATACAAATCTCTACAACTCCCGTTAGAATGTATATCATCTAAATTTTGTATCACAATCCCCCTGAAAGCATGAGCAGAACATTTCAGTACATATATCGTTCAGATTAAAAATAAATAAATGAAGAAAATTAAAAAAAATAAACTGTACTAGGTAACTACATATTATGTCTTGAGGTTCAACATGCCAAGTTTCGAAATGAGAAAATTAAATCTCTTTTCGTCCAATGGCTTGGTAAACAAATCAGCAAGTTGATAATCTGTGTTTACAAAGTAATGTTTAACTGTACCTTTTTCAACATTATCATTGATAAAGTGATATCTCACGTCAATATGCTTGGTTTTCGTGTGTTGGACAGGGTTCGCAAATATAGCAATAGCACTCTTGGAATCGCAGTAAATCGGGATTTTGTTGTATTGGAACCAATAATCTCGGAGTTGTGTTCACATCCACAACACTTATGAACAGCAGCTTGCCGCAGCTACGTACTCTGCCTCGACTGTTGAAGTAGATACGCACAGTTGTTTCTTCGAAGTCCAACTCACGAGTTTATCTCCCAAAAAGTGTATATGTCCCGAAGTACTCTTCTTGTCTAAGATACTCGCCGTTAAGTACATTAAAGAACCAATCATTCCTCTATAGGTTCTAAGAACAACAACTTTTGTAGAAAGATCAGCTCCAATCTTAGTCCTGGTGCCATCGGGGTACCAATTGGAGTACAATTGTCCATTTTAAATTTTCTCAAAAAATCAGAAATGTACTTCGCTTGATTTATGAAAATCCCCGTAGAAAATTGTCTAACTTGTAATCTGAGAAAGAAATTCATCTCTCCCATCATACTCATTTGAAATCTGGACACCATTAGATTAGAAAAGTTCTTGCAATACTTTGGGTTTGTTGAACCAAATATTATATCATCTACATATATTTTAATGAAAATGATATCAACGTTTTCCTTTTTAATAATAAGAGTAGTATCGATTCTACCTTTTGAAAACCCAGACTTGACTAAAAACTTTGATAGAACATCGTATCAGGCTCGATGAGCTTGCTTTAAACAATAGAGAGCTTTGTCAAGAATGTAGACATGATCTGTTTTTTCAGCATTGACAAACCCTTCTGGTTGTGATACATATACCTCCTCTTTCAAAATTCCATTTAGAAAGGCAGTCTTCACGTCCATTTGATAGACAGTGAAGTTTTTGTGTACAACGTAGGCTAGAAACATTCAGATTGCCTCTATACGTGCAACTGGAGCGTATGTCTCATCATAGTCTATCCCTTCCTCTTGCCAGTATCCTTTAGCAACAAGTCTTGCTTTGTTTCTTATCACGATACCATCTTCATATTTCCTATTTTTGAATACCCATTTTGTACCTATAATTGTTTTGCCTTCCGGTCGGGGTATAAGTCTCCAGACTTTAAGTGATTCGAATTGATTGAGCTCTTCTTGCATAGCTGTTATCCAATTTGGATCATTTAGAGCTTCGGATACTCCTGTAGGATCTATCTTGCTAAAAAAAGAATCAAACGTGCACTCGTTAGCAGTTGCAGACCTAGTTTGCTCCGGCTTTGATGGATCTCCAATAATTTGATGAACCAGGTGCTCTTTGGTCCACTTATGTACATGAGGGAGTGGATTATATGTAGACTGATCATGTTGATCATCTAGATATTCAGTATGTTCTTCATGTTGGGGTTTAGTTGAAGTAACTAGTGCAGAAGCTTCAGTGGATTAGACATTTGATGTCTGTTGGATAGGCATGACAATACATCCAACTGAATGTGCAACTTCTGGATCAACAATTTCATTTGCAACTTCAATTGATTGAGTAGGTGTTTGAACTGGAGTTTCTTCTTGAATCGGAGAATTTGATTCAGTTGATACATCTGAAGTGATTGGATGATGATTGCTTGATTCTTCTGATCTGTCAATCACAATACGTTCAAACAATAAAACTAATTCTATTAAATGAGACATAGACGTTGACGCTTTATCAGAATTAGAAACTTTAACCGCAGGTTCTGGACTGATCTGTCCAGAAGCTAATACTCCTGTTATCACGGGTTCTGAATTGATTTTATCAGAATCCATTTCTTTATCAAATGTAATGTTGACGCTCTCAACCACAATCTTTGACTTCTTAAGATAAACTCTGTATGCAGCAGACGTTTGAGAATATCCAATGAAAATGCCTTCATCAACTTTTGGACTGAACTTGTTCAAGTTCTCTTTATCATTTAGCACAAAACACCTGCATCCAAAGATGTGAAAATGTTTAATGTTAGGTATTCTATTATTTATCAAAGTATATGGAGTTTTACCAAACCGGCAATGAATGATTGAACGATTTTGAGTATAACATGCAGTTGAGATAGCTTCGGCCCACAAAAATAAAGGTAGATCAGACTGGCTCAACATTGTTCGTGCAGCCTCAACCAGAGTCTGATTTCTTCGTTCAACTACCCCATTTTGTTCCGGCGTTCTGGCAGCAGAAAACTGATGAGTTATCCCGACCGATTCGAGATAATCGTCAACTGTTTTGTTCTTGAATTTTGTGTCATTATCAGTGCGAAGAAGCTTAACTGTCTTCTGCAAGTTCACTTGAAGGGTCTTTAAGAATGAGATGAGAACATCGGGTGTCTCATATTTTGATCTTATAAATTTCACCCAAGTGTATCTTGAATAATCATCCACAATCACCAAGACGTATTTCTTGTCGTTAATGCTTTGCGTTCCCATTGGACCACAGAGATCCATATGCATCAGTTCTAAAGGTGTACTTGTGCTCGGTTCAGGCTTAGGCTTATGTGAGGCTCTTTTCATCTTTCCTTTCTCACACGCGTAACACAAATGTTCTTTTTTGTATTTCATCTCTGGAAGTCCTCTTACCAAATTTCCTATCACCAACTTATTAATGTATCTGAAGTTGAGATGAGATAGCCTTCTATTCCATAACCAACTCTGTTGCACAGAGGCTTTAGAAATAAACACATCGCATTATTAGTCTTGACATTTGACAGATTGATCGTGTAGAGGTTTGACTTTCGCGTCCCGACCAACAGTTCCTTACCGTCTTCCGTTCTAACACAACATCTCTTGGCCTTAAAATTCACCTCTAAATCCTTGTCGCAAAACTGACCAATGTTGAATAGATTGTGTCCTAATATTTTAGCATAACTCACCTTCTTTATCGTGGCATTCTCTTGCACTACATCTCCATAACCAAAGAATTGGTGAAAACTGATCATTCCCAAATCTCACGTTGCCGCAAAATTTCTCTGTATAGTTGGATAAAATATCTTTCTACCCTGTCATATGCTTGGAATAGCCTGAATCCAAGTACCACATATGACGGGTCTGCACAAGAGAAATCAGACAACAACAGGTTTAGGTACCCATTTATAGATGGGTCCTTTCGTGTTAGCACAAGATTTTGGCACCCATTTGAATTTGGGTCCTCTTTGTTTTTCAAAACCATTAGAATGATGTATATAATATGTACCAAACTAATAATCAGTATATTGTCGAGTCATAAAATCAAATTATACCATATGTGGAAAACTGAGTAGTAGACGGAGATAATTGGATCAATTGATTTATTGAGTAAGTCTTGTAAGGAGTTACAAGTTTTATTTTATGAGTAGCAACTCGACCAATTACATCAGGAAATCTATCAGAAGTCCTATTACGTTTTGAATCAGAAAATGATTTAGTAGTCTCTTTAATCTTCCTTTTTGGTCCCCATTCCAATCTCGCTTCAGACTTTTTCCATTTCAATTCTGAAACACAAGGTTTACATTTGTTAGAAACATGAGATTTAAGAGTGTGTGTTTGTTTGTGTTTACCAGTGTTAGTCTTTTTCTGTGAGTGCCTCTTCTTTTGTTTCTTACCTTTGGAGTAATAGGTACTTACAGGAATTGAATTATCAATCTTAGTTGATGTTTCGCCTTTTTCAAAAACACTAGGTAAAGCAACATTATTAATTACAAAAGAAGTATGATCTGGAAGTTTATCATTGAAATCAAATTTATCAACACTTTCATCCAAACAACCATCAGAATTTAAAAAAATTATTTTCAACCGCAAACAAGTCATCAACATCATCATCAAATTGTTGTGCCTTGGAAGAATTTGAAAATTTGAAATCTTTTGAGTTTTGAGAACACTTCTTTTGATAAGACATTTTTGCACAATCTAAAGATTTAGGATTAGTAAAAACATTTCCCATAAAAACTTACAAGATGATGCATCTGGATCAGGGGAGTTGTTTTCACAAACTCTTTCTGATTCGGATTTATCAGTTGTAACTTCAGATTTGAAACTAGTGTTCATCATGACAGTAGAAAACACAATCTTCTCAAGATTAACCAAAATTCTTTCTTCTACTAAGATGTTTTCAAGCTCAGAAATTTTGCTTTCCAAGACGAGTGGAGGAACATAAATCTTTGCTTTAACAGGTTTTGCCTCCATCTCTTCAGTAGAATAGCTTTGAAAATAATCATTTGATAGAAATTTTGGTTTCTCAGAAAGATAACTATCATCCAACTTTTTATAGCAGAATGGTAGTTGCATTTTGGTTGTGTTCTTTCTATTCTCATCTTCCATAGCCTCAACTTCATCAGATGATTTTATAACAAATTTGGGTTTCAAATGAGGACATTTGTTAGCCACTTGTAAGAAATCAAAGTTATATAAAGTTGGTTGCTTTCTGATTGCTTTCTTCAGATAAAGTGGGTTATCGTAACCAATTCCCCAATTATCTTGGAAATCAGTAACTTCCTTTGGTTTGTTTAGCTAAATGGTTTGATCAGTTTGACCTCGAGTATAAAGTTTTTTTTCCAAACCATTAATCTTTTTCATCAAAGATTTTTTTTCAGATTGCAATTTATTATAATTGACAACAAACTCTTTCTTCTCAAGTTCAGACTTCTTGAATTTAGAAACTGTTTTAGAAATATGATTTTCAAAACAAGCTTTTTGTTTTTCAAAAACAGTAGCAGACTTGTTCAAAGAGTCAATCAAGTTTTTGTTCCCAGCAATTTCCTTGTTGGGATCAAAAATTGTTTAACGCTTTTTCGAAACTCTGCTTTTCTCCTTTTTGAGCTTAGCTTGTAAGTCCTGAAGCTCAATCATCATGGTTTCCATTTGCTTTGAAAAATCAGATTCAGTAAGATTATTTACCTCTTCGGAAATCTCTTCATCAGATTCATCATATTTGACCTCCTTGCCCATTAAGCACATGTGAGCAGTCTCTTCTTTGTCCTCCTCATAATCTGAATGATCTAGCCTGTAATCATCCTCAGCCATCAGTGCTTTGCCTGCTTCTTTTTGCTTGGCCAGAAGCATCTTATTCTTGTAGTACTCAGAATTTCTAACAATCGGCTTCCGACAGTCCTTGGCAAAGTGGCTATCTTGCCACAGTTGTAGCACTTGACTGGTTCCTCAACTTTCTTCTCTCCATACTGGTTCACATATCTCTTTTCTTCCGGCTTCCTTTCCACATAACCCTTTCCTTCAGACCTTCTATCATCAGACCTTCTTCCTTTAACTCTTTCCTTATGTTCATAGTTCCTTGATCCTGAAGAGTACCTCTGACTATTTGAACCCGACTTCTTATAAAATTTCTTCTGGAAGGCTCGGTTAAGCAAAATCATGGCTTGCTTAAGGTTCTCTCCATCATTAGAATCTGAATTATCACTGTCAGAGTTACCAGAACTAGAAACCACAACTTTCTTCTTCTTTTTCTTATCTTTCTTCTCTTTCTCTTTCTTCCTATCAACCACCAAAGCAACTAGATCATCAACTTTCTTTTCACTCTTCTTTTTCACTTCTCTTTCCTCTTCTACTTCCACTTCATTCTACCTTAAGGTTTCATAAACTTCATGTAAGGGGATTTCACTCAAATCTTTCATTTGTTTCATTCTCCTTGTATGCTTTTTCCATTCTCGTTGTAGCACACTCAAAAACTTAACATTGTTCTCAATCTGTTTCGTCTTCACTTTGTTCTTTGCTAACTCATTCAACAAAGAAACAAATCTTTCATAGGTTTCCTCAAGACTTTCTCCAGCTTTGGCTTTAAATTCCACATAGTTGTTTATGCAATTAGCCACTTTCATTTAGTTCCCAATCTTTGATACCATCATCATCTTCTCCGACTGATCCCACATCTTCTTTGCAGTTGCCTTGTAGCTGTCAAACTTAATATAGATTTCATTTGAAATGCTCTGAAGAAGTAAAGATCTAGCTTGCTAGTCTGCCTTGTATCTCCTCTTTTGCTCAAGTGTATATCTTGAAAAACCACCACAATCTCTTTAGTCTTTATATCTCTATTCTCAGTACCATCTTCACTATTTGAACTCTCATTGTCCTCATCTGGCACAACAACAAGTACTGGTTTCATCAGACCCTCATCAATTGACTGTTTGATGTATTCTCCATTCTCATGTCTGTCTATGAAATCCAAGAATTTGTCCTTCCATTGTTCATATTCACCTTTGAATAGAACTAGTGGTTTAACATCTGTACCTATAGCAATAACATCCTTGAAGTCATCTTGAACTAAGCACTGATCTTTAAACACAGGAACAAAAATTTTCGAATTTTTTTGAAAATAGCCAAAAATTGACTAAGTACTAAAGTCGCAGACCACAGAGAACAACTTGTCGCAAAACCTTAAGAAAACACTTGTCGCAGACCAAATGAACTAAGAAATGAGGAACTCACAGAGTGAAGCTTGTGAGTTCTCACTTGTCGCAGATTGAAGGTTGCGAGTTCTAGACTTGTCACAGGCGGAAGCTTGCGAGTTTTGAACTTAAAAACTTCTTGCGAATTCTACACTTACAAAATTTTCGAGCAAGTAACTTGTCGTAATGCGTCTGAAAGTTCTATACTTAGAAACTTTTTCAATCTATGAACTTGTCGCAGAAAGAACAATTGTCATAAGCCTTTGACTTGCGAGTTCTTGAGCTTGACGCAAAACAAAGAAGATGAACAGTAGCTTGTTGCAGCTAGTGACTTGCGATAAGTAACTAGTCGCAGGTTGAAGTTTGCGACTTCTGAGCTTGTCGCAAATAGCACTCTACGAGTTCTTGCCTTAGAAATGTCCGATCAACACAAAAACACAAAAATCAAGCAGCTTGCGAGTTCTTCATCCCTGCGAGTTCTTGCCCTCTGCGTGTTCTACACTATGAATCTTGCGAGTTCTTTGAATCTTATGAGTTCTTCAAGTTTTCGAGCACAAAAACACTTTCTCAGCCTCAAATCCTTCAATACCCCAAATTAGACCACCGAACTTGTCAATTTGATCTCTAACACATTTCAAATAGGTTACAATTGACGAATTGCAAGCTAATCAACAAAAGATTACTATTTGATCTAGACACAGTGCGTGTATAGTGTTCGAACCACAAATTCAAACAAATCCAAAATTCATAAGAATAATTGTGAATTGGATAATATGATTCAAATCAAAAGTGTTTTAGACTACAATACGAATATAATGAATCAAGAATTACACTAAAAAACACACAGAATCAAGAAATTGATTCTGGAACAGTGACATTTGCGAGTTCTTTAAAATCGACCAAATTTCCAGATTCTTTGTTTGATTTTCTGAATCTATGCACGCTCTGATACCAATTGTGTGTCCCAATAAGTGCAAATCAGATCAAGATGAACAAACGATTTCCATTCCAATTGCCATATTTCATTGAATCAAATCAAATGTATTACAATGATATTCTCAATATTTCTCTCTCTAAAATCTTGCTTCTCTAAGTGCTCCAAGTCTAAGTGACACCAGATTACAAAGAAAAGAAAAGCTTTTATACCTACATGTTTACAAACGAAACTAACTAAACTAACACTTGAATTTGACTTTTCTTTATAAAGCTTGAATTTGAATTTTTCTTTAAGAGGCTTTGACTTGAGCATTGACTTCCAACTCCCATGATCTTGGATCCAACATATTTGAGCACTAACACCACCGGTGCAAGAGCAAGCATAGTGGTTTGTGCAACCAAAGAACCTACTCGGGCCCTCACGAATGCTCCAAGTGCATGAAGAAGGACCACTCGACCCGCGATTGTCCTATCCAATGACTCATTTGCTATGAGTTCTGAGAGTCGAGGCACGTGAAGAGAGAGTGCCCGAAGCTGATGTGGAGCAACTGTGGACTATCTAGCGGGTCCGTTCCAAAGAAAGAGAATCCTCCAAGAGTACCGAGTCGAGCCTTTCAGATGACCGCCGAGGAGGCAAGGGAGACCGTCGATGTGGTATCGGGTATGTTTCTTGTAAACTCCTTGCCTGCTCATGTTTTGTTCGACTCGGGTGCAAACCGATCTTTTGTTTCAAATTCCTTTTGCACGATGTTTTCCACTCCCGTTAGTACCCTTACCGAAATGTTAGTGGTAGAAGTAGCCAACGAAGAACAAGCGTTAATTTGGGAACACTACCGTGATTGTGTCTTTGAGATAGATGGGAATTTCTTTAGGATCAATGTTAGGATTAAGAGCTTACCACTTTGCCAAAAGCAATTGCTGATGGAGAAGGCGCAATTTTATTTCCTTATAGCGTAGCAGCCAACGCCACGTTTCGATTTAGGAAGATGTTGATCAATGACCCAACAATCCCACCCCCCAGCATCTTCCAGCACTAACAAGATCTTCTCTAGAAGTCAATGGTTGCACAGTATGCCTTTGGCATTTAAATGCACTCCATGGGATGTGAACCCGTGACCTGCTCTGATATCACATGTTAGGATGCTCTGATACCACATGTTAGGATCAAGCGCTTACCACTACGCCAAAAGCAATTGCTGATGGAAAAGGCGCAACTTTATTTTCTTATAGCGTAGCGGCCAGTGCCAAGTTTCGATTTAGGAAAATGTTGGTCAATGACCCAACAACAATCAATCTCATTTAATGAGAAATTATTATCATTATTAATATAGGGGTCGGTTACGATTCTGAAGGTGTTTAAATAGGATCGATTTCTGCCTAAATCGATACCAGTAAATTGAGATTATCCTCGAGTGAATTTCGTGATACCCGGGCAGAATAGGTTTGAAATATCACTTAACGAAAGCGAGCTCTCATGCGATCTCACATTCTTTTCCAAGTTCGATCACTCTCTTCTCCTCCCTCGATATTCTGCGATACAACTCCCCAAAAAAATCTTCATTCAACACCATTTACTTTCTCATCATTGATGCAATTTCATTACTCCATATTGATCTAACCTTTTGAAAATGGTGCATCTTCTAAAGGTTGTTCAACTGCAAGAAGCGACATATACACTTTTGGTGTGGTTCTTGTACAAGTCTGGACATGGCAGATAAACATTGACATCAATCGCCCACTTGGTCAGCGAATACAAGTTGATTATGATAGGCCTTACTTAGACAACAAACGAGGGATCCTGAGGATCATAGACCATCCTATAAAGGGCAGATCACACCAAATTTAGCAAAGAGATTTGATGTGATTATGTATAGATGTCTCTAGAAGGAACCCAAGGACATGCCTACTGCTCACGAGGTAGTAAAAGCATTGGAGGAGCTTCAAGCCTTGCAAAAAGTTGCCCCATGTACAAGAGAAGCAGCTCAGAAACAGTGGCTTCGGCTTCAACATCTACGTGATACTATTCAAAAGAGTTGATAAAAGGAGAAGGAATGAGTAATTTAGGCAACCATTGTTGGGGGTGTTTCTATGGGTTTCTATGAATTGTATTTTGTTTACAGGCATCAAAGCAGTGATTGATGGAGCCTTGAAACTAATAGTTTTGATCTTTAAAATTTTTCAACCAAAAGACCATCTTGATATAAACAAGTTTATAGCTTAAAGATTATTATATATATATATATATATATATATATATATAATGTTGGATTCCGGTGAGAAGTTGAGTTAATGGTGAGAAGTGTGAGAAGTGGTTATCAACTGTTGGATGAGAAATGGACGCACATTAGGATGAGATGCACCGAGATGCATCAGATCAATTCCCTTCTAAGCCGCAATTCATAGGTGGCTTGAGATTAAAAGTGATCAACGGTTAAGGTTCACTTCACACGCTTCTCACTATTGACTCAACTTCTCACACGATCATTCGCCTATATATATTTATATATATATATAGAGAGAGAGAGAGAGAGTTGAGAGTTCAGGTCAGAAGAACATGTTTTCGTGACCCATGAGACCACAATTTTACGCTTAAAACTTCACAGCAAAACACTGTGATGATTTTTTACCTTCACAGTCAAATATTCTGAAGTTTGAAGTGTAAAATCGTGGTCTCACGGGTCTCACGAAAACATGATGGTCTCACGTGAACCCAACCCCCCCCCATATATATATATATATATATGTATATAGTGGTTAAGTGAGGACCAAAAAAATGTTAAAAACTTGAGGACTAATCTAATCCCTTGATTAGAAACAAATAAGGGGTCATTAAAGAAAACTTATTTGTAATAAAGAGAAAACGTAAGGGTATTATTGACAATTTGTAATGAATTTTCAGTGGTATAATGTATATTACTTTATTATATTCAAATAAATAAAAAGCGCAAACTCCAAAATATAATTAATAACAAATTAATGTTTCACCACTGTTCATCTCAATCAATTTTCATGTCCATTAAAGCGCGACCGGAAGTTAGATTTGTTATCGATAATGGCAACTGATAAAACAAAGGACGATAAAGATCCTCCAATGCCGAAGATAAGGATCAAAGGTAACCTTTTTCCCTAAAATCCTTAACATTTAAAATTTAGGGTTTTAATAGGGTTTGATATCGATTTATGTCGAAAGAGGGAGAGGTTGGTAGAGAAAACAAGATTCACTTTCGTGAATACATCAAGCAATCCTCTAACTGTTGATGAAGATGACAACAATAATGTAACTCTTCGCAACATTGTTGAAGAAGCAAAGAAACAATCTGATCCAAACGTGTCTAAAAAAAGGTTTTTTTAGTTTTGTTTTTTAGTTATTCACCGTTATTCAAATTTAATCACCATAAAAATTTGTAATCATTGTCGTTATTAATGTTATTGTAACGTGCATTATTATCCATAAGTTTATTATTCATAAACTTATGTATAAGATTCATAAGGTGAAACAATCTAACTATCTTTTATATATATAAAAACAATAACCTCAAGACATGAGGTGGCACCTTAGTTGAAAAGGAATCCTCACAAGAGTTTTTCTAAATTTTTTGATTTTTTTAAATCTTTAATATTTCAAAGACATTTATGTCCCTATATATAAATAAGAATTCCATCATGAGATGGATGTTTTTGTAATTTTGCATGTGTTAAAGTGTAATGTCCAACTTCAACCTCTAAACTATCCATCTTCTACCATTATGGCTTCCCTTTACTTCTTCTCTATCTATCCATCTTTCAATATATTCTTCCTTATCTCGATTTCTCTTAGTACACCACACTAAGATATGATTTTGGAGTCATGTAAATGCAATTTAACTTAATCAAGTTGAATCGAATTATGTGGTTTAGGATGCAAGTGTTGGCAGGGCTCCATATATATGAGGTAAATATATTAGTCTATTTTTTTCCAATTTATATTCATGCGTTTTTGAAATTATTTGATATGTTTTTGTTTGTTTAATTTTGTACCTATATTATTTTCTAATTTGGGTTCTGTATATATGTGTATGGGTTTTCATGGGGTATAGTTTCAACTTCTCATATGGACCAACAAAATTTGAACGAAACTTGAATAGTTTGTATGCATATAACAAAGAAAAATATTTTAATGTGATAATTTAACATATGCAAAGCACGTGTTTGACAAAATACCTCAATGACATCAAGTATATTTTAATGTTATAATTTAACATATGCAAAACACGTGTTTGACAAAATGCCTCAATGACATCAAGTTTAATTGTCTTACATATTATATCTAGCCAGGTCTATCACCATCTACTGCCATTACAATTCGAGATGCCTACAAGAAATAATCAGATTACATTGTTTGATATTTACATTGAAATAAATATACTTATTTACGTATAGGCTTTTTTACTTCCTTTCTCAATCTTCATCTACTAGGTGGAACAAAGTAAATATTTGTTTTTTTTACATCAGAACTCTGCATAAGAAGCGGGTGAGTATTTAATAGCCTGATTGGTGGCAACATTGTCTGTTTTCCAATGTGAATGATGCTAATAGCTATTTGGTATGATCATGTTTTTTACATAATTACATTGATTCTATATGTTCGAATAGTTTGCTTTTTTAGTTCTATAACTTAGTTCATGGAGTAGTTTTTGATCATTCATTGAGGTGAAATCTCACAAGCCAAATTGTTAGGTATGTACCCTAGACATATGTTTAAGTATAACAAAGGGACATTATAAAAATATGGAACCATCATTAGTTGTTGAACATGAGAACAAGAAAATGGCTCCATAGCCATTTGCATAATTCACCAATTTCAAGCAATCTAGAGTTATTTGAGCGGTCTTTCGCTTATATGTCCTTTAAGAGCATGTAATGCCATAAGAGAATCATTGCTTATTATACGCACAATCTTATTATTTCTTTATGATTGATAACAAAGTTAATATGTTTAGAATCTTTAGAGGTTTTGAATGTAAAGTTACAAACATATGTACACTTTGTTGATCTTGCGTGGTCTACTCTTATGTATCCTAGAATGGTTGATGCCATTGTAATGTCAGGGATATTACATTGTAGTATACAATTTTTTTCTTGCATAAAATGTGCCTCAAATTTAAAGCACACGTTTTTAGCTTTTTGTAGGTTTTATTTATATGATACTTTAAGAAATAAAAGCTTTACTGTGAATCTCCCTTGCTTAAATTAAGAATAAATTAAGTTGGAACCTAACTTACAAAGTTGAGAACAAAGAATGGGTACTCAACTAGCTAGGTAGATCACATCCTCCGTGGTGGCTATTCATCTCCTGTTATGCTATAACAAGAAATGTCCTCATATCTTGATTTGTTCTTCACCTATCCCCATCTTTTGAGTTGTTCTTCATCTATAAAACCTGCATGCACATGCCTTCCTTTTTTATTTATGTTTTATGTTTGGTATTTTTGGGATTTTCAGTTTGTTCGTTTTAGGTTTGTATAGGTTTAGTGTTTGTTTTATGCCCGACCTTGAATCCATGATGCTACAAGCTTCTAAAGTAGCTCTATGGTTTTTATATGTTTCATGGTGTTTTTGCAGATTTGCTTTTTCACTGTTTCCGGTTGGTGGGCCTAGGCTTTTTTTTTACTTTTGCTTTCTTCTCTTTTTTTCTTCATAAAATCAAATTTCTTTTGTTTTAGCGGATTTGTCTTTTGCACCAAAAGCTCTATTCGTTTCTCTTCAATCGGAATCACCCATGTGAGCTCTTTCACCCATGTGTTTGCTAATTCTTTTTAAATTACACACTTCCATCTTCTTGATCATTTTTTCTCTCAATTTTTACAAAGTGTGTGCCATAAAACATACCTAAAATTAACTCACAAGTAAAACTCATTTAAAGTCGAGAAGAAATGTGAGATAATAGTGTATTAGTCATACTCTTTAGTTACTCATGAAGTCTTCATACTATGTTGGATAGCGGTTTATAGAGCATTCTATTGGAACAATTAAATTACATTATCAATCTATTAATGTCAAGGTGTTGATGTTAGTGAAAGTGAAACTCTTGCATAATTATACTAAGTTGCAATACTTTGGTTCCATGTGAATCTTTATTGTATATAGTTCAAAATGTGTTATTATTTGAAGGATAACCCTATATATTTTAATAATTGTTATCTATTTATGTTTCTTGGTGTATGTCGCGACATGTCACTTGATGGGCTTATCATTTTTAATGCTCATTAAGATACGGAGGACTGAAGATACATAAAAAAAATTGTTTACCACTAAGTTCTTAGTAACACCTCTTTCTTTCATATTTGACTAAAGGTAACACATTTTAATCTTTAGTTATATTACTTGGTTGGATAATTATTTTACCTCTTATTTACTATGCAGACAAACATAATGCCTCTCTTGATAATAGCTCATGTTCATGTTTAATGGATATTACCTCTTATCTACTCTTATTACATTTCATATTGTTTAATTGTAGTGCAAAGTTAACTATATTGGATTCTCATCACTAAGCGGCAATATGAGCTACAATTTAAAAACACTTCTTATTATATGTAGCTTTTTTAACTTCTATAATCATTTCTTTACATCACATTTTCTTCGTTGTCGATTTAACAACTTACGTTTCAATTTAAACTCTAGCCACCGCGCAATGCGCGGTGCCACACACTAGTGTTTCATAAAGTGAAAACACTCTAACTATGTTTTATTAGTGAATTACTTGATGTTTCATTTAGTGAAACATTGTCATCTTGTTTCACAACGTGAATCTATTTCATAAGGTGAATATGTTTATGTTTTCATAAGGTGAAACACTGTCATTTCATAAGATGAATATGTTTATGTTTTCATAAGGTGGAACACTGCCATTTTGTTTCACAAAGTGATCCACCACTTGAATACTTTCACAATGTGAATCACTGATTCATGTATAAATGACTTATATATGGAATGTTTCTATTAGTAAATGAAATGTGATTTGCACATGGAACAATATTGGGGAGTAAATGCATAGTGTTCAAGCCAAAGAGTAGGGGTGTGTATCGGGCGGGTCGGGCCAGTTTGGGTGGGCAAACCAAAAACCCGATTGGATTTCGAATATGAAAATCAAGACCCGATTTTTAGGTTTCGGATTTCTTCGGGTTCGGATTGGTCGAGTTTTGGGTTTATGTCAATCGGGTTCGGGTATTATTATAATGCAAAATGTATATATAAATTCAATCGATTTTGAGGATGAATACAATCGATTAATAGATTAATGAAATTGATAGTAAGTTTAGAAATTAGAAAACATTTCAACCCACTAGAATTTACGATTTTCAAAAGATAACTAGATAAATAAATATATTTATATAATATTTAAAATATATGTATATTATTTCGAGTTTTCGGTCGGGTCGGTGGCCAAAGATCAAACCCAACCCGAACCCAAATATTCCCCCAAAATTCGGGTTTCGGATTTTCGGATTTCGGGGTATTCGGGTTTTGCACAAACACCTTATTTTCGGTTCGAGCTCGGGTTCGGATTTTGGACTATTCGGGTTTTGCACACCCGTACCAAAGAGACACAGGTGAAGGTATAGGTCATGTAGAATCTGGGAATGAAAAAGTTATGAAATAAATAAAAGTTTTTTTTGTTTAATTTATGAGATAAACATGTTTTGAATAAGGTGTACATTATTTTATGTAACATATGAACTAAATGAAATGGTCAGAAAGAAAGAAACTGCACAAAGTAATAATGAAATGTGATTTATACGTGCTTAGTTTTATGTATTTTACATAATAATGAAATGTTATTTGCACAAGGGATAAGAATGGGGAACAAATGCATAATGTTGAAAGAGACACGTGTATACTTTTTTTAAGTTATATATGAACTAAAAGAAAGAGCGTCATTCACCTGCATAGTTTTATTTAACATCACAATGAAATGTTTTTTTTTTGCACAGTGGACAAGTTTGAGGAGCAAATGCACACTGTTCAAACCAAACAGACAGTTGAAAGCATAGTTCTTAATGCATCAAGGATGGAAAAGGTGTGAACATTTAAATTTTGTAAATGGCAAGGATATAGTGATATGGATAATAATTCAAGTTACAATATATTCATCTGTGCAGCAAATGTGAATATGACAAAGGAAATGGTCAAGAAAAGAAAGCAATTAGGCAAAGTAAGCATTTCAAAGGATTCAAACCGTAGGTATTTACATCAACTCACCTTCACACAACATATAATTTCTTACACTTTGTAGGTTTCATAAAATAAATGTGAATTACATTTTGTTTCATAAGTAACTTTGAAAAAAGTGGATATGTTTTCATTGTCATTATATTTAACATGTTAAATATATGTTCCATTTTTAAATAAATAATTCATTTAACTTATTACATGTTTATATCGCTAAATGAAAATTGTTTTGCACATTGCACACTATAGGGGAACCGTGGCTCACTCACCAGGCTACATGAATAATTTCACAAAGTGAATCAGTGATTCAATTATAAATGACTTATATATGAAATGTTTCTATTAATAAATGAAATGTATCAATTATAATAGTATATGAAATGTGATTTGCACAGGGGACAATATTGGTAAGAAAATGCATATTGTTCGAGCAAAAGAGACAGGTGAAGGTATAGATCCTAAGGAATCTGTGACTGAAAAAGGTATTGTTTATAATATAAATATGAATTACCAGGGGACAATATTGGTAAGCAAATGCATATTGTTCGAGCAAAAGAGAGATGTGAAGGTGTAGATCCTAAGGAATCTGTGACTGAAAAAGGTATTGTTTATAATATAAATATGAATTACGTTATATTTCATAAGGTATCCGAGTATAAGTTGTAGGTTTTATAATATAAATGAATTTGTTTATACTTCTATTTAGATGATCAATCACCTAAGGAAAAAAAACAAAGCTATCAAAGAGTGATAAAAAGGTTGCTATCACTCAAAGAGTAAATCAAAGGGCAATGAAAAGGAAGTGATCAATTCAAGTGTTGATCACTGTCACTAACAAATGGGCAACAAGAAGGTTGTAAGAAATAATAAGGAAAAGGTTGTTATGAATCAGGACTACAAAACATTAAAGATAAGGACATCTCCAAAGTCACTGTATTTGGCGATGCAAAGTTTGACCACTGAACAAAAGGAATGGGCGATTAGGCAATATCATGAAAGATGGCTTTCTATATTGTTGACAATCTTGACATTGATAACATGGGTTAAATCTTAGCGAAGCTTCAATAAAAATAACACCGACAATGTGCATCAAACGTTAGGAGTGCGTATTAGAGGATTAGATTTGAATTCACTAGATTGTGCACAAGAAGAATCCATTACTAGCGAAGACAACGGTTTGAAAAGCTGAAAGTTCGACCAATGGAAATCTTGAAGAAGATCAAGAATTCATAGGTTACTGATTTCAATTTCAAGATCAACTTCATAACTTTGTTTGCAAATACAATGGAAGATTGCAATAAGATGGGTCGTTGCAATCTGGGGTTCCTATCACCCCTGCGCAAAGACATGACTTAGGAAACATTGACTGGTGTAAGCTCATATTTTATTTTCTAAAGACTAGTAAGCAGGGATGGAAGAGACCCAGTAATTAAGTTTCTATCTATTATGGGCAATAACTTTCTTGACTATACGTCTTATAATAATATTCATATAAAGTCACAGTCTATCAAATTGAACATTGAATTTACATTAAACATTTTCATGAGTTGTTTTATGCTAATTTCACCACATGTTCAACTATGGATGTTGTGACGCGACAACCTTCAATAGGGTCATGGGACACAGACCTTCCAAAACCGCGTGAAACAACAGAGATTGACAGAGGGGGTTTTGGGCTAAGAAAAATTGTTAAAGAACAAACAGAAGAGGATATAATGGAGGTACTTCAATTCTTGTAAATTTATAAAGTTTGTTTCACAAAATGAATAGAATAGAATTGTACATTGCATACCTTATCAAACATATTAATATAAACTAATAGTTTCATGAGGTGAAATTTTCATATGAATATTATAATTCTTGCATGGATACATAAATAGACTCCATGAAAAGCTATCGTGGATGATAGCTGAAAAAATAACAATGCAACACTAAATGAGGCACTTTCAAAGTTTCCAGATGCAAAATACTTTGTAGAGTTCAAAGAGAAGTTAGAAAGCTTGTTCATGGTTGGTGGAAAAAACATGGATGATGAGGTTGAAACCAGTTTGAATAAGAGGACACCATATGCTACTTGTGTCAATGGAAATGATAACCACATCAATGTAGAAAAACTCAGTTATCAAGAAAATAAGACTAACCCTGAGCCTCCAAAGAATCTGTGCAGATTGAAAAGGTGACTGAAGTATAACAAGCCAATGTAATAATTGATGATCCATATGCACCATCACACAGTACTGGTACATCCCAGGATTTCATAAATCGTGTGACAAAACTATTGATTGTAATCTTCCATTGTATTTACAAAACAAAAGTAACCGAACACTCTAGAAATCTTTTTGGGAGATCACAACAAGGCCACGACCTTAGAATGATTTTTGGAGCTCGAAAATGATTTTGGGAAATTAAGAAACAATTCTAGAAATTAAAATTGCAATTACCAACACTTGTAACAAAAGATGTAATTATAAACTAACTTGCTTATATTTCTTCCAAAGACTTGAACAAAAACTTGCAAAGAAATTCACCAAATTACTAGTAACAAGATGAAGAAAATGCTAGTGTTTGCAAATTACAACTTCTAGAGAAAATGAGAGGATAATATGTAGGATCCTAAGATGATTTTAATCGTAAACAATTGCATCCTATTTATAATGAAACATTACTTAGCCATCAAGCTAGGTCAAAAATAATAAAATGCTAAGTAATAATTCCATGGGCTAGGCCTTCTCTCTTTAAATCATCAAGGTTATGGTTGGCCCAAAAGTGAGCCCAAAAGTGAAGCCCAAATAAACGCCCCAGTGATCAACATGTAGTCCAAGTCTTTAGCCCAAACGCATTATCCGACAAAAAATCCGAGAGCAAGCCCATGATAAGCCCAATTTCCATTCTTTACGGATTCTCCGGAGTCCCGACAAATCTGAAATTTTAAAGATAAAAATAAACATAAGAAACTTGACTAAATTAAACTAAAATTCAGCAAATCGTAAACAAATAAATAAAACTAAGACTAACCTAAAATTGTGTAAAATAAGATAAATAAAGACGCAATTCACTAAATTGGGCGAATAAAATATTTATAAACGACACAAAAGATGGTGTTTTAGGGTTAATAAATCAACATCTATCAATTGTGAAACAAGAGTAGATGTTATTAGTGCAACAAGTTTCAGTCCTGATTATAGTCCACTGGGAGGAGAAAAACTCAGATCCAAACAAGAAAGACAACAGAAGCTAAAGTTGGGGAGGGTGCAAGGCGAGCACTTAACATTGGTCAACACCTCCGGTCTCCTTATGTTAAAAGAATAGTTGACATTTCTGCATTACAGAATAGAAAATGGTTTGCAATTGGATTATTGTCGGTGTAGAACAATCAAAGTAAGTATATTTAACAATTGTTCATGTAATGAATCATTGTGTCTCCTATAATTTGTTTTTTAACAAATTGTGCTAACTTCAATTGTTTTGTTTGAAATTTATGCTTCAGTGAGGTTGTTTCTAAAACAACTTCATTCAAAATATTTAGAGGTGCAATGGAAGCACTTGGAGCAGGACTTCCAATTCCGGTGAATGTCATTGATAGTTAGATAGTTGTCTTAAATGATGAGGAGAATTACATAAGCAATGAAGCTTTGTGAAGAATATTCATCAACACTAAAGTCATGGTAAGATTCTAGAAAATATACAGTATAATATATGCAAATTATACTCTTTCTGACATTGTAGCATTTCAATGAAACAACCAGGAATTATTATGAACGAGACTTTACAAATGCAAATACGTTTTGATATGTTCACTGCCAACTTAACTGCTGCAGCACCATTGTAACGACCGGTAAAGTTTCTTTTTTGGCTATGTTTAAACTTTTGTTTCTTATGGGGCAATTTTTGAATAAAGCAAACTTGGGGATATTTAGGAAATCAATATACCCTAAACCCTTCTCTCCCTTTTCCATTTGTTGATGGCGGCGCAGAGAGAAAAAGGTGAGCAAGAAACTAATTGGGATTTGAGAATTCTAAGAAATTGGAGAGGAAAGCAAGATTGGTATAATTCTTCATTGAAGGTAAATATTCTTTACTCACTTTTCTCTTTCAATGGTTTCAAATCCAAGTATAGGATGCAATCTCCTACTACTAAAGTTTAGAAAAGAGTTTTGGTTCTATCGATTGGGTTCAAATCCTTATCTGAGATGCTAGGTTTCTCCCTTTATTGGAAAAAAATGGTATTTAAGGAGATTGGGGGATTAAGTTATTTAATGGAAATATTTGAGTATTAATCTTATGTTTAGATTGATATTTTAATCAAAATTTCTAGAGGTGGGAGCGATTACACTATTTTAGCTATCGCACCGGTTAGTCTCTCGATCCAAAACCCCAAATCGCCGCGAGTCAAGGGTCAATTCCACCCGGGAAAGAAGTATATAGCACGAATGAAGAGAATACACATCGAGGATGTCGATCGGAAATGGAGGACGTCTTATCCTCCCCGACTGCCGGAAATTGTTTCTTGAAGATCGCCGTTGGATCCCAGAGTTAATCTTATAACAATGATATAAACAACAATAATAATAAGAACAGCGAAAGCAATATTGTTTAAATATCAAAGCATATTCAATATCACAGCTTAATAAAATGTTGTATAAATCGTACGTGATCGACTGTGGTATCGCTGACCGTTAGAGCTTTTGAGCGCTCCTCTTCAATCTCCTTCAAAAGAGCAGCCTGGACTTCTACTGGTTTCTTTTTCAGCTTCTTGTCTTTGACTTGAGAGGACTGAATCTTGAGAGCAAGAGAGGCATCTCTTTGGCAATCAGCTATCAGCTTCTCATCCCAGACAGATTCTTCGATTTCAGCTTCAGTCAGGAACTCTAGATCTGTTGATTGAGTAGGGACCTTCAGTCATTGATTCTCTAGATGAGAGATTGTTAAAGCACATATTTATTGGATTCAAGATCATAATTATTTGAAGATGGAAATCTGAAGTTAAAGCTGTTAAAGTCGTCTCAACAAATAGTCCAGGGTCCTTTTGTAATAAATAGTCAAAGTTTGTTTACGTATTTTATTTATTAGTTAGTTTTATTTTAGTTAATTTAGGTTGTTGGGCCAAGCATTGCAAAGCCCATTTCAAAGGCCTTGCAAGCCCATTAGGCTTAATTAGCTTATGTATAAATAGTTAGTTTTAGTGTTAATTAGGGTTAAGGATTTTAATTGCAAAATTTATTATTAAGAGAGGTTTAGTGGTGGTGGTGGTGCGCCGTACGTAGACAGAGAGAAAGAGATTTCATCAAGAACTTGTAACCTGTTGAATCGTTTGATTAATCAATATCAGGTTTGATTTATCGTATTGTTTATGTGATTACTTGATTGAATGATTGCATATTGGGACACACAATTGGTATCAGAGCACAGTACAGATTGGATTGAATAAGTTTTTGTTCGGTTCTAATTTTCTGTCAAAGATTCATGTTTTTTTTTGTGTGATTGTTCATTCAAGTGGTTATTAGTTTGATTGTGTTTGTTTCGCATATTAAAGTGATTGGGTATTGTTTGATTTGATAATTGAATTGATCTTGATTATCAATTTGTTGATTTTTATTTTCTGGGTTCGGTTTGGAGTCGTCTCTGTGTATTCAATCGATTCCATCATAAAGTGGTTTTTACTGAAATTAATTGGTACCAATCTGTTCTAATCGTTTAATCGATCGTTTCTGCAAAGTTTGGGAGTTTAATTTTGTGTTTTGATCTGGTTCTGGGCTGTTTATTCGAGTTTTTGGGTCGATACTGTGTCAAGAACACTCCGGTCGAACATATCGGTCTTTGTTTCTATCGGTCTAAGTCCACTTCCGGTCGAATACCTTTATCGGTCTATAGCATTCGACCAGGACACTCACTGTCCACTCCGGTCTTACCAATATCCGGTATTACCCAACATCCGGTCTTACCAACATCCGGTCTTACCAATATCCGGTCTTACCCAACATCCGGTCTTACCAACATCCGGTCTTACCAATATCCGGTCTTACCTAACATCCGGTCTTACCAACATCCGGTCTTACCATCATCCGGTCTTACCATTCTATCGGTCAAATCCTCGACCGGACTTTACAAGTTCCCGGTCGAAGGCAATATCGGTCTTTGCACTTCCCCGGTCGAACTAGTTCCCGGTCGAACTCTCGACCGGTCTTTACAAGTCTCCGGTCGAAGCTCATCCCCGGTCAATTTTTGCAAACTGTAATAGGGCATCTAAATGTCAAGGGGGACAAAGTTCTGTTCGTGATCAGATTTTTCTGAATTTCTCTCTAAGTATTTCAGTATTGTGTGATTTTATCTGGACTAACGATCAATTTCAAGTTTCTTATTGCTTATCTCAATATCAGAATGAATTCTAGTGAAACTCCTTCAATCAGTACTGATGAGAAGCCACCGGTACTTTTCAAAGGAGAATATGATGCATGGAAAAATCAGTTCATAGACTTCATCGATCGTCATGATTTAGGAGATTATATCAGAAAATCTCTGAAACAAGGAATCATGACACCTCCGACCAAGGTTCTCACAGTAGCTGGAAAGAACGGAGAAAATGAACAGAGAGAGTATAAATTACCACTTGATATGTACTCAGACGAGCAAAGAAAAAGGCATGAAGCTGACAAATTAGCTCGATCTTTCCTAATGAAAGGAATGTCAGAAGAGATTTCAAAGGAGATATTTTTTACATTAGACAGTAAAAATGCTACAGGAAAGCTGTTATGGGAACATATTGAGATGAGTGAGACAGGACCAAAGTTGGCTTCCAGAATAAAGTTTCTGGAATTTGAGAATTCTGATCTAAAAGAAAAGATTTCTTCCTTGAAAACTCAATTCCAGAAACTAGATTCTGTTGAGAATAATGAGAAAGTTAATGATTTAGAGAGTGCAAATGATGATCTTCAAAAGAAGATATCTGATCTGGAGAAAAAGATGGCCAAAGAAAGATCTGAGTTTGAAATTGAAAAGAAAGCATTTATAAAGAAATTCTCAGATTTTTCGAGAAAATGTGCAGACGAAAAGAAGGCAATTGAGCTGAAATGTTTAAAGCTTTCTCAAAAGACTTCGGAGTTTGAGAAAGTAATTATTTTGGAAAGGGAAAAGTTTGCGAAAGACAAGAAGGCCATTGAACAGAAGAACACTGGATTCTTTAAAGAAATATCCGGTCAGAGAAATGATGCTGAGAAGAGATTTGAAGAAGAGAGAAATTTCTTTGAAACTGAGATTAAAAAGCTGACTGTGAAGTTATCTGACTTATCTGAAAGTGCTTTGAAAGATCAAAAAGCGAAGTCTGAATTCAAGAAAGAGAATGACCAACTTGTTAAGGAAAGAGACAACTTTGCTTCAAAGATTAAAGAGCTTGAAAAGATTGTTTCAAAGGTGGTGGTGACTGAGCAAACGACTCCAGAGTCACAAATCCACACACCTAGGAATAATTCAGCTGACTTCAAAAAGATAGCCTCTAGCTCACATTTTAAATCTGTTTCGTCAAGAAGGTTAGTCAATTCATTTGATCAGATTCGTACTTCTAATAATTTCTTTGATGATAATGCAGATTGTTCAGATACATACAGAAGAAGAAGAAGAAAAAGAAGATACGAAGAAGAAGAACTGGCCTGGAAGAAGAAACCAGTTGAAAAAGAGAAGAAAGACGAGAAAGGAAAGAAGTCATGTGTACATACATATCAAGCCAAGAAGAACAATGTGCATAATGGTAAACCTGAACATACCTACACGAGAGATCAATTAATCAGGTTGTCAGGTAAGCAATTCTATTGTTCTTACTGTCATACACATGATCTTGTTCATAAAACAAGTGATCATTTCTGGTGTGGTTCTTACTCTGTTATTCCCATAAGAACTGCAACTAACAAACATGGACCTAAATACAAGTGGGTACCAAAGAAAAAGGATGATTCTATGTTGCAGGCACCTACTGTCAAGGGGGAGTAGGAGAACTAAGGCTTCTAAGTAAATCAACTTAGGACCCGTACTTCAACGAAGTTTGACTTCTAAACACAACAGTTTAGGACTCGTACTTCAGTGATCAAAAGACCTTACTCCTGTGCTGATAAGAGATTGTACTCCAATACTCCAATGAAGAAATCAACCATCAAGGGGGAGTGCATACTTTTCTGAAATTTTATGCATCTGTCAGATATGATAATCAGCATTTGAGGGGGAGTCAATGTTTATATTTTTCATTGATAATTTTTCTGATGCATAATTTCAGGGGGAGTAAAGGTGATGACTTCTGATTATTTCTGATCAGAACTCGTACATCAGTTGTTTTACTGCTTTATGTCATTTCAATTTCAGTGAATAAAGTTACTTTGACTAGACTTTTAGACTTTTGTAGGTTGAGAGATGCTTAAAAGATCATATCTATATGACTTTAAGCTTGACTTCGTGAGATGTAAGACTGTACTCAAAAGGTATAATTCTTAATCTTCATCTCCTCCATGGTTGAAAGAAGGACAACTTTCAATCAGAAGAAAACATGTTCTTAGTTGTTCAAACCACTTCCCAATTCTCAAAAAGATTTCTTGATTTGGAAGTGTGATTTTAATGTTTTCTGCTTCATAATTGAGCCTTAACTGATAAAGTTAAATCACCTGAGCATCTTATGCTTCATAGGAAAACATGGGATCAGTGTGCTAGTACTTAAGTGAACTTCTATGGATTCACGTTAACCAGTGTTTCCTACCCAAGAAGTTAATCCTGTAGTGAAAGAATGTGAGGAGTCCAACAAGAAATGAGTGTGGGATGTGTGATGAGGGACAATATTAAAAGAGAGTTTGGTTAGCTGTGAGCTTAAAGATTAAAAGAAAGAGGGTGAGAGATCAGAGTAAAAGAATTTTTAAACTCTGCACCAACTACTTTCTGAGCCGGGCAGCCACATGTCTAATGCGTCACAATTCTTTGGTGAACATTATTGAAACAGGCAACTAGCCCATGCCAACTCTTGACTTTACCCCACCATCTACTCATTTTCTTCTCAACAAGAAAATGTTTCATTTTCAAAGGGGACGCAACACATATGCTATCTGATTTTCATTTGGAAAATCTGGATATTGAAAAGAAGGAAGTCTGCCCCACCTTCACACTTTACTAATGCACATTGAGTCTGTGTTTAACTACTTATCTCAGTGGCTTACACTTATTTGAGCCTTATAAGCAAACATCATCTGCTTAATTTATTCTATCACTTGCACGAACACACAAAGAATTTGTTTCTTTGTCATAACGTTCATAGAAATTGCCTTTGTGGTGTTTCGATGATTGAATGGAAGCCCTGGGGGAGTGACCATCATAAAAGCTCCTTTATATTGTGTATTCGTTACACACAGTGACTTTGTGTTACTGACAGGCAATTTTAACTGATTCATTTGTTGATTCAGGTGTTACACTTCATTTTCTAATTTGTCTAGATTTGCAAAGATCTGGATGAACATATTAATGAATTGACGGATAATCAGTGGTTCTGTTTGCAAGATCAATGGTGGAAGAAATTTCTTGAATACACGTTTTGCTGAACTCTTTTCATCAAAAAGGGGGAGAAGCGTCAATCAAGAAATGGAAGATATCCTTAAAGATATTGAAGATATGCTGATATGAAGAAATGTTCCTTGAAGATGCTTTACTGGAGATAATTTCTTTCCAAAAGATATTCTCATCGTTTGGGGAGATTGCTATATTCTGAAGACAAAGAGGAAGATTACATTTTCTGGGCTTAAAGAATGATCTTGATCCAAAGGGGGAGATTGTTAAAGCACATATTTATTGGATTCAAGATCATAATTATTTGAAGATGGAAATCTGAAGTTAAAGCTGTTAAAGTCGTCTCAACAAATAGTCCAGGGTCCTTTTGTAATAAATAGTCAAAGTTTGTTTACGTATTTTATTTATTAGTTAGTTTTATTTTAGTTAATTTAGGTTGTTGGGCCAAGCATTGCAAAGCCCATTTCAAAGGCCTTGCAAGCCCATTAGGCTTAATTAGCTTATGTATAAATAGTTAGTTTTAGTGTTAATTAGGGTTAAGGATTTTAATTGCAAAATTTATTATTAAGAGAGGTTTAGTGGTGGTGGTGGTGCGCCGTACGTAGACAGAGAGAAAGAGATTTCATCAAGAACTTGTAACCTGTTGAATCGTTTGATTAATCAATATCAGGTTTGATTTATCGTATTGTTTATGTGATTACTTGATTGAATGATTGCATATTGGGACACACAGAGATCATTTCTGTTCTTCTCTTCATCTCTTCCTCTTACCAGTGAGATGGTCTAGAGGGCTTTCCTGGATGTTGCAGGGTTTCTTCTTCTTCTTCATCAATCTCTCTTACAGAGATTGGGATTATTTTTTCATCAGCTTTGAGAGCTGGGATTATTTGTAGTTATTTACCCTTAAGCAGGGGAGAGAACTATCTGGACAGAAAATAGAAAGAAAGGAGTTAGTGTATGTTTTGGGAAGAGAGAAGATAAAGGCTAGAAAGAGATAGAGGGTTTGTAGAAAGAAACAGGGACAAGTGAGAGGCATACCTGAGAAGGATTCTCCTCAGATAGTGAAATTGTCTTCAGGTTTCCCTCAGCAACCACACCTTTGGATTTGCTTTGGGAAGGGGTTCCTGAGGATGTTCCATGACTCCCCCCCTGTTGTGACAACTTCTTTCGAAGTTATCACTGAAGATGTGACGGCTGCAGAACACCATAAGGACTGATCTTCTTCATCTTCATCGTCATCATCTTCTTGGTGAGGTTGCTCGTCCTCTTGATCTTCAAGATCAAGATCTTCTTCTTCATCCTTCTCTTCTTCTTCTTCGACAAAGTCTTTGAAAGAAGGAGGGGCTTGGTCAACAACCTTCTCCCCCTCAACATGAGAGGGAGGATCTTCAAGTTGAACCTCAGCAGCAGCTTCAGCTGTTGTCTCCCCCTCTTTAATTTATTCAACAACTTTCTCCCCCTCTTTGTCATTATCAGCGAGGGAGAGATATTTGATTGGAGAGGAAGGTTGTGTAGAGGCCAACTTTCGGACTTCAGCCTCCAGACTATCCAGGCGTCCTTCAATCACCGGGAGATCTGAAGTAGCCTGATGAATAAATTCAACAGCTATGTTCAGTTGGGTGCGATCGTCCGATGTGAAGGAAAGAGAACGAGTCGGAGTTGTTGCATTCAACTTGTCAAGGACTTGCTGAAGAATAGTTGTGCAGGAATCCAATTTTGTGGATAGAGCATCCATCTGTCGCTGAGTATCCTCCTTTACTCTGACGATCTCTTCATGAAGAGTGGAGAATTGAGAGGCTTCAGCTTTGGTGGAGCAGGCAGCAATCAACGTCTTCAGCTCTTCACCAGCGTTATTGACCGCGCTGGTGGTTTCGTTGATAGCGGCGGTGAGAGAAACCACCTTTTCACCCAAACTATTGACATTCACGTCAACAGTTGCCAAACTAGGACCTGAAAGAAAAGTTAGTTGCTGAGTAACAGGCTTAGATGGGGTGAAGGAAGGTGTATTAGTGGGTTTAGGTATACCTGATCGATCAAACATGTTGAAAAATTGCATGTCTCTTTCAAACATTTGAGAATCAGGTCCTATGAATGCAAAATGAGGTTGCTGCATGAGAGGAGGGTCAGAGACCAAAGAAATAGAGGGATTAGAGATAGGGATAAAAGAAGATAGGAGTTTAGAAGGTACCTAAGTTGATTGAAGAACTGAGATTTCAGGTTGAGTTACTGTTGTTGTGACAGCGACCGAGGTCGCTGGCACGATTGATGTTATTACAGCTGCAGACGTTGAGGAGAGGACCACGAAATCATCCAAGGAAGTTTGTCGAGAAACTTCCTCAGGCCTTGAACTAGAGGCGCTTGTGTCTTTAGTTACTTTGTCCTTTTTCGAAGGACCAAAGGAACTAACTAAAGGGCGTTTGGAACCAGTGGTAGCGGCAGGGTTAGCAGAAGAATGAACCTCCTGTGTGGTCGTTGAAGTAGAAGAATGGAGAGAGAGGCGAGATTGTAGGGTAGAAATACTTACCTCGTTGTCTAGCGGTTTGACCTCTAGAGAACGCTGACCCACCTTGGCGAAGGAGCCATCAGCAGTAGTGGGGTAAGCGTTGGCGTAGAGGAACTTCAGATATGCACAGATGAACCGTACATATGGGATCTTGGGATCCCTCTCCGTCTTCTCTATCTTTGAACTTAGATCATTAAAGATAGCCGTGGCAAAGTCAAAGTTTTTGTCAGCAATCACCGAGTAGGCCATCTGGAGCTGAACCTTGTTGGCCTGATCAAGGGAACCACTTTTCCCACTCATGCATTGAATAAAGTGAGAAAAGATAAAGTTCACCTGAGAAGGCATGTTCTCCTTCTTGATGAGTGTCAACTTCTTGTTGGGGATAGTGGAGCGGGGCTTGTTGTCCCAGCAGTACTCCATATCATCCAGAAACCGGATGAGTTCAGTGTCAGTAGGCAGAGCTTCAAAGCCACTCTTAGGTTTGTCAGAAACCTGAGAGACTTTCTTAAGCTGAAAGCGGTCATCATTCCTTTGACAAGGTCAGTGCAGAAAGAAATGGCAGGACCAGATCACCTTTCTTGTTGGTGATGGTCGATTCTTCAGCCATGAACCAAAACTGTTGAAGTAGAGTTTTGGAGGGTTTTGGATCAACAGTGAGAGCGTAAGCAATGCAATATTGCTTCAGGAATTTAGCAGCATCCACCAGGTATGGGTATTTGATTCCATCGAAGTCTAGGCGTCCAAGATGGTTGTTCTTGGGGACTTCAGATTCAGTGATGGCGAACTTGACGTTCTTGGAGGAAACAAGTGCTGACTGTGCCATTGCTAAATAAGGAATGAAGTAGAGAATAGAAGGAAAGGATTAGAGTCTTAAAATAAAGAAGTTTTTACCAGTTTCTATTTGAAGAAAGAAACGTATAAAAACAAAAATATTTGAAGATTAAGACATTATTCTTAGTTTAAGAAGGAAGAACAATGAGGAAACCAAAGGTTTTGTAAGAATAAAATCAAAAAGAATGATTTAAGTGAGTAGAAATCTTATAAAAATCCATAATTATGGAACATAATTAGGATTAAGTAACAAGATTTAAGTAAAAGGAAGATCAAAATAACTTGTTAATCCTTAAGGAAGAAGATACAAATGATTTGAAAGATGTTCTTGCAAATGCTTGAGAGAGTTCTTGCTTGAAAAGGATTTCTAGAAAACGTAAAAGATAAGAATGAAAAGAAACATTCCTTTTATACGTAGAGAGTAGGAGAGAGAAAGAGGCAGGAATACAAATGTTCATCATGACATGGACACGTCCCACGAAGTTGATTGGATAGAAGGGCAACGGACGAACGTGTCAGAAAAAGGCATGTCGTGGATTGTCGGTTCAAATGACATCATAGGAGAGAGAAAAAACGTTTCATTTGTCCTTTTTGAAATTATCTCTGAAGAAAAAGTCAGAGATAGGTTTTCCTTTGAAAGAATCTCTGATAAAGATTCAGAGATTGATCTTTATTTCAGAAGGATCACTGAAGAGAAAACTCAGTGATAGATTTTGTTTTTCAAAAAGCTTTTAATCATTTGAAGAACACTTCAGTGATCAAAGTTTTATTTAAAACGTCTTACTGACTGAAGATTCAGTGATTGAGAGTAAGAGAACATACCTGAGAGTTAGAGTTTTAATCAGAGATTGAATGATAAAGGGAAACTTATAATCACTGACTTAGTGCATGAACGCTGAAGAATTACTCTTCGAGATTCAGCATTCCAAGCTTACTGATGAGAAAGTTGAACCTTGTCTCATCAAGAGGTTTGGTGAATAAATCAGCAAGTTGATAGTCAGTAGGGATGAAATGAAGTTCAATATCACCATTCATCACATGATCTCTGATAAAATGATATCTGATCTCTATGTGTTTAGTCTTTGAATGTAGCACTGGATTGTTTGCTATAGCGATAGCACTAGTGCTATCGCAATAGATTGGAATCTTTGATAGCTGAAGGTCATAGTCTAATAGTTGATTTCTCATCCATAAGACCTGAGCACAACAACTTCCAACGGCTACGTATTCAGCTTCAGTTGTGGTAGTGGACACTGAATTTTGCTTTTTGTTGTCCAACTTACCAGCTTTCCTCCTAGGAGCTGACATCCACCAGTGGTGCTCTTTCTATCGAGTTTACAACCTGCAAAATCACTATCAGAATATCCAGTTAGATCGAACCTTGAGTCTTTGGGATACCAAAGACTGAGGTTAGGAGTCCTTTTTAGATATCGGAAAATTCGCTTAACAGCGATCAGATGGGATTCTTTGGGTTCAGATTGACAGTGTGCACATAAACAAGTAGAGTACATGATGTCAGGTCGGCTCGCTGTAAGATACAACAGGGAGCCTATCATTCCTCTATAGGCAGTGACATTAACAGTTTTCCAGATGGATCCTTGTTAAGTGTCAGAGGAGGTGCCATAGGAGTCTTCATAGCTAAAGTTTGTGTAAGATCAAACTTCTTCAGCATATCTTTAACATACTTACCTTGGCTGATAAAAGTACCTTTGTCAGATTGTTTGATCTGAAGGCGAAGAAAATATGTCAGCTCACCCATCATACTCATTTTGTATTCTTTCTTCATTCTTTCAGCGAAGCGAGTACACATAGATGGGTTAGTAGAACCAAATATGATGTCATCGACATATATTTGTACAAGAATAATATGACCTTTTATCTTTCTGAAAAATAGTGTATTATCAATTTTGCCACGTTCAAAGTTTTCAGAGATAAGAAAAGATGAGAGAGTGTCATACCAAGCACGAGGGGCTTGTTTTAGACCATAGAGAGCCTTATCCAATTTATAAACATAATTTGGATACTTAGGGTCATAGAACCCTGGAGTTTGTTCTACATAGACTTTTTCATTCAACTTTCCATTTAGGAACGCTGATTTTACATCCATTTGATATACAATGAAGTCTTTGTAAACTGCATAAGTTAAGAATAGTCGAATTTCTTCGAGTCTAGCCACTGGGGCAAAGGTTTCATCATAGTCTATGCCTTCCTCTTGTCTGTATCCCTGAGCAACAAGTCGAGCCTTGTTGCGGGTTACAGTTACATGTTCACCTAACTTGTTTCTAAACACCCATTTGGTGCCTATAACAGTTTTGTCAGATGGTCTAGGAACGAGATTCCAAACTTTGTTACGAGTAAACTCAGTCAGCTCTTTTTGCATAGCGCTGACCCAGTTTAGATCTCTGAGGGCATCATCAACCTTCTTTGGCTCTATTAAAGAAATAAAGTTTACAAAGAGACAAATATTACCTGAACTTCGTCGTGTCTGAATACCTGCATCGGGATCACCAAGGATTTGATCAATGGGGTGATCTCTGGTCCATCGCTGAGCAGGAGCATGATCTCTCATTTCAGAGGTTGGATCAACAATGGGAATGTTCACTGATGAAGAAGCTTGAGGTTCATCAGCGATTAGCTGTTGAGCATTAGACAGACCATTGTTTTTTGAGAGGTGTTTAGACGAAGATAGATCTGATGGAAGTAAGGTGTTTAGAGGTTCCGCTGAGATCCATGAGTTGGATTCAGCGTTAGGAGGTATGATGTTTGGATCATCATCAACAGCTGGAGGATCTGAATGCTGATGGTTTGAGAAGAAAAATCCTGTTTCTCTGTAATGAGAAAACATCCAAGCATTTAACTCTTCATTGTCAGGGATTGGTTTAGAGTTCGCTGAGCGAGTTTCATCAAAAGTGACATGAATTGTTTCTTCCACAAATTGTCCTCTCTTGTTGAAAATTCTGTAGGCTTTGAAGATGGAGGAATATCCTATAAATATTCCATCATCAGCTTTTGGGTCGAACTTTCCAAGCTGATCTTTGTTGTTTAAGATAAAGCACTGACAACCAAAGATATGAAGAAAACTGATAGATGATTTTCTTGCATGAAAAAGTTCATAAGCTGTCTTTCCGAATCGCTTTACTATCAGCGATCTATTTTGAGTAAAACATGCAGTATTTACAGCTTCAGCCTAAAATTGAGTAGGGATATGAGAATCGCTGAGCATTGATCTAGCGGCTTCAATGATCGTTCCGTTTTTTCTTTCAGCGAGTCCGTTTTGCTAAGGTGTTCTTACGGAGGAGAAGTTATGAGAAATTCCCTTGTTCTCAAAGAAATTGTTCAGAGAACTGTTTTTGAATTCAGTTCCATGATCACTTCTTATTGAATGTACAGTGAGATTATTCAGCACTTCCATCTTTTTAACAAAAGATATTAGTTCTTCTGGAGTATCATTCTTGCAGCGAAGAAAAATAACCCAGGTGTAGAGAGAGTATTTATCTACAATGACAAGCGTATATTTTTTTTCCAACTATTGATTGTATGTTGACAGGGCCAAACAGATCCATATGTAAGAGCTGAAGAGGACTTGTCACTGAGGAAAGTTGTATAGACTTGAAACTAGCTTTTGTCTGTTTTCCTTTTTCACATGCAGATCAAAGAGATTCTTTAGCATATGAGTGCTGAGGAAGAACAGAAACCAGTTCCTTAGAAGAGAGAGAATTCAGGGTTTTGAAATTTAGATGAGAGAGCCTTTTGTGCCATAGCCAATTGACATCAGAAGAGGCTTTAGATAGAAAACATACGTTTTCAGTGATAGTAGAGTCCATATCTATTACATTGACATTTTCTCTGCGATAACCACTGAGAGCAAGTTTTCCTTTCTCATTTACCACTGAACTTGCTTTCCTGGAAAAGCGAACTTCATAGTCTTTGTCACATAGCTGACTAATGCTTAGAAGGTTATGCTTCAGTCCATCTACATAAGCGACTCTTCTGAAGGTGGTTGTCCCATTGCTGAGGACACCAAACCCTCGGGTATAGTCTTTTCCATTTCCACCAAAGGTCACAGTAGGACCTTTCTCTTCCTTGTATTCAGTGAGCAGGTCTTTTTGTCCAGTGATATGACGAGAACATCTACTATCGAGATACTAGATGCCCTTTGATCCCTGCAAACATAAGGAATATTAAGCGTTGTTTGGTAACCACTTTTCAATGGGTCCTTTGGGGTTAGTGGAGATGGAAGGTTCAACAATCTTCACAGCAAATGAAGATTCAGCTTCAGTGGTAATCTTCACTTTGGTTAATTTCTTAACCTTAGTGGTATTCTTCACCTTGGTCAAATTTTCAGCTTTGATGACCTTCTCAGCCTTGGAGGCATTCATCTTCACTTTAGCTGATTTATCAACTTTAGTAGCAGTTGGACATTTGCTTGCAATATGGTCAGTAAATCCACAGTGATAGAATTTTCTATATTTAGATGTGGTTTTAGAACCAGAAGTAGAAGATTTTGAGAATTTAAGATGAGAGGGGTCAGGTCCAAGATGCTTTTAGCATGAGATATGGGAGGAATCTTGATTCCTTCAGATCTCTTATGCTTGAGATCAATCTTTAGCTTTGGAGGACATAGATAAAAGATTTCCATTACAGAGCTAGAGGATTGATTCGCTGAAGGTTTAGAGGGAACTTTCAGCTTTGCTTTTTGGAAGCCTTCTGAGGACGAATAATGGATTTTCCTTTATCCGCAGACTTAAAGCCTTTGGATTTTTCTTCAGGGATAGGATTAGAAGAAGAAGGATAAAACTGATTATAAGAAGTGTCAGAGATAGGAGTGACAAATGTTCCAAACTTAAGCATGGAACAATCTTCTTTAGGCTCATCATGTGGTTTCCAAAAACCAAGACCGGTTTTATCACCATCAGGGGTTTGAGAATTTATTATCTCAGTGATCTTTGTTGAAGAATTGCACCATTTTTCAAAAGTAGCCTTTTCTACTTTTAGAGCAGCGATGGCTTATTCGCGTTCTATGCTGATGATTTAATTTACAACAACTTGATCTTTCAAACTTTCCTCTAAAAGAGTCAGTTCTCTGATCTTTTCATGGCATTTTTCCAGCTGTTCAGATAAGTCAATGTTTTTGCTTTCAGCTAAAGATTTGCCGTTTAAAGCATTGTAAAGATCAATCGTCAGCACATCAACTGCGCGACTTCTCTCCGATTCAGGTAGAGAGGGATTAGTAGAGATAGATACCTGAGATGATATATAGCTCATAGAAGTTTCAGTTTGTTCTTCCACTTCTTCTTTATTCTCAGCAATGAGGCAGAGATTAGCGACTTCTTCTTCATCAGAACTTGATTCTTCCGATTCAGCCCAGTCGTGTTCTTCAGCAATGAGACCTTTACCTTTTCGCTTGTAGCTTTTTAGCTTTTGATATTTTTCTTTCAGCTTTAGGTATTTGTCATCGCTAGATCTTCTTGAGGTAGAGGGTTTGAAGACTTTCTTTGACCTGCACTCACTTGCAAAGTGTCCAATCTTTTCGCAGTTAAAACAAGTAGCAGTAGCCTTATCAACAGGGGTTGATTTTGGCTTGTTAGTGAGGGATAGAGGCTTATTTCTTCTGAAATTGCTCTTTCTTGCAAATCTCTTAAAAGAGTTTGTCAAGAGTGCTAAGGATTCATCAAACTCTGAGAGATCAGTGTCTGATAGATCCTCAGTTTCAGAATCTAACTCAGTGATAGTGAGAGTAGATCGCTGAGATGGAATTATTTCTGAAGAGACTAAAGCAACAGGAGTGCTTTTGGAGTCTTTAGAATCTTTTATAAGATTCTTCTTCAAGAGATTTGATTGCTCATAGTTGAGCAATATTCCATACAAGGTGCTGAGAGAAAGAGAATTTAAGTCTTTTGTCAGCTTGAGACATATTGAATAACTGTCCCAGCTTTCAGGAAGACATTCTAAGAATTTTGTTAGGACCTCAGAATTAGAATAGGTCCTGCCAACGGTTCTTAGATAAATGATTAAGCAGTTAAATCGCTGATGAACATCAGAGAGAGATTCATTCTTATCAGCGATTAAACTTTCATACTGTCTTACCAAGTTAATCTTTCGATTCTCTTGGATTTCAGTGGTGCCTTCATATAGAACACATATGGTTTCCCACATTTCTTTAGAAGTTTTAAGATGCATGATGGGATGGAAAACTTCATCAGGCAGAGCCATAGATATAATGGTCTTTGCCCTTGCATCAATACCAACCTTCTTTTTGTCCTCATCACTTCATTGTCTGATTTCCTTAGCAATATAGCGTTCAGGAATAAATAGAGTGGTGGCAGTAGCTGGAACGACAACTATGATTTGGACAGGTTCATAGGGTCCGTTTGCTACATACTCAGGTATAGTGGGATCTGCACCTTCAAGAAATAGCATCATTCGATTTTTCCAGAGAGAGAAGTTATCTCTGCTAAATCAAGGAGGTTTAGAGAGTGAACCATTATCGAAGTAGTTTGTGTTTGTGTTTAGTGCCATATTAGAATAGCAAGGAAGAGAATAAAACAAGATCTTTTTTATCAGATTAAACAGTCAGCTCTGATACCATTTGTTGGTCCCGGAGGTGCTTAACAAGTTTGTAGAAGGGGGTGGTTGAATACAAACACAATATTTAAAGTTTAATAAATTGTTTATTGATAAATCAAACACAATTTACAAGTCTGTTGTGGAATAATATTAAGTAAGACTCAATCTAAACAAACTTAAGAAAACACTAAGATGGTTGCACAAGAATATAGAGAAAGGGGATTGGAGAATATAAAAAACAAGGGTTTCTATGAAATAGAAAGATGAAGGCTGGAGGTGAGCACACTCCTAAAAGGAGAGGTAATCTTTCTATTTATACCCTATGCATTAAATGCATGGCAGGGCACTTTACACGTGGCGTTCAATGATTTGATTTGGGAGTCTGACATTGGGAGACATGCTTTTGGCCGTATCATGAACAGTGTAGTTGACAGAGTTGTTGTACGAATTGTGGCAGAGGTAAGTCCGTTCTGACACATCGTACTGGTTGTGCAAGGTAAGACAAAAGGAGTCTTGAGGCATAAGCTTCGTGATCGCTTCAGAGATACAAAGAAGTTCAGCTATCGCTGAAGCTTTCCTCATGTTCCTTCGCGTATAAGTAGAGTTGTCTTTGCTTCACTGATATCCACATCAGGTCACTAGTAGACTTCTCTTTGTTCAGTGGCTTCATCTTTGATTCAGCTATGAACATCTGTTGGCGTGAGACTTGTCTTCAGGGATTACGTTACTGTTTACATCATAACTATCAGCGATAACTGAACAGACTCAGTCTGATCACTGATAGTGAAACACTAATACATATAAATGTTTGTAAGAAAGACTATCAGTGATAACTGAACAGACTCAGTCTGATCGCTGATGGTGAAACACTAATACATATTAAACGTAATTTTCACTAAGTATAAAAGAGGGTCGTTATCAAATCACTGAGAGAGTTTGGATCAACAATCTCCCCCTATTTGATAATGACAAAAGAACTGAAGAAAATTACTTTATAGTTCAAAATAAAGGAATAATTTGGACTCATAACATACATGTCCCAATTACTATTTTGAGGGATCTTTTATAGTACTGATAGAGTTAAGTACATCACTGAAATTTTCATTAATTCAGAGATAGAATTACAAGATATGAAAATTACAAGTACAAGTGAGGAACTAACTACTGTAAGATAGAAATAGGCACCTCTGAAGTGGTTTGCGGGGTTGGTGTCGAGGTGAATGCCTCTGATTCAATAACCATTGCATCTGTATCAGGATGGTTAGATGGTGTAGATGCACTGGGAGTTGGTGTGGGAGTCCTAAAATAAATGTGCCTTCTGGCATCTTTTTCAGAGGTAGGGTTAAGTTCGAGCATAAATATGTTGGATACAAGATCATAGAAGACTGAAGACTGAAGGTCAAATCTAAAGTCAACTCTCAGCATCAAAGTTAAAGTCTAGTGTAATAAAGTCAAAGTCAATAATTGTATTTTCTTTTATTATATTGTTTACACGTATCTGGGTTGTGCGTGAACAATGTTCTGCGCGTTTTAAGCTTTTGTTTAAATAACTTGTGTTGCCTGAATCTTGTAACAAGAATTCATATAGCATTGTGAGAGAACTGAAGTTAGAGAGAGAAAACTTTGTAATTCAAATTTATGATTGAAATAAAAGTGTTTCATTGGAGAATTGTTTGTCATCGTGATCATTACATTGTTATCTGGGAGTAACAATTGGTATCACAGCACACAGAATTCAGAAAGATTAGATCGAATTTGAAGTTTTGAATCGTATACTGGACGAACTCGCTGAAATGAACTGAGTGTTTGATTTTGTCGAATTTGTGTTGTTTAAATCATAAAATTGATTGTAATAGGTTGGATTTGATACATAGAACAGGTTGTGTATGGTTCATTTAGTCTAATTCACATTTTATTAGATTGAATTTTAGAATTTTCTAAGGTTTTTGTGTTTGAAATTTACGAACTGTTGTATAGATCGAATTATAGATTTTTGTGTTGTAATCTGTAATTGATTGGTAATATTGTGATCGAAAAGGTATTCTAAGCATTTCTACAAAATATCAGATCAATTAAAGATGATTTGAATCGATTCAGGTTGGAAAATCGAATTTTGGAACTGCAAAGGGAAGAACTCGCTAGATCTAAATTTCACGCTAATGAAGAACTCGCAGAAGAAAGAACTCGCTAAGTTAAGAACTCACTAGAGGAAAAACTCGCAAGTATCAAGAACTCTCAGAAGTCTGTTTTTGGATTTGAAGTGTAAAACTCGCAAACAGAGACGGCGAGAAGTTGAAACTCGCACGACCCTAGGTGCGAGTTGTTACTGTTCAAGTTAGTTTTTGTGCACGAAGAGGTTTTTGCGAGAAGTTGTGCATTGCGTGTTTTGGATTTTGCGCGATGTGATTTTGTGAAAATATTCTATGTTCCAAACTCGCAAGAGTTGAATCTTGCGCGTTAACATTTAGCGAGAAGTTGTTTTTCGAAAATATTCTAAGTCTAGAACTCGGACATTGTAGTGTGCGAGAAGTAGAAACTCGCAGAGTACACGTGCGCGAACCTTGGTTCTCGCAAGTGGTGTTGTGCGCGAAGTACAAACTCGCACAACATTGAGTGCGAGAAGTGACTTCACGCAGCCTTCCTTGTGTGCGTTTCTAAAATTTGTACGAAGGCTCTTTCGCGTTTTTGTTTAATTCTTTGATGTGCGTGTTTCATACTTAGTAATATTTTCAGATTTTATCTGAAATTTAACTGAGTTTGATTTTTGTAGATCAAGTGTGTTTTTCTGAATTTTGACGATAAATAAGCAGTGTAGATCAAGATGACTTCAAAAGACGCTCTCTCTATTGGTACGGACGTAAAACCTCCTGTTCTATTCAAGGGTGAATATGAACAGTGGAAGGATCGATTTCTTGATTTTATAGATCGGCACGCGAACGGAGAAAACATTCTGCTATCAATTACTGAAGGTCCCATGATACCTCCTACTGTCCAAATACGATGAATCCTGAGACAGTGAGGATGGAGACGAGGACAGAGTGAGAAAGATGAAAACTGTTCCAAAGGAATTTGCTCAATATTCTGAGGAGCAGAAAAGCCGTTTCAAAGCCGACAAACAAGCAAGATCTCTTCTACTCTAGAGTATCCCGAATGAGATATACATCAAGATAGACAGCTATTAAGCGAATGCAAAGAAAATGTGGGATCAGCTACAAAAGATGATGATGGGCTCAAAGGTGGGTAATCAGATGAAAGTGGCCAACTGTATAAATAGCTATGAAGAGTTTAAGGCCAAAGAAAGTAAAAGTCTGGAAGAAACTTATGAGCGATTCGTGCTATTTCTAAATGAACTCTCAAAGAACAAAGTGAAGAAGAAGCAGATAGAAAATAATGTTAAATTTCTCAGCGTCCTACAGCCGGAATGGAAAAAGCACACCCGCCGGATGAAGCAAATGAAGGACTTGAGCGACATACCTCTTCATGAAGTTAATGAGACACTACGTTAGAACGAGGAGGAGGTTTGTCAGGATCTTAATTCTAAACAAGAATAAACACTCAGAAACAATATTAAAGGAGTTTGCGGAATAACACTTTAATATTCAATAATCAATGAAACAGTGAATCAGAAGAACAACTTGTAAACTTTATTGAATGATTGTAAAGCTACAAGATTCAATACTCAACCTCAATATTGATGAACAGGCTCACCAATACGAATTCTACTTCTCTAGAATTAGGATTACAAACCTTGAGGTTGATTCTTTCTATCAAAACAAAAATTCAGAATTCTATCTTTATCAAATCTAAACTATTCTCTATATAATGAAGATAAAAGATAATTACAAATAATAAAAGATCATCATAATAATCTTCCATCTTTATCTCCAAGCTTTCCATAATCTTCAAACTTGATCTGCACGAATCTTGATAATCTCATAAGCAACACTAAGTCTTCAGCAGTATTAATACTTTAGCAGTATTAATGTTCAACAGTACTAACTACTAGCAGTACTAAAATTGCTTAGCAGTAGTAATCTTGATCAACAATATTAACTTCACTCAGCAACATTAATCTCAGAAGTAGTAATCAAGTTCTTCTAGCAGCATTAACTGTACTTGTGTATTTCTGAATTTCCCAACAATCTCCCCTAACTTGACTTTTAGGAAGAGAAGTCAAGTTCTTCAGATGGTCTTCTTAGATGCTCCCAAAACTTCATGGCTCATACACCTGTATTTGTATCCAACCCCAAACTCTGATTGATTGTTCTTTGAATCAAATACTTAGCCATCTTTGAATCTGGAACACATCCTAGCTTCTTCTTCAACATTGCATGAAGCTTCAGTCTGCTGTGATTGTACATTCTATCCACTAGGAAGTACTCTATGTGATTTATGTCCATAGTTAGTGCATATACTCCACTAGTTTCATATAGAGTCCAATTGTTGACAGTTTTGAACACATTTCTGATCACATGCTCCACTTCTTCAGGTTTGAACATCATACACAGATACTCCATCACTAATTTTGTAATTGAAATTTCTGGAGCTTTCAGTTGATCCGCATACAACTTCATTCCTATGTCAAACATCTCTTCTAAATCTGACCTGGAGCATGTTCTTACAATCTTTGCCCAAGTGTTATACACTTCATACTTTTCATCCTTTCTTTTGAGCCTTATGTATTCCTTGCCATCAACCTTCATTGTGTCCCATAGAATAACCTCAGGTGGCTTCACTCCAACAGGTTCAGCTGAAATTGGTTCAGGCACTTTGTCCATCCCTACCATGTACATATTTACATCATCAGTTCTTGCTGGTTCTTTCTGTTCAGATGGCTTAGGTGCCCCTTCTTCTTCAGCAACCTTCTCAGCTTCTTCTATAGCTATTCTAGGCTTCTTGGTTGACTTTCTCCTTGCCATCATCTTGGTTCTTTTTAAAGTCCTTAGACTTTCACCAAGAGTGGCTTCTTTCTTTGGTGGTGTTTCTTGCTCATCAGGGAAAGGCTTTTCTATCATGAAGTCATTGCTTTCTTTCATTCTTTTCTCCATTTCCACCCCTTGCAGTTTCATTCCCTTGAAGCTTTAGTATCTCTGAATCATATAGCTCTTTAATCTTCTCAAAAGACATCTTTGAGAACATCTCCTTTCTGACTCCTACAACACCTTTGAGAAATGTAATCATCTTGTTTCTCTCTTGGGTACCTAGGAAGGTCTTTGAGGGTTGTCTCTTCTTTGCAGCTGTTTTTACCACCACTGATTTCTTCAGAGTTGCATCTTTCTTCTGTGCAATTTTAGTTGCCAGGCTTTGTTGATAAGCTTCATTCAGTTCAGCAGCTAGAGCCTTAGCCATCTCTCTGTCCTTTTCAACCTGAACCCTTTCTTCTTGCTCAATATCACTTTGTATCTTCTTGGCCAGAGCTTCATCTGATTCAACCAACCTTTGTTTTTGATTGGTTGATCAGATTCCACCATTTTAACTTTGCCTTTGTCTTTGCTTACCACCTTTTCAACACTTGCTTTCTTTACAACTTCACCTCTTTCTTTGATGACAACTCCTTTGGCCTTTGAGGTGACCTTGGGAGTATCATGTTTGGCTTTGATTAAGGTATCTGCTATCTCCAGATCTATTAAAACCTCTTGTACTGTTTCTGCTGCTTCATTCAGTTCAGCAGTTTTAACAGTTTCTGCTGCTTTGCTTGATTCAGCAGCATTAACTGTTACTGCTTCTTGTTCTGTTACTGCTGCTTTCTCTTTTTCTGCTTCTTGTACAAACTCAGTTTCCACTGCTTGTTGCTCCCCCTCAAAATCAACTTTCTCTTGCTCCCCCTTATTTGTGGCATCTTCCATGTTGGCATCAGCTTCTGACTCCCCCTTTTTGGGAGCATCAGTCACTGGTTCCCTTCTTTTAAGTACATACTGTTTCTTCTTCTTTTTCTGAATCAATTTTTTCACCATATTCTTCAGGTTGACAATATGTTCTTGTTGAGACAGAATGATCAGTTTCAGCTCTTCTATGTCTTTTCCCTGCTTGATCACATCCATGTTGATGTTGCCTATTGTTTCCATCAATTCATAGTAGTTATATATGTCCTCACATTCTCCAGAAGTGTGACCCCCTTTTGAAGGATCATGGGATCTTTTTGTAGTAGAGGTCTTCTGCCTAGCAGAAGCACCTGCTACCCCCATGGTTTCTTGGCACCTGGGACCTTTGGATGATTGCTCACCCAAAGTTGCCATGGGTAAGGTCTTATTTATGTTACCAATGACCTCCTCTGTGCTAGCAGGAGTAGTGGCAGCCTTTGCACCCATATACTCATTCATCTCCTTGTTGAGCACCTCCTTGGGGTTGGGAGACACCCCTGTGGTTTCCCTGTAGATATTCTCTAATGGAGAATTCTGTAGGTGAAGGTACAAGAAAGGAAGGAGCCTTCTTTACCTTTTTCCTGATATATGTATTGGTTATTGGTGCAATTGGTTTTTGAACAAGGGACTGAGGGATTGCTAAGGTGATGGAAGGTTGGGATTGGCTTTCAGTGGGTTGGTCTGATGAGGGCCTTGACCCTGAAGCCATACCTTCTTCATTGTGAGACACCACCATCATTGTAGAGAACAATCGGGTGTCAACTGCTTCCGAGTCCACTGGAGATCTTTTCATGTTTGAAAAGACCTTACCTTTGGGGATTTTTGGTACATATACCTCATCAAAGTGAGGCATATCCGTCAATTCATGAGTTATAACTTCCTGTACAAACCTTGGGTACATGTAAAAACTCTTTTTGCTTCCCAGGTTTGATACAAGATCACTGAAAATCATTCTTTGAAAATTATTCTTTCTGGCAGTGGCCAAGCAGACCAAAGCATATGCAATGGTACTGCTAAACTCACTCCATCCAGTAGTCTTTTTGGAAATGCAGTGCATCAGGGTATGAACAAGAAAACGCCATTGGGTATAAAATTTTGCTTTTGATAATTTGAAACCACCCAATTGGCCTCCATACCCCATTCTTGACAAATTTGAGAACAAGTCCTCATTTGGAATAGAAGTAATACCTGCAGCATCGTCTAGACGTAGACAGATGCGTATCACCTCTTCAGAAACTGACAAGGGTTTGTCACACACCCTAGTCTTGATTATCTGCACACCATTCTCTATGACTATGGTGGCATTTGCCCAGAATTGTGTTTGATGCTCTAGGTAGATAGTTGGCGACACAGTAAGAGCATGGGCAATGTGGCTGGATTTGAGAAAGTCCACAATCTGGTGAAATCCAGCAGCTTGTTTCGGCTTCTGTAGCATCGCAATCTCGTTGTGCTCATATATGAATGCCATGGATGCCATTGTGCTTGAGTAATCTTGACTGCAACACTTGGTGCTTGAGAGAAAAGGGTTAGAGAGCAGATGAATAGAAAGCAAAGAGTCGTTATGAACTTTTGGGCGGGCAAAAAAAATATTTATACGATTCGGGACATAAGCAGTATTAACTCCTAGCAGTATTAACTAACTAGCAGTATTAACTGAGAGCAGTATTAACCATTGGCAGTATTAACTAACTAGCAGTAATAACTGAGAGCAGTAGTAACCACTAACAATATTAACTAACTAGCGGTATTAACTGAGAGCAGTATTAACCACTAGCAATATTAACTAACTAGCAGTATTAACTGAGAGCAGTAGTAACCACTAACAGTATTAACTAACTAGCAGTATTAACTGAGAGCAGTATTAACTGAGAGCAGTATTAACTGTGCACTGGCAGTATTAAAACTGCACTGGCAGCATTAACTATACTTACACTTTTTGAAGCTTGAGGTACTCTGAGCAAGGTAATAACTTCCTGAGAAAGATGTTAGTAGCACCAAAGAATAAACAAGTAACAGGTATGTAAACACTTTTACAAAAAAAAATGAGCTTATTCAGAGTTGATCATGCCCACACCTGTGACCAAGAAAGTGAATCTACCCACATCAAAAGATTTAGTGAATAGATCTGCAAACTGGTTGTCAGTATGAAATTTAGCAACTTGAATTATCTTCTTTTCATTACAATCTCTAATAAAGTGATACCTGATCTCAATGTGCTTTGTTTTGGAGTGCTTGACTGGATTGTTAACAATGCTTATAGCACTGCTATTGTCAATGAAGATTGGAGTGTGAAGAAAGGTTACCCCATAGTCCAGCATCTGATTTTGAATCCATAGAACCTGAGAGCAGCAGCTTGCAGCAGCAATATACTCAACTTCTGTTGTTGATAAGGACACTGTGGTTTGTTTCTTACACTGCCAAGATACTAGTCTTGCACCCAAAAGTTGACATCCTCCTGAAGTAAAACTTTTTGTCCATGTTAGCACCTCCCAAGTCACTATCTGAATAAGCAATCAAGTCAAAGTTGGATTCATAAGGATACCAAAGACCTAATCTAGGTTGCCCTCTTAAGTATCTGAAAATCCTTTTAACAGCTTGCAGATGTGATTGCTTTGGCTTGACTTGGAATCTGGCACACAAACACACTGGAAACATGATGTCTGGTCTTGAGGTTGTGAGATACATGAGAGATCCAATCATTGATCTATATAGATGGACATCAACATCCTCCCCCTCAAGATCAACAGTGATCTGTTTATGAGTCTCAATAGGTGTGCTTGCTGGCTTTGAGTCTGTTAATCCATATTTTTCCAGGATGTCTTTCACATATTTTTATTGGCTTATGAAGATCCCATCTTTCTTATGTTTCACTTGAAGCCCAAGGAAGAAAGTAAGTTCACCCATTGAACTCATTTTAAAGCTCTTGTGCATCAACTTTTCAAAGTCTCTACACATCTGATCTTTTGTGGATCCAAAGATGATATCATCTACATAAATCTGAACCAATAGGATGTCCTTCTTACTTCTTTTAATGAAAAGGGTCTTGTCAATTATTCCTCTTTCAAACCCATTCTCCAAGAGGTAGGTATACAGAGTATCATACCATGATCTTGGGGCTTGATGCAGACCATAAAGTGCTTTCTTCAGTTTGTATACTCTGTCTGTATATGATGGATTTTCAAATTCAGGGGGCTGACAGACATATACTTCTTCATCAATTGTACCATACAGAAAGGCACTCTTCACATCCATTTGGTATACCTTGAACTTCATGTATGAGGCATAGGCTAGAAATAGCCTAATTGCTTCTACCCTTGCCACTGGAGCAAACACTTATTCATAGTCAATGCCTTCTTCTTGACTATACCCTTGTGCCACCAGCCTTGCTTTGTTCCTTATCACAATACCTCTCTCATCCTTTTTATTCCTGAAAATCCACTTGGTGCCAATAGCTTTATGACCTTTTGGAAGGTCCACCAAGTCCCAAACTTCTTGTAATTTGAACTGCAGTAACTCTTCTTGCATAGCTTCTATCCAATTGGAATCTTTCATTGCCTCAAAAACCTTCTTAGGCTCAATCTGAGATAGAAAGAATGAGAGTACTGTGTGTTGCTGATCCTGCAGCTCTTGAAGTCTGCTTTGATTCCTTGTTATCATAGGAGAAGAGATGTCTCCTATGACCAACTCTGGAGGATGATTCTTTTGAGTTCTAGTCTGATGACTAGGTTCTTCATTGATTCCTACATCCAGATTGGAATCATTTAAATCAGCTGAGGGGATCTCATCAGCTGCTTCTGGCTCTTCATGCACTTGATTCTCCTCATCTCTTCCTTCTTCTTCACTCTGAATTGGTTCAGTCATTGTCTCTTTTGCACAGACATCAACAGGCTCTATTGTAGGTATGGGAAAGATCACAGACTGAGGAATAATGTTTTGTACTTGTACTTGTTCATCCCCTGATACTCCACTTCCTGAACCTTCATGATAATCACTACTGAAACCCAAAGAGTTAGTTAGTGAATCGATGTCAAATAACCACTGAGGACCAGATCCAATAGGATTTGGTTTGTTCTCATTGCACTTGACATTGTCACTTTCCTCAATTATTCTAGAAGAAGTATTAAAAACTCTGTAAGCCTTACTCTGAGATAAGTAACCCACAAGAAAACCATCATCAGCCTTGCTATCAAACTTTCCTAAGTGAGTTTTGGTATTGAGAATGGTACAAGGACACACAAAAGATTTGAAAAATCCTATAAAAGGTTTTCTGTTATTTAAAAGCTCATATGGTGTCTTGTTTTTAGGCTTGACTACTAGAACTCTGTTTTGGACATAGCAAGCAGTATTAACCGCTTCAGCCCAGAAAGTAATTGGTAGTTTTGAATCTGCCAACAGAGATCTAGCAGCTTCAATCAGTGTCCTATTCCTTCTCTCAGCAACACCATTTTGTTGTGGAGTCCTAAGAGCACTGTATTGCCTCTCAATTCCTTTTTCCTCACAAAAGGTGTTTAGGTCATGATTTTTAAATTCAGTACCATTGTCTGACCTAATGACTTTTACCTTTTGATTAGTTTGGTTTTCAATTCTTAGAATAAAGGATTTGATCCTTAGTCCTTAAAAAATATACCCAAGTAAATCTAGAATAATCATCAACAATAACTAAGCAGAATGATTTCTTACCAATACTCATAACATTTGTAGGACCAAACAGATCCATATGCAACAACTGAAGAGAATTAGAGATTGTATTCAACTCTTTGGACTTATGAGAAGTTTTGTGTTGTTTGCCTTTGAGACAGGCAACACAATGATCATCACATGAAAAGACTTTGGAAGGTAAACCTCTTACAAGGTTGTTTTTAACAAGTTTATTCATTGTTTTAAAGTTCATGTGACACATCCTTCTGTGCCAAAGTGATGATTCATCCAAAGAAGCTTTTGAAACAAGACAATTGAGGGATGAATCAGTTGAAACACTTTCCATATCTAAGCAATATACATTATCCTTTCTGGGAGTTCTTAGTAGTATCATCTTTTCATCAACTACCTTGAATCCAGGAACAAGGATAATGCATTCAGAATCTGTAAATAATATACTATGTTGTTTGTCACAAACCTGTGATACACTTAACAGGTTGTACCTTAACTACTCAACATAGAATACATCTTCAAAGGTCATTTTACCTTTGGTTACATCCCCCTTACCACTTATCTTACCTCCATCTGGAGTATTACCAAAGGAAACATGACCACCATCAATTTTCTTGAAATTCTTGAGGCATGACATGTTCCCTGTCATGTGCCTTGAGCAACCACTATCAATATGCCAGATACTCTTCCCCTTGAGCTTCTGGTTGCCATGCACATAAGATTAAACAATTAGTATTGATTGGGGACCCAAGCCAAAGTGGTCTTGGGTCTCCCTTTCTCATCAAAGTATTTACATTCCTTTTTGATGAGGTTTTTAAACTCAGAGCACTCTTTATTAGAGTACTTTGTCAATATGATTGGCTTAGCATCACAAACACTAGAAGCAGTACTAACCTTAGAAGCACTAACAGAGTTAGCAGTATTAACTTTTGAAGAAGTACTAACAATGTCAGCAGTACTCACATTGTTAGAAGTAGTATTATTTCTAGCAGCACTATCATTGTCATCAACACTATTTGTGGTAGCAGTACTAACAGTTTTAGTGCTTTTAGGAACCCACATATTGACACTTTCTTTAACAGACTTTTTCTTCATGTGGCTTTAAGATTTAACAGTTTTCTTAGCCACATGATTCCTTTCAACCTTCTTCATATAACCAAAGGGTTTTTGCATAGATCTTTGACAGTTCATCCTTTGGTTCATAGGGTTGAAATAACAATTTTTGGCAAGATGATTCAATTTGCCACAGATAAAACAAGGTTTTGGTCTATTGATTTTACTCAAATCGACCCCTTGTTTTTGTGCCCACTGATTATTCCAGTTTTTTTGATTTCCCCTCTTTTTATCATGTTTTTGAGGCTCATTCTTCTTACATGCACACTATTTGTAAGGACCTGGATTCACAATTGTGGTCTGTTTGTAATGGACCTTACCAGACTTTCCCTCTATCTTCTCTATGTCCTTGGATTTGATCCAAGCCCTTCCACAATCCTCATTGGTGATAATGTTATTCTCTAGACGAAGCTCACCACTCACTTTGTTCTCCTTACTCTTACCAACCTCTTTCTCAGTCTTATCCTCAACAACTACTTCATCTAGGGGATCTATCTTAGTGGCTCCCTCAGGCAAGTCCTTCCTATCTTTGGTTTCTAGCAAGTCTGAGGTAGGGGGGATGTAATTGTTGTTATATGGTGGCGGTGTGGCATTATACCCAATTCCTCTTCTCAGCTTATCATGAATCTGAGTTTGTAGTAAAGAGTCCATTGCTTTAGAAGCATTGGAAAACTTTTCTACATTAAGCTTAACCTTGGTTAGCTCCTCTCTCAGCTTTTCACTCTCCTCTTTAGATTTGGTCAGTTTAAGTTCTAGATCCTTTTTCTCTCACTTCCAGTAATTTGTGTCATATGAGTGTTGGAGTTCATTGGCTTGAAAACCTTTAATCTGTTCCTCAAACCTCTCAACAATTCTCACATAGTCCTTTATATCCTTTTCTAATCTCTTAAGGTCATCACTCATCTTCTGGTTGTGATCCCTGTACCTTTTAACAGTGTCTATACAAGTTTTAGAACAAAGATTAGAACTTACCTCAGATGGGAGATCAGATACTTCATCCATAAGTGCTTGATTTTGGATAGCCTCTTCTGCTTGATCACTCCAGTCAAACCCCATTCCTTGTTGAGAAACAAGGGCTTAAGCAAAGTTTCTGTTATTGTTGAGGTTTCCAGACTGTGCTTGTTGGTGGTTGTTGTGAGACACTCCACTTCTGCATTCCCTGGCAAAGTGTGCCTTCAAATGGCATTTGTAGAACTCCACCTTTGATTTATCAAACCCTGCTCCATCTTCTCTTCTTTGGGAGAAGTTGTTCCTCCCAGTCCTCTTTATGAACTTCTTCACCCTCATGGAAAGCATGGCCATCTGCCATTTAATATCCATCTCTTCCAGATCATCAGGATGATGTTGTTCCAAATCATCATTAATTAAGGAGAAATTTCTATGGCTGGCAAGAAAGGCTTCAAACACAGAATCAGTGCCTTTTTCTTGATTTGCTCCATTAGCAGCATTAACTGATTCAGGATTAGCAGTAGAATCAATTGATGCTGATAGGAGTGCAACATTATGAATATATCCAGAAGGCTTCTTCTTTGCCTCTACCTCAACTTCAATTACTCTAAGATCATTCTACAGATCATCAAGTTCTTTCTCTTCCAACTGATCATTCTGTCTGAATGAAACAGTGTACATGGTTCATTCATCTCCAAGGGACCTTAAGAACTTGTTGTTTACATCATTTTGATCAATCTGTACTCCCATAGTAGCTAGTTCACCAATCAGTTTGTTAAACCTGTCAAAAGTTTGAGTCATGGACTCATTCTTAGTTGACATAAAGTTTTCATACTGTTGCTTCAAGATTGCCTTTTGATTTCTCTTGGTACTTTTGGTACCAGAGAATCTCTTCTCTAGAGCATTCCAGAGCATCTGTGCATCAGTGTTCTCAAGGCTTTCATCTCTGTCTGCCTTGTCTTTCTTTCTGCATCAGTCTTTGGTGGAGTTCTTTTTCCATCTTCACCAATCTTTCCTGCATCAGATGGGCCATTCTCAATGATGTCCCACATAGAGTAATCTGTGAGGAGAATGTATTTCTTGATTCTAATCTTCCACATGTCAAATTCATTGGGTCTGAGCATTGGAACCTTTGAGACCAGAGTACTGTTTGATTCAGCTGTGTTTTCCATGATGAATAAGATTTCTGAGAATACTTGCTTTGATACCACTTGTCAGGATCTTAATTCTAAACAAGAATAAACACTCAGAAACAATATTAAAGGAGTTTGCGGAATGACACTTTAATATTCAATAATCAATGAAACAGTGAATCAGAAGAACAACTTGTAAACTTTTTGAATGATTGTAAGGCTACAAGATTCAACACTCAACCTCAATATTGATGAACAGGCTCACCAATACGAATTCTACTTCTCTAGAATTAGGATTACAAACCTTGAGGTTGATTCTCTCTATCAAAACAAAAATTCAGAATTCTATCTTTATCAAATCTAAACTATTCTCTATATAATGAAGATAAAAGATAATTACAAATAATAAAAGATCTTCAAAATAATCTTCCATCTTTATCTCCAAGCTTTTCATAATCTTCAAACTTGATCTGTACGAATCTTGATAATCTCATAAGCAGCACTAAGTCTTCAGCAGTATTAATACTTTGCGCAGTATTAATGTTCAGCAGTACTAACTACTAGCAGTACTAAAATTGCTTAGCAGTAGTAATCTTGATCAGCGGTATTAACTTCACTCAGCAACATTAATCTCAGAAGTAGTAATCAAGTTCTTCTAGCAGCATTAACTGTACTTGTGTATTTCTGAATTTCCCAACAAGGTTGATGACAAAAGAGCTGAGAAGAAGAAAACTGAGAAAGTTTCTGACCCCATAGCCCTGGTAGCTGGAGAGAAGGAGAAAGAAAAGAAAGAAACGAAAGAGAAGAAAAAGAAGAAGAAAATAGTGATTCATAGTTCTGATTCTGATTCTGCTTCGGATAGTGACGATGGTGAAAACCTCAAACAAGCTATGCTTCTTTTGACCCGAGCATTCTAGAAGAAATTCTACAAGAAACCGGGTTCGAATTGACAGAGGTATTCTTCGTCAGGTATAAAGAATCATGAACACCGGGAAAGAATTGAAGGAAAAAGATTTGAAGAAAACCGGTATGTGGAGAGAAAGCCGGAAGAGAAGAAAAAGTTTTTGAATGATTATGCTAGTGATGAAAAGAAGACAGACAACTTGGTTAAATGCTATAATTGTGGCAAGGTTGGTAATTACGCCAAGGATTGTCAGAAGCCGAAAGTGAGAAATTCAGAGTATTACAAGAATAAAATGCTTTTGGCTAAGCAGCAAGAAGCTGGCAAGGCATTAATGGCTGAAGACGAATTTTGGTTAGATCATTCTGATGAGGAGGACGGAGAAGAATCAGCTCACATGTGTTTGATGGGAACACTGTGAAGTATGATGATTCTGATGATGAAAATGCTGATGAGGTAATTAATCTTTCCAAATCTTATTTATGGTTAAAATGGAAGCTATGATGGTTGAACTTCAAGATCTCCAACTTAAACTGAAAAAGAAAAAGAGCAGAGTTGCAAAAAAAATCAAAAGATCTTTGGCCTTAACAAAGAAGTTATTGGAAACAAATATCTGATTGATTCTCTTCGCAAATCTGTTTCTAATTTTAAACAAGAAAAAGATTGTTTTGAAAATAAGATTTCTGATTTTGAATCTATAATTTCTAAGTCTGTTTCAGAAAAGAAAGATAATGTTCTAAAAGTGTTTAACTTGCAGGTTGAGAACAAGACTTTAGAGAAAAAGGTAAATGGTTTGGAAGGAAAATTGTATGCTAGAGGCCAAACAGATCAAACCATTTTCTTAAACACACCAAATGAGGAAGCTGATAGTAGAGAAAAGTGGGGTCTCGGTTACGAAAACCCACACTATCTAAAGAAAGCTATCAGAAAACAAACCAGCATTGTACAATTTTGATTTTCTTTTTGCTGCTGGTAAATATACTTATTTGAAACCCAAATTTGTTACCAAAGCACCTGAAGAGGTCGAGCCCAGAGAAGATGAAAACAGAAAGAATACCTAGAAAATGCAACTACCATTCTGCTATCAAAAGTTGAATGATAGTTATATTTCAGATCAACCAAAATGTCTTTCAAATGATAATTTTGAAAGCTATTCGACAAAAGAGTTGGAGGCAAAACCTTTAAAAGCTAAAATTTATGTACCTCCACTCATTTTAGAAAACAAAATAATTGAGCTTGAAAATATTTTATCTGATGAAAGAATATTGGCTGACATTGAACAAAATGTATTTTCTACTGTTTTAAAGAACACAACTTTAAATGTTGATTCTCAAAAGTGTTCTACATCCTCTAAAGCATCTCACACCTCGGAAGTTGATGTTGATGACTTATATGAGTCTACAAATGATTTTTTAAATTCTGATGAAGTCTGTGTTGATGAGATTGATTTGTTTGACTTCAATGCTCCACTTCTAGATCATTCTACTTTTGTCATTAATGGTCAAGTTTTACCAAGTGTGCATGAAATAGGTGAATCATCAACTAAGGTTGGTGAATCAGTTTCTGTGAATGCTGATTACTATGCTAAAGGTAAGAAGCAAAAGAAACGGCACACACAGAAACTGAACAACACTGGTAAGCTTAAACAAAAACAATCTCAGAGGTCTAACTTTCCTAATAGATCTAAATCTAATGTTTCAGTGAAAAGTAAAAGATCTAAAGAACGAAAGGAATGGCAACCAAAAAGGAATATCGATGAGAGTTCTGAATCATCTCCTGATATGAATTGTAATAGATATACTAGTAGTTTTTCTGATGTAGTTCGTAGTGTTGCTTCTAATAAACAAAACCTTGTAATTTCTTACAAGCGATATTCAATAAAGCAATTACTCCGATTATCTCATTCTACTTCTAAGTCATCTACTTATAGACATAATGATTTTGTCTCTCACCTATATTCTAATGATTGGTTTGGAAATTATCATGTATGTTCTTATCAGTCTTATAATTCAAATGTTTTTCAAAAGGTCAAAGGATCCATCTATAAATGGATACAAAAATCTTGTGCAAAACTGAAAGGACCCGTTTGTAAATGGTACCTAATTCTGTTATTCCCTGATTTCTCTTGCAGAACTGTCATATGTGGTACTTGGATAGCGGGTGTTCCAAGCATATGACTGGGCAAAAGGATTTATTGTCTAATTATACAAAGAAATTCAACCAAAATTTTCGTTTTGGCAATGATCAATTTTCACCGATTTTGGGATATGGTGACGTGATACAAGAGTGTAACGATAACGAAGGTGAGTTATGTAGAAGGTTTAGGGCACAACCTATTCAGTATTGGACAGTTCTGCGGCAAAGGATTAGATGTGAATTTTAAAGCCAAAAGTTGCTCCGTATGAACTGAAGATGGCAAAGAACTTTTGGTCGGCACTCGAAAGTCCAACCTCTATATGATAAATTTGTCAAAGGTCCAGACTGACAATTAGGTTTGCTTATTGACAAAAGCCTCGATGCAAAAATGTTGGCTTTGGCACCGAAGGTTGTCACACCTGAATTTTCGTTATATAAATAAATTGGTCAAAGATTGATTCGATTGGTGAAAGGTTTTCTAAATGGCATACTTAAGGAGGAAGTCTACGTTACACAACCAGAAGGCTTTGTGAATCCAGATAAACCAGATCATGTCTATATCTTGGATAAAGCTCTTTATGGACTAAAACAAGCGCCTCAAGCCTGGTATGAGGTATTATCAAAAATTTTGGTCAAGTCTGGATTTACAAAAGGTGAAATTGATACCACTTTATTCATTAAAAAGGAAAAAGCCGATATCATTTTTATTCAAATATATGTGGATGATATAATATTTGGATCTACATATCCTAAATTATGTAAGAATTTTTCAAACCTCATGGTGTCTAGATTTCAAATGAGTATGATGGGAGAGATGAACTTCTTACTCGGATTACAAGTAAAAAAGTTTTCAACGGGGATTTTTATAAATCAAACTAAGTACATTTTTGATATTCTTTGGAAATTCAAAATGGAAACTTGTAAACCAATTGGTACCCCGATGGCACCTGAAACTAAAATCGGCATGGATCATTCGGGAAAATTTGTTGATGTTAGAACCTATAGAGGAATGATCGCTTCTTTAATGTATTTAACGTCAAGTAGGCCAGATATCATGTTTTCTACATGTCTATGTGCAAGATATCAGGCCAATCCTAAATAATCCCATTTGTCTACAGTAAAGTGCATATTTAGATATCTGAAGGGGACTGCAGATCTTGGTCCGTGGTATCCTAAAGATACTGGTTTTCAACTGACGGCTTACTCAGATGCAGATCATGCTGGATGTATGTTAGACAGGAAGAGCACATCGGGTCATATTTAATTTTTTGGAGACAAGCTCGTAAGCTGGGTGTTAAAGAAACAACTTTGTGTATCCACTTCGACTGCTGAAGCAGAGTATGTAGCTGTTGCCAGTTGCTGCTCTCAAGTATTGTGGATGAGGACACAACTTCGAGACTATGGCTTCAAATTTGATAAAATTCCGATTTATTGTGACTCGAAAAGCGCCATTGCCATATCTGCAAATCCTGTGCAACATACAAAGACAAAACACGTCGATGTTAGATATCATTTTATCAAAGACAATGTCGAAAAAGGTATAATAGAACTTTATTTTGTAAACGCTGATTATCATCTTGCTGATTTGTTTACCAAGCCTCTCGATGAAAATAGATTTAATTTTCTTATCTCGAAACTTGGTATCCTTAATCTCAAGACATAATCTGTGATTACTTATTAAAGTTTTTCTTATTGTTATTTTTCTTCATTTCTTTATCTTTATTCTGAAAAGATATCTGTACTTTAATGTGTGCTCATGTTTTCAGGTGGAGTGAGAGAAGATAAAGATGATCTATATTAATTTGAGGGGGAGTTAATCATTTTTGCATTTATATTTGTCACTGACATATTTTTTTAATGCATAAATGTAGGGGGAGTAAAAGTAAAGAAAAGGAGTATTGAATAATGACTTCTGATTAATTCAGATCAGAACTCGTACACTCAATGTTTTACTGCTTTATGTCATTTTAGTTTTCAATAAAGTTTTGTGAATAAATTTTGTACTTTGACGGACTTTATAACTGATGCAGATTGAGAAGATGCTTACATGATCATATCATTATGACTTTAAGTTTGACTTGATGAGATTTAATATTGAGCGAAAGGTTTATTTCTTATCTTAATCTCATACATGGTTGAAAGAAGGACGACTTTCAATCATAAAAAACATGTTCTTAAATGTTCAAACCACTTCCCAATTCTTAAACAAATTTCATGAATTGGAAGTGCGATTTTACATGTTTTCATTTTATTTGTGCTTAAATGTTAACAAACCGTGTGTGTCCAAAGATTAATACTTGTGTATTATCTTTTCTATATACTTTCAAGTATTCACACACACCGGTTCAATTTTTGTTGGATATGTTATCACCATGTCTCATATTTGAGCAAATTTTTCGATGATGATACACCCCGATTGAACTTCAAAGAATTTTGAGTGTTGATTTTATTTCTGAACGTTCTTTCAAGAATCTCTATATTTTTTGTTTCGTATAGACAATATCAATTTTTGTTGACCCAAGCCTTAATCGATAAATCATTCGATATTGATCTTTATCTTACAATGTCAGATTTTCAAACAAGTTTCTTGTATTCATTTCATTCATTCAATATACTTGTTTGAAAAGTCTTCAATGCTTAAAATGCTCAAATCTTCATGATTACATCTCTAAGCATAACTTTATCTGACTTGTATATTTGTGCTTTAATTGATAAAGTTAAATCATTTTTGAGCAACAATATGCTTTCATAGGAAAATATGGGTTCATAGTGTAGGACTTAAATGAAACTTCTATGAATTCATGTTAACCAGTGTTTCCTACCCAAGAAGTTAATCCTTAGTGATCAAGTGTGAGGAGTCAAAAAGAAATGAGTGTAGGTTGTGTGATAAGGTAAAATGAAAAAGAGAGTTTGGTTAGAAGCAAACTCAATGATTAAAAAGAAAAAGGGTGTTAGATCAGAGTAAAAGAATATCAAACTCTGCACCAACTTTTTCTGAGTCGGGCAGCTACATTTCTAGTGTTTCACAATTCTTCATGAACATTATTGAAACAGGCAATTAGCCCATGCCAACTCTTGATAAAAACCTCACCAGCTATTCATTTTCTTCTTAAAAAGAAAATGTTTCATATTTTCAAGGGGACGCAACACATAATCTATCTGATTTTCATTTGGAAAATCTGGATATTGAAAAAGAAGGAAGTCTTCCCCACCATTCGCACTTCGATCATGCACAATTGAGTCTATGTTTAACTACCGTTGTCTCAGTGGTTTACACAATGTTGAGCCTTTTTTAAAAGCAATCATCATGTGCTTAATTCTTTCTATCACTTGCATGAACACACAAGGAAATTTGTTTTTCTTGTCATAACGTTCATAGAAATTTCCTTTGTGGTGTTTCGATGATTGAATGGAAGCCCTGGGGGAGTGAAGATCAAAAAGCTCCTTTCCAATGTGTATTCATTACACACAGTAACTTTGTGTTACTGACAGGCATATTAACTGATTCATTTATTGATTCAGGTGTTACATTCCTAATTTGTATGGATTTGACAAGATCTAGATGAATATCTTGTTGGATCGACGGAGATTTCAAAGGCTCTTGTTTAAAAGATCAGCCTAATCATCAAAAAGGGGGAGAGAGGTTCAAGAAATGTGTGAGAAGAGAATCAAGAAATATTTGTATTCAAGAGTTATTTGTTTGAAGATTGGCAAAGATTGAAAGTTCAAAAGAGCAATTTCAAAGAATTATGAAAGATGTGCTGAATGTGCTTATTTTTCAGAAATTTTCTTTGCTGAAATAGTCTGAGCTGAAACTGAAGATAATTTCTTTCTGAAATCTGAAAGAGTTTTGGGATAATTTTGGAATATTGGTGAAGAGCATATCTACCATTTTTGGGGGAGATTGTTATTATTTGTTGAAGACAGATTTTGGAAAGAATTCAATTGCTTTGAAGATAATATGAATAACAGAATTTGATTCAAAGAGAGAAGATTGAATTGCTAAATTTTTTGAAGATGATCTTGATCAAAAGGGGGAGATTATTAGAGCATAAATATGTTGGATACAAGATCATAGAAGACTGAAGACTGAAGGTCAAATCTAAAGTCAACTCTCAGCATCAAAGTCAAAGTCTAGTGTAATCAAGTCAAAGTCAAACATTGTATTTTCTTTTATTATATTGTTTGTGCGTATCTAGGTTGTGCGTGAACAGTGTTCTGCATGTTTTAAGATTTTGTTTAAATAGCTTGTGTTGCATGAATCTTGTAAAAAGAATTCATATAACATTGTGAGAGAACAGAAGTTAGAGAGATAAAACTTTGTAATTCAGAATTGTGATTGAAATAAAAGTGTTTCATTTGAGAATTGTTTGTCATCGTGATCATTACATTTTTTTTCTGGGAGTAACAGGTTAGAACTCTCATGTTTCTCCAAGGCCATAGGGACGCTCTCATCTCAATCTGAGAATCTTCAAAGCTAGCCTCTGAAGATTCATCCTCACTTTCTTGATAGCAAGTAGAGCTAGTCTCTTTACTAGTCTCTGAAGGGACTTTCACTTATCCATCATTGACACACCCTTCTGGTGCTCTGTTAGCTCTCTTAACTACGACTTCTCTGATAGGAGTACCCTATGGTTCACTCCTCAGAGTGCTCTGAACTTCAGGGTCCTCTGATCCCTCTGAAGTAGAGATACTCTGACTTTCCATCACAGGCATAGGACCTAAGTGTGTTGAGGTTCCCAAGACTGGATCTAGTCCTTGGGCAACACGAATATGAAAATCTAGGACTTCAGAATTGAGATTTACCTTGTTCAACATGTGTTGATGGATCCTTCTTGTCCTTGGGTATCCTTCATCCAGAGCTATTGGTTTAATGTTGGTCATGATAGAGAAGGGTGCCTTGCTCTGATCAGGATAGGTCAGAATTTGAAGATGATCAATTGCAGCCTTGATTATCAGAGCAAGAAACCTCGGGAAGGTGATTGATGGAACTCTGAATGAAGGAGTGAGTTGCTCTGGATCCTTTGTGATGCACTTGTTCTTCTTCTCTATAGTCGTGAAGATTTGTTCATAGAGGATGTCAACCATATCGATGCTTCAATTTAAGAAGATATCATCATTATTGAGAGGATCTCTGGAGTTGTCTGATCCATGCTCCCTAACTTGCAGGTGAGGGTTCAGTTTAGAAAAGAGAATATAAATTTCCAAATAGGAGCATGATCCTTTGTCCATGTTGTCATTGGAGCATGAATGTGAGGTGGAGTTTGAGCTTCAGAGATGGCAGGTGGTGACATCTGTGTTGTCCTATTCAAAGGCTCTGAAGTTGGTTCCAGAGATGGTGAAGCAGGCTCTGAAGTCTCTTCAACAAATGTTTCTGGAGATTCTTCAAATGTCTCTTGTGCATCTTCAGCTTCAGAAGAATTTTGTTCTTCAACTAGTCTTGATTCAATACTTGGACCTGTATTTAAAGAAGCAGAAGGAGTTATCTCAGAGGGACCATAAAGAGTTGTACCTGTATTTTGAGGTTCCTCTGAAATTGCTCTGTGAATGTCTCTGAAGATAAATTCTGAGTTCTCATCATCATCAAAGAAGTCTTCAAATATTTTGTTCAGTTCTGATTCTCTCATCTTTGAAGAATCAGAGACATTCTTGGTTTTGACATCTTGTTTGTCAGAATTTTTGTTCTCAGCAGAAGATACATTGATGCTCTCTTGGATGGTTCTTATTCTTAAATTGAACACTCTGAAGGCTTTTGAGACTAATGAATAGCCAATGAATTTTCCTTCATCTGCTTTCTTGTCAATCTTTCCAAGAGATTCTCTATCATTCAGAATGTAACATTTGCATCCAAAAACATGAAAATATTTAACATTAGGTTTCCTATTGTTAATGAGTTCAAAAGATGTTTTCTTGAATCTTTTGATAATGGTGGCTCTGTTTTGAGGGAAACAGGTTGTAGCCATTGCTTTTGCCCAAAAGTTTGTTGGAAGATCAGACCCTGTAAGCATTGTTCTTGAAGCTTCAACAAGTGTTCTATTTTTCCTCTCAACAACACCATTTTGTTGATGTGTTCTTGCTGCAGAGAAGTTAGGGTTTATGCCTTCTTCAGAGAGATAAGAGTTGATTTTGGCATTTCTGAACTCTGTCCCATTATCACTTCTCAGCTTCTGAATTTTGCTATTAAACAAAACTTGCAATCTTTTCAGCAACCTTATTAAAATATCAGGTACATCAGACTTTGCTCTGATGAATTCTATCCAAGTATATCTAGAATATTCATCAATTTGAACAAGAATATACTTTTTACCTAATAAGTTTTGCACAGATATAGGACCACAGAGGTCCACATGAAGCATATGCAAAGGTTTAGGACAATTATTATCACTTTTGGTTTTATGGGAGGATCTTTTCATTTTTCCCATTTCACAAGCAGAACAAAGATGATCTTTGTTGAACTTTAGAGATGGTAATCCCTTAACCAGATTAAGTTTGACCAACTTATCAAGTGAAGATAAGTTCAGATGAGAGAACTTTTTATGCCAGAGCCAGACATCTTCACTGTTCAGAGATACTAGACAGAGCTTCTCTGAAAATTAGTGTTATTCAGTTTGGTAAATTTCATTTTATACAGGTTACCTTTCCTGTGTGCTCTAAGCAATTCCTGACCTGTTTTAGAGTGAAGTAGTGAACAAAATTTTCATTGAAATTTCAGATCAAAACCATGGTCACAAAGTTGACTTATGCTGATCAAATTGTGCTTGAGTCCATCAACATATGCAACTTGGGAAATTGATATATTACCTCTTGTTACTTCACCATACCCTTTAATCTGACCTTGCATGTTGTCCCCAAAAGTTACCGCTCCTCCAGATTTTGTTTTGAAAGAGGATAACAACTTCTTATCTCCAGTCATATGCCTTGAACATCCAGAATCTAAGTACCAGATTGGCATATGTTGTTTCTGCAAGACAAATTAAAGTTTCTTAGGTACCTATCTCATTATGGGTCCTTTCTTGTTAGACTTTAGAGGATTTTGGTTATCATTTGGCATTCCATCCTTTGATGTTTTGCCAGAGATAATTTTCTTTTTCTTCTGAGGTTTTGTCTCTGAATTTTTATTTAGAGATTGATTCATAATGAAATGAGAACCTCTAAAAATGATTTTTTAGCTTAATCATGAGTTGAATGCATTTGCAATTAATAGAACAAGAAGAAGTAGGAGCAAAGTTTCTCATTTCATTAAGTGCATTTGGTACACTTTGATTCTTTTTCAATCTAGAACTAGGAATATTACAAGTATTCCTAACTACTTCCTTCTTTTTGGCTTGAAAGACAACCTTCTTTTCAAGTTGCCATTTCTTGTTCAAAAACATCTTCTTCTCTTTGTTGCTCACTGCACAAACAAGATCAGAATGGTTAATTTCTTGCCATCTGCCTTTTTGTTCAGGTGTGAATTTGATTGGTTTATAAGTGTAGAGTTGAGAAGTGTTAGTTTTATTCTTGGCCTTTTCTTTTAACTCTTTCTCAAAGTCTAGAGAAGTTTTTGCTTGTAGACACATGTCTACAAAATCAGGACATATTGGTATTTTGGGTTTGTTTTTCAAAACAAGACAGGAATGTTCAAAATTCCAGAACCAACAGTCTGTATGTTTTTATGAATTACTTTCTCCGGACTAAAGAAAATCTGTTCATCTATCTCTAGATCAGATTCAGAATTAGAGTCAAGAAAGTCTCTCTTAACTTTGTCAAAGATAACTACCTCTGAAGTTTTAATAATTTCTTTAGGTCTAGAGACTTTAATGATTATTTTCATGCTTTCTTTCTTTTTCAAATCAACTATGACATTTTCTTTATTAATTCTTCTAATGTCATATGTTATTCCCAAATCAATCAAGTTCTAATTGTAAAACAGAAATCAAGATGAAGAATCTTAATCACATGTCATTGCATCAATCATCAAGATTACAATCTCACTTTCTCTCTCTACTTTCTCTCACTAGAATAATGTTCTATTAGCTCTTCTCTAATCTGCTCTCATTTCTTAATGACTTACTTACTACAATCTGATTCACTTCTTACGAAAGCAAGGCTATTTATACTAACAACAATAACAAGGAAACAATATACAATAGCTTTGACTTTGACTTTATTACGAAATTACTTTGACTTTCACTGAGAGTTGACTTTCCAGCTTTAACTTTCTTGAACTTTGACTTCAGTCTTTATGATCTTGTATCCAACATAATTCATGCTCTAACAATCTCTCTTTTTGGATTCAAGATCCCAGATGAAAGGTCTTGCAATACAGTCTTCTCTTTTAAACTCTGTCAGATACAATCTCTCCCTTTAACATTGTAATCTTTTCAAGTCTGTCTTCGAAGAATATAACAATCTCCCCAAATATGATAAACATGATCTTCAACAATCTCTTCAGAACTATCACAATACTCTTTCAGACTTTAGAAAGAAATTATCTTCAGATTCAGCTCGGATTGCTTTAGCAAATAATCTTCAAAGAAATTTCCTCAAAAATCAGCACATCTTCAGAAATTCTTTGATCTTCTTCAAATCTTTACTTTGAATCTTCTGACTTGGACATTTCTATAAATCATCTCCCAAAACTCCAAAACTTTAACATTTATTGATACCATCTCCCCCTTTTTGATGATTTGATGCCAGGATCGAATTTCTTAACAAGAATAAAGTCTCAGAAACAATATCAAAGAAGTTGCGGAATAACACTTTGATATTCAATGTAACAGTAATCAAAACAGTATATGATCAACAACTTGTAAACTTGTATTAAATTATCAAATCACAAGATTACACACTCAACCTCAATCTTGAAGAACAAGCTCTTTCAAGACGAATTCTACTTCTCTAGAATTAGGATCTATGCCTTGAGGTTGATTTTCTCTAAAACTAAGAATGAATGATTATCTGTATTTTTCTATTCTATCAAATCTATACATATACTGAATAAAAGATAATTACAATAAATAAAATATCTTAAGTATATCTTCCATCATTATCTTCAATCCTTCCATGAATATCTTGATTCTTTACAGCTGTCATCCTTTCCATCCGAATCTTCAATTCATAAGCAGTACTAATCATAAGCAGTACTAATCATAAGCAGCATAAACAACTAAGCAGCACTAACCACTAGCAGTACTAACTAGTTAAGCAGTACTAACTTTGTTCAAGTAGCACTAGCTTTGACTAGAAGTATTAATTCTACTAGCAGTAGTAATACTCAGCAGTATTAACTTTGAAGTCTTCTAGCAGTACTAAATTTGAACAAGCAGCATTAACCATACTTAAGCTTTTCTTCAGTTCCCAACAATCTCCCCCTAACTTAACTTTTAGAAAAAGAAGTCAAGTTCTTCAGATTTTCTTCAAGATGCTCCCAAAACTTCATCATGGCCTAAATTCTAGTATTTGCATCCAACCCTAAACTCTGATTAATTGTTCTTTGAATCAAATATTTAGCCATTTCTGAATCTGGAATACATCTTAGCTTCTTCTTCAACATGGCATGAAGCTTCAATCTGCTATGGTTGTACACTCTATCCACTAGGAAGTACTCAGTGTGATTTAAATCCAAAGTCACTGCATATACTCCACTAGTTTCATATAGAGTCCAATTATTCACTGTTTGAAAAACATTCCTTATTACCTCCTCTACTTCATCAGGCTTGAACATCATACACAGATACTCCATTACCAGCTTTTTAATTGAAATCACTGGAGCTTTTAGTATATCTGCATACAACTTCATTCCAATCTCAAACATTTCTTCAATATCAGACCTTGAGCAGGTTCTGACAATCTTATTCCAGGTGGTGTACACTTCATATTTCTCATCCTTTCTCTTCAATCTGATGTACTCCTTGCCATCCATCTCCATGACATCCCAGTGTAAGACTTCAGGAGGTTTAACCCCTACAGGTTCTGCTGAAATTGGTTCAGGCACTTTGTCCATCACTACCATGTACATTTTGACATCCTCAGTACTTGCAGGGTCTTGCATTTTAGATGACTCAGGTGCCTCTTCTTCTTCAGCAAACTTTTCAGCCTCTTCTTCCACTGTTCTGGTCTTCTTTGTAGGCTTTCTCCTTGCCATCATCTTGGTTCTTTTTAAAGTCCTTAGACTTTCACCAAGAGTAGCCTCTTTCTTTGGAGTTTCTTGCTCATCTGGAAAAGGCTTTTGTATTATAAAGTCATTGCTCTCCTCCATCCTTTTCTCTATTTCCACCCTGGCAGTGTCATTCTCTTGAAGCTTTTTCATCTCTGCATCATATAGTGCTTTGATTTTCTCAAAAGACATCTTTGAAAACATTTCCTTTTTAACTCCTACAGCACCCTTGAGGAAAGTGATCATCATGTTTCTCTCTTGGGTACCAAGGAATGTCTTTGAGGGTTGTCTCTTCTTCTTTGCACTCATTATGAATTTTTCAATCGTCCTTAGAGATATGACTTTATTTTTAGCCATTTCAGTTGCCAGACTCTGTTGATAGGCTTTATTCAGCTGTGCAACCATTGCTTTTGCTATCTCTCTGTCTTTTTCCATTTGGACATTTTCTGCTTGTTCCAATTCAGCTTGTATCTTTCTTGCCAAAGCTTCATCTGCCTCAATCAACTTCTGCCTTTTCTTTGGTTGATTAGATTCAACTAGCTTTGCCTTACCCTTTTCTTTGCTTATCTCATTCTCAGAACTAGATTTCTTTGCAGCATCACCTCTTTCTTTGATGACAACTCCTTTGGCCTTTGAAGGGACCTTAGGAGTATCATGCTTGGCTTTAACTAAAGTTTCTGCAATCTCCAGCTCTGTTAAAACTTCTTTCAGAGTTTCTGCTGCTTTGCTTATTTCAGCAGTACTAACCATTTCTGCTGCTTTACTTGAAGTAGCAACATTAATGGTTTCTGTTGCTTGCTCTGTTACTGCTGCCTTCTCCCCCTCAACACCATATTTCATCCCATCAAGCTCCCCTCTTCTGTAGCTTTTTCCATGTTGATCTCCCCCTTTTTGGGAGCATCATTCCCCGATTTCCTTCTTCTTAGTTCAAATTGCTTTCTTCTTTTCTTCTGCACAAGCCTGGTCACCAGCTTCTTCAACTTAGCAATCCATACTTGTTGTGACAGGACTATCAACTTCAATTCTTCTATTTCTTGTCCTTGTTTGATCACATCCCTGTTGATGTTGGCCATTGTATGCATCAATTCAAAATAGTCATATCTGTCCTCATCTTCTCCAGGAGTGTTACCCCCTATTGAAGGATCATGGGATCTTTTAGTAGTGGAAGCCTTCTGCCTAGCAGAAGCACTATCCACCCCCTTGGTTTCTTGGCACCGGGGACCTTTGAATGATTGCTCATTCAAAGTTGCCATGGGGGAGGTCTTATTTATGTTACCACTATCCTCCTCTGTGCTAACAGGAGTAGTGGCAGCCTCAGCACCCATATGCTCAACCTCCTCCTCAGAGAGCACCTCCTTTGGGTTGGGAGACACCCTTGTGGTTTCCCTGTAGATATTCTCTAAGGGAGAATCCTCCCTTAGAGGGCTTAAAGGCTTAGGGGTTGTTGGTACAAGAAGGGAAGAAGCCTTCTTTACCTGTTTCCTTTTGTATGTTTGGGTGATTGGTGAAGTTGGTTTATCAAGAAGAGACTAGGGAATTGATTTAGGGTGGGAAGGTTGGGATTGGCTAGCAGTGGGTTAGTCTAATGGGGGCCTTGACCCTGCTACCATACCTTCCTCATTTTGGGACACCACCATCATTGTAGAGAACAATGGGGTGTCAACTCCTTCCGAGTCCCCAGCAGATCTTCTCATATTTGAGAAAACCTTGCCTTTAGGGGGTTTTGGTACATATATCCCATCAAAATGAGGAATATCCGTCAATTCGTGGGTGATAACTGCTTGAACAAACCGGGGGTACATATAAAAGCTCTTTTTGTTTCCCAAGTTTGAGACAAGATCATTGTAAATCATTTGAGAAAAATTATACTTTCTGGCAGTGGCTAAGCATACCAGAGCATAAGCAATGGTGCTACTGAACTCACTCCATCCAGTAGTCTTTTTAGAGATGCAGTGCATCAAGGTATGAACAAGAAAACGCCATTGGGGTGAGAATTTAGCTTTTGAGAACTTAAAAACACTCAATGGGCCTCCATACCCCATTCTTGTAAGAGTAGAAAACAGTTCATCATTAGAGATAGAAGTTATACCAGAGGCATCGTCTAGACGTAGACTGATGCGAATTACCTCTTCAGTAACTGTCAACGGCTTTCCACACACCTTTGTCTTGATCATTTGCACACCATTCTCAGTAACAATGGTAGCATGTGCCCAGAATTGCCTTTGATGCTCGATAAAGATTGATGGAGAGAAAGTGAGAGCATGAGCAATGTGGGTTGTTTTGAGGAAATCCATAATCTAGTGGAAACCGGCGGCCTGTTTGGGCTTCTGTAGCATCACGATTTCATTGTGCTCGTCTATGAAAGCCATTGATGCCATTGATCTTGAACGTGCTTGCCTGAAAACTTTGGACTTGAGAGAGAAAGGGTTTAGAGCGCAAGAGAACAGTATGCAAAGAGTCGTTATGAACTTTTAGGCGGGCAAAGAGTATTTATAGTATTCGGGACATAAGCAGTATTAACTGAAAGCAGTATTAACTGAAAGCAGTATTAACTGAAAGCAGTATTAACTGAAAGCAGTATTAACTGAAAGCAGTATTAACTGAAAGCAGTATTAACTGAAAGCAGTATTAACTGTACTGGCAATATTAACCAGACTTACTCTTTTAAGCTTGTGATATACTGAGTACTGCTATATATATCCTGAAAAAGAAGATTAGTAACAATATAAAGGTATATAACTACTTTTTGAGAAGGGTCTTATTCAGAGTTGATCATTCCCACACTTGTTACCAAAAAAGTGAATCTACCCACATCAAAAGCTTTAGTGAATAGATCAGCAAACTGGTTGTTAGTGTGAACTTTTACAACTTGAATAAGTTTCTTTTCATTACAGTCTCTTATTAAGTGATACCTGATCTCAATGTGCTTTGTCTTTGAGTGCTTGACAGGATTATTCACAATGCTAATAGCACTGCTATTTTCAATAAAAATTGGAGTGTGTAGAAAGGTTACCCCATAATCCAACATTTGATTCTGAATCCATAAGACTTGAGAACAGCAACTTGCAGCTGCTATGTACTCTGCCTCTGTTGTAGATGTGGATACTGTGGTTTGTTTCTTGCACTGCCATGAAATTAGTCTTGCACCCAAAAACTGACATCCTCCAGAATTAGATTTTCTGTCCAAGTTTGCTCCACCTAGATCACTATCTAAGTATGCAAGCACGTCAAAGGATGAGTCATGAGGATACCAAAGTCCCAATCTGGATTGCCCTTTGAGATATCTGAATATCCTCTAAACAGATTGATAGTGAGATTGCTTTGGCCTAACTTGGAATCTTGCACATACACAAACTGGAAACATTATATCTGGCCTAGAGGCTGTAAGATACATGAGAGAGTCAAACATGGATCTATAATGATGAACATCCATATCGTCCCCCTCAAGATCTGCTGTTATCTGCTTGTGTGTCTCCATAGGTGTGCTTGCAGGTTTTGAATCTGAGAAACCAAACTTGGTTAGAATGTCCTGCACATACTTCGACTGACAGATGAAGATTCCATCTGACTTCTGTTGAACTTGGAGTCCAAGGAAGAAAGTAAGTTCCCCCATGGAACTCATCTTGAACCTTTGATGCATTAGTTCCTCAAACTCCTTGCACATGTTGTCTCTTGTTGATGCAACGATAATATCATCAACATAGATTTGGACCAGCAAGATATCCTTCTTCTTTTTCTTGATGAATAGAGTCTTATCAATGACTCCTCTTTTAAAGCCATTTTCCAAGAGATAGGATGACAGAGTGTCATACCATGCTCTTGGAGCTTGATGTAGTCCATAAAGTGCTTTCTTCAATTTGTATACCCTGTCTGGATAGCATGGGTTTTCAAACCCTGGTGGTTGACAGACATATACTTCTTCTTCAATTGAGCCATAAAGAAATGCACTTTTGACATCCATTTGATAGACTTTGAATTTCATATAAGAAGCATAAGCTAGGAATAATCTAATTGCTTATATCCTAGCCACAGGTGCAAATACTTCTTCATAGTCTATTCCTTCTTCTTGTGTATATCCTTGAGCCACCAATCTTGCTTTGTTTCTTATGACTATTCCTCTTTCATCTCTCTTATTCCTGAAGACCCATTTTGTGCCTATTGCTCTTTGGCCTTTAGGAAGGTCTACCAGATCCCAAACATATTGCAGCTTGAACTGCAGTAGCTCTTCTTGCATGGCTTCTATCCAACTGGATTCTTTCACAGCATCATGTGCCTTTTTAGGCTCAAGTTGGGATAAAAAACAAGAGAGCAGTGTATGCTGTTTTTCTTGCATTTCTTGCAGTCTGCTTTGATTTCTAGTCATCATAGGAGAAGATATATCTCCTATTACCAGCTGTGGAGGATGATCCTTATAAATTCTGGTGTGATAACTAGGTTCTTCATTAAGTCCCACCTCTAGGTTTGAGTCATTCAACTCAACTTAGATGCTTTCAGCAACTACTTCTGGTTCTTTATTTTCTTGAGTCTCTTCATTTCTTCTTTCTTCTTCACTCTGATTTGGTTCAGTAGATGGTTCCTTTTCACAGTCTTTAACAGAATCCACTTTAGGTATAGGAAATATCAGAGATTGAGATATACTTTCTTGAACTTGTGTAGTTCCTGATCCTCCACTCCCTAAACCTGCATAATCATCACTACTAAAACCAAAAGAGTTAGTTAGTGAGTCAATGTCAAATAGCCACTGAGGACTAGACCCAATTGGATTTGGTGTGTTCTCATTGCATTTGACATTGTCACTTTCTTCAATTATTCTAGAAGAAGAGTTGAAAACTCTGTAGGCCTTACTCTGACATGAATAACCAACAAGAAATCCATCATCTGCTCTGCTATCAAACTTACCTAAGTGAGATTTGGTATTGAGAATTGTACAAGGACACCCAAAAGGTTTGAAAAATCCAATGAAAGGTTTTCTTTTATTTAAAAGCTCATAAGGGGTCTTGTTCTTTGGCTTAACCACTAGAACTCTGTTTTAGACATAGCAAGCCGTATTAACTGCTTCAGCCCAGAAGGTAATTGGCAGTTTTGAATCAGCCAACAGAGATCTAGCAGCCTCTATTAGTGTCCTATTTCTCCTCTCAGCAACTCCATTCTGTTGAGGAGTCCTAGGGGCACTATATTGTCTCTCAATGCCTTTCTCTTCAAAGAAGGTGTCAGGATCGAATTCTCAACAAGAATTAATTCTCAGAAACAATATCAAAGAAGTTTGCGGAATAACACTTTGATATTCAATGAAACAGTAAATCAACACAGTAAATATGAAGAACAAACTGTAAACTTGTATTGAATGCTTTGAATTTACAAGATTACACACTCAACCTCAATATTGATGAACAGGCTCACCAATACGAATTCTACTTCTCTAGAATTAGGATCTATGCCTTGAGGTCGATTTCTCTCTTAAACTTAGAATTAATCCCCCTAAAACTATTTTGTATCTTCTATACATATACTAATCAAAAAGATAATTACAATAAAATAAACATATCTTCAGCATATCTTCCATGTATATCTCTAAGCTTCCATGTATATCTTCATCATATAAGCAGTATTAATCTTCAGCAGCATTAATCTCTTCTAGCAGTATTAACTACTAAGCAGCACTAACTACTAGCAGTACTAACTAGCTAAGCAGCACTAACTTTGTTCAAGCAACACTAACTTTGACTAGCAGTATTAATTCTATTAGCAGTAGTAATACTCAGCAGTATTAACCTTGGAGTCTTCTAGCAGTAGTAACTTTGAACCAGCAGCATTAACCATACTTAAGCTTTTCTTCAGTTCCCAACAATCTCCCCCTAACTTGACTTTTAGGAAAAGAAGTCAAGTTCTTCAGAATTAATCTTCAAGATGCTTTCAACACCTCTGGTTCAATTTCCCAAATTTGGATCTAGGTCCAAGCTTTGATTTACAGTTCTTCTCACCACAATCTTTGCCATCTCTGAAATCCTTTGTACATACCAGTGTAGCTTTAAGCATCCCTTCTAACTTCTCCTTGCTATGCTCATAGATTTTGTCCACCAGGTAGTATTCATGATAACAGTTGTCAATAGTAATCATGTATACTCCACAGTTTTCAAACAGTATCCATTTGTCAATCTTCTTGAATATGAACTCATGCTTATGATCTTTAATCCTATAGTGCACTCTTTCAGGTTCAAACATCATGCACAAGTATTCCAATGTCACTTTGAGAAGATTCTCTTCAGTACCTTTCGACACAGGTTCATTAAGTTTCATCCCCACTTTGTATAGTTCTTCCATATCAGCTCTTGAACAACTTCTGATGACTTTCCCCCATGTTGAATAAGCTTCAAATGAACCATCAGCTCTCTTGATTCTGAAGAAATTCTTTCCACTGTCTCTTAGAATATCCCAAAATATGATCTTTGGTGCTTGCATAGGGATTGGAATAGCCTTCAAAGGTTCCACTATTGTCATGTACGGATCCATACTCTCATCTGTTTGCTTAGTGACCTGCTCTGGACTTTGTACTGGCTCTATTGGAGATGTGACTGAAGGTTCTGCTTCCTATTCAGTTTCTTCCACCCTTGGCTTTTTCAACTGCCTTTTTGAAGCAATTGATTTCACTCTGTTTCCAGACTTGGCTTCTATACCAACACTTCTAGGTTCTTCCTTCTTCTCTTCTGCTTCTTCTTTGGAGGGTGTGGTTTCCTCAGGGAATGGTTGTTGGATGTTGAGATCATGTCTCTCTTTCATCCTTCTTTCTGCTTCTTCCCTTTGAGAGGTATCCCCTTGGAGTTTGGCCATTTCCTTTCTGTATAGCTTCTCAACTTGACTGTATGCCATGTTGGTGAACATCTCCCCCTTGACTCCAATTGCACTTTTCAGGAAGTTTATCATCTTTCCTCTTTCCTGATTGGCCAAAAAGGTCTTGGAGGGTTGTCTTTTCTGCTTTATCACTGGCATCTTTTTAACTTTAAGTTTCTTGGTCTGAGCTGCTTCTTTTAGGCTTTTCTGATATTCTGCATTCAACTTTCTGGCCATTATCCTTGCAAGCTCTCTGTCTGTTTCTGTTTGCAACATTTCCTCCTTCTCCATTTGGTCTTGAAGTTGTTTTGCTATTGCCTCATCCAGTTCAATCTGAGACTTCTTCTTTGTAGGCAGTTCAGCTTCTTCAACCATCTTTTCTTTTCCTTTTCCCTTTATATCCTTCCAGACTTCCTTTTGAGGTTCTCCTTCATTGATGACCACTCCTTTGGCCTTTTGAGTAGCCTTAGGAGTGTCATTCTTTGCTTTTACTAGAGTTTCTGCTATCTCCAGTTCTTCTACAGAAAGCCCTGTTACTGCTGCTTCAGCAGTATTAACAGTTTCTGCTGTTGTTCCATGTTCTGTCTCCCCCTCAACCTCCACTTCCTTTACAGTTGAGCTTTCTTTCTCTTTTTCTCCCTCTGGCTTCTCCCCCTTGTTGAAAGGATCTTGAACATTTGATCTCTTCTTTAAGACAAACTGCTTCCTCTTCTTCCTCTGTACTAGCCTAGTCACCATCTTCTTCAGCTTAGCAATCTGTACTTGTTGTGACAGAATTACCAGCTTCATTTCTTCTATCTCTTTGCCTTGTTTGATGACATCGTGGTTGATTTTTCCCATTGTTTCCATCAATTCCTGGTAGTTATATCTGTCCTCACCTTCTCTAGAAGTGTTACCCTCCTTTGAAGGATCATTGGATCTTTTAGTAGTGGAAGTCTTCTGCCTAGCAGAAGCACTATCCACCCCCGTGGTTTCTTGGCACCAGGGACCTTCGAATGATTGTTCATTCAAAGTTGCCATGGGGGAGGTCTTATTGATGTTACCACTTTCCTCCTCTGTGCTAGCAGGAGTAGTGGCAGCCTCATCACCCATATGCTCTTCCTCCTCCTCCTCCTCAGAGAGCACCTCCTTGGGGTTGGGAGACACCCCTTTGGTTTCCCTATGGATATTCCCTAAAGGAGAATTCTCCCTTAGAGGGCTTAAAGGCTTGGGGGATGATGGTACAAGAAGGGAAGGAGCCTTCATTACCTGTTTCCTCTTCTAAGTTTGTGTGATAGGAGAGGTTGGTTTTTCAAGAAGAGACTGGGGGATAGATTTTGAGTGGGAAGGTTGGGATTGGCTAGCAGTAGGATGGTCTAATGGGGGCATTGAGCCTGCTGCCATACCTTCATTGGTTTGGGACACCACCATCATTGTAGAGAACAATGGGGTGTCAACTCCTTCCGAGTCCCCAGCAGATCTTCTCATATTTGAGAAAACCTTGCCTTTGGGGGGTTTAGGTACATATACCCCAACAGGTTGAGGTATATCCGTCAATTCATGAGTAATAACTTCTTGAACAAACCTGGGGTACATAAAGAAGCTCTTTTTGTTTCCCATGTTTGAGACAAGATCACTGAAAATCATTTTAGAAAAGTTATACTTTCTGGCAGTGGCCAAGCACACCAAAGCATAAGCAATAGTGCTGCTGAACTCACTCCATCCAATAGTCTTTTTGGAGATACAGTGCATAAGAGTATGGACAAAGAAACGCCATTGGGGTGAAAATTTGGCTTTAGAAAATTTGAAAACACCCAATGGGCCTCCATACCCCATTCTTGTAAGAGAAGAGAACAGTTCATCATTTGGGATAAAAGTTATACCAGAGGCATCGTCTAGACGTAGACTGATGCGAATAACCTCTTCAGTAACTGTTAGTGGTTTTTCACAGATCCTTGTCTTGATCATTTGCACACCATTCTCAGCAACAATGGTGGCATTAGCCCAGAACTGCCTTTGATGCTCGATATAGATTGTAGGTGATACAGTAAGAGCATGAGCAATATGGCTTGACTTGAGGAAATCCACAATCTGATGAAATCCTGCAGCTTGCTTTGGCTTTTGTAGCATCGCGATCTCATTGTGTTCATCGATGAATGCCATGGATGCCATTGATTTGAGTGAAAAGCTTGCCTGAAATCTTCGAACTTGAGAGAGAAAGGGTTTAGAGTGCAAGTGAACAGTATACAAAGATTCGTTATGAACTTTTAGGCGGGCAAAGGGTATTTATAGTATTCGTGACATAAGCAGTATTAACCTAGAGCAGTATTAACTAACAAGCAGTATTAACCACGAGCAGTATTAACTAACAAGCAGTATTAACCACGAGCAGTATTAACTACTAGCAGTATTAACTAACTAGCAGTATTAACTTCGAGCAGTATTAACTGCGAGCAGTATTAACTAACTAGCAGTATTAACTGCGAGCAGTATTAACTGCGAGCAGTATTAACTGCGAGCAGTATTAACTAACAAGCAGTATTAACCGCGAGCAGTATTAACTACTAGCAGTATTAACTAACTAGCAGTATTAACTGCGAGCAGTATTAACTGCGAGCAGTATTAACTGCGAGCAGTATTAACTGCTAGCAGTATTAACTAACTAGCAGTATTAACTGAGAGCAGTATTAACCACTAGCAGTATTAACTAACTAGCAGTATTAACTGAGAGCAGTATTAACCACTAGCAGTATTAACCATACTTACTCTTTGAAGCTTAGCCGAATTGAGTATTGGTTTGTATTCCCTGCAGAGGAAGATTAGTAACACCAAGAATCTATAATATTTAGATATTTAACCACTGTTTGAGAGGATGCTTATTCAGAGTTGATCATTCCCACACTTGTTACCAAGAAAGTGAATCTACCCACATCAAAAGCTTTGGTGAATAGATCAGCAAACTGATTGTCAGTATGAACGTTTACAACTTGAACAAGTTTCTTTTCATTACAGTCTCTTATGAAGTGATACCTGATCTCAATGTGCTTTGTCTTAGAGTGCTTGACAGGATTATTTACAATGCTGATAGCACTGCTATTATCAATAAAAATGGGAGTGTGTAGAAAGGTTACCCCATAGTCCAACATTTTATTCTGAATCCATAAGACTTGAGAACAACAACTTGCAGCTGCTATGTACTCTGCCTCTGTTGTAGATGTGGACACTGTGGTTTGTTTCTTGCACTGCCATGAAACTAGTCTAGCACCCAAAAACTGACATCCTCTAGAAGTAGATTTTCTGTCCAAGTTTGCCCCACCTAGATCACTGTCTGAGTATGCTATTAGGTCAAAGGGTGAGTCATGAGGATACCAAAGTCCCAATCTGGGTTTCCCTTTGAGATATCTGAATATCCTCTTAACAGCTTGAAAGTGAGATTGCTTTGGCCTAACTTGGAATCTTGCACATACACAGACTGGAAACATTATATCTGGCCTTGATGCTGTGAGATACATGAGAGAGCCACTCATGGATCAATAATGATGCACATCCATATCCTCCCCCTCAAGATCTGCTGTTATCTGCTTGTGTGTCTCCATAGGTGTGCTGGCAGGTTTTGAATCTGAGAAACCAAACTTGGTTAGAATGTCCTGCACATACTTGGATTGACAGATGAAGATGCCATCTGACTTCTGTTGAACTTGGAGTCCAAGGAAGAAAGTGAGTTCCCCCATGGAACTCATTTTGAACCTTTGATGCATTAGTTCCTCAAACTCCTTGCACATGTTGTCTCTTGTAGATTCAAAGATAATGCCATCAACATAGATTTGGACCAGCAAGATATCCTTCTTCTTTCTCTTGATAAATAGAGTCTTATCAATGACTCCTCTTTCAAAGCCATTTTCCAAGAGATAGGATGACAGGGTGTCATACCATGCTCTTGGAGCTTGATACAGTCCATAAAGAACTTTCTTCAATTTGTATACTCTGTCTGGATAGTTTGGGTTTTCAAACCCTGGAGGTTGACAGACATATACCTCTTCTTCGATTGAACCATAGAGAAAAGCACTTTTTACATCCATTTGATAGACTTTGAAGTTCATGTAAGAAGCATAGGCTAGGAATAATCTGATTGCTTCTATCCTAGCCACAGGTGCAAAAACTTCTTCATAATCTATACCCTCTTCTTGAGTATACCCTTGAGCCACCAGCCTTGCTTTGTTCCTTATGACAATTCCTCTTTCATCTCTCTTGTTCCTGAAAATCCACTTTGTGCCAATTGCTCTGTGACCTTTAGGAAGGTCTACTAGATCCCATACATCTTGTAGTTTGAACTGCAACAGTTCTTCTTGCATTGCTTCTATCCAACTGGATTCTTTCATAGCATCATGTGCCTTTTTAGGCTCAAGCTGGGATAGAAAACAAGAAAGCACTGTATGCTGTTGATCTTGCATTTCTTGAAGCCTGCTTTGGTGTCTAGTCATCATAGGAGAGGATATATCTCCTATTACCAGCTGTGGAGGATGATTCTTTTGAACTCTGGTGTTATGACTAGGTTCTTCATTAAGTCCAGCCTCTAGATTACAGTCATTCAACTCAACTGAAGTATTTTCAGCAGCCACTTCTGATTCTTTATTTTCTTGAGTCTCCTCATCTCTACTTTCTTCTTCACTCTGACTTGGTCCAGTAGATGGTTCCTTTTCACAGTCTTCAAAGGAATTCACTGTGGGTATGGGAAAGATCACAGATTTAGATATACTTTCTTGAACCTGTGTAGTCCCTGATCCTCCACATCCTGAACCTGCATAATCATCACTACTGAAACCAAAGGAATTAGTTAGTGAATCAATGTCAAATAGCCACTGAGGACCAGACCCAATAGGATTTGGTGTGTTCTCATTGCATTTGACATTGTCCCTTTCTTCAATTATTCTAGAAGATGAGTTAAAAACTCTGTATGCCTTACTCTGAGATGAATACCCAACAAGAAATCCATCATCTGCTTTGCTATCGAACTTACCTAAGTGAGATTTGGTATTGAGAATTGTACAAGGACACCCAAAAGGTTTGAAGAAACCAATGAAAGGTTTTCTTTTATTTAAAAGCTCATATGGTGTCTTGTTCTTTGGCTTAACTACTAGAACTCTGTTTTGGACATAGCAGGCCGTGTTAACTGCTTCAGCCCAGAAGGTAATTGGCAGTTTTGAATCAGCCAACAGAGATCTAGCAGCCTCTATTAGTGTCCTATTTCTCCTTTCAGCAGCACCATTCTGTTGAGGAGTCCTAGGAGCACTATATTGTCTCTCAATGCCTTTTTCTTCACAAAAGGTGTTTAGATCAAGATTTTTGAATTCAGTCCCATTATCTGATCTAATGACTTTTACTTTTTGATTGGTTTGGTTTTCAATTCTTAGGATAAAGGATTTGATCAGTCCACTTGTCTCATCCTTAGTCCTGAGAAAATATACCCAGGTAAATTTAGAGTAATCATCAACAATAACCAAGCAGTAAGATTTCTTGCCTATACTCATAACATTTGTAGGACCAAACAGATCCATATGTAATAACTAGAGACAAGAACAAATTGAGTTTATCTCTTTGGTCTTATGAGAAGTTTTATGTTGTTTGCCTTTAAGGCAAGCAACACAATGATCATCACATGAAAAGACTTTAGATGGTAAACCTCTTACAAGGTTGTTTTTAACAAATTTGTTCATAGTCTTAAAATTCATGTGACACATCCTTCTGTGCCAAAGAGAGGATTCATCTACAGAAGCTTTGGAAACAAGACAATTTAGAGATGAATCACTATCCATATTGTCCATATCTAGACAGTAAACATTGTCCTTTCTTGGAGTTCTAAGTAGTATCATGCTTTCATCAACTACCTTGAACCCTGGAGCAGGGATCATACACTCAGTATTTGTAAATAATATACTATGTTGTTTGTCACATACCTGTGATACACTTAACAGGTTGTACTTCAATTGATCAACATAGTAGACATCCTCAAATGTCATCTTACCTTTGGTGACATTACCTTTTCCACTTATTTTTCCACCAGTAAGATTATCTCCAAATGCAACATGTCCTCCATTGATATGCTTGAAATCCTGAAGGCATGACATGTTGCCTGTCATGTGCCTAGAGCAACCACTATCAACATGCCATATGCTCTTTCCCTTGAGCTGTTGGTTGCCCTGCACATATGATAGATCAGTTAGTATGATGTAGGAACCCAAGCCAAAGTGGTCTTGGGTACCCCTTTCTCATCAAAATACTTGCATTCTTTCTTGACAAGATTTTTGAACTTTAACTCCTCATTCTTGGAGTACTTTGTCACAATAATAGGTTTGGAAACATTTGTGCTAGAAGCAGTACTGGTTTTAGAAGTACTAACTGCCTTAGCAGCACTTGCTTGCTTAGCAGTACTAACCTTGTTAGCAGTAGTAACTGTGTTAGCAGCAGTAACTGTGTTGGCAGTATTAACCTTTGAAGAGGTACTAACTGTATTAGCAGCATTAATGTTTTCAGCAGTACTAACACAGGTAGCAGCAGTAATACTTCCAGCAGCACTAACCCTGTCAGCAGTACTAACAGTTTTAGTGCTTTTAGGCACCCACATTTTAATACTTTCTTTTAAAATCTTTTTCTTCATGGGGCATTTCCTTTCACCATGTTTCTTTATCACATGTTTCTTTCCAGCCTTCCTATAACCAACAGATTTTTGCACAAATCTTTGAAAGGTCATCTGTTGATTAATAGGGTTAAAGAAGCAATATTTAGCCAAATGATTTAACTTGCCACATATGAAGCAAGGTTTTGGTCTATTGATTTTACTCAGATCAACTCCTTGCTTCTGAGCCCATTGATTATTCCAGTTTCTTTGATTTCCTCTTTTTAAACCAGAATTTAGGCTCTTGGCTTTACTGCAATCACACTTTTTACAAGATCCAGGATTCACAACCGTGGTTTGTTTGTAATGGACCTTGTTATCCTTTCCTTTGGTCTTCTCTATCTCCTTGGACTTGACCCAGATTTTCCCACATCCCTCATTGGTGATAATGTTGTTTTCTAATGGGATCTCTTTACTCACATCATTATCCCTATACTCACTGGCTTCTATCTCAATTAAATCCTTAATTACTACTTCATCCAAAGGATCTATCTTAAAGGCTTTCTCAGATAAGTCCTTTTTCTCCTTGGTTTCTAACAAGTCTGAAGTAGGAGAGATATAATTGTTGTTGTAAGGAGGAGGTGTATTGTTGTATCCAATACCAGGCTTCATCTTGTCATGAATCTGAGCCTTTAGAAGAGAATCCATTGCTTTTGAAGCATATGAAAACTTTTCTATGTCAAGTTTAACTTTAGACAGTTCCTCTTTCAGCCTATCACTCTCTTCTAGGGATTTATACAGTTTGGTCTCTAACTCATTCTTTTCCCACTTCCAATAGTTTGTGTCATAAGAGTGTTGAAGTTCATTAGCTTGAAAGCCTTTGATTTGCTCTTCAAATCTCTCTACTATTAACACGTAATCTCTTCTATCCTTTTCTAATCTTTTGAGGTCATCACACATACTTTGATTGTGATCCCTGTATCTTTTGACAGTGTCAACGCAAGATTTAGTGCAAAGATTAGAAATTACCTCAGAGGGGAGATCAGACACTTCTGCCATAAGAGCTTGATTCTAAATGGCTTCCTCAGCTTGATCACTCCAGTCAAATCCCATTCCTTGTTGAGAAACAAGGGCTTGAGCAGGATTCTTGTTCTGAGTGTAGCCTCCATTCTGAGCTTGTTGGTGGTTGTTGTTTGGAACAACACTCCTGCATTCTCTAGCAAAGTGTCCTTTCATGTGACACTTATAACATTCCACCTTGGTCTTGTCAAAACCAACTCCATCTTCTCTTCTTTGAGAGAAGTTATTCCTTCCTGTTCTTTTAATGAACTTCTTCACCCTCATGGATAACATGGCCATCTGCCATTTAATATCCATCTCCTCCATGTCATCAGGGTGAAGTTGATCCAGATCATCATTAATCAATGAATTGTTACTATGACTGGACAAAAAGGCTTCAAAGATAGTTTCAGTGCCTTTTTCTGAACTTACTCCACTGGCAGTACTAACTGCTTCAGGGATGGCAGTAGTATCAGTGGATGCTGAAAGAAGTGCAGCATTGTGGACATAACCAGTGGGCTTCTTCTTGATCTCTACCTCAGTTTCAAAAACTCTTAGATCATTGTATAGATCATCAAGTTCTTTCTTTTCCAGATTGTCACTCTGTCTATATGAGACAGTGTACATAGTCCATTCATCCCCAAGAGATCTGAGGAACTTTCTGTTTACAACATCTTGTTCCATCTTCACTTCTACAGTAGCCAGTTCACCAATGAGCTTGTTGAACCTATCAAAAGTTTGAGTCATAGACTCGTTCTTTGAGGAAGTAAAGTTCTCATCCTGCTGCTTTAGAACATCTCTTTGATTTCTTTTGATGCTCTTAGTTCCAGCAAATCTTTTTTCTAGAGCATTCCAAAGAATCTGAGCATCAGTGCAGTTGCAAAATTGATGCTGATATTCATTGGGGATGGCCAAGAGCAGAGTGCTCAAGGCCTTCATCTCTGTCTGTCTGATCTTCCTCTCACCATCTGTCTTTGGTGGAGGTCTTTTCCCATCTGGTCCTATCCTTCCAGCTTCAGAAGGACCATTCTCAATGATATCCCACATTGAGTAGTCAGTGAGAAGAATATATTGTCTGATTCTGATCTTCCACATGTCAAACTCGCTGGGTTTGAGCATTGGAACCTTAGAGACCAAAGTACTGCTTGATTCTGTAAGATTTTCCATGATGAATAGATGTTTCTGAGAGAGCTTGGCTTTGATACCACTTGTCAGGATCGAATTCTCAACAAGAATTAATTCTCAGAAACAATATCAAAGAAGTTTGCGGAATAACACTTTGATATTCAATGAAACAGTAAATCAACACAGTAAATATGAAGAACAAACTGTAAACTTGTATTGAATGCTTTGAAGTTACAAGATTACACAATCAACCTCAATATTGATGAACAGGCTCACCAATACGAATTCTACTTCTCTAGAATTAGGATCTATGCCTTGAGGTTGATTTCTCTCTTAAACTTAGAATTAATCCCCCTAAAACTATTTTGTATCTTTTATACATATACTAATCAAAAAGATAATTACAATAAAATAAACATATCTTCCATGTATATCTCTAAGCTTCCATGTATATCTTCATCATATAAGCAGTATTAATCTTCAGCAGCATTAATCTCCTCTAGCAGTATTAACTACTATGTAGCACTAACTACTAGCAGTACTAACTAGCTAAGCAGCACTAACTTTGTTCAAGCAACACTAACTTTGACTAGCAGTATTAATTCTATTAGCAGTAGTAATACTCAGCAGTATTAACCTTGAAGTCTTCTAGTAGTAGTAACTTTGAACCAGCAGCATTAACCATACTTAAGCTTTTCTTCAGTTCCCAACAGAAGGTGTTTAGATCAAAATTTTTAAACTCAGTCCCATTATCTGATCTAATGACTTTTACTTTTTGATTAGTTTCGTTTTCAATTCTTAGGATAAAGGATTTGATCAGTCCACTTGTCTCATCCTTAGTCCTTAGAAAATATACCCAGGTAAATCTAGAGTAATCATCAACAATAACCAAGCAGTAAGATTTCTTGCCTATACTCATAACATTTGTAGGACCAAACAGATCCATATGCAATAACTGGAGACAAGAAGAAATTGTATTTATGTCTTTGGTCTTATGAGAAGTTTTATGTTGTTTACCTTTAAGACAAGCAACACAATGATCATCACATGAAAAGACTTTAGATGGTAAACCTCTTACAAGGTTGTTTTTAAAAAGTTTGTTCATAGTCTTGAAGTTCTTGTGACACATCCTTCTGTGCCAAAGAGAGGATTCATCCACATAAGCTTTTGAAACAAGACAGTTCAGGGATGAATCACTATCAACATTGTCCATATCAAGACAATAAACATTGTCCTTTCTTGGAGTTCTAAGTAGTATCATGCTTTCATCAACTACTTTGAACCCTGGAGCATGGATCATACACTCTGTATTTGTAAATAATATGCTATGTTGTTTGTCACAAACCTGTGATACACTTAACAGGTTGTATTTCAATTGATCAACATAGTAGACATCCTCAAATGTCATCTTACCTTTGGTAACATTACCTTTTCCACTTATTTTACCACCAGTAAGATTATCTCCAAATGCAACATGTCCTCCATTGATATGCTTGAAATCCTGAAGGCATGACATGTTACCTGTCATGTGCCTAGAGCAACCACTATCAACATGCAATATGCTCTTTCCTTTGAGCTGTTGGTTGCCCTGCACATAATATAAATCAGTTAGTATGAAGTAGGAACCCAAGCCAAAGTGGTCTTGGGTACCCCTTTCTCATCAAAATACTTGCATTCTTTCTTGATAAGATTTTTAAACTTTGACTCCTCATTTTTGGAGTACTTTGTCACAATGATAGGCTTGGAAACACATTTGCCAGAAGCAGTACTTGTTTTAGAAGTACTAACAGCATGAGCAGTACTTGCATGCTCAGCAGTACTAACCTTGTTAGCAGTAGTAACTGTGTTAGCAGCATTAATATTTTCAGCAGTACTAACACTGTTAGCAGTAGTAACTGTGTTAGCAGCATGAATATTTTCAGCAGTACTAACACTGTTAGTGCTTCTAGGCACCCATATTAAAACACTTTCTTTTAAAACCTTATTTTTCATAGGGCCTTTGGTTTCAACAGATTTCTTTGGTTTCTTATAACCAACAGGTTTTTGCACAAATCTTTGAAAGTTCATCTGTTGGTTAATAGGGTTGAAGAAACAATACTTGGCCAAATGATTCAGCTTGCCACATATGAAACAAGGTTTTGGTCTATTGATTTTATTCAGATCAACTCCTTGTTTCTGAGCCCATTGATTATTCCAGTTTCTTTGGTTACCTCTTTTTATACCAGAATTTAGGCTCTTAGCTTTATTGCAAGCACACTGTTTACAAGATCCAGGATTCACAACCGTGGTTTGTTTGTAATGGACCTTGTTATCCTTTCTTTTGGTCTTCTCTATCTCCTTAGACTTGACCCAGATTTTCCCACATCCCTCATTGGTGATAATGTTGTTTTCTAATGGTATCTCTTTACTCACAGCATTATCCCTATTCTCACTGGCTTCTTTCTTAGTCAAATCCTTAACTACTACCTCATCCAAAGGATCTATCTTAAAAGCTTCCTCAGACAAGTCCTTTTTCTCCTTGGTCTCTAACAAGTCTGAAGTAGGAGAGATATAGTTGTTGTTGTAAGGAGGAGGTGTATTGTTGTATCCAATACCAGGCTTCATCTTATCATGAATCTGAGCCTTTAGAAGAGAATCCATTGCTTTTGAAGCATATGAAAACTTTTCTATGTCAAGCTTAACTTTAGATAGTTCCTCTTTCAGCCTATCATTCTTTTCTAAGGACTTAGACAGTTTGGTCTCTAATTCATTCTTTTCCCACTTCCAATAGTTTGTGTCATAAGAGTGTTGAAGTTTATTAGCTTTAAATCCTTTGATTTGCTCTTCAAATCTCTCTACTATCAACACATAGTCTCTTCTGTCCTTTTCTAATCTTTTGAGGTCATCACACATGCTTTGGTTCTGATCCCTGTACCTTTTGACAGTGTCTGTGCAAGATTGAGTGCAAAGATTAGAAATTACCTCAGAGGGGAGATCAGACACTTCTGCCATAAGAGCTTGATTCTGAATGGCTTCCTCAGCTTGATCACTCCAGTCAAACCCCATTCCTTGTTGAGAAACAAGGACTTGAGCAGGGTTCTTGTTTTGATTGTAGCCTCCACTCTGAGCTTGTTGATGGTTGTTGTTTGGAACACCACTTCTGCATTCTCTAGCAAAGTGTCCCTTCATGTGGCACTTATAACATTCCACCTTTGTCTTGTCAAACCCAGCTCCATCTTCTCTTCTTTGAGAGAAGTTGTTCCTCCCTGTTCTTTTGATAAACTTCTTCACCCTCATAGATAACATAGTCATCTGCCATTTAATGTCCATCTCCTCCAGGTCATCAGGGTGAAGTTGATCCAGATCATCATTAATCAATGAATTGTTGCTGTGACTGGACAAAAAGGCTTCAAAGATAGTTTCAGTGCCTTTTTCTGAATTCACTCCACTGGCAGTACTAACTGCTTCAGGGTTGACAGTAGTATCAGTAGATGCTGATAGAAGTGCAGTATTGTGGATATAACCAGTGGGCTTCTTCTTGGTTTCTACCTCAGTTTCAAAAACTCTTAGATCATTATATAGATCATCAAGTTCCTTCTCTTCCAGATTGTCACTCTGCCTATATGAGACAGTGTACATAGTCCATTCATCCCCAAGAGATCTGAGAAACTTTCTGTTGATATCATCTTGCTCCATCTTTACTCCTACAGTAGCCAGTTCACCAATGAGCTTGTTGAACCTATCAAAAGTTTGAGTCATAGACTCATTCTTTGAAGAAGTGAAGTTCTCATACTGCTGCTTTAGAACATCTCTTTGATTTCTTTTGATGCTTTTAGTTCCAGCAAATCTTTTCTCTAGAGCATTCCAGAGAATCTGAGCATCAGTGTAGTTGCAAAATTGATGCTGATATTCATTGGGGATAGCCAAGAGCAGAGTGCTCAAGACCTTCATCTCTGTCTGTCTGATCTTCCTCTCACCATCTGTCTTTGGTGGAGGTCTTTTCCCATCTGGTCCAATCTTTCCTGCTTCAGAAGGACCATTCTCAATGATATCCCACATTGAGTAGTCAGTGAGAAGAATGTATTGTCTAATTATGATCTTCCACATGTCAAACTCACTGGGTTTGAGCATTGGAACCTTAGAGACCAGAGTGCTGTTTGATTCTGCAAAATTTTCGATGATGAATGAATAGATGTTTCTGAGAGAACAGGCTCTGATACCACTTGTCAGGATCAAATTTCTTAACAAGAATAAAGTCTCAGAAACAATATCAAAGAAGTTGCGGAATAACACTTTGATATTCAATGTAACAGTAATCAAAACAGTATATGATCAACAACTTGTAAACTTGTATTAAATTATCAAATCACAAGATTACACACTCAACCTCAATCTTAAAGAACAAGCTCTTTCAAGACGAATTCTACTTCTCTAGAATTAGGATCTATGCCTTGAGGTTGATTTTCTCTAAAACTTAGAATGAATGATTATCTGTATTTTTATATTCTATCAAATCTATACATATACTGAATAAAAGATAATTACAATAAATAAAATATCTTAAGTATATCTTCCATCATTATCTTCAATCCTTCCATGAATATCTTGATTCTTTACAGCTGTCATCCTTTCCATCTGAATCTTCAATTCATAAGCAGTACTAATCATAAGCAGCACTAACCACTAGCAATACTAACCACTAGCAATACTAACTAGTTAAGCAATACTAACTTTGTTCAAGCAGCACTAACTTTGACTATCGGTATTAATTCTACTAGCAGTAGTAATACTCAGCAGTATTAACTTTAAAGTCTTCTAGCAGTAGTAAATCTGAACTAGCAGCATTAACCATACTTAAGCTTTTCTTCAGTTCCCAACATTTGAGCATCGGTATCATCAAAACTTTCACCAAGAAATGTCCTTGCCCATTCTGATCTGTCCTAGAGCCTCTTATTCATGGATCCGTAACCATGTATTCATCCAGATCTTTGCAAATCTAGACAAAATATTTGTGTAACACCTGAATCAACAAATGAATCAGTTAATATGCCTGTCAGTAACACAAAGTGACTATGTGTAACAAATACACATTGGAAAGGAGCTTTTTGATGTTCACTCCCCCAGGGCTTCCATTCAATCATCGAAACACCACAAAGGTAATTTCTATGAACGTTATAACAAAGAAACAAATTCCTTGTGTGTTCATGCTTGTGATGGAAAGAATTAAGCACTTGACGATTGCTTGAAGGCTCAAAAATTGTGTAAACCACTGAGACAACAGTAGATAAACACAGACTCAATGTGCATGATTGAAGTGCGAAGGTGGGGCAGATTTCCTTCTTTTGCAATATCCAGATTTTCCAAATGAAAACCATATAGATAATGTGCTGCGTCCCCAAAAAAATATGAAACGTTTTCTTTTTAAGAAGAAAAAATGAGTAGCTAGTGGGGTTTTATCAAGAGTTGGTATGGGCTAGTTGCCTGTTTCAATAATAACCACCAATAATTGTGAAACATTAGTAATGTGGTTGCCCGACTCAGAAAGTAGTTGGTGCAGAGTTTGATATTCTTTAACTCTGTTTTCTCACCCTCTTTCTTCTTAATCAATGAGCTCACATCTAACCAAACTCTCTTTTCCATTTTACCTCAACGCACAACCCACACTCATTTCTTTTTGACTCCTCACACTCAATCACTAAGGATTAAATTCTTGGGAAGAAATCACTGGTTAACGTGATTCCATACAAGTTCATTTAAGTCCTATCACAATGATCCTGTATTTTCCTAGATAACATGTGTTGCTCAAATGATTTAACTTTATTAGTTAAAGCTCAAAAATACATGTCAGATAAATATATGCTCACACGTTATAATCATGAAAATTTGAGCATTTGAAACATTGAAGTATTTCAAACAAGTAAATTGAATGAATGAACATGAATACAAGAGACTTGTTTGAAAATCTGACATTGTATGAAATGATCAAATAAAAATGATATAGCAATTAGGCTTATGGTCAAGAATAATGGATATTGTCTATATGAACCAAAATCTAGACATTCTTGAATGAAACGCTTCGAAATGAAATTACACTCAAAATTCTTTGAAGTACAAGCGGGGTTGTCTTACCATCGAAAAAATATGTTTCAAATTTGAGACATCGTAAGAACGTTTTGAACAATAATTCAAACCGGTGTGTGTGAATACTTGAAAGTATATGGAAAAGACAATACACAAGTATTTATCTTTGGAAACACACGGTTTGTAATCATGTAAGCACAAGTAAATTTTGAAAACATTTAAAATCACACTTCCAATTCATGAAAATCTTGAAAGAATCGGGAAGTGGTTTGAACATTTAAGAACATGTTTTATTATGATTGAAAGTTGTCCTTCTTTCAACCATTTATGAGATTAAGAATAGAAATAAACCTTTTCGTTCAGTCTTAAATCTAATGAAGTCAGCTGAAGTCATAAAAATGTGATCTTGATAGCTTCTCTCAATCTGCACAAGTCTCAAAGTCATGTCAAAGCAACTTTATTCACAACTTTATTCAAAATTAAAAGAAATAAAGAAGTAAAACAATTAAAATACGTGTTCTGATCTGAAATAATCAGAAATCATCATTCTTTACTCCCCCTGAATTGTAGATCTACAACTCCATTTGAATTGTAGTTCATCATATCTTCCGAATACATATTTCCAGAAAAAATTATGTACTCCCCCTTGAAGGTTGATTTCCTCTTCTGAGTATCTGAGTACACTCTCATATCAGCCCGAGAGTAGCTTTTTTTTCATCATTGAAGAGCGAGTCCTAAACTATTGTGTTTAGAAGTCAAACTCCGTTGAAGTACGGGTTCTAAGCTGATTTTCATAGAAGCCTAAGTTCTCTTACTCCCCTTAACTTGTGGTGCCTGCAACACAGAATTAGTCTTTGGCTTTGGTACCCACTTGTATTTGGGTCCATGAATGTTAGTTGCAGTGCTTATGGGAGTAACAGAATAAGAACCATACCAGAAATGATCACTTGTTTTATGAACAAAATCATATGTATTACAGTAAGAACAATACCTCTTTTTAGATAATCTGATCATTTGATCTCTCGAGTAAGCGAGATCAGGTTTACCTTTTAGCACTTTGTTCTTCTTGGTTGTTGATGCATTTACACATGATTTGTTACTTGTCTTATCTTCCTTCTTTACTTTCTTTTCTTTCTTCTTCTCATCATTCTTCTTATCTTCAACTAGTTTTACTATTCATACCAGCTTTTCTTCAATATATTCCCTTCTTCTCCTTCTTCTATATGTATCTGAACCATCTACATTTTCATCAAAGAAAATGTTAGTTCTACGAATCTGATCATATGATTTAACTGACCTTTTTGTTGAAACAGTTTTCTTATGTGAGCTTGCAGCTGTCTTGAACGAACATTTAGAATCAACTGAAATTATCTCGAGGTATGTGAATTTGTGACTCTGGAGTCGTGTGCTCAGTCACCACCACCTTGGAAATGATATCTTCAAGCTCTTTTACCTTTGAAGCGAAACTGTCTCTTTCTTTGACAAGAAGGTCAATCTTCGTCTCAAATTCAGACTTCGTTTTCTTCTCTTTAAGCACACTTTCAGATAGCTCAGATAGCTTCTCAGTAAGCTTCTTAATCTCCACCTCAAAAATATTCCTTTCTTCCCCAAAACCATTTTCAACATTCTTTCTTCCATAAGATATTTCTTTGATTATCCTCCTTGCCACACTACTTGCCCAATCTCAAAACGAACCTACCCAAGATGCCGATCTACTTTCCTTACTCCGTACTCAAGCATCTACACCTACACCACCCTCCCAACCCACAATATCTCCAGAAGCCTTCCAGCAACAACAAGCCCTCCTTCAGTCTTTGCAGCAAACCGTAGCTGTATTGACTGAACAACTATCATCCGTGGAAGACACCTGCCGAAGCCAGGCAGAGAGGCTCAAGCGCCGACATGATGATCAGGATGATCCTGATCACCGTGAGGGGGAGAAGCGCCAAAGATTATCCGAGCTGGAGACACACTCAGTGGGTACAATTCAAGTGGAAACGGAAAAGGCTTCGGGTTCTGGTACTCAACCGGAAGGGCAAGGACAGGCACAGGAGCAGTCGATGGATTTAGTGCTATACGATATTCCAATGGTTGAAAATCCTGAGGAACAAGATGGAGGTTCACCGATAGATCCTGAAAACTGGGCTTTGATCGTCGATCCATATGAGGTTTCAGACCCGACAGAAGAACAGGCCAACACCGAAAGAGCACTGGTAGTCCTTCGAGCTGATATTGATGAGCTTATCAATTCTGAAGATTATCAGCCAGTCATACAACCTTCTGTCGAGGTTCCGCTTTTGACTTACATAGCTGCAGATCAACCTGATCTTCCTCAACCTGATCTTCCTCAGCCAGATATTCCTGTTAGATCTCCTCCTGCATCACCAGTTTTCAGAACAGATAGTACTCCTCCAGCTAAGCCATCCAAGTGGGAAAGAGTTAGAATTAAAGTTCCATTTCTAGAAGAAATCCAGAAGAAGATATTTGCCCATTGGATTCGTGAATATGATGAAGTCGTGGTTCATGGTCTACAGTCGATGAAAAGCAAGGAAAAGTAGCGTGAGATCATATTTTTGTATAACTACTTTAAAGACAGGTACAGAAAGACAAAGCTCCGAATTACATCTGTCGATCAGGTTCACGCTTGTTTCTTCATGGGCGAAAAGTATTCATACTTTGTGGTAACTCGAGAAGATGGTGAGAAGTGGAATTTTTCTGAAGCTGATTTTCCACGTCTTGAACCACAAGATCTGCTATTTCTGCTTAGAGACTTTAAGACCAGAACTATCAGACCAGGGGAAATTACATATGCACTCGAAACTGTTAAGAGATACATGAGGTGTGCAATGAAGCTTGCATCGGTAGAAGACTTTCAGATTGGGTTAGAAAGCAACCAACCGAAGATCAATCTGCTTAAACCTGATTTGAGGATTCCTTCTGATGCCCAAAATGTACCAGCCTTCACAGTTCTAAAGTTTCCAGAATTAGGCATGACATACGCGAACAACAAAGGCGATATGCATTTTATCCGTTTTAGTCAGATTGCCAGATTCTGCGATGGTACTTTGATGTTGCTTAAAGACAAGTTGAAGCGTGCTATTGATCAAGATGAAAAAGGGGTTCAACAATTGGATCCGCAATACAAGGAACTTGTTCTTCAAGTACTGGGTGTTATCATTGATCGGCTGGAGTACAGAACTCAAATGCGATACTTCGAGATCAGTTTTGGGTTTCGAAAGACATATGATCCAAACTGGCGTGACTTCGAACTTCTATTTAAAGGGGGAGATTGTTAGGGTGTTTTATATGTTAAATAGAAGTTCAGGGTGAATTATTGTAATTATTCTAAAGTTGTTTTATAAGTTGGGCCTAAAAGCCCATAAGCCCATTAAACTTGTAAGCCTAAGTATATAAAGGCATTATTAGTTCATTATTTAGTTTACTCTCATTATTCATATTTCTCTAGTCAATAGCTTTACATTTACTCATAAGATATTCTCTCTGTAAACCTAAACCCTTTCTTGAATATTAATCATATGACTAGAGGTTGTGGCTATATTATTGTTCTTCATTGTTGATTACTTTTGTTCGTGATTGCACTGTACTGGGATCTACAATTGGTATCAGAGCAAAGAGACTGAAGGTTTGATCCAAAAAGGTTTGTCTAAAACCCTTTAATCGATTATCGTGTTCATTGTGTTTATCTGCAGTAATATTGATCTGTGTTTTAAGTTAAGTCGATAGCGTTCTTAAATCTTCTTAATTGTTTCTGAATTAAATTGATTTTTTCTGGAAAAACAGTAGTCAATCGATTTGTTTTCTTGAAAATAAATTTTTTTTTTGGTCTGAGTTTTCTGGCTTGAAGTATCGATCGATCTGTGTCTTGAAAAATAAATTTTTTATCGGTATGTGGTTTCTGGTTTGTTTATCAATCTGCATATCGATTGAAATTGTTGCTTGTCGATTGAATTTCTGGGTTGATTGATTTGTTTCTGGGTCGATTTTTCTTGAGATTCATCGAATTTATCGGTCTTATCTGTTAATCGTATTATCGGTTATCGGTTCTGTGGTTATCTGTTATCGACCGGACCTATCGACCGGTACCCAGCGTGATCGGTACAGTATTGACCGGTATAGTGTTTAACCGGTACATTGCTTGACCGGTAACGAGTCTTGACCGGTACCCTGCTTGACCGGTAACTAGTCTCGACCGGTACCTTGTTTGACTGGTACAACCTTGTTCGACCGATACCTTGATTAGACCGGATCGCTTTGGCGACCGGTGATTTGTTGACCGGACTTGTGATTCGACCGGTACCCTGTTTGGACCGGTATATTTTGCGCCTGGTACTTTGAGCGACCGAAACCCCTCGACCGATACTCTAGTTGACCGATACTCAGCGGTCGACCGGTACTCTTTGAAGACCGATACCTCTGCTCGACCGGATCTCTGTTCGACCGGGACCCTGCTCGACCGGGTCCTTGTCCTATTTATTATACATTTTATTTTTGGATCATCCTGCTTGTCTTACGATCGTTACAGTGCATTTTATATTTTAAAGAGTTTAGATGAATTCGAGAGACGCCTTAGCTATCGGTTCAGATCAAAAACCCCCGGTGCTCAATCTGGGAGAATACCCTCAGTGGCATGATCGCTTCATTAACTTTATCGAAGCGAAATCAAACTACGAGGCGATACTCAAGTGTCTGAAAGAGGGCCACAAGACTGGCCAATGAAAGTCCTGCCTGGAAATCCTGATGAAGGTCAACCAGAACGCCGTGTTCGGAAAACTCTCGGTGAGTTTACCCCTCCAGAGAAGAGCATGTATGAGGCTGAAAATCATGCAAAGTCCTATCTTCTACAAAGTCTTCCCAACGACATATATGCCTGCATCGATAGTTACAAGGAGACAACAAAAGGTATGTGGGACCAGATTGAGAAAATGATGATGGGGAGCCACATAAACAATCAGCTAAAGGTGACAAATTACATCACCCGATATGATGGCTTCAAAGCTAGAAAAGGCGAGACGCTAACAGAAACCTATGAACGGTTCAACATGCTTTTGAACGATCTGCAGAAAAACAAGATCACGAAGACGAACACCGAGAACAACATCAAGTTCATGAACAATCTCCAGCCTGAATGGAAGCCGTTCTTCTCTCATATCCATCATACTCAAAACCTGGAGAAGCTTCTTCTACATAAACTTTATGAAATGCTGCTCTAGGATGAAGAGGAAGTTTTTGAATTGATGGGAAAGCAGAAAGCAGATGAAAAGCCGGTGGTTGATCTGTTAGCACTTGTATCAGATAAAAGAGGTAAATTTGTCAGTCGCGCGTCTGGAAAGGAGCCCGTGAAAAGTGATTCTGAACCCGAAGACCCTGACAGTGACTCATATCCCGAATACACTCAGATTAAAGAAGCGATGTTGTTCTTGACTCAAGCGTTTCAGAAGAGGAAGTTCTTCAACAAGTCTTCAAACAAGCAAAGATATTCCACTACTCCTCTCAATCGCCGTGATCATAAAGAGAAGTATGAAGGGAAGAGACGTGTTGAAGAAGAAAAAAAGACTGAGAAAAGACATGAAGAGAAAGCAAACGAGGAGCCGATCAAATGCTACAACTGTGGTCGGTTGGGTAACTTTGCCAAAGATTGTCGCAAGCAAGGCGTGCGCAATTCAGATTATGTTGGTCCCGATGGTGCTAAACAAGTTTGTAGAAGGGGGGGGGGTTGAATACAAACACAGAATTTAAAGTTTAATAAATTATTTATTGATAAATCAAAATACAATTTACAAGTTTGTTGCGGAATAAGATTAAGACAGACTCAATCTAAACAAACTTAAGAAACACTAAGATAATTACACAAGAAATTCAGAGAATGGGGGATTAGAGATATAGAAAACAAGGGTTTCTATATTGAGTTCAAGGATGAAGCACACCCTTAGATGAAGGGGTGAACTTCCTATTTATACCCTATGCATTAAATGCATGTCAGGATACTTTACACGTGGCGTTCACAGATTGGCTTTGATAGACTGACTTTTGGGAGACATGCTTTCGGCCGGGTCATGAACAGTGTATTTGACAGAGTTGTTGTACGAATGGTTGCAGAGACTTGTCCGTTCTGACACATCGTACTAGGTTGTGCAAGGATAGACAAAAGAAAACTTGAGGCATAAGCTTTGTGATCGTTTGATCGCTGAGTATCTCTAAGTTCAGAGATAAAGAGGTTCAGCTATCGCTGAAGCTTTTTCTCATGTTCCTTCGCGTATTAGTAGAGTTGTCTTTGCTTCACTGATATCCGCATCAGGTCACTAGTAGACTTCTCTTTGTTCAGCAGCTTCGTCTTTGATTCAGCTATGAACATATGTTGACGCGAGACTTGTCTTCAGGGATTACGTTGGCTGTTTACTTTAGGAACTATCAGTGATAACTGAACAGACTCAGTTTGATCACTGATAGTGAAACACTAATACATAGAAATGTTTATAAGAAAGACTATCAGCGATAACTGAACAGACTCAGTCTGATCGCTGATGGTGAAACACTAATACATACTAAAACGTAATTTTTACTAAGTATAGAAGAGGTTCGTTATCAAATCACTGAGAGAGTTTGGATCAACAATCTCCCCCTATTTGATAATGACAAAGTAACTGAAGAAAATTACTTTATGATTCAAAATGATGGAATAATCAGGACTCATAACATACATGTCCCAATTACTATTTTGAGGGATCTTTTACAGCACTGATGAAGTTAAGTACTTTACTGAAATTTCATTAATTCAGGAATAGAATTACAAGGAATGAAAAATACAAGTAAATTACTAACTACTGTAAGTACAACTAATAGATTACAGAAGAGAAAACTAATCTATCAGCTATAAGAAGATTTAGGAGGATTTATCATATACTCAGGTATTTCTTCTCCTTTCTCTCTTCGTTCCAAGGATTCTTGGCTGATAATTTCTTTGATTTTCTCAGCAGCAGGGAAGAAGTCACACCATAAGCATAAGAGATCCTTGAGATGATTCAGAGGACAGATAGGAATCTCAGAGACTCTTTGACATCTGAGTTCCTCATCATCATCTCTGAAGAATATTCCATAAGGATAGTCAATTACTTGACCAACTTGGAAAGGACCACCAGGAGGCAGAGATAAATCCAGAACTGAAAGATCAGGAGGAGGACTAAACCGTGCATCTCTTGAAAATTTGATAGAAGTTTCATTCCTGATGATTGCGACGTCTTCAGAGGAGGAGGGCTCGATTCTTCTCTTGAGTTTCTTGGGATTGGGAGGGATAGGAGATGGCAGATTCAGTACAGAAGTGACTCTGTTGATGAGAGCTTTAAGAAGTCCTTCAACGTAGCCTCTGTGTGTAGATTTCGATTTCTTCAGCGCATCCCAGAATTCTATCCACTCTGTAAACCCGAAACCTTCAAGTTTGGAAACGTACATAGCTTTCTGAGTTCCATCCTCTCTGGTAATCTCCATGGTCACTGAGAGTTGATCCTTCTTCTTGCGACCAGAGATAGTCACGGCTGTTATTGGAAGAAGATCAGAGCGATAATCCATCTTCTGTTTGCACCATTCGATGGACTTATCGTTGATCTCTTGTTCTTTGGAGCGTTCCTCTTCAATTTCTTTCAGCAGTGCAGCTTGAACTTCCACAGGCTTTCTTTTCAGCTTCTTGTCCTTGACTTGAGAAGATTGAATCTTTAAAGCGAGTTGGGCATCTCGTCTGCATTCAGCGATCAGTTTTTCAGCTTTGGCAGATTCTTCTCGTTCAGCTTCAGTGAGGAAGTCGAGCTCTGAGAAGGATGTTTGAAGAGGGATTTTCAGCCGTTGACTTTCTAGTTGAGCGATCATTTCAACTCTTTTCTTCATCACTTTCTCTGACCATTGAGATGGTTGAGAAGGCCTTCCTGGCTGGACCAGGGAATCTTCTTCTTCTTCTTCATCAATCTCAGCGATAGAGATTGGGATTATTTCTTCAGCGATAGCAGCTGGAATTATTTGTAGTTCAGAACCCTTAAGCAGGGGTGAGAACTGTCTGGATAGAAAATGAAGGAAAGAAGGGATAAGTGTATATTTTTAGAAAAAGAGAGAGAAAGGCTAGAAGGAAATAGGGGTTTGGAAAGAGTAGAAAAGTGGTACAATTGAAAGACATACCTGAGAAGGATGCTCCCCCTCAGATTGTGATCCAGTCCTCAAGCATTCTTCAGCGATTGGTTGCTTGTCTTTGCTCTGCGAAGGAGCGCTTGAAGATGTATCACCTCTCACCCCTGCTTTGACAACCTCTTGCGAAGTTGTCCCTGATGCTACGTTCGGCTTGGAGAACCACATAGATTGGTCTTCTTCATCGTCGTCGTCATCATTGGAGGGTTGATCCTTTTCTTGATCAACAAGATCTAGATCATCTTCCTCTTCATCGTCTTCTTCCTCATCATCTTCAAAGAGGAGAGAATGGATAGAAGAAGGTTCTTTCGCCTTCTCCCCCTCTTTGTCATTATCAACGATAGGGGGTTGGGCAGCTGCTGGAGTAGCTGTTGAAGCTTTCAGCACTTGAACGTCAGCGTCCAGATGCGTGACCCGTTCTTCAACTGCAGGGATGTCGCATGTGGCATCATGGATGAATTCCACAGCGATGTTGAGATTTGTCCGATCATCTTCAGTGAAGGAGGGGGGGAGCGCTGGAGCTGTTTCAGATACCTTTTGGAGAAGTTGCTGAAGAAGGGACGTGCAGAGATCAACCTTAGAAGAGAGATCTCGAACTTCAGTGGTAAGAGACTCAAATCGCCCCTGAAAGAGTTGATAGGACTCTCTGAGTTGGACGACTTGTTCTTCCACAGCTGAAAGTTTGGAGTTCTCAGATTTGGATGAGCAGGTGGCTGTCAACCTTTTCAGCTACTCACCAGCCTGATTTACGGCGCTGGTGGTGTTGTTGATGGTGTTGGTGAGAGCGTCCACCTTTTCTCCTAGACTGTTGACATGCGTGTCAACAGACGCCAAACTAGGACCTGAAAATGATATCAGTTCAGATATGGGCTTATTTGGAGAGGTGGGAAAAGAAGTGTTTAGGATAATAGGTTTACCTGACGTATCAAACATTTTGTAGAACTGCAAAGATTCCTCAAACGTTTGATGTTCAGGTCCTATAGGTAGAGAGGTAGCGGGTTCAGAGACCAAAGAAGGAGAGAGAAGATTTATGGGGATAGAAGTAGGGTTGGGGTTAATCTCAGCGAATGAGATAGTAGGTGGGGTCACTGATGATGTGACAGCGATTGAAATCGCTGACACGGCAGGTTGAGTGACTTCTGGAGTTGTGGAGGAAAGACCCACAAAAGCATCTAAGGTAGCTTGTTGAGAAGCTCCCTCAGGTATAGTACTAGAGGTGTACTTTCCTTAGTCTTTTTGGCCTTCTTAGAAGGACCAATCGGACCAGCTGATGGTCGTTTGGAAGTAGTGGTAGCGACAGGGATAGCAGACGAAGGAACCGTCTGCGTGGTCGCTGAAAAAGAAGAAGAATGGAGAGAGAGACGAGAACGAAGGAGAGAGATACTTACCTCGTTGGCGAGTGGCTTTACCTCCAGTGATCGTTGACCTATCCTGGCAAAAGTGCCATCAACTTTGGTGGGATAGGTGTTGGGATAGAGGAACTTGATGTACGTACATATGAAACGTACGTACGAGATCTTGGGATCTCGTTCAGGCTTCTCTAATCTCGACCTCAGGTCTTCAAAGATGGCAGTGGCGTAGTCAAAGTTTTGACCAACGATAACTGAGTTGGACATTTGCAGTTGTGTTTTGCTGGCTTGATCCAGCGAACCACTCTTCCCGCTCATGCACTGAATTATGTGCGAGAAGATGAAGTTCAGTTGTGAAGGCATCTGAGCTTTGAGAATCTTGGTGAGCTTTTTGTTGGGAATAGAAGATCTCGGTTTGTTTTCCCAACAATAACCCATTGCATCCAGAAAGGATATCAGCTCAGCATCAGTGGGGAGTGCGTCGAACCCACTCTTTGGTTTGTCAGGGAATCTCAAAGATTTCCTGAGGCTAAGAGCGGTCATGCTCCCTGGCCCCAAATCCGTGCTGAAGGAGATAGCAGGGACTCGTTCACCCTTTTTGTTGGTGAGTTCAGTTGCATCAGCAGTGATCCAGAACTGCTGGAGTAGAGTCTTTGAAGGCTTAGGATCCACAGTGATCGCGTAAGTTATGCATGATTGTTTGAGAAATTCAGCAGCTTCCACCAGATGTGGGTATTAGTCAGCTTTAAAGTCGAGTCTTCCCAAGTGATTACATTTGGTAATCTCAACTTCAGTGATAGCGAATCGTACATGCTTGGAAGCAACGATCGAAGATTGTGCCATTTCTGTTATGGAAAGAGGCATAATAGAAGAAATGATTATGATTAAAAAATAATATGATTACCAGTTTCTCTAGATGAGGGGAAACTGGAAAAATATCAAGTTATTTTTAGGAAGAGAAAAATAGTGTTCTGGGTAGAAAGAATGAAGAACACTTTTAAAAAAACATAAAATCAGAAAGAATGATTTTTAGTTCTAAACAAAAAAAAATTATAAAATCCATGAAGAACAAGAACGAGTAGGATTTTAAAAAATAGAAAGCATACAAACAATGCACATAAACATGAAATAAACCTGTTTATATTGAAGAAGAAGAGTTGCAGATTCAATATTCTAGGTTTACTTGCTTGAGTGTTCTTGAGAGAGTGTTTCTTGCTATGAAAGTTTTGAAAGCGTAAACCGTATAAAGGAGAGAAGAATTCCTTTTATACAAAGAGATAGAGGAGAGAGAAAGAATGAAGCGGGGAAAAAAAATAATCATGACATTGACACGTTCCACAAAGTTGATTGGATAGAAGAGCAACGGACGAACGTGTCAGAAAAGGCGTGTCGTGGATTATCCGCTCAAATGACGTCATGGGATAGAGACGTTTCAATTTTCCGTTCTGAAATTATCACTGAAGAAAAATCAGCGATAGAATTTTCCTTTTTGAAAGTATCCCTGATCAAAAGATAGGGATAGATTTTCTTTTAAAAGGATCACTGAATATAAATATCAGTGATAAATTTAATTTCAAAAAAGCTTTTAATCATATGAAGAAAGATTCAGTGATTAAGATTTATATTTTTAAAAAATATCTCAACTGAATGAATATTCAGTTGTAGGGATTGATAAATCATACCTGAGAGTCAGAATATATATCAGAGAATGATGAAAGGGAACTTTTGATTACTGACACAATGCATGAATGCTGAAGAATTATTCTTCAAGATTCAGCATTCCAAGCTCACTGATGAGGAAGTTGAACCTTGTCTCATCAAGAGGTTTGGTGAATATATCAGCAAGCTGAAAGTTAGTAGGGATAAACTGAAGTTCAATATCACCATTCATCACATGATCTCTGATAAAGTGATATCTGATCTCTATGTGTTTTGTCTTTGAATGTAGCACAGGATTATTTGCTATAGCGATAGCACTAGTGCTGTCGCAATAGATAGGAATTTTTGACAGCTGAAGGTCATAATCTAATAGTTAATTTTTCATCCATAGGATTTGAGAACAACAGCTTCCAGCGGCTACGTATTCAGCTTCAGCTGTGGAAGTGGACACAGAATTTTCCTTCTTGCTTGTCCAACTTACCAGCTTTCCTCCCAAGAGTTGACATCCACCAGTGGTACTCTTTCTGTCAAGTTTACATCCTGCAAAATCACTATCAGAATAACCAGTTAGATCGAACCCTGAGTCTTTGGGATACCAAAGACCGAGGTTAGGAGTTCCCTTCATATATCTGAAAATTCGCTTTACAGTGATCAGATGGGATTCCTTGGGTTCAGATTGATAGCGTGCACATAAACAAGTAGAGTACATGATGTCAGGTCGGCTTGCTGTGAGATACAACAGAGAGCCTATCATACCTCTGTAGGCAGTGACATTAACAGGTTTTCCAGAAGGATCTTTGTTAAGTGTCAGGGGTGGTGCCATAGGAGTTTTCATAGCCGAAGTTTGAGTGAGATCAAACTTCTTCAGCATATCTTTAACATATTTACCTTGGCTAATAAAAGTACCTTTGTCAGATTGTTTAATCTGAAGACCAAGAAAATATGTCAGCTCACCCATCATACTCATTTTATATTCTTTCTTCATTCTTTCAGCGAAGCGAGTACACAGAGATGGGTTAGTAGAACCAAATATTATGTCATCGACATATATTTGTACAAGAATTATATGACCTTTTATCTTTCTGAAAAATAACGTATTATCAATCTTGCCGCATTCAAAATTTTCAGAGATAAGAAAAGATGAGAGAGTGTCATACCAAGCACGAGGGGCTTGTTTTAGACCATAGAGAGCTTTATCCAATTTATAAACATAATTTGGATGCTTAGGGTCATAGAACCCTGGTGGTTGTTCTACATAGACTTCTTCATTCAGCTTTCCATTTAGAAACGCTGATTTTACGTCCATTTGATACACGATGAAGTCTTTATAGACTGCATAAGCTAAGAATAGTCGAATTGCTTCGAGCCTGGCCACAGGGGCAAAGGTTTCATCATAGTCTATGCCTTCCTCTTGTCTGTATCCCTGAGCAATAAGTCGAGCCTTGTTGCGGGTTACAGTTCCATGTTCATCTAACTTGTTTCTAAACACCCATTTGGTGCCTATTACAGTTTTATCAGATGGTCTAGGAATAAGATTCCAAACTTTGTTTCGAGAAAATTCAGTCACCTCTTCTTGCATAGCGCTGACCCAGTTTGGATCTCTGAGGGCATCATCAGTGTTCTTTGGTTCTATTAAAGAGAGAAAGTTTACAAAGAGACAGATATTACCTGAGCTTCGTCGTGTCTGAATACCTGCATCTGGATCACCAAGAATTTGATCTATTGGGTTATCTTTGGTCCATCGCTGAGCAGGAGCATTATTGCTTAACTCAGAGGTTGGATCAACAATTTGAATGTTTATTGATGATGACGATTGAGGTTCATCAGCGATTAACTGTTGAGTAGATTCACTGGAGAGTTTTTCAGACGAAGGCAGATTTGATGGTAGGAGTGTGTTTAGAGGTTCAGCTGAAACCCATGAGTTGGATTCAGCGGTAGGATGTATAATGTTTGAATCATCATCAGCGACTAGAGGATCTGAATGCTGATGGTTAGAGAAGAAAGGTTCAGTTTCTTTGTAGTGAGAAAGCATCCAAGCATTTAACTCTTCATTGTCAGCGATTGGTTTGGAGTTCGCTGAGCGAGTTTCATCAAAAGTGACGTGAATTGTTTCTTCTACGGTTTGTCTTCTCTTGTTGAAGACTCTGTAGGCTTTGGAGATGGAGGAATATCCTAGAAATATTCCATCATCAGCTTTTGGGTCGAACTTTCCAAGTTGATCTCTGTTGTTTAAGATAAAGCACTGACAACCAAAGATATGAAGAAAGCTGATAGAAGGCTTCCTTCCAACAAAAAGTTCATAAGCTGTCTTCCCAAATCGCTTTCTTATCAGCGATCTGTTTTGAGTAAAACATGCAGTGTTTACAGCTTCAGCCCAAAATTGAGTAGGGAGATGAGAATCGCTGAGCATTGATCTAGCAGCTTCTATGATTGTTCTGTCTCTTCTTTCAGCGACTCCGTTTTGCTGAGGTGTTCTTACTGAAGAGAAGTTGTGAGAGATTCCCTTGTTCTCAAAGAAATTGTTCAGGGAACTATTTTTGAATTCAGTTCCATGATCACTTCTTATTGAACGAACAGTAAGATTGTTCAGCACTTCCATCTTTTTCACAAAAGATATTAGTTCTTCTGGAGTATCACTCTTACAGCGAAGAAAGATAACCCAGGTGTAGCGAGAATATTCATCTACAATGACAAGTGTATATTTCTTTCCAGCTATTGATTGGATGTTGACAGGGCCAAACAGATCCATATGCAAGAGCTGAAGAGGACTTGTTACTGAGGAAACTTGTTTCGACTTGAAACTTGCTTTTTTTTGTTTTCCTTTTTCACATGCTGAGCAGAGAGATTCTTTAGCATATGAGTGCTGAGGAAGACCAGAAACTAGTTCCTTAGATGAGAGAGAATTCAGGGTTTTGAAATTTAGATGAGAGAGCCTTTTATGCCATAGCCAGTTGACATCAGAAGAGGCTTTAGATAGAAAACATAAGTTTTCAGTGATAGTAGAGTCCATATCTATTACATAGACATTTTCTCTGCGATGACCACTGAGAGCAAGTTTTCCTTTCTCATTTAACACTGAACATGCTTTCTTAGTAAAGCGTACTTCATAGTCTTTATCACATAGCTGACTGATGCTTAGAAGATTATGCTTCAGTCCATCTACATAAGCGACTCTTCGAAAGGTAGTTGTCCCATTGCTGAGGACACCAAACCCTCGGGTAAATCCTTTACCATTTCCACCAAAGGTCACAGAGGGACCTTTTTCTTCCTTGTATTCAGTGAGCAGGTCTCTTTGTCCAGTCATATGACGAGAACATCCACTATCAAGATACCAGATGCCCTTTGATCCCTGTACACATAAGGAAGATTAAGCGTTGTTTGGTACCCACTTTTCAATGGGTCCTTCAGAGTTAGTGGATAAGGTAAGTTCAGTAGTATTCTCAGTTGATGAAGATTCAGATTCAGTGGTAATCTTCACTTTGGTTAATTTCTTAACCTTAGTGGTATTTTTCACCTTGGTTGATTTTTCAGCCTTGGTGACCTTAGCTTTAGAGACATTTTTCTTCACTTTAGCTATTTTATCAGCTTCAGTGGCAGTTGGACATTTACTTGCAATATGATCAGTAAAACCACAGTGATAACATTTTCTATATCTGAAAATGGTTTTAGGACCAGAAGAAGAAAATTTTGCAAGTTTAAGATGAGCAGGGCCAGGTCCAAGAAGACTTTTCTCTTGAGATCTGGGAGGAATTTTCATTTCTTCATATCTCGAGGTTTTAAGATCGATTTTCAGCTTTGGAGGACAGAGATCAAAGATTTCTATCACAGAGCTAGAGGATTGCTTAGCTGAAGGTTTAGAAGGAACTTTCAGCTTTGCTTTCCTGGTTGCCTTCTGAGGGAGGAGAATGGACTTTCCTTTATCCGTAGACTTAGTGTCTTTGGATTTTTCCTCAGGGATGGGATTTGAAGAAGAACAGGGATAGAATTGATTGTAAGAAGTGTCAAAGAAGGAGGTGACAAAGGTTCCAAACTTAAGCGAGGAACTCTCTTTCTTAGGATCGTCCTGAGGTGTCCAAAAGCCAAGACCAGTTTTATCACTATCAGGAGTTTGAGCATTTATTATCTCAGAGATCTTTGTTGATGATTTACACCATTTTTCAACATGAGCCTTTTCTGTTTTTAGAGCAGCGATGGCTTGTTCGCGTTCAATACTGATGATTTCATTTATAATGACTTGATCTTTCAACTTTTCTTCTAAAAGATTTAGTTCTTTGATCTTTTCATGACATTTCTCCAGCTCTTGAGTTAAATGAACATTTTTATTCTCAGCTTGAGTTTTGTCGTTTAGGGAATTATAAAGGTCAATCGTCAGCACATCAACAACGCGACTTCTCTCAACTTCAGGTAGAGAGGGATTTGTAGAGATAGATACCTGAGATGATATGTAGCTCATAGAAGATTCAGATGGTTCTTCCACTTCTTCTCTAATCTTAGCCATGAGGCAAAGATTAGCGACTTCTTCTTCATCAGAAGATGATTCTTCTGATTCAGCCCAGTCGTGTTCTTCAGCGATGAGACCTTTACCTTTTCGCTGATAGCTTTTCAACTTTTGATATTTGTTCTTCAGCTTATGGTATTTGTCGTCACTGGATCTTCTGGAGGTAGAAGGTTTGAAGACCTTTTTCGACCTGCATTCATTAGCAAAATGTCCAATCTTTTCACAGTTATAGCAAGTAGCAGTAGCCTTATCAACCGGAGTTGATTTTGTCTTTTCAGTAAGAGAGAAAAGTTTACTTCTTCGGAAGTTACTCTTTCTTGCAAATCTCTTAAAAGAGTTTGTCAAGAGTGCTAAGGACTCATCAAACTCTGAAAGATCAGGGTCTGATAGATCCTCAGATTCAGAATCTAACTCAGTGATGGTGAGAGTAGATCGCTGAGATGGAATTATTTCTGAAGAGACTAAAGCAACAGGAGTACTTTTGGAGTCTTTAGAATCTTTTACTAGATTTTTCTTCAGAAGATTTGATTGCTCATAGTTGAGCAATATTCCATACAGAGTGCTTAAAGAGAGAGTATGTAAGTCTTTTGTCAGCTTAAGACATATTGAATAACTGTCCCAGCTTTCAGGAAGACATTCCAAGAATTTTGTTAGGACCTCAGAATTAGAATAGGTCCTACCAACAGTTCTTAGGTCAATTATTAGGCAGTTAAATCGCTGATGAACGTCATAAAGAGATTCATTCTTACCAGCGATGAAACTTTCATACTGTCTTACCAAGTTAATCTTTCGAGTCTCTTGGATTTCAGTGGTGCCCTCATATTGAACACATATGGTTTCCCACATTTCTTTAGAAGTTTTCAGATGCATGATGGAATGGAAAACTTCATCAGGCAGAGCCATTGAAATAATGGTCTTTGCTCTTGCATCTATGCCTACCTTCTTTTTATCTTCATCACTCCACTGTCTTATTTCCTTAACGACATATCGTTCAGGGACAGCTTCAGTGGTGGAAGTGGCAGGAACCGCAGCTATAATTCTAACAGGTTCATAGGGTCCGTTTTCTATATATTCAGGTATAGTAGGATCCGCACCTTCAAGAAATAGCATCATTCGATTTTTCCATAGAGAAAAGTTATCTCTCCTAAATCGAGGAGGTTTAGAAAGTGAACCATTATCATAGTAGTTTGTGTTTGTGTTTAATGCCATTTTAGAATAGCAAGGAAGAGTATACAACAAGATCTTGTTTATTAGATTTAAACAAACTGCTCTGATACCACTTGTTGGTCCCGAAGGTGCTAAATAAGTTTGTAGAAGGGGGGGGGGGTTGAATACAAACACAGAATTTAAAGTTTAATAAATTGTTTATTGATAAATCAAAATACAATTTACATGTTTGTTGCGGAATAAGATTAAGACAGACTCAATCTAAACAAACTTAAAAAACACTAAGATAATTGCACAAGAAATTCAGAGAATGGGGGATTAGAGATATAGAAAACAAGGGTTTCTATATTGAGTTCAAGGATGAAGCACACCCTTAGATGAAGGGGTGAACTTCCTATTTATACCCTATGCATTAAATGCATGTCAGGATACTTTACACGTGGCGTTCACAGATTGGCTTTGATAGACTGACTTTTGGGAGACATACTTTCGGCCGGGTCATGAACAGTGTAGTTGACAGAGTTGTTGTACGAATGGTTACAGAGACTTGTCCGTTCTGACACATCGTACTAGGTTGTGCAAGGATAGACAAAAGAAAACTTAAGGCATAAGCTTTGTGATCGTTTGATCGCTGAGTATCTCTAAGTTCAGAGATAAAGAGGTTCAGCTATCGCTGAAGCTTTTTCTCATGTTCCTTCGCGTATTAGTAGAGTTGTCTTTGCTTCACTGATATCCGCATCAGGTCACTAGTAGACTTCTCTTTGTTCAGCAGCTTCGTCTTTGATTCAGCTATGAATATATGTTGACGCGAGACTTGTCTTCAGGGATTACGTTGGCTGTTTACTTTAGTAACTATCAGTGATAACTGAACAGACTCAGTTTGATCACTGATAGTGAAACACTAATACATAGAAATGTTTATAAGAAAGACTATCAGCGATAACTGAACAGACTCAGTCTGATCGCTGATGGTGAAACACTAATACATAGTAAAACGTAATTTTTACTAAGTATAGAAGAGGGTCGTTATCAAATCACTGAGAGAGTTTGGATCAACAGATTACTACAAAGCCAAGATGCTTCTTGCCAAAGAAAGGAAACAGGTAAGGCTCTCATGGCAGAATATGACTACTGGCTGAACGTATCTGATGAAGAAGAAGCTGATGAAGAAGCACGCCTGTGTTTCATGGGCAAGCATTCAGCACAGTCCGATTCTGATGATGATGATAGTAATTCTCCATGTCAGGTATGTGCTCCATACCTAGAAGCCTTAATTGAACAGATGCAAATCACTGTGCATAAATTAGACTCCTGCAAGCTAACCATTAAAGAAAATGAACAACTCATCTCATCTCTGAAAAAACGAGTTTCTGCACAGTCTGAATGTATTGAAAATAAAAGCATAGAAATTGCTGGCAAACTGTGCATAATTTCTAACCTAAAAGAAGAGTGTGAGAGTTGTTCAAAACAATCAATAGAATTAAAGACCAAAGTAGATGACCTTACCTATGAGCTACGTATGTCAGAAAATGAGAAAATTGATATTGTGACTGAAAGTGTGGCTTACAAAAATGAAAATCAAAGGTCATCTAATCATCTAAAGGATCTAGAATGGAAACTTTATAAAATTGGTCAATCTCATCAAACACTGAATCTAATTGCACCAAAAGAACCCAAGTATGCGGATACGGGTATCCGTTACGATAACCCATTTTATCTGAAAAAGGCCTTATCCGAAGTTCCTATGTTATATGCGTTCGAATTTCTTGGAATTGATAAAACCTATCCAGGATACAAAATCAATTGGACCAAACCACTTGATGATGAGGAAATGGAAGAGGGCAATTTGCGAAGGAAGAACTCTACCAAAATGCAACTTCCTTTTGTTTATGATTCTTTGAATGCGTCTTATAACGATGAAAAACCCTGTTTCCTGTCAAACGACTATTTTCGAAGTTACACTCAAGCTGAACTAGATGCTAAAACCGTTAAAACTGAGGAGGAACCACTAGACCATAAAGTTTATGTTCCACCTCTAATTTTAGAAAAGAAAATTGTTCAGCTAGAAGAGTTATTTGAACAGGAGAGGGACAGTTTTCAAAAGGAAAAACAAGAGCTTTTATCCCAAATTGAGTGTCTCAATTCCAATAAAAAGGAAATTGTGTCAGATGGGGAAAAAGAATACTTTCAGACAGAGATAAAGAAGTTAAATTCACAACTGACAGCTTTGGCAGCTGATCGGATGAAAGAGCGACTTCACAAGGCTGAGCCTCAAGCTAAGCCTACAATTCTCCAAGTTGAAAAAATTCATCTGTCTGAAAATTCCTATCCATCCTCAGACACATCTTCCTATAAAGCCTTTTTGGGTGACTCGTCACCAAATCTTTCACAGAAAGGAAAAGAGCCTCAAGTTTTAGAAACGGATCATTGTTCTGATTTTAAAGATGCTGCCTCCTATGACCCGCTTAAAGAAACGAACTCTTGCGATGTTCTGAATTCCTCAAGTGATAAGGCTCCTTCTGATGAGGAAATGGAATTTTCAGCATTCTTGAATTCTAAGGTGTGTCTAGATGGTCATTTGAACCAATTTGATTTTAATCCTTTACTTCCAAGTCACGTTGATTTTCTAAATACTTCTTGTGAGCCTCCGGTAAAATTTTACAAGGGTGAATGTTCAACATCTGCCCCACAAAATCCTTCTGTGAACAATACTTGAAATTCTAAATCCAAAAAACGTTCACAAAAGAAGAAGAAGACCGGTCGCTCTAAAAAGAAACAATCTTCAAAATTCAAATCCTCTAACTATGGGTTTAACGACATTTCAGATACTTTTGGTCGATGCAAAGAAGTCAAATATGCGTGGGTAGCTAAGAAGACTAAACAGAGCACGGCTACACCAGAATTAGTTAATCCAGTTTTAAATTCTAGGAAAAACAATAACAGTCATGATGTTTTTAATTCTAAACTGTCGGTCCAACAATACTTATCAAGTTTATAGAATAACAACACAATAAGATTACCATTCTGTTTGATATATAAAATAACGATTACAGGATTGATTTATGAAGCTTGGATTTGTATTCTCTATGTTTTCTCTCTTTTACACTTTGATGTGTATGTTTGTATGTGTGATTCTTTTTCTGATCTTGAGAGACTAGAGATACACTTAATCTACCAAGTGTGTTGAACACACAATCTAAGTTAATATCTAGATATTTGATCTAGATATTAAATCTAATATAAAGCTAACTAACTTATACTAGAAACTAACTAAACTAGATAAGTTACCTTTATCTAACTATTACAATACTTTAACTTAGATATATAGATCTAAGTAAATAAAACATATTACATTAAATTACATTGACATTTATTACAAATAGACATAGACTTTAACATTGAGAGTCGACATTTCGGCTTTAGCTTTAGATTACGATCTTCAGATTGGATGATCTTGAATCCAATGAGACTGTGGTCTAACAATCTCCCCCTTTGGATCAAGATCGTATAATAAAAAGATTTATCCAATTCAGTCTTCTTGTTCAGCTCAGAAGATGCAATCTCTTTTCTCTAGCTCTGAAATCAGCATGTCTTCAATCTAATAATCTCCGCTTTTGAAGAGTAGACGTGATTCTTGAAACATGTGATCTTTGCCATTTCTTCTGTAGTAATTCTCCCCCTTTTTGATGTTAAGTGCAACGACTTCATCAAAATTTGTGGTAAGAAATGTCAATCTGACGGTTAGAGCCCCTGATTCGTCAATTCATAAGAGATTCATCTAGATCTTTGCAAATCCAAACAAATGTGTCGTGTAACACCTGAAATCAACTAATGAATCAGTTAGAATGTCTGTCAGTAACACTAAGTCACCGTGTGTAACGAATACACTTTGGAAAGGAGCTGTTTGATGTTGACTCCCCCAGGGCTTCCATCTAATCATCGAAACACCACAAAGGTTATTTCTATAAACGTTATGACAAAGAAACAAATTCCTTGTGTGTTCGTGCTTGTGTTTGAAAGAATTAAGCACGGATGATTGCTTATTGGCTCAAAATTGTGTAAACCACTGAGACAACAGTAAGTTAAACACAGACTCAATGTGCATGATTGAAGTGCGTAGGTAGGGCAGACTTCCTTCTTTTCAATATCCAGATTTTCCAAATGAAAATCAGATAGCAAATGTGCTGCATCCCCTTAGAAAATGAAACATTTTCTTTTTGAGAAGAAAATGAGTAGATTGTGAGGTTTGATCAAGAGTTGGCATGGGTTAGTTGCCTGTTTCAATAATGATCACCAAAGAATTGTGAATCACTAGAATTGTGGCTACCCGGCTCAGAAAAAGTTGGTGCAGAGTTGTGATATTCTTTTAACTCTGTTCTCACACGCTCTTTCTTTTAAACCTTTTGCTTTCTCTAATCACACTCATTTCTTTTCTATTTTGACACTCGATCACTAAGGATTAACTTCTTGGGTAGAAATCACTGGTTAAGGTGATTACATAGAAGTTGTGTTAATTCCTAGCACAATGATTCCTTGTTTTCCTATGATGCACGTGATGCTCAGATTGGTTTAACTATTTCAGTTAAAGCATAATTTAGATCATGAAAACATTTAAAATACACTCCCAAAATATAAAATGTGATGAAAAATCGGGAAGTGTTTTGAACATTAAAAACAATGTTTTCTTATGATTGAAAGTTGTCCTTCTTTCAACCATATGTGAGATGAAGATAAAGGTTTATACCTTAACGAGTGATCTTTCATCTCATGAAGCTAAGCGTAAATTCATAAACATGTGAACTTGTAAGCTTCTCTGAAAAATTCTGCAAAAGTCTAATGTCAAGTCAAAGTAATAATTATTCACTTATATTGAAAAGACAAAAAGCAGTAAAACTTTTAAAGTACGAGTTCTGATCAGAAGTAATCAGAAGTCATATCCGTACTCCCTTTTTGACTTGAAGAGCTCCCCCTAAAGTCTTGCATTACAAAAACAATTTGACATTTTAAAAGGTATATGCAAATTTTATGAGCTCCCCCTCGAAGTAATATTGACCAGATGTCAATTTCTTCTCATACTCCCCCTTCTATCATGAACAGAATGTTAACATGCAGATAGCAATCAGATTTAAGAATAAGATAAGGATGAAAAAGTATACAATTTGAAAACTTTTATAGGTAATTACTGGTTATACTTTGAGATTTAGCATACCAAGCTTCGAGACTAGAAAGGTAAACCTCTTTTCGTCTAAAGGTTTGGTGAACAAATCAGCAAGTTGATACTCAGTCTTTACAAAGAAAAGTTCAATTGTTCCTTTGTCTACATTATCCTTGATAAAATGATACCTGACGTCTATATGCTTTGTCTTCGTGTGTTGAACAGGATTCGCCGTTATTGCGATGGCGCTCTTGGAATCACAGTATATCGGGATCTTGTTGAAGTAGAAACCGTAGTCGCGAAATTGAGTTCGCATCCATAAGACCTGAGAACAACAGCTACCAGCAGCTACATATTCTGCTTCGGCCGTAGAAGTTGAAACACAAAGTTGCTTCTTTGATCCCCAACTTACTAATTTGTCACCGAGGAACTGCACATGTCCTGACGTTCTATTCCTGTCTAACATACAACCTGCATTATCTGCATCTGTGTAGGCTGTTAGTTCAAAACTAGGATACCACAAACCAAGATCTGCAGTGCCCTTCAGATACCTAAAGATGTGCTTCACAGCAGACAAATGGATTTCTTTAGGATTGGCCTGATATCTTCCACATAAGCATGTTGAAAACATTATATCTAACCTACTCGACGTAAGATACATTAAAGAACCTATCATCCCTCGATAAGTCCTAATATCAACAGCCTTTCTCGAAGGATCGTTGCCAATCTTAGTACCTGGTGCCATTGGGGTACCAATCGGTTTTGAATTTTCCATTTGGAACTTCCGAAGAATATCCCTAATGTACTTTGATTGATTGATAAATATACCCGTAGAAAATTGTTTGACTTGCAATCCGAGAAAGAAATTCATCTCTCCCATCATGTTCATCTGAAATCTAGACACCATAAGGTTTGCGAAATTCTTAGAGTACTTGGTATTTGTAGAACCAAAGATAATATCATCTACATAGATTTGAATTAAAATGATATCGCCTTTTTCCTTTTTAATAAACAAAGTGGTATCCACCGTACCTTTTGAAAACCCAGACTTGACTAGAAAATTAGAAAGGACATCATACCAGGCTCGAGGTGCTTGTTTTAGACCATAGAGTGCTTTGTCGATAATGTATACGTGATTTGGCTTCTCTTGATTGACAAATCCCTCTGGATGAGAGAGGTAGACTTCCTCCTTCAGAATTCCATTGAGGAATGTTGTCTTCACGTCCATTTGAAAGACCGTGAAGTTCTTGTGGGCTGCGTAGGCTAAAAACATTCTGATGGCCTCTAATCGCGCCACAGGAGCATATGTTTCGTCATAGTCTATTCCTTCCTCTTGTCTGTATCCTTTGGCTACTAGTCGTGCCTTGTTTCTGATGACGGTTCCATCTTCGTCTTTCTTTATCTTGAAAACCCATTTCGTACCTATAATGGTTTTACCTTTAGGTTTTGGTACGAGTCTCCGGACTTGAAGTGCATCAAACTGATTTAGCTCTTCTTGCGTTGAGATCACCCATTCTGGATCAGCAAGTGCTTCCGATACGCGTGTTGGTCGAACTTGCTCAGAAAGGAGTCATGCATGCACAGGTTTATTGATGCTGACCTAGTTTGCACCGTTTTTGATGGATCACCAATTATCTGGCTTATCGGGTGATCTTTGGTCCATTTATGTTCATGAGGCAGTGGATTAGATGATTGTATGTCGGTTGTGTCATCTACAAATCCACTTGTACCTTCTTCTGTTTGTTCATGAGGAGTGATTTCAGTTGAAATGGCAGGTTCAGAAGGCTTAGCAGGTACAGCTTGTTCTGGCTGTAGATTGATCTGTACAGAACATCCTACTATTTCAGCTACTTCTGACTCTTTTTGATTTGATACTTCTTCAACTTTTGGAGTCGGCATTTGAATTGTTATCTCTTGTTGAATCGGGGCATTTGATTCAATTGGAACATCTGAACTGGTTGGATGAGTAGTCGTTAAGTCTTCCATCCTGTCAACCACAACAGATTTCTTTACATTAGATCCGAGATATTCATCATAAAATAATTCAAATAATAAATCTAAATCAGATAAATGGTTAGTAGAAGTTGATGCTTCATCTGATTTATTCTTTTGAGATGCAGGTTCTGGACTGAGTTGCCCAGAAGCTAGTACTCCGGTTATAACGGGTTCTGAACTGTATTGTTCTGAAGCCATTTCTTCATCAAAGGAGACGTTGACGCTTTCAATCACCGTCTTTGAATTCTTTAGATAAACACGAAATGTAGTCGCTGTTGAGGAATATCCAATGAAGATTCCTTCATCTGCCTTAGCGCTGAACTTGTTAAGATTCTCCCTATCGTTTAGTACGAAACACTTACATCCAAATATATGGAAGTATTTGATTGCCGGTGTTCGGTTGTTGATTAACGCATAAGGAGTCTTCTTGAACCTTCGATGTACCATGAAACAATTTTGTGTGTAGCACACGGTCGAAACAACTTTTGCCCACAAAAACAGAGGTAAGTCTGATTGACTTAGCATAGTACGAGCAGCCTCGACTAGTGTTCGGTTTCTTCTTTCAACCACTCCATTTTGTTGAGGCGTACGAGCAACAGAGTATTGATGTGAAATCCCGACAGATTCGAGATATTCTTCAACTTTGTTGTTCTTGAACTCTGTGTCGTTGTCTGTTCTTAGAATCTTGACCGGTTTCTGCAGATTCACCTGGGTCGTCTTCAGGAATGTAATGAGGACATCTGGTGTCTCATCCTTTGAACGTAGAAACTTGACCCATGTGTATCGCGAATAATCGTCCACGATCACTAGTATATACTTATTTCTGCCTAAGCTTTGAGTTCACATCGGACCGCATAGATCCATATGCAATAACTCTAACGGAGCTTTTGTACTTGGTTTAGGCTTTGGTTTATGAGGTGCCCTCTTCATCTTGCCCTTTTCACAGGCTGCACATAGATGTTCTCTTTCGTATTTCAGCTCTGGAAGTCCTTTGAAGAGCTTTCCATTGACCGGATCGTTGATGTACCGAAAGTTGAGGTGCGAAAGACGTCGATGCCATAACCAACTTTGTTTCATCGAAGTTTTCGATAGTAAACAAACTTGCTTGTCAGTCTGGACATCTGATAAATTGATTGTGTAGAGGTCTGATTCTCGTTTACCGACCATAAGTTCTTCGCCTTCTTCATTGCGAACGGAACATCTTTTGGCTTTGAAGTTGACCTCTAAGTCTTTGTCACAGAACTGGCCTATACTGAACAAGTTATGTTGTAAGCCTTCAACATAGCTCACCTTCTTGATAGTGACATTGTCATGTTGTACATCACCATATCCCATGATTGGAGAAAACTGGTCATTGCCAAATCTTACTGTTCCACAAAATTTGTCTTTGAAATTGGACAATATCTCTTTTTGCCCTGTCATGTGCTTGGAACATCCGTTGTCCAAGAACCATGTATGACAAGTCTGCATAAGAGAAAATAACATAATTTAGATTTTCGTATGACAACATTGGAATTTACACTTTGATTCTCGAAGTGCGGGTCTTGAACTGATTTGTTCAAAAGCCTATTTTGTCTTTGATGTTCGGGTTTTGAAATGCATTATCCAAAAACCTATTTTGACTTTAAATAACGAGTCCTGATCTGTACATTAATCAGAAGTCGATTTCTCTTTAATCTTTGTGTGCCTGCAACACAGATTTAGCCTTAGGTACCCACTGGAATTTGGGTCCTACTGTGTTAGCACAAGATTTTGGTATCCATTTCAAGTTGGATCCTTTGTTCTTTTGAAAAGCATGAGAGTTGTTATGAGATGAATGCACATTGTAATTTCCAAACCAATCTCCAGAATCTTGACAAGTAATAGAAACATGTTTATTATAGATAGAGGACTTTCCAGCAGATAAAGATAACTGAAATATTTGCTTCATTGTATATTGTTTACGAGAAACAACAAGTTTTGGATTCAAAACAGCAATTTCAGCAATCACAACATCTTTAGTAAGCGAAGTCTTATTACAATTAACACTTCTAGACGATAAAACGACCTTGTCAAGCTTCCGTTTTGGTTGCCATTGAGAATGGGCTTCAGGTCTTGACTTGCTCATATCTGAAACATGTAAAACTGGTGAGTTAGACCTTTGAGCAACAACTGAATGCTTCTTCTTAGAATTACCAGTAGTGGTTGGTTTCTGTGAATGCTGAGATATTTTCTTACCTTTAGCACTCTTAGCGTTCATAGAGACTGATTTATCAACGAAAGCTTTCGTTGATTTTGCACTGAACACAGGCAAACTGGTTTTTCTTGAAGTTTTCTTAACAAAAGATGCATGGTTAGGAAGTTTCGCATTAAAATCAATTTGTTCAAAACAACCATCTAAACCACCGTCAGAATTAAGAAAATTAAACTCTTCGTTTGATGAACCAAACATGTCATCAGAAGTAAAAGCCTTTGTAAAAACAACATTTTTCATAACAGTTGAAAAAACCTTTTGTTGAATCTCAATCATAAGTTTTTCATCTGATAAAGAGTTCTCGAGTTGAGAAATTTTACTTTCTAGCACGAGAGAAGGGACATAAATTTTACCTATAACAGGCTTTGCCTCCATTTCTTTTTCAGAATAACTTTGAAAGTGGTCAGTTGAAAGAGATTCCTTTTCATCATTTGGATAGTCATAACTATTATTCAACTTTGCATAATAAAATGAAGCGTGAACTTTAGTTGACTTCATCCGTTTTTCAAATTCATTAGCTTCATCCTCTTCTGATAGTTTAGTATTGAAAACTTTAAATGAGTCGATTCGGTGAGAAACAAGCATAGAGGTATAGTCATAAAGTGCAGGCACTTCCCCAATTTTCTTTGTTCTTTTTCGGTTTGTTAAGATGAATGGTTTGCTCACTTTGACCTAATGAGTATAGCTTCTTTTCCAAAACATCTAATTTAGCAATTAAGGTCTTGTTTTCTTTAGTATATAAAGAAAGCACTTCAGTAAGCTTATAAAAATCAATCTCACTTTTTGTCAATTTAGACTTGAGCTCACTATTCTCTTTTAGAATTATAGTCTGTTCTTTTGCGTTGGTGTCAGCGTTTGTATATAAAACCTCAACTAATACTTTCTTCTCAGCAATTTCATCGCTAAGTTTCTGTATCAATTGGTTTTTATTAATAATAACACCATTTTCTTAAGATTAGATTCTAACTCTTCTTGTTTTAAAACCATAGCATGCATTTTATTCATTAAATCTTTATACGATAAATCACATACCTCCTCTTCTTCATTTTCTGAATCAGCTTCAGTATCTGATTCGATTTTGCCCATCAAGCACATATTGACGGCTTCATCCTTTTCTTCTTCATCTTCTTCTTCATCTGAGTGATCCAACCAGTATTCATCTTCAGCCATCAGCGCCTTGCCTGCCTCCTGTTGCTTTGCAAGAAGCATCTTGTTTTTGTAGAAGTCGGAGTTTCTAACCTTTGATATTCGGCAATCCTTGGCAAAGTGACCGGTTTTGCCACAGTTGTAGCACATCGGTGGTCCTGACTGACTTGATCCTTCAGCTTTGTACTTCCTTTCTTCCGGTTTCTTCTCTTCCAATCTGTTTCCTTCTGTCTGATATCTTCTCTCATCAGATTTCTTCTCCTCTTGTCTCTTCCCTTCAAATCTCTTCCCTTCAAATCTTTTCCCTTCATACCTATTTCCTTCATATCTGCTTCCCTCAATTCTTTCCTTGTGAGCATAGTTGTTGGGTCCAGAAGAGTACCTCTAACTGTTTGACGTTGGATTTCTGTAGAACTTTTTCTGAAATACATTTGTTAGAAACTGCATTGCTTGCTGCATTTGTTCATTTTCATCCGAGTCAGAGACAACATCAACTTCAGCTTCTTCTGATTCATACACAATCGTCTTGTTCTTCTTCTTCTTCACAACAAGAGCGACTGTGTCTTCAACTGTCTTTCCTTTTCTCTTTTCTGCTAGAATTTCATCCACCTCATCTTCATTTTGTCGGAGGGTTTCATACACCTCGTGAAGTGGAATCTCATTCAGGTCTTTTATCTGCGTCATCTGCCTGGCAAAACTTTTCCATTCTGGTTGTAGAATACTCAGGAATTTGATATTCAGCTCGATTTGAGATTTGTTGACCTTGTTCTTGCTCAATTCGTTTAGCAATGTCACAAACCTATCATATGTTCCTTCTAGAGTTTCTCTAGTTCTACCTTTGAATTCTTGAAAACTGTGCAGGCAGTTAGAGATTTTCAGTTGGTTCCCAATCTTTGAACCCAACATCATTTTCTCTAGTTGATCCCACATTTGTTTGGCTGAGGCTTTGTAGCTGTCAATCTTTACATAGATTTCATTTGTAATCCCTTGTAGAATGTATGACTTGGCTAACCTGTCGCCTTTTGCTCTTAGCTTAGCATCACCTGTTAGATCTGTATAAGAGAGTGCAACTCTTGCTTCTTGAGTTCCTGCTGCTGGCTCCCTATACTGTGTTTCCATTAGGCCTTCTTCTAGGGATTGTATAATGAAATTACCCAAATCCTGTCTTTCAATGAAATTTAGAAACCTATCCTTCCACTGTTCGTATTCCCCTCGAAAGAGAACTGGTGGCTTGGTGTCGGTTCCTATTGCGAGAGCTTCTTTGGATGTCATCCTGTTTGATATAAGAAAAAGCTTGAAAGATATGATCGTTAATCCAAATAAAATTTGATCACAAAAGAAATTTTGTCCGCCTAGGCAGACTTAGCACGGGGGTCCCTATTACAGTTTCGAAAAAATCTCAGAAAAAAAAAATTCTAAGTCTGGTTTGCGTGTCAAATGGGGTGCGCAAACTGAGGTTTGCGTTTCTAATGGGACGCGCAAAATGAGGTTTGCGGGTCTAGTGGGAAGCGCAAGGTTGAGGTTTGCGGGTCTAGTTGGACGCGCAAGATGGAGGTTTGCGGGTCTAGTTAGACGCGCAAGATGGAGGTTTGCGGGTCTAGTTGGACGCGCAAGATGGAAGTTTGCGGGTCTAACTTGATGCGAGAAGTTTTCTTTGAGTTTGCTTGAGAACCCGAGAACCTAGGTTTGCGATTGTTTTAAGATGCCCAAAGTTTGCTTGAGGTTTGCGGGTCTTTTGAGAATCGCAAAGTATGCTTTGCGTTTGAAGTTGGAGCCGCAAAGTCTGCTTTGCGTTTGTAGTCGGACGCGCAAAGTGGGACTTTGCGTGTTATTCTTCCTCTTGTTTGCGGGTTATTCGACCTATACTTCAAAAATTCGTCTAAAATCTGTATTGAAACGATTTAGCAATAACAAACACTACCCTTATGTCTAGAAACACTTCTAGAACAGATTGTAGGCACTCGATCTCACTAAAACACTCTTTTTAGAAATTAATCTGATCGCACAGTGACTTAGTCTTCTCAACTCTTTTCTCACAAAAACCACAAATTGGAACTCGATTTAAGCTTTATCGTGAAATTAAACACATACAACTCGATCTAGCATGTATTTCGATCACACTCTGATCGATTCTAACACCTAAAACACTCTAAATCTCGAAATCGATTTTGAACACTGAACACAGAGACGTTTTTCACAAAAACTTGATTTTGATCTTTATCAGGCTCTGATACCAATTGTCGGTCCAACAATACTTATCAAGTTTATAGAATAACAACACAATAAGATTACCAACCTGTTTGATATATAAAATAACGATTACAGGATTGATCTATGAAGCTTGGATTTGTATTCTCTATGTTTTCTCTCTTTTACACTTTGATGTGTGTGTTTGTATGTGTGATTCTTTTTCTGATCTTGAGAGACTAGAGATACACTTAATCTACCAAGTGTGTTGAACACACAATCTAAGTTAATATATAGATATTTGATCTAGATATTAAATCTAATATAAAGCTAACCAACTTATACTAGAAACTAACTAAACTAGATAAGTTACCTTTATCTAACTCTTACAATACTTTAACTTAGATATATAGATCTAAGTAAATAAAACATATTACATTAAATTACATTGACATTTATTACAAATAGACATAGACTTTAACATTGAGAGTCGACGTTTCGGCTTTAGCTTCAGATTACGATCTTCAGATTGGATGATCTTGAATCCAATGAGACTGTGGTCTAACATAAACCTTTGGTTGAATGTAATGGATTTTTACCTTTAAAAGTTTATTCAATTCCGCAATTACTTCAACTGTCTCATGATTGTCTTTGTTGCTCCTACTATGAATTGAATGATTTTGTTGACCGTCGTTTTGCATCTGATTGGTTTGGTTCTTATCATGTGTCTAATTCTCATTCTATGTTTGATGTTCCCCGCCATAGAAATAGACCCAAGTCTAAACGGGCCTCCCAGCCGAGTGTTAAGTCTAACCCCAAAGGACCCATTTACGAATGGGTACCTAAAAAGCATTAACTTGTTTTGCAGGACGGTCATGTGTGGTATTTAGATTCAGGATGCTCCAAGCACATGACCGGAAGAAAGGAGCTTCTTACAAACTTCACCGAGAAGTTTTGTGGAAATGTGCGATTCGGGAATGATCATTATTCTCCCATTATGGGCTATGGAGATATCGTTAAGGATAATCTCACAATCAAGAAAGTGTCCTACGTCGAAGGTCTTGGCCACAACTTGTTCAGCATCGGTCAATTCTGCGATAAGAATCTAGTGGTCACCTTCAAAGCAAAAGGTGCAGCGTTCGGACTGAAGATGGAAAAGAGATTCTTGCTGGAACGCGTCGCACAAATCTCTACACGATAGACCTCTCGTCTCTGAAAGCAGATAAGGAAGTTTGTTTGATGTCCAAAGCCTCAGCCGAGCAAAACTGGTTATGGCATCATAGACTCTCGCACTTGAACTTCAAGACTATCAATAAGTTGGTGCTCGGTGGCCACGTGAGAGGAATGCCAGATCTTAAGTTCGAAAAAGATCACTTGTGTGCCACCTGTGAAATGGGCAAGATGAAGAAGGCTTCTCACAAGCCTAAAGCCACTCCTAGTACTTCTCGGTCCCTCGAACTCATTCACATGGATTTGTGTGGACCGATGCGCATTCAGAGTATCAATCACAAGAAGTATGTCATAGTCATGGTTGATGACTTCTCTCGCTACACGTGGGTTAGATTCCATCGAACAAAGGATGAAACCCCCGAACTGATCATCTCTCTTCTGAAGAGCATTCAAGTCAGTCTCAACCAATCAGGTCAGACCATTCGGACGGATAACAATACAAAGTTCAAAAATCAAGTGCTCACCGGTTACCTGACTTTAGTGGGCATCACCCACACTTTCTCAGCTGCTCGTACTCCTCAGCAAAACGAGGTAGTAGAGCGTCGTAATCGAACTCTTGTCGAAGTAGCACGCACAATGTTATCTCAGTCCAAGCTCCCGCTATATTTATGGGCAGAAGCAGTTGCTACCGCATGCTACACTCAAAACCGTACTATCATCAACAAGCGGTTCAACAAGACCCCATACGAGATCATCAACAAACGCATCCTGGATATCAAGTACTTCCATGCATTCGGATGCACGTGCTTCGTACTGAATGACAAGGATGATCTCGGCAAGTTCAGCCCAAAAGCGGATGAAGGAGTGTTTATCGGCTATTCACAGCAAGCCAAAGCCTACAGAGTCTACAACAAACGGACAAAGACCGTCGTTGAGAGTGTAAACATGACTTTTAACGAGGCCGCTGATATGGCTTCTGAACACCTTAGTTCAGAACCCGCTTTAACTGGTGTGTTAGCTTCTGGACAAATACGTCCAGGATCTACACAATCTCCAGTAGATCCAAATCAAGCGTCTACGTCAAGAGCACATCTTTCAGATTTGGATTTACCTTTTGAGCATTTTTATGATGATTACTTTCCTTCCATGCCTAATGCTATATCATGTAACAGGAATGATGCTAAAGCACAAGAAGTGACATGGGTCACTGGTCCAACAGACTCAGGTGGTTCATCTTCGCCTGACCCCCTTCCTTCTTCTCAAGATCCTTCTGATGCACCGACAACAGTTGGAACTAAGGTGCTACCGAAGTTCCCTCTCGGGCAATCCCGGATACTGTCGTCGCTTCATCACCCGCTGAGTCGTCCTCGACTTCATGCCCGACTCCAGCCCCAGAGATTCCACCTCACAGGCCGTCATCCCTCGAAGCAGTTCAGGATCTTCCCCCGGGTGGGTATGTGGATTCCGATACCACACAACAGACTTATCAACCTCTTCCACACGCCACCAAGTAGACTCGAGCTCATCCCCTACATCAGATCATCGGTGATCCTAATTCACCTGTTCAGACTCGATCCACCACCGCGAATGACTGCTTATTTTCTTCGTTCCTCAGCCGTATCGAACCATCAACCGTCTATGAAGCATTGAATGATCTAGATTGGGTGATCGCTATGCAAGAGGAACTCAACCAATTTGAGAGCCTCAAAGTGTGGCGACTTGTTCCCCGACCAAAGAATAAGACGGTGATTGGGACGAAATGGATCTTCAAGAACAAGAAGGACGAAAATGGAATAATAGTCCGGAACAAAGCACGTCTAGTAGCTAAAGGATATCGCCAGCAAGAAGGTATAGATTACGATGAGACGTTTGCACCGGTTGCCCGCATTGAAGCGATTCGCATGTTCCTTGACTACGCCGCTCACAATAATTTCATCGTCTTTAAAAATGGATGTGAAATCCGCGTTTCTCAACGGCGTTCTCAAGGCGGAAGTTTATGTCTCGCAACCCGAAGGCTTCGTGAGTTCTGAAAAACCTAATCATGTCTACTTTCTTGACAAGGCCTTATACGGTGTCAAGCAAGCGCAACGAGCTTGGTATGATGCTTTCTCATCATTCTTAGTTAAATCTGGTTTCTCTAAAGGTAAGATAGACACTACCCTATTTATTAAAAGAGAAAAGCGCGATATTATTCTTGTACAGATCTATGTCGATGTACAGATCTATGTCGATGACATAATCTTTGGCTCCACAAACCCCAAGTACTGTCAGAACTTCTCAGCCTTTATGAGTAAACATTTTCAAATGAGCATGATGGGGTAAATGAATTTTTTCTTGGGTCTTGAAGTTAAACAATTAGCAACAGGAATTTTCATTAATCAATCTAAGTACAGCTCGGATATTCTTCGGAAATACCAGATGGAAAATTCTTCACCTATGAAAACCCCCATGTCTACTAGTATTAAGCTACACTCCGATCCTGGCGGAAAGGACGTGACTGCTACAACTTATAGAGGAATGATAGGTTCTCTGATGTACTTACGGCGAGCCGGCCAGACATTATGTTCTCGACATTCTTGTGTGCAAGATTTCAGTCAAACCCTAAAGAGTCTCACTTAGCTGTTGTAAATCGTATTTTTCGTTATTTAAAAGGTATTGCTGATCTTCGTTTATGGTACCCAAAAGAGACAGGTTTTGCGCTAACTGCTTATTCAGACGCTGACCATGACGGAAATATGCAGGACCGTAAAAGCAAGTCGGGAAATGTCCAGTTCCTGGGTGATCGTCTTGTCAGCTGGGCTTCGAAGAAGCAAAACTGCGTATCAACCTCTATAGCCGAGGCAGAATATGTAACAGCCGCGAGTTGCTGCTCGCAAGTCATTTGGATGCCCACCCAGCTGAAAGACTATGGCTTTCACTATTCGAAGATCCCCATTTACTGTGACTCGAAGAGCGCAATTGCAATATCCAGCAATCCCGTCCAACACACGAAGATGAAGCACATTGATGTGCGCTATCATTTCATAAAAGACCACGTGGAAAAAGGTACCATCGAACTCTACTTTGTTAATACAGAGCATCAGTTAGCAGACCTGTTTACCAAAGCCTTGGACGAAAAACATTTTAATTATCTTGTGTCCAAGCTAGGTATGATGAATCTGAAAGTTTGACATTTCTACAAACCTAGTCGAGTTTCATTCAATAACGAATGACTGTGACCTAATGCCCCAGTGACTTGTCTCTGGCTGCTCATATTCACACTTATTGGTTTTTACATTTTACTCGTCAAGATCTGTACAAATTTCCAAACTCTGTATTAATAAATTTGATTTCGTTTGTTTCTATATTTTCTCGTGTGTTTCCTTTCTCTTCGTGTTGTTTCATTTGCTTTTGCAGTCCATTAGTTCGATCAATTAAAGACTATGTCGTTTGTGGTGAACATTCGAAGTTGTTCATGTGTTAAGGGGGAGCACTTTCGCCAGATGCTCAGTAAGTTTCTCTAGTCCTCCGTTCGAGGGGGAGCAGGTAAGTTCTACTCTCGGTAATCGTCAAGGGGGAGCGAAATTCCGTTTCACGTAAGTGATTCATAATTTGAGGGGGAGCAGGATCAAGTTTTATTTTTTCCTCGGTCCTTAGTTGTTTCTTTTTCTTCTTTAAGTTTTTGTTTTTGTTTAGTTTTTTAATTTAACTTTAATTTCGTTTTTTTAAATTACCTTCTTAAAAAAACGTTTTTAATTATATTGTACCGGCCCAAACTTTCTCGGCCCAACCCGAACACCCGGCCCATCACTCGACCGACGTAATTCCGCGGCCCGGGGATTTAAACACCCCGGGCTCTTTGTCTTCACTCTATCTCTTATCGCTCTCATCTCTCACTCGATCTCTCTCAAAATAGCTCTCTTTCTCTCTCTCGTTTCACTCGACCGACGAACTTTCTCTATCTTCTTCCTCTCTATCGCTCAATCGACACCAGGTACGTTTCTCGAAATCCCTCTCTCTCTTATGTGGTTAATCGACTCCGGTCGACGTTGTTAGACCATCCCGGTCGACATCGTCGCCCCCCAGTCGAATCGCCGCCGGCGATGCCCTTGATCGATCTACCGCCCTCGATTTTGGTCGTAGCGCACGAACTCCCTCTCGTACGAGTTAGGGTTTCCAGTGTTTGATCTGGGTCTTAATGCTTCACATCGAATATTTGGAATCGATTTTAGTTAATGTTATGTTTCGATATTTGCATCTGGGTTTAAGTTTTATCGGTAGAATTAGGTCAATACCGGTCCGTGGTTTTATACCGGTCGACCGGGATGACACCGGTCGCTTAGGTTAAATACCGATCGAACACCTTACCGGTCGAACACCTTACCGGTCGAAGAACTTATCGGTCAATTGTCTATACCGGTCGGTGTTTATACCGGTCGGTTCCCATACCGGTCGGTACACCATACCGGTCGTTGCACCATATCGGTTGGTACACCATACCGATCGATGCACCTTACCGGTCGATGCTCCATACCGGTCCGGTTGGTCTTATTGTTTACAAACTGCTTGTTGGTGGATTTTGATTTACATATGTGCTTTATTGTTAAACTTGTTGAGTTTGTGCTGAGTGTGAGAGTTGGGCTTTCAGAAACTTCTCTGGTTGATTTGTTTGTGAAGAGAAACCTGGTTATTGACCCTGGTTCACGAATTAGGGTTATTAATTGCTCAATGTCTTGGAATTTGATTTGGATATGGCTTTAAACCATTGACTAAACAATTCCAAGAACATCTTGTTTTTCAATGTACCTACGGACTAACTGTTCTATCTTAACAGGTCCAATGGCTCACAAGCCAAACCCGACGATTGACCCTATTGCAGACACCAAACAAATTCCTGAGGATCAGTTCCTTCAACTCACACCTAACAATTTCCATCTCGACGTCACCCAACCTGCAATCAAATATCAGGTGATAATCGAGATCCTCCGTGGGCATCCTCTCTCATAAGCACTCACGGCATCAGCTGAAGTCCCACTGCTATACCTGCAACAATTTTGGCGTTCACTTACTCCTCTGGAGGCCGACGATGGTTTTCAGTTGGAGGGTCGGATTGACCACACGCCCGTACTTCTCACCCGCGATCTTTTCCGACAGTTCATTCACTTGCCGACCGCCACTGCATTTCCGGGGAGAAACAACTATGACCCAATCGTATCGGATGCAATTCTCTGCTCCGACATCCAGTCCCTTGGTTACGGCTCGATTCTACGCCTTCCTTCTGGATTCAACAGGAAGAACCTCACCACTATATGGTACACGCTCTTCACGTACCTAAACCGGTGCCTTTCGGCTATCACGAATAGCATCGATCAATCGAGTATCAACATTCTACGCTTATTCAACGCTGTGGCATTCCACCGCCATGCCGACTACGCCGACTTCCTTTGGTACGAGCTAGTTCATAAAGTACGAGAAAATGCGACAAAAAGACGGACCTTCATCCCATTCTTGCAATTTCTCCAGCTTATCATCTGCAACTTCATGGTTCTTTATCCTGTCATTACGCGCCGATTTTTGCACCCGACATGTCCACAAAACCAGACTCACAAGATACCGACTCTTCCTGATCCAGAAGGTCTAGTCGCCAGACTCATTCCAGACGGGTTACTGGCCTACGCTACTCCTACGACGCTGAGTGTGATAGACTATAGGCGCACACACAACCTCCAAGATCCTATGGTCCATCCAGAACCGGAAGGACCTCCCCAGGGAGCGAGACCCGAGCGGCGTGAGGGTCCACGAACGAGAGGCGGTAGAGTCCGGAGGGCTGGGGCTCCCGGACAGGGTGTGCTGAGAGAAAACATTGTGAGGGGAACTGGAGTGGGCAGTGCCGTTCGACAAAGCCAGACCAATACTTCTCGATGATCACCTACACTTCCACGAACAAGCTCTCCGACGGTGGAAGAGGACACCGCTACTGAAACATCTAACGTTCAGTCCCCTTCTGCCACCGAGTCTAAAGAGGAAACAGATACATCCGACACTCAGTCGGAAACCGCCACCGAAGCATCGGCATCAAGTGATGTGTCTTCTGACTCTGATAGTGACGATGATGAGCCCTCACCTGGAGAGACAAGGAGAGCGGAGGGAGGTATAGTCGAAAAAGATATTATGAGCAGAGAGAGGGAAAGCAAGAGTAAATTCGATACTGAGCATACACGAGTGATGGCGCAACCATCAATGGTTGTCCCCCCCCCTGACCTCATATAGCCAGGTAGCCACATCTGCTACCCAATCTTATGTGTTGAGACAGGGTATTAAAGGAGCCGTCGTGGACCTAGCGACGCAAGTGCATGCCCCCCCCCCCCCCCCGATCCACTCCACCATCTCTCAACAGATGGTGGTTTCAATTTCTCATGGGGATTTAGCACATACGCTACCGGTCTCTCGCTTGGAGAGTTCTGGTATTGAAACAAGAGGACAGCTGATCCCGTCCTCGACTTCTTTGGGTGAACAGAGTATAGAGCCCTTTGATGTTATATCTCCTATTCCTAGGACACAGGTACCCTTCTCGGCTACTGCTGGAGGCCTTAGTGGCCAGACCGGAACACCTATAGTAATTCCAATTTCGGTTGGTTTACGAGGATTGGGTAGAAGTCCTACCACAACTATCATCACGCCAGCTGTGAACATAGGCGGTTCGACTTATACAGTCGTAACCACAATTGGAAGTCTAAGTCACCCAAGAGTTACTCACCCAGAGTTCGTCTTAAGGGAATTTATGGACGGAGCCCTAAAGGCTATCCGCACCATCATGCGAGCCGAGATGAGGGAGGAGGTAGATGCACTGAAACGCCTCATCAAAGGCAAAACTCCATCTACTGAGCCTAAACCACTACCTCCTACTGCACAACCCTCTACTGCTGCTGCCGATACGTCTATCGATGACCTCAAGTCCATCCTCCTTGCCAAACTACTTGCCCAATTTCAAAACGAACCTACCCAAGATGCCAATCTACTTTACTTACTCCGTACTCAAGCATCTACACCTACACCACCCCTAACCCACTATATCTCTAGAAGCCTTCCAACAACAACAAGCCCTCCTTCAGTCTTTGTAGCAACCCGTAGCTGTATTGACTTAACGACTATCATCCGTGGAAGACACCTGCCGAAGCCAGGCAGAGAGGCTCAAGCGCCGACATGATGATCAGGATGATCCTGATCACCATGAGGGGGAGAAGCGCCAAGGATTATCCGATCCAAAGACACAGTCAGTGGGTACAGTTCAGGTGGAAACGGAAAGGGCAAGGACAGGCACAGGAGTAGTCGATGGATTTAGTGCTATACGATATTCCAATGGTTGAAAAGCCTGAGGAACAAGATGAAGGTTCACCGATAGATCCTGAAAACTGGGCTTTGATCGTCGATCCATATGCAGTTTCAGACCCGACAGAAGAACAGGCCAACACCGAAAGAGCACTGGTAGTCCTTCAAGCTGAGATTGATGAGCTTATCAATTCTGAAGATTATCAGCCAGTCATACAACCCTCTGTTGAGGTTCCGCTTTTGACTTACACAACTGCAGATCAACCTGATTATCCTCTGGCAGATATTCCTGTTAGATCTCCTCCTGCATCACCAGTGTCCAGAACAGATAGTACTCCGCCAGCTAGATCATCCAAGTGGGAAAGAGTTAGAATTAAAGTTCCATTTCTGGAAGAAAGCCAGAAGAAGATATTTGCCCATTGGATTCGTGAATATGATGAAGTCGTGGTTCATGGTCTACAGTCGATGAAAAGCAAGGAAAAGCAGCATGAGATCATATTTGTGTATAACCACTTTTAAGACAGGTACAGAAAGACAAAACTCCGAATTACATCTGTCGATCAGGTTCACGCTTGTTTCTTCATGGGCGTAAAGTATTCATACTTTGTGGTAACTCGAGAAGGTGGTGAGAAGTGGATTTTTCTGAAGCTGATTTTCCACGTCTTGAACCACAAGATCTGCTATTTCTGCTTAGAGACTTTAAGACCAGAACAATCAGACCAAGGGAAGTTACAGATGCACTCGAAACTGTCAAGAGATACATGAAGTGTGCAATGAAGCTTGCCTCGGTAGAAGACTTTCAGATTGGGTTAGAAAGCAACCAACCGAAGATCAATCTGCTTAAACCTGATTTGAGGATTCCTTCTGATGCCCAGAGTATACCAGCCTTCACAGTTCTAAAGTTTCCAGAATTAGGCATGACATACGCAAACAACAAAGGTGATATGCGTTTTATCCGTTTTAGTCAGATTGCCAGATTCTGCGATGGTACTTTGATGTTGCTTAAAGACAAGTTGAAGCGCGTTGTTGATCTAGATGAAAAAGGGGTTCAGCCATTGGATCCGAAATACAAGGAACTTGTTCTTCAAGCACTGGGTGTTATCATTGATCGGCTGGAGTACATAACTCAAATGCGATACTTTGAGATTAGTTATGGGTTTCGAAAGACATATGTTCCAAACTGGCGTGACTTCGAACTTCTATTTAAAAGGGGAGATTGTTAGGGTGTTTTATATGTTAAATAGAAGTTCAGGGTGAATTATTGTAATTATTCTAAAGTTGTTTTATTAGTTGGGCCTAAAAGACCATAAGCCCATTAAGCTTGTAAGCCTAATTATATAAAGGCATTATAAGTTCATTATTCAGTTTAGTCTGATTATTCATAATTCTCTAGTCAATAGGTTTACATTTACTGATAAGATATTCTCTCTGTAAACCTAAACCTTTTCTTGAATGTTAATCATATGACTAGAGGTTGTGGCTATATTATTGTTCTTCGTTGTTGATTACTTTTGTTCGTGATTGCACTGTACTGGGATCTATAAAACCCAACATTCTTTTGCTCAATGAACTTCTTTTCTTTTGCAAATTTCTCTCTTTCCAAAATTATTACTTTCTCAAAGTCTGAAATCTGTTGAGAAAACTTTATACATTTCAGCTCAAATGTCTTCTTCTAGTCAGCACATTTTCTTGAAAAATCTGAGAATTTCTTTGCAAATTCTTTCTTGTCACTCTCAAAAACATCTTTATCTTTGACCATTGTTTGTTCCAAATCAAATATTTTCTTTCGAAGCTCAACGTTAGCATCCTCCAGACTCTTAATCTTCTTCTCATAACTTTCAACAGATGCTTGCTGGATTTGGATCATCTGATATTCCAAGTCAAAGATATTATTTTTCAGCTCAATGTTCCCAGTTTCCAAACTCAGTACCTTGTCTTCACTAAGCCTAGAAGTCTGTTTCAGAAGATCTTCATTAATGGTCTTTAATGCACTGACTTCTTCTCTCCGTATCTTCCTTTCATCAGAATATCTTTTTGACCGCTTAGAATAGTAGTCAACTGAAGAAGCAAGATTTTTGTTTTCTAATTCAATCTTGTGAATCTTTTGTTCATCATCATCACAAAAATATCCCATCTTGAATTATCTGTTACAAAAAGAAACTTGAAATGATCGTTAGAAATTCAGAAACAGTAGATCACAATCAGAACTTTGTTCCCCCTCCGCAGACTTAGCACGGTGGTCCCCCTCCGCAGAATTTTTTTTTGACATTTAGAGGCCATGTTACAGTTTTGAAAATTTTGTCTAAGTATAGAAACTCGCAGATTACTAAAGAAGCTTGAAACTCGCAGACGCCTGAACTCGCAAGTCACTATTCACTGATAAACTCGCAGGCTGAGGCGTGCGTGTTTAAGAAACTCGCAAATGCCTAAACTCGCAAGTAACTGTTCATAAAGAAACTCGCAGATAGAGGTTTGCATGTTCCCTGAACTCGAAAAGCACTACTTGCGCGTTTGAACAAACTCGCAGATCAAACTAACTCGCAGATCAATATTCCTCAGAAACTCGCAAGTTTAATCTTGCGCGTTTTGAAAACACGCTAAGGTCTACTTGTGCGTTTCAACACTTAGAAACTTTTTCCCAATCTTTAAACTCGCAGACTTCGAATTGCGCGTTTCACGAACTCGCAAGCCACACTTTGTGCGTTTTACTGAACTCGCAGATAACCCTCTGCGTGTTTCTGGCCAAAATCAATATCCTTAGGCTTGCGCATTCTTCCAGATGAACTTGTGCATTTCACAGATCTAGCGTGTTCTTGGGCTCTTCGAACAAAAATTCAAACTTTCACATTGAAATCCATCGAAACCTTCGAATTTGATCTTGAAACTTTGTCAATTTGCTTTATTCCATATCTCGATCACGTTACAATACAAGAATTTCAAATACAAACACAAATCGATGGAATTTAATCCAATTGTTGATCCCAATTATGATGTTCTTTAACTTGAATTAACCTTTTACTACACACAGATTAATTAAATAGAGTGTGGAAGCGTTTAATATGTGTAGAAAAGTTTGAACATGCAAGGTAGTAAACACACAAGTAATTAATGAACAAGAAGTAAAGTATTGCAAGAAAGTTACTCAAAGAACTGTTTCATTGATTACTTAAGAACACCAAGAACACGCACTGGTATGTGCAAATATACTCAAGGATTATACAGACTGCTATTTTTGTGTGTGCTCTCGTACATTTGCTCTAAGGTGGTGCTCCCTTAATACAGCAGAAGGATGCACCCCTTAGTACAAGACAAAAACTGACATTCCATAAACGGAATGCCACCTGTAAAGTAAACATCGTGAGACGCCCATTACTTTGATTTGGAGGATCTTCGTACAACAGGTCTCACGTGTTCTGCACGTGGTCTTGTCTTGAACTCAAGAAAAGCTTCAACATTGATCTCCAGAGGTTAGCCTTCACAGAGGCTCTGTGAGTGATCATAGAGGCTATGTGATCCGAGTATCATTATCAGGTTTGTCCTCTGGCGCATCTTCTGCGGAGTGGTCTTCTGAGCTATGTATCTTCTGCGGCGACTTTTGATACAGCAGGGGTTTCTATACTTAGCCTATTTTCAACACTTCTAAACATGGTAGATGGAGCTAAAAATATCCCCCTAAGTGTTGAAAACTAAAAATTTGGAAGTTGTAGTAATGGCTAAGTTAGAAACAAAAGAGGTGAAAGGAACTCAAGCTCTGAAAAGTGATATTCATTCATAAAAGAAAAATGCCAAAAGGCAATTACATTAAGCATCGAAATACATGAATGAACAACAAAAGATTACAGAAGTCATTGGGGAAAATCATTTATCGGGTTGGTAAAGCTTTCATCTAGAGTTTTTTTCATCGATAGAATGAGTTCCCTGTACTTCAGTTGTGCATCAATCTGTCCGATCATTGTCTCTGCAGATCCCGCTTGCACAATCTCAGAGCCTTTCTTCCTCAGAATCATATTCTTTATCTTCTGTAGAGTATTGTTTGATTACTTGTGACTTTGATTTGGCCTATACATCTTTTTAAGCCCATCATCGTATCTGTAGATGAATCCGAACTCAGGCTCTGTGATTAAGGAGTTGGAAGGAACGTTCTCGATTCCGGAGAATTGGTCATGAGGTTTGGTGATCGACAGCTTCTCGACTCCGAGTTGTAGAGCTACCTCGATGTCCATTTTGCTGTGACATTTTACATGTTCGTGCATCACCTCCTTGATCATGCCATTCGCTATCATGTACTCCTTACGCTTTTCAAGTCTTTGCTCTGTGAAGGCATGTAGTTGAGGAAGATCGTAGGCACAGAGGTTCTTCAAGTCTACATCTGTGAACGTGTATTGCTTCCCATCTTTTCTTTCAACTAAGTATTTTGCATACATGATTGACTTATTGGCGAAGGAGTGCAGAGAGATCCTCATCACGGTTTTGATATCTTCTGTGGAGAACACTTCATCCTTTTCTAGTGCAGTTCGCTCGAAGCGTCTTCTGATGTCTTCTTTGATTAAGGGATGCAGATTTTGTGCTAAGAAGACGACTTCGGGCTCTGCGCTGTAAAGATAGGTATGAATGTTCTCTTGAAGTTTAAGTTCTTTCGGTGGAGGCCTCAGGATTGGAACTCTCATGGCATCCATCGATTGAACTATCTCTTTGACTCTGTCCTTTTGACGTTTCTGCTCTAAGGACTTTTCTGAGGGATTTTTCTTTTCAGGTTTAGAGATGTTATGATCTTTCTTCCGTGGAGAGGTCTCTGAAGTATCTGCAGCGTTTACTGGATCAAGGCTTTGAAACTGTACAGCGGGTGTGGGTGCAGTGGGCATAAGTTCAGAACTTGAGGGTTCTTCAAACTTTGCGAGTCCTTCTGTGATTTGTGTGCCTCTGAAGATGTTCTTTGTAAGGGTAGGGCTTAAAGAGGAGTGGCAGAGATGACAGGTGCTTTTGGTGTTAAGGCCTTCCCCCCCTCATGATGGCCAGGGCCAGAGGTATCTGGGTCCTGATCATCATGGTGAGCCCTTTTCTGTGAGGCCTCCGCTTGGCAAGAGGCAGGGGTCTTTCTCTTCTTTCTCTTGCAGAGGTGGTCATCAGCATGTTTGTTGATCTTCTGCAGGGCGTCCTCTGCAGCCAATGATAGGGCGTTGATTTACACATCAGACTTGAACCGAATTGTGGCTACGATTTTCTTCAAGTCTGCCGCCACCTTCTTTCCTTGGTCGTTGAAGTCGGATCGAAGGAGGTTTTGGTTTTGCAGAAACTGATTTCCCATGGCTTCCAAGTCAGCTTTCGTTATAAACGCAGAGGGATCTGGAGCAGAGGTTGATGCCTGTGTGTGAAAGCGGACCATAACACTGCGAGTTACGTCCTTTATTTTCTCTCTTAGCCTGGCCATTTCGTTCACTCCAGTCTGAACTCCTTACGTAGCGTATTTTGGGAACTCTTCTGCGCAAAGATCACCTAGAATTTGAATCTGATTGGAGTGTGCGATGATGGTTTGACTGCAGGCTTGAAGGTCAGCTCTGGTCGCGCACTTTGTATTGAGGGCCTGCAGAGCTTCAGTATTGGCTTTTAGGGCCTCTGCAAGGGTTTGAGAGTTGGATTGGGACTCCCTGGAGATAGAGCTTTGCAACTCGTCAAGTTTTGTGAGCACCATGTCAGCAAAGGCTTTAAACTCGCCCTTTGTGACAAAAGTCTCAGAGGTAACCTCTGGAACAACACATGTTCCAGATTTAGCCAACGAGTTTTTGGCACCTTCAGAGCCTGTTTTTATGTTGAGCTCTGGAGGATTTCCTTCCAATCCTCGATGTTCCATAGAGGAAGCACCTATGGAAGTTCTGTCAACATGTTCTTTGGGGGAGGGTTCAGAGACTCCTTAAAGATCGATGTTGAATGAATCCTGTGGTTGTTCTAGAGCCACAGAATCATCGTGTGCTTTCCCCACCAACTCTGAGGTGGTTTGGGTGTCACTCTTGTGTGTGACAGAGGTAACAAATACCTCTGTGTGTGGAAGAGATGTGTTCTGGGGCGAATGGACACGCAGAGCAACACTCTCACCCTTTTGAGAGGGTGAGGTGGTTTTGGTTTCCCCGAATGGTGGCACGGAAGATGAAGGAATATCCTCTGTCCGGGTGGCTTGGGTAGGGTTCGGACTGTATGGTCCTGTTTCAATACCCCTCTGCACTAGAACTGCAGGGGTAAAAGTGTGGGTTGCACTGGGAGTTGGTTTTGGTGGTGTACCAAGGGGATCTTTTTCTCCTATCTCCTCTGAGATTTTGTTACCCTCATTATCGGAGATTGAAAGCCCCGTAACATCTTGCACTGTAAAATCTGCGAATTCCTCTAAGGTTCCAAAGTGCAGCTTATGTATTTCCTCAACTATGGCCATTGTGACTCGGAGAGGGCTGGATGGCCTTTCCTCAGAGCTTTCAATGACTTGGGCTTTTCTTCTTCTCCTCTGCAGAGATTGTTTGAACTCTGCAGGTTCACTCACGTCTGGAGAGGGTACAGGTTCAGAGGTTGCTGCCTTGGTCAGTTTCTTAGCCTTCTTCTTTGGCTTGGCAACTTCTGTTGGGGATTTTGGAACCTCTTCTTCTGCGACTCTCTTTTTGGGAGTTCTTCTCTTTTTAAGCTTCTTTGTCCGTTTCTCAACTACAACTTCTGTCTGCACTTCAGCTCCTTCACCCTCTTCTGTTCTAAGGTAAACCGCTATCTCACGCACTTGGAATCCTACACGTGGGGGGGGGGGTTGCAGGACTCGGTGCAGGAGTCCTGTGCCCACGAATGTAAGTTCTCACCCCATCTTCACTGTTTTGGTAGGCCAAAATTCGGGCTGGCAGAGGTCTTGCACCCGGATACCCAGATTTGAGAACTGTGGGCTTGTGCGACTTCATGTCATAGACCTTGATCATTTTACCCTCTGTAGGTAACTTCCCTTCTCCTATCAGAGCATCTCCTAGCAGAATGGGAAAAAAATCTGTTGAAGACAAGGTTTTTGGGCTCTGTGCCTCGAGCTTGGTCCTCTTGCTTGGCTATGACCGCGTTTCTGATTTCCCTGAATATTAGAGTTGCATAGTCCAGAGGCAAATTGTAGTACATACCATACATTATTGCAAGTATGGTATGACTAGATTGGTCAGGACTGCCTACCTTGCAAGTCAAGCAGCGATTTAGGATAGAGAAGAGAACGTTCCACAGAGGTGGAAGGTTCTGGCGTCTGAAGTCGGTCCTTTTGGAAATTGGTGCAGCGTACCCTATGAACCTAAGGAACTCCAGAATCTCATCGTGAGAGGGCTCGTCAGAGTATCTTTTTAGGTTTAGATGGGTCTTGGTGGGAAGCTCGAATAACTCTGCGACCCTTCTTCGATTTATACCAAGGTCCAGAATTTGAGTAGAGGAGGGATGGGTGGCATATCCCATGACACAGTAGCCATAACGATCCAGTTTCTCATGCTTAGCACTCAACCAGAATTGTTGAATGTAAGTTTAAGGAATATCGGTTCTTTTAAGAGTTAGGGCTATTGTGAGAATGTGGTTCTTCAGGATTTGAATTAAAGGAGCAGCTTCCTCAGGATATCCATTGGGTTCCAAGACAACATAGTGATTGTTAGGCTTGAGGTTCAGTTGTCTGGAGTGATAGTCATGGTGTGTGAAAGAGAGCATTCTGCTTGTTAGGACATGTTCTTGTTCAACAGAATGAGAATCGTCCTTTTTAGCTTCAGAATGCATCGAGTGATTTGATGCAGAAGATCCCTTGGAGTTATTGGGAGAAGCAGAATGAGATTCCATGGATAGAAATGGAGAATGAGAATTCTTTGCAAAGGGATTCTTGAAGGAGAGAAGATAGTAGGTAAAAAGAAATTTAGGGTATGAGAGGGGTTTATATATGAAGAGAGAGGGTAAAAAGAATGAGCGGTAAAAGATAAAATTTTCAAATCCGTGATGAGTGGTAACGGATAAGAATCCATTTCATAAAAACGACGGTACAGGTTACGAACCAATCAAATATTGCCACGTCAGATGATGGCGGTGCATGATCTAGGACGCGCGCCACCCTATTCTCACGCGCCTGGAATTTTCTATTCTCACGTGACAGTGAGTTTCAAAAAATAACCCGCAGCATAGGACCTAAATTTCTCAAGTGATGGGAATGACAGAAGCTCTGTGGATAAGAGGCTTCTGAGGTCATAGGCAAGGTTGTTATCAGAAGAGATTTTTAAGAGAAAAAAAATGCGATGAAATGATCGAGTTCCTTTTAAAGTGCATTTGGTCAAGTACCCTCAGTTTAGAGGTGTAGAGACTCTGTGATAGATCACAGAGGCTCTGTGGTCGACCTCAGAGGTTCTAAGACCAAAAATTTCCTTTTTAGGAAACATTTTCAAGGATTTGATTATTTCAAAGTTTTGACAGAAAATTTAGTACAAAGTGGGATCTTTCTGAGGGAATAGTGCTCGAGAAAGTTTTGACCCTTGGTTCAGATGGACTAACCTCACTCTGTAGTCTGTTGCGCAGAACTGTCTTGCTCCCTCTTGACTAGTCACGATTGGTCTTTGATGGTTCGTTCTGCTCTCCCTTCAACTATGCTTGGATCATATAAAGATAAGATTTGCACAAGACATAGATTCGCAGAAAAGAATATATGATAAAGAAATGCGAAGAGAGTATTTACAAACAAGAAATAAGTTACATACATAAATGTACAACAGAGGCTCTGTGCAGGAGTACAGAGGCTCTGTGGTCAACTCATGTTGAGCATACTAATCTTGCCAACTAAAAAAGTGAATCTTTTCTCATCCAATGCCTTCGTGAAAAGGTCGGCAAGTTGGTAGTCTGTGGGCACAAAGTACATCTCTATTGTTCCATGCTCCACATGAGGTTTCAGAAAGTGATACCTGATATCGATATGCTTGGTCTTTGAGTGCTACACGGGATTGGAAGAGATCACAATGGCACTTTTGGAGTCACAGAGGATTGGGATTTTTTAGATATAAAATCCATAGTCTCTGAGTTGGGTCCTCATCCACAGAACTTGTGAACAACAACTTGCAGCAGCAACATATTTTGCTTCTGCCGTAGAGGTCGAGACACAATTCTGTTTCTTGGAAGTCCAACTTACTAGTTTCCCTCCTAGGAATTGGTAACTCCCTGAGGTACTCTTTCTGTCGAGCTTGCATCCTCCGTAATCTGAATCTGTATAAGCCATGATATCAAAGCCAGCGTCCCTTTTAGGTATCTGAAGATCCTCTTGATAGCATGAAGATGAGATTCTTTGGGGTTAGCTTGAAATCTTGCACATAGACATGTGGCAAACATTATATCAGGTCTACTCACGGTTAAGTATAGCAGAGATCCTATCATCCCTCTGTAGAGTTTACACTCCACAGATTTGCCCTCTAGATCTGCATGGAGCTTGGATCCAGAGACCATAGGAGTTTTCATTGGTGAATAGTCAGAGAGCTTGTATTTTTCAAGTATGTCAGAGACATATTTTGATTGGTTTATAAAAATACGCTCTGTGGTTTGTTTGGCTTGCAATCCTAAGAAGAATGTAAGTTCTCCCATCATGCTCATCTCAAACTCACTTTTCATCAATGACACGAACTTTTTGCAATATAAATCATTTGTAGACCCAAAAATAATGTCATCGACATAAATTTGTACAAGCAGAATCTCACCTTTTCTCTTCTTATAGAATAAAGTTGTATCAGTAGTACCTCTTTCGAAACCGTTTGCAAGGAGGAAGTTTGAAAATCTATCGTACCATGCTCTGGGGGCTTGTTTTAGTCCATACAGAGCGTTGTCCAGAAAGTAGACGTGATTTGGGTACTTAGAGTTCCCAAACCCTGGTGGATGTTGGACATATACTTCTTCTTGAATCTGCCCATTCAGAAAAGCTGACTTGATATCCATTTGATATACTTTGAAACTTTTGTGGGCTGCAAAGGCAAGAAAGATTCTTATTGCTTCGAGTCGTGCCACAGGGGCAAAGGTTTCTTCATAGTCAATGCCTTCTTCTTGACAGTATCCCTTGGCCACCAGTCTTGCTTTGTTTCTGATCACCACACTGTCTTCATCCTTTTTGTTCCTGAAGACCCATTTGGTCCCTATTGCGGTTTGCCTTTCGACAGAGGCACTAGGTTCCATACTTCGTTTCTTTCAAACTACAGAAGCTCATCTTGCATAGCTTCTACCCAGTTTGGTTCTTCAAGAGCTTCAGATATCTTTTTGGGTTCGATGATACTCACAAAATTTGTATAGTAACAAAAATTTGCAGTACTCGATCGAGTTTGGACCTTGTCAGAAGCGTCACCAATAATTTGGCTTTGTGGGTGACTTCTGGTCCATTTGATCATTCGAGGGAGGTGATCATTTGAAACTGTTGTGGTTAGCTCAGGAGCATGTTCATCTTGATTTAGATCATTCTCTGTTGAGAGGAATTGATCATTCGTACTTGCCACAGGACTTGGTTGTTCATCATGAATTGAGGTAGAGACCTCTGTGGATCCTTGATCTGGTGTTGAACCTTCAGAAATATTTTGAAGATGACCATGATTTTGACTGAGCTTGGGGCCTTGATTCGCATTGTCCTCTGAGTGCTCCCCGTCGATGGTTGCACCTGCAGCATTACTGGAAGAGGGTGAAGTATTTCTAGGACCAGTTAGAGAAGTACCTGTTTGGTCCTCAAAGGGTTCAGCTTCAGAGGCTCTGCGGTCACCAATTGAGGGTTCATCATCATTGAACATGATATTGTCCTCTATGATCAAGCAATCAAACAAACAAGATATTAACAATCAAAGTATATTCTAGAGAGAGAGTAGAGAGAGAAACGTTCATATCATATATCTAAAAATTATAAAGCATACAATGAACTCAACTTACTACATGATTACAAAGACAAAAGGTATTTATACCAAACTATAAAGCAACAAGCTTAATGACTAAGTAATCTCATATTGACTAAACATACATTGACTTTGTTGACTTTATTGACTTTACTAAACTTGACTTTTCCTATTAAATCTTGGATACAATAATACACTAACAATCTCCCCCTTTGTATTCAAGATTTAATAAAAATTTGACATAAGTCTTCAGCGCTTGATTCTTCAATCTTTTGTCTCTGACAGCTTTAAAAACTTTAAAGCTCTAGCACTCTTCAGTCTTTAATTCTTTTGAAGAATCTTGAAAAGTCTTTAACACTTTGCAGCTTTGAAAAGTCAACAAGTCTTGAAACAATCGAATCATTTGAAATCTTGGATCATTTGAACTTTGAAATTCTTTGACTTCTTTGAAACACTTCATCTTTGAAAAACTTCGAGGAATCTTTGAACTTTGTATCTTCATTTCTTCAATCTCTGATCATCTTCTGAAAAACAAACTTTCTCAAACATCTGAACTTGTCTTTAAATGATCTCAGAATGATTTCTTTGAAACTGACGTGAACTTTCAGAAACTCTTCACAAGTCTTGACTTTGAACTTTCTTCATCACTTTATAGCAAAAATCTTGACTTTGAACTTTCTTCATCACTTTATAGCTTTGAAATTGATTTGAAATTGATCTCTATTGATTTCTCCCCCTTTTTGATGATTGTGAGCATCATAATCATCAAAACTTTTCAATTTCAACATCTTCTTTAAATCTCCCCCTTTTACAAATATTCTCCCCCTTTTTAAGAACATTCTTCTCCCGTTGATCTGAATAGCTGAATCATGAACTGTATATACCCGAATCTTTTCAAATTCAGATATAATTAACTTTGTAACCCTGATTCAACAAATGAAACAGTTAGAAGTGCCTGTCAGTAACACGGAGTTACCGTGTACAACGAATGTACAATAGAAGGAGCTGGTTTGATGATGACTCCCTAGGACTTCCATTCAATCATTGAAAAACACAAGGTTTATCTATGAATGTTCTGACAGAAAAACAAATTTTCTGTGTGCTCGTGCTTGTATATGAAAGAATTTAGCACAATGATTGTATTTCATAAGGTTCAAATTGTGTAAACTGTTGAGACAACAACAAGTATTACACGGACTCAATGTGCATGAAAGAGGTGCGAAGGTGGGGCAACTTTTCTTCTTTTTCAATATCTTAATCTTCCGAGTGAAGATTAGATAGCAGATGTGTTGTGTCCCCAAGAAAAAATTGAAACATTTCTTTGTCGGGAATGAAATGAGTGGTTGGTGGGGTAATTGCAAGAGTTGGCATGGGCTCACTGCCTGTTTCAATGATGGTCACCAAAGAATGTGAACCAATCAGATTTTGTGGCTGCCCGACTCAGAAAGTGGTTGGTGCAGAGTTCTGATATTCTTTTAACTCTATTCTCACACCCTCTTTCTTTTTAACATTAAAGCTCACTTCTAACCAAACTCTCATTTACATTTTTCCGCTCCACACAATGAGAAAAACTCAACTGGATGAGTTATCTCCCCCACTCTTGATTTATGACCCCTCACCCCTCAATCACTCAAGGATTACTTCCTGGGTAGGAAACACTGGTTTACGTGAATCCATGGAAGTTCTTATAAGTTTTCACAGGAATCCCATGTAAGTCCTAGAAAGAATAGTTGTTCAACAGTTCAACTTTAACAGTTAAGCTCAAAAATGTATGATGACATTGTCAAAATGTATACTCATGAAAAATATGAATGAAATTTGAGCATTTGAACTTTGAAAATTTCTCAAAACAAGGATATTGAATGAAATCAAGATAATTGTTTTGAGAATCTGACAATGTATCAATCAGATCAAATAAAATGGTTAGGGTATCAAGGAATTGGAAATTTTGTTTATATGAACGAATATAAACAATTTTGCAATGAACGCACAAAAAATGAAATGATGATTGATGCTCAACAACATTTGAAAGCAAACGGGAGTATTACCATCGAAAAATTGGTTCGTTATAAGACATGGTAATAACAAAATCAATATGAAGTACTAAACCGATGTGTGTGAATACTTTACAGTGTATAGAAAAGATAATACACAAGTATTGATCTTTAGAAACACACGGTCAGTTAAACATTAAAGCTCAATAATGAAAAACATTTAAAATCACACTTCTTAATTCATGAAATCATTTGAGAATAGAGAAGTGGTTTGAACATTTAAGAAAACTGTTTTTCATGTTCGAAAGTTGTTCTTCTTTCAAACAATCATAGATCTAGGATCAAAAGATATTTACCTTTTAAGCTCCCCCTCAAATCATTATAGAATGATTTAGGTCAGATAAGCTCCCCCTGGATATTTTGCATAATATCCTTATCTGAACATTAAAGAACGGGTCCTGATCTGTTATGTGATCAGAAGCCATAATCTTGACACTTAAGTTTGGGTTTTGAACTGTTTTGTTCAAAAGCCATTGACTTTGACATTGAAGTCCGAGTTCTAAGTTGTAGTACTTAGAAGTCAAAATTTTGTACTTTGAAGTACGAGTCCTAATCTGTACATGATCAGAAGTCAATCATCTTGCTCCCCTATACCTGTGGTACATGCGAAACAGATTTAACAGGTTTTGGTACCCACTGGTATTTGGGTCCTGGTATGTTAGATTTAAGAATCCACTTCTCATTAGATGTATATATTTTAAATCCAGAATTCTGAGAAGTAATTCTGTAAGATCCGTACCAGTTATGAGCAGATTCTCTCTGAACAAAGTCATTTTCTCCATTGTAAGAACAACAAATCTTCCTTTGAGCAATCCTGATCAGATGATTAGTCGAGTAATATATATCAGAATTACCAAAAGATTTACCTTTATAAGCTCTGTTCTCTTTGGCTTTGGATGTGGATGCGAATGCTTTGTCATTCTTCTTCTCTTCAGAAGAATCTTTAACTCTCCAGACCATCTGAGTTTTCTTTGATTGCTTTCCAAGAGATTTTACATAATAGCTCACTGAACCATCAACAGATTTATCATAAAATAGATTAGATGGTCTGATCTGACTTGATTTGACAGTGTTTGGTTTGACATTTTTCTTTTTGAAAACATTTTTGTCATGAATAGAACTTGAAACAGTTTTGAAAGAACAAACTGATTCTGTTGAGTTATCAAGAGGTGATTGACTAATCACATCAGCTGTTACTTTATCTGACAATTCAATGTTTGCAGTTTCTAAGTCATTTATCTTTTTAGTTAAAATGTTTCTTTCAGAAGTTAGTGTGTCAATCTTGTGTGTCAAATCATATCTAGCCATCTGTTCTTTAAGAATATCTGATGACAGAACAGATAATTTGGATGTGAGCTTAAATATTTCAGATTCAAAATATGAACGTTCTTGCTCAAAATTTGTTTCCAAGTTCTTGTTTTTCTCAGAAATATCCTTGAAAATCCCAGCATTTTTCTTTTCAAATAATTTCTTTTGTTCCTCAAAAGACTGCTTCTTTTCTTTGAAAATATTTCTTTCTTTTTCGAGCAAGTCTTGTAAAGTAGAAATCTGCTTGGGAAGTTCAGTGTTTTTATCTTTAAGAACTTTTCTTTCCTTAGCAAAAGTGTCTCTTTCAGTGATTAAAACCTTTTCAAAATCAGACACTTGCTTTGAAAGTTTAATACATCTATGCTCAAGATTTTTCTTCTCTTGATCAGCTTTCTTAGAATTCTCAGATGATTGTTGAGTTGAAGATGTCTTCACATTTAATTTTTCTTTTTCTGCTTGGAGACTTGTTTGTAGTTCAGCATTTTTCTTCTCCAAAGCAGATATCTGATCTTCAAAAGCCTTTAACTTGTTTTGAAACTTGACTGATTCATCTTTCAGCTCAGTCGTCTTCAGTTGGCTTTGAAGTTTTACAATTTTTCTCTCTTTTAACTTTAATTCTTTCTCACATGTAACAATTGTATTTTCTTTTAAAGCAATGATGTTCTCTTTCTCTTTAATCTCTTTCTCTTTCTCTCTTATGTCATTCCCTTTTGCACTGATGATACCTGCACAATCAGATTGAGAATTATTAGCACATTTTGCACAAACAAGAGTTTTATCAGAATTTGACATTTTAGATTTGAACTCCTAAATCTGATTTAGAAGCTTTGAATTCTGATTTTTCAGCTTGTCTAATTCAGCTTCCATCTTTGGTATTTCCGGCATGTACAAAACAGCCATATCTCTTCCAGATAAAACAGTATTCCCTTTATCATCAGTAGTAGGCATCTTGACAGATTGACTTAAAAAAAATGATGGTAAAAAAAATCAGACAATTATGACCACTAACACAATATGTCCCCCTCCGCAGACTAACACAGTATGTCCCCCTAGAAAGAAATGCTTGAAAAAAATGATCGTTCCCAAACAAATCAGAAATGTTGACTAAAAAATCAAACTTGGATCACACAAAAAAAATTTAATTTTAAAAAAAAAATCTAAGTATTGAAACTCGCAAGGCACTATACACGTTAGTCACTGTTCACTAAGAAACTCGCAGATGGTAGCTTGCGCGTTTCTAGAACTTGCAGATCAATATTAGCGCGTTTGCTCAAACTCGCACGACGATGAAACTCGCAAGGCACTGAACTCGCTAATCACTATTCCCACTGAAACTCGCTAGTAAGCACTTGCGCGTTTCTGAAACTCGCTTGTCACTACGTGCGCGTTTTAACACTTAGAAAATTTTTCACTGATTTTAAAATCGCAAGCCTCTTAGCGCGTTTCGATCAAACTCGCACGCTTCGCTCTGCGCGTTTATAGAACTCGCTTGTCTCTATCTGCGCGTTTTACCCGAACTCGCACGTGTTACTTGCGCGTTCTTCAGACACTTGCGCGTTCTTCAGCTTGCGCGTTTTGCAGATGAATCTTGCGCGTTTGTTGATGAACTTGCGCGTTCTTCAGCATGAAGCTTGCGCGTTCTACGAAGAACTTGCGCATTTTCTGGATCTTGCGCGTTTTGACAGATATGTTCACGAAATCACTCCAAATCGTTCTAAAACTTGCAATTGATTCTCAAAATACATCAGTATGCTCGAAAAACATATTAGAACACTTTTCTATCAACTCGATTTCCTTTAAAAACATCAAAAAGCATCATTCGATTCAAGAACAGTGATTGAGTTCGAGTTTTACGAAAATAGCAATTTGATCAAATCGACCAGTCTAATGTTCGAATTAGACTATGTGATCTGAACGAAACTTGATCCAATTCATAAAACCTATACAATCAAATCAATTTCTTGATTTAATTGTACACAAACAAGAAAATTTTTGATCAAACAGTGACATTCAAGAACCGAGTTCGTGAAATCCAAAATTTGAAAAATTAGAATTCAATTTGTGATCTGATCCTTCTGAATTCGTTTGGTTTGCTCTGATACCAATTGATATTGTCCTCTATGATCAAGCAATCAAACAAACAAGATATTAACAATCAAAGTATATTCTAGAGAGAGAGTAGAGAGAGAAACGTTCATATCATATATCTAACAATTATAAAGCATACAATGAACTCAACTTACTACATGATTACAAAGACAAAAGGTATTCATACCAAAATATAAAGCAACAAGCTTAATGACTAAGTAATCTCATATTGACTAAACATACATTGACTTTGTTGACTTTATTGACTTTACTAAACTTGACTTTTCTTATGAAATCTTGAATACAATAATACACTAACAGAACATCTCTTCAAACAGATGATGAAGATCATTTGTTCGTGATGATCCACCAGAATATTCATCCTGATGTTTGAGTCCTGAGCTCATTTGCTCAGAAGTCACCTGAAAAGAATCATCAAATGAAACATTAATACTTTCGAGTATATGCTTGGATTTGAGTACATAGATTCTGTATGCCTTGGAGTTTGATGAATAGCCAACAAATTTGGCTTCATCGACTTTGGGACTAAATTTCCCTATCTGGTCTCTGTCGTTCAGTATAAAGCATCTGCAGCCAAAGACATGGAAGTACTTAATGTTTGGCTTCCTCTGGTGTAGTAAGTGATATGGTGTCTTTGCATGTCTCTTCACGGTCAAGGATCGATTTTGGGTGAAGCATGCAGTTGAAATGGATTCTGCCCAGAAAGAAATAGAGAGCCCTGAAGCAGTGAGCATAGTTCTTGCGGCTTCCACTAGTGTTCTGTTCTTTCGTTCAACAACACCGTTTTGTTGTGGAGTCCTTGCAGCATAGAAGTTCTGTGATATGCCTTCTGTCGAAAGATAGGCTTCAATGGTTGAGTTCTTAAACTCTGTCCCATTGTCACTTCGGATTCTCTATACCCTGCAGTCATAAAGAACTTGTATTCTTTTGATAAGATTGATTAGTACTTCAGGAACATCTGATTTCTTTTGAACGAATTCAACCCAAGTATATCTAGAGAATTCATCTATGAGTACAAGGATGTACTTCTTGCCACCAAGACTCTGCACAGATATAGGACCACAGAGGTCAACATGAAGCATCTGCAGAGGTCTGGTGCAAGATATGTTAGACTTAGTTTTATGGGCAGCCCTTTTGAGTTTGCCCATCTCACAAGCTGAGCATAGATGATCCTTGTCAAATCTAATATTTGGTAGACCACTTACAAGATCTAGTTTCACAAGTTTGTCAAGTTTGTGAAAGTTTAGATGACAGAACCTGTTGTGCCAGAGCCAAGCTTCTTCATTCTTACTTGAGACTAAGCAAAGCTTTTCTTCTCTTTTAGTTGATTTAAAGTCCATGAGGTATAAGTCACCTCGTCTTTTGGCTCGCAGAAGCTCTGTGGTTGTATCTTCTTTTAACAGAGAGCAGTACTGTCTTTTAAACATCACATCGAGTCCATTGTCACAGAGTTGACTTACACTCAGAAGGTTGTGCTTGAGGCCATCCACATAGGCAACTCTGTTGACATCGATGTCTCCTTTGGCAATGACTCCATAGCCTTTTATTTGTCCTTTTTTGTTATCTCCAAAGGTCACAGATCCTCCTCCATGTTTTTCTTTGTAGGAGGAAAGCAACCCTCTGTCGCCAGTCATGTGTCTTGAGCACCCGGAGTCTAGGTACCAGATAGGCACATGTTGTTTCTCCTGTGGATAGATTAGAGAGATTTAGGTACCCATTTCCAAATGGGTCCATTTTTGTTAGGAGGCTGTGAAGATGCCTTAACACTTTTGGTTTTGGATTTATCCTCATTTGCAGAGGTACCATATTGTCTTTTCTCACCCTTGAATTTTGCATTCTTGGGTTTGGGGTGAGATATAAGACAGGAGGGCCTCGAGAAATGTTGATTCAAAGTATGCATAAGATCAAAGCATTTACAATAAGGAACATTTGAGGCAAACTTCTTAAAAATCTCATTAAATTTGTCAAAGGAGGGTACAGAGCAATTTTTACTACAACCCATTTTAGATTTGGGTTTCTTTTTACAGAAAGCTTTGTCTAATGTAGGTTGAGTTTTTACAAAAACTCCTCTTGAGTGGCTCTTTGGTTGTACTCTCCCTTGATCTTCTTTCCATGCTATCACTACAACAGAAGCATCAAGTTTATCAATTTTAGGCCATTTATCCTTCTGTTGCCAAGTGAATTTTTCTTGAAAAGGTTTTAATGGTCTTGGAGCTTTTGAAACATGAGAGATCTTGTTCTTTTTTGATTTTTCAAGCTCTAGAGAAGTCTTTGCTTGCAAGCACATGTCCAGGAAATCAGGACAGATATGTACACCTGTGGTTTTCCTTTTGGGAAGAACTGTTCTATTAAGAATGCCAGAGGTAAGTTTACTCTTCTCTGGACCACAGGGGAGTATCTCAAGTTCCACAGAACTTGTCCCATTGTCGACAGAAGACTCTGATTCCGACTCAGAGTCTGAATCGAGAAAGTCTCTGTGAATGAGATCCTGACCTGTAAGTGCCTTGCTTTGTCCATTGGTGTCCTCTGAAGTATATTTAGAATTTTTGAAATACACGGAATGACCATAGGAACGTTAAGCCAGTTTTGTAGATCTTGCTCAATGATTTCTCTTATTTCAGAGGTTAAATAAGGATGGTTGAGAAAATGATTTTCATAAGTTCTTTTCAAGTCGTTTTCTAAAAACCTTTTAAATAGTTTTTCTTCCACAGAGGCAGGTACAGACTCTGGTGCTTCAGAGGATAGTTCCTTTTCAAGAATCATCATGCACACAACAGCCATTTGAGTTTGCGTTTCTGGATGACCAAATCTGAAGACCCCTATCTGTTTTTGAGACAGATATTTCTTTTGTATAGATTTTCTTTTTGATGAAGGTGCAGATGGTAAATCATTGTTTTCATACCATACATTTGCCATCTGCAGAGGTTTCCTCAGAAGTGGTCCTTCAGAGGTTCTGCGTCTCTTAAATGTGGATAAAAGGTTTGGAAAACTTGGTTTTTCAAATTGTACAGGGCAGAAGATGTTTGATAAAGATTTGTTTGCTTGTTTCCTGTGTAAGGGTCAATATCCTCGAACCCTAATCCTCTTCTGCCGATCTGGGTGTTAACCTTTTCATGAACCTTTTGAGCATCCTGATACCTCTTAATTTGGAGTTCTCTGTCAAACAGATCTTGATGAAGAACTTCTCTTTCTTTTTGAAAAAAGTTTTTCAAAGAAATGGCATTTAAACGATCACTCTCACATTTCTTTAGCTCTTTGACCTTTTCTTTCAAAGCTTTGTCGAGATTTGTGACTTTATCCTTCAGACCCTTTTTTGTTGAAATATGCTCAGAGGTAAGAGTTTTGTTTTCAAGGTAAAGCTTATCCTTCTCCTCTGTGAGAAGCCTAGTTTCTCTTTCAAAGAAGGAAAGTTTTTTCTCAAGATCTGAGCATGTGTTTTTAAAAGCTAGAAGATCATTTTTTATTTCAAGTAGCTTGTTTTCAAAGTCTGAGTTGCAAGAGTTAGAAGTGGATACCTCACTCTCGTTGTCAGAAGAGTGGACTTCTGCCATTCCACAGAAGAGTGCGTTGTTTTCTTCATGAGAGGATTCATCGGTTACAAGGTTCTCTTGTTCTGCCATTAGGGATTTCTGAGTGTAGTACTCTGCTTTCTTTTTATAGAAAGCAGCGTCCCTTGTGGGTTTCCCTGTGTTGGCAGAGGAACTGCACTCTGGTGCATAGTGGCCTGGCTTCCCGCATTTGAAACATCCTTCAATTTGCTTTGGGAATTTGTCACCAGCTCTGCCGTCTGACTTCTGTCCACTCCTTTCTTCTTGACTTGGTTCCTCAGACCACTCCTTTCTTTTTGCCTCACCATATCATCTGCTTCTGTCATCTCTTTCTTCTCTTTCTCTGTACTCCGGCTTCTTCTTGAGACCACGATTGAACTGTCGGGTCATTAGTGCAAGTGTTTTGGCCAGAGCAGCCATGTCAATTTCCTCCTCAAATTCTTCTTCACTTTCACTCTGTGCCACAAGTACCTTCTTCACTCCTTGCTCCTGGATTCAAGGTAGTTGATGAAAAGATGATACTACTAAGAACTCCTAGAAAGTATAATGTCTATTGTTTGGATATGAAAAATGTTTCAACTGATTCATCCCTAAACTGTCTAGTTTCAAAAGCATCTTTGGATGAATCATCACTTTGGCACAGAAGGATGTGTCACATGAACTTTAAAACAATGAATAAACTTGTTAAAAACAACCTTGTAAGAGGTTTGCCTTCAAAAGTCTTTTCATGTGATGATCATTGTGTTGCCCGTCTCAAAGGCAAACAACACAAAACTTCTCATAAGTCCAAAGAGTTGAACACAATCTCTAATTCTCTTCAGTTGTTGCATATGGATCTGTTTGGTCCTACAAATGTTATGAGTATAGGTAAGAAATCATACTGCTTAGTTATTGTTGATGATTACTCTAGATTTACTTGAGTATATTTTCTAAGGACTAAGGATGAGACAAGTGGACTGATCAAATCCTTTATTCTAAGAATTGAAAACCAAACAAATCAAAAGGTAAAAGTCATTAGTCAAAAGGTAAAAGTCATTATGTCAAAAGGTACTGAATTTAAAAATATTGACCTAAACACCTTTTGTGAGGAAAAAGGAATTGAGAGGCAATACAGTGCTCATAGGACTCTACAACAAAATGGTGTTGCTGAGAGAAGGAATAGGACACTGATTGAGGCTGCTAGATCTCTGTTAGCTGATTTCAAACTTCCAATTACTTTCTCGGCTGAAGCAGTTAATACTGCTTGCTATGTCCAAAATAGAGTTCTAGTAGTCAAGCCTAAGAACAAGACACCATATGAGCTTTTAAATAAAAGAAAACCATTTATTGGATTTTTCAAACCTTTTGCGTGTCCTTGTACCATTCTCAATACCAAAACTCACTTAGGAAAGTTTGATAGCAAGGCAGATGATGGTTTTCTTTTTGGTTACTCATCTCAGAGTAAGGCTTACAGAGTGTTTAATTCTTCTTCTAGAATAATTGAGGAAAGTGACAATGTCAAATGCAATGAGAACTCACCAAATCCTATTGGTTCTGGTCCTCAATGGTTGTTTGACATTGATTCACTAACTAACTCTTTGGGTTTCAGTAGTGATGATCATGTTGGGTCAGGAAGTGGAGGATCAGTGGATGCTCAAGTACAAGACATTATTCCTCAGTCTGTGATCTTTCCCATACCTACATTGGAACCTGTTGAAATCTGTGAAAAGGAGACTGTTACTGAACCAATTCAGAGTGAAGAAGAAATAAGAGATGAGGAGAATCCAGAGAATGAAGAACCAGAAGTAGCTGATGAGATCCCCTTAGATGACTTAAATGATTCCAATCTAGAAGTGGGAATCAATGAAGAACCTAGTCATCAGACTAGAACACAAAAGAACCATCCTCCAGAGTTGATAATAGGTGACATCTCTTCTCCTATGATAACTAGAAATCAAAGCAAACTTCAAGAGTTGCAGGATCAGCAACATACAATACTCTCTTGCTTTCTATCTCAGATTGAGCCTAAGAAGGTTTATGATGCAATGAAAGATTCCAGTTGGATAGAAGCCATGCAAGAAGAGGTACTACAGTTCAAATTGCAAGAAGTTTGGGACTTGGTGGACCTTCCAAAAGGTCATAGAGCTATTGGCACCAAGTGGATTTTCAGAAATAAAAAGGATGAGAGAGGAATTGTAGTCAGGAACAAAGCAAGGCTAGTGGCACAAGGGTACACTCAGGAAGAAGGCATAGATTATGAAGAAGTCTTTGCTCTTGTTGCAAGGGTAGAGGCAATTAGGCTATTTCTAGCCTATACATGAAGTTCAAGGTATATCAAATGGATGTGAAGAGTGCCTTTCTATATGGTACAATTGATGAAGAAGTATATGTCTGTCAGCCCCCTGGATTTGAAAATCCATCATATCCTGACAGAGTATACAAACTGAAGAAAGCACTTTATGGTCTACATCAAGCCCCAAGAGCATGGTATGATACATTGTCTACCTATCTCTTAGAAAATGGATTTGAAAGAGGAATAATTGACAAGACTCTCTTCATTAAAAGAAGTAAGAAGGACATCCTAATTGTTCAGGTCTATGTGGATGACATCATTTTTGGATCCACACAAGATCAGATGTGTAGAGACTTTGAAAAGTTGATGCACAAGAGCTTCAAAATGAGTTCAATGGGTGAACTCACCTTCTTCCTTGGGCTTCAAGAGAAACAGAAGAAAGATGGGATTTTTATAAGTCAATCAAAGTATGTGAAAGACATCCTAGATAAGTATGGTTTAACAGACTCAAAGCCAGCAAGCACACCAATGGAAACTCACAAACAGATCACTGTTGATCTTGAGGGGGAGGATGTTGATGTCCATCTATATAGATCAATGATTGGATCTCTCATGTATCTCACAGCCTCAAGACCAAACATCATGTTTCCAGTGTGTGTGTGTGCCAGATTCCAAGTCAAGCCAAAGCAATCACATCTTCAAGCTGTTAAGAGGATTTTCAGATACTTAAGAGGGCAACCTAGATTAGGTCTTTGGTATTCGTATGAATCTACTTTTGACTTGATTGCATATTCAGACAGTGACTTGGGTGGTGCTAATATGGATAGAAAGTCTACTTCAGGTGGATGTCAGCTTTTGGGTGCAAGACTAGTATCTTGGCAGTGTAAGAAGCAAACCACAGTGTCCTTATCTACAACAAAAACTGAGAACATTGCTGCTGCAAGTTGCTGCTCTCAGGTTCTATGGATTCAGAATCAAATGCTGGACTATGGGGTAACCTTTCTTCACACTCCAATCTTCATTGACAATAGCAGTGCTATAAGCATTGTTAACAATCCAGTCAAGCACTCCAAAACAAAGCACATTGAGATCAGGTATCACTTTATTAGAGACTGTAATGAAAAGAAGCTTATTCAAGTTGCTAAAGTTCATACTGACAACCAGTTTGCTGATCTATTCACTAAAGTTTTGATGTGGGTAGATTCACTTTCTTGGTTACAAGTGTGGGCATGATCAACTCTGGATGAGCTCATGTTTTAAAAAGTGTTTACATACATGTTATTTGTTTATTCTTTGGTGCTGCTAATCATCTTTCTCAGGAAGTTATTGTCTTGCTCATACTAACACAAGCTTCAAACAGTGTAAGTGTATTTAATACTGCCAGCACAGTTTTAATACTGCCAGTGCAAAGTTAATACTGCTAGTTAGTTAATACTGCTCTCAGTTAATACTGCTAGTTCGTTAATACTGCTAGTTGGTTAATACTGCTCTAAGTTAATACTGCTAGTTAGTTAATATTGCTCTCAGTTAATACTGTTAATTAGTTAATACTGCTAGCTAGTTAATACTGCTCTCAGTTAATACTTATTCTTTCCCAAATCGTATAAATACCCTTTTTGCCCGCCTAAAAGCTTATAACGACTTTTTGAATACTGTTCATCTTCTCTCTAACTCTTTTCTCTCAAGCACCTAGTGAGTTCCAGGCAAGAATACTCAAGCTCGATGGCATCCATGGCGTTCATTAATGAGCACAACGAAATCGCAATGCTTCAAAAGCCGAAGCAGGCTGATGGATTTCATCAAATAGTCGATTTTCTCAAAACCAGTCATATCGCGTATGCTCTTACAGTGTCACCATCCATCCACGTTGAGCACTAGAAGCAATTTTGGGCCAATGCCACCATTGTTACTGAAAATGGTGTGAAAGTTATCAAGACAAGGGTATGTGACAAACCTTTGACAGTTTCTGAAGAGGTAATTCGCATCAGTCTACGTCTAGACGATGCCTCAGGTATCACATCTATCTCTAATGATGATATGTTTTCCACTCTCACTAGAATGGGATATGGAGGCCCATTGGGTGTTTTCAAGTTCTCAAAAGCCAAACTCTCACCCCAATGGCGTTTCTTTGTCCATACCCTTATGCACTGTATTTCTAGAAAAACTACTGGATGGAGTGAGTTCAGTAGTACCATTGCTTATGCTCTGGTCTGCTTGCCTACTGCCAGAAAGTATAATTTCTCCAAAATGATTTTCAATGACCTTGTGTCAAACTTGGACAACAAAAAGAGTTTTTATATGTATCCAAGATTTGTCCAGGTAGTTATTACTGCTGAATTGACGGATATACCTCTGTTTGATGAGGTATATGTACCTAAAATCCCCAAAGGCAAGGTCTTTTCAAATATGAAGAGATCTGCCAAGGACTCGGAAGGAGTTGACACCCCATTGTTCTCTACAATGATGGTGGTGTCCCACAATCAAGAAGGTATGGCATCAGGGTCAAGGCCCTCACTAGACCATCCCACTGAGAGACAATCCCAACCTTCCATCAGTATATCAATCCCTCAGTCCCTTCTTCAAAAACCAACTTCACCAATCACCAATACTTACATCAGGAAAAAGGTAAAGAAGGCTCCTTCTCTTTTTGTACCTTTTCCCTCAAAGCCTTCAAGCCCTCTAATGGAGAATTCTCCATTAGAGAATATCTATAGGGAAACCACAGGGGTGTCTCCCAACCCCAAGGAGGTGCTCACTAAGGAGATGAATGAGCATATGGGTGCAAAGGATGCCACTACTCCTGCTAGCACAGAGGAGGCCAGTGGTAACATCAATAAGACCTTCCCCATGGCAACTTTGGGTGAGCAATCATCCAAAGGTCCCAGGTGCCAAGAACCTAAGAGGGTAGCAGGTGCTTCTGCTAGGCAGAAGACCTCTACTACTAAAAGATACAATGATCCTCCAAAGGTGGTAAACACACCCAAAGGAGGTGAGGACAGATATCACTATCAGGAATTGATGGACACACTTGGTACCATTAGCCTAGAAGTGCATAACGAAGATCTGGAAATCAAAGAGATGAAAAAGGTTATTATATCTCAACAAACCCAGATAGTAAAGTTGAAGAAGATGGTACTCAATCTAGTGCACAAGAAGAGGAGAATGCAATGTGTGTTGAAGAAGAGGAAAAGTGCTAATGATGCTTTCAACAAGGGGGAGAATCAAGAGGCTGAAGCAGAGAAGGAAAGTACATCTGAGATGGGATTTGATTTTGAGGGGGAGAAAGCAGCAGAAACAGATAAGGTTCAAGCACTAGTAGAAACAGAATCAAAAGCAGTAGAAACAGAAACATAATTTGCTCAAGCAACAGAAACAGTTAATGTTGCTGAGATAAATGAAGCAGCAGTAACAGGGCTATCTGTTGAAGAGCTAGAGATTGCAGAAACATTGGTAAAAGCAAAGAATGACACTCCTAAGGCTTCTCAAAAGGCCAAGGGAATGGTCATTAAAGAAGGAGGTATTGAACAGAAAACCAAAGAAATTAGTGAGGCAAACTTGAAAAAGAAAGGAAAGGCTAAGATGGTTGAATCTGATCTAATTTCAAAGAAGAAGAATCAGTTGGAGTTAGATGAAGAAGTGGCAAAGGAGCTTCAAGCTGAGATGGAAAAAGAAGAACAACTCCAATCTGAAAAGGACAGGGAGCTTGCACTGGAGATGGCTAAAAAGTTAAATGAAGAGTATCAAAAGAGAATATCAGTGAAAGCATCCAAGCAAAGAATAATAGTCAAGAAGCAGAAAAGACAACCTTCCAAGACCTTTTTGGCCAATCAAGAAAGGAGAAAAATGATCAACTTTCTGAAAGGCTCAATTGGTGTAAAGGGAGAGATGTTCACTAACATGGCATACAGCATGGTTGAGGAGCTATACAAGAAGGAAATGGCTAAGCATCAAGGGGACTCCTCTCAAAGGGAAGAGGCTGAAAGAAGAATGAAAGAGAGGCATGATCACAACATTCAACAACCATTCCTTGAGGAAGTCACTCCTACAAAAGAAAAGGCTGAAGACACTAAAGAAGAGAATGTTGTTGTGGAAGTAAAATCTACAAAAAGAGTAAAAACCATAGCTTCCAAGAAACAATCCAAGAAGCCAAGGATTGAAGAAGCAGAAAAAGAGGCAGAATCTTCTGTTCCACCTTCAGTAGAACCAGAGCAGAATCCAGAACCATCTAATCTGCAATCAAATGAGCAGGTTGATTTGTTCACGACTGTAACAGAACCAGTACAGGTTGTTCCCATTTCTGTGAAGGCACCAGAAATCATCTTCTGGGATATTCTTTGGGACAACAAAAAGGATTACTTTAGACTTAAAAGAGTTGGTGATGTATTTGAAATATATGCTACTTGGGGGAAAGTGATCAGAAGTTGTTCCAGGGCTGATCTTGAAGAAATGCATAAAGTGGGAATGAATTTATATGAGCCTGTTTTGAAAGGAACTGAAGAAAGTCTACTGAAGGTTGCAATGGAATACCTATGTATGATGTTTGAACCAGAAAAGGTGGTGTACAGGATCAAGGATCTGCATCATGAGTATGGGTTCAAAAAGGTTGATCACTGGATACTATTTGAAAACTCTGGTATATACATGATCACAATAGATAAATGTTATCATGAATACTACCTGGTGGACAAAGTATATGATCATAGTAAGGAGAAGCTGGAAGGGATGCTGAAAGCTAAGCTAGTGTGTGCAAAGGAATCAGAAATGGCCAGAATTGCGGTAAGAAGGACAATCAATCCAAGTCTGGGTCTGAATCCAAATTTGGGCAAATAGGCTGAAGTGTTGAAAGCATCTTGAAGACTACATCTGAAAAACTTGACTTCTCTTCCTAAAAGTCAAGTTAGGGGGAGATTGTTGGGAACTGAAGAAATTGTTCAAGTATGGTTAATGCTGCTAGCATAACATGATTACTACTTCTGAGCAAAGTTACTACTGCTGAGCCAGATTAATACTGCTTGAAGAAGTTACTACTACTAAGCAAAGTTAGTGCTGTTGGTAAAGATTAGTACTGCTCAGAGTGATTAATGCTGCTACAACTTAATACTGCTTAAGAGATAATCAAGATACGTGCAGATCAAGACTGAAGATAATCATGGAAGGTTTTGAAGATAATGGTAGAAAAATATATTGAAGATCTTTTATTTTTTGTAATTATCTTTTATTTTCAGTATATGTATAGAATTATTGAGAATAGTTTAGAACATCAAGTTAGTCGATAATTCTGAATTTTTGTTTTCATATAGAGAATTAACCTCAAGATTTAGAACCCTAGTTCTAGAGAAGTAGAATTCGTATTGGTGAGCCTGTTCATCAATATTGAGGTTTTGTTCTGAAATCTTGTAACTTTAATCATTCAATAAAGTTTACAAGTTGTGATTTCTGATTCACTGTTACATTGATTGCTGAATATTAAAGTGTTATTCCGCAACTTCTTTAATATTGTTTCTGAGTTCATTATTCTTGTTAAGAATTAGATCCTGACAGTCTTTATGATCTTGTATCCAACATAATTCATGCTCTAACATGTCACACCCCGCCAAAGCGGAACACGAGATATGACAGCACACGGTTTCATAACATAAAGTAATAAACAACACCAACCATAACATTCAACAACATAGTATGCATATTGTTATACAACCCAAAAGAAAAATTCTCAAAATAACGTCTGTTACAAAAGTTGACAAAAATCTGTCAATGTCTTATCGGTTGATGATGTCACACAAAATGCGTCCTACGTGCCCTCACTTACTTATTAGTACCTGAAAAGCATAAAAAAAAGGTCAACTACATTGAGTTGGTGAGTTCACAGGCTTTCGTATGTACGAAATATTTTGTATGCATAAATTTTTATTTATTGTGAAACGTTCGTTCACAAGACGTTTAAGAAACTGATTGTTCAATTATTTGCACGAGGTTTACTGTATACAGTAATGCCTTTAACATTGAGCCACTACCAAACCTTTCGACCAACCAATGCCCCTTAAATTACACGTCATTACCTCAATGGTGGAATAAATCCACATGTGTAAGACAATTATTGTTACGTCATTACCTCAGCGGTGGAATAAATCCACATGTGTAAGACAATTATTGTTACGTCATTACCTCAGCGGTGGAATAAATCCACATGTGTAAGACAATTATTGTTATTGGTAAAGTGCACTTCTAGCTCGTCAGCCAAAAGTGGGGTTGTCAATCCAAATAGCGCTACCCACGAATACCAGCGGCTCCCATTCGAGTTAATAGGTAGTGTCCAACGAATGGGGACTTATTCTTTTAATACTCAATTGCATCGTAAAGTATACATACCATAGTGCATAAACAATTTAATTCAAAATTCAACAAATTTTAATGAACAATCATTCAGTAATAACAATTTGTAAATTTACATACTTTTCACCCCAAAACGTATAAAAACGGTAAAAGAGGGTCTGTGAATACTGACAATGTTCGACAAAGATTCCAAGAGTTGTTGCACAGTTGCTCAAATGCTCGGTTCTTGGTCCTACCTACGGAAGTGAAACACACTATCAGTTCTGGGCCTAACATTTTGGGCTAAAGCTATGCTTAGATCAACGTATCTTATAAAATGCCTTATGGGTTAGGTACTCGGTTTAAATATTATTTTTCATTGTTGAATATATGAAGATTATTGGTTTTATGAAGTTTATTGGAACTTTACTGTTACAAAATTAAATTTACGAGTTATACGTAGCAGATAATTCCTTGAATCATAATTTAACCCAAATTCGAATTTTTATAAATCTCTTATTTATAAGGATAATATTTTTAAATACAAGTGTATATATATATATACATATTATTTGATATTTTAACAAAAACTATAAGTTATAAGCCTATTATTATTTTTAACAACCCAAAACATATTTTTTTCTAGAACTAAAGTTTTACTTTTCTGCTGGCAGAAATTTAGGTTCACTTATTTGCATATTTAAGTATTTTCCCAAATTTATTATTCAGCCAAATTTTTATATATTTAAATTTAGTGTCTTAGGCAACTTTTGACATAAAAAACACCATTTTTAGAGGTTCTTAGGTAACATAATCATTACATACAAGTTTAAGTGTCACAGTTATCAAGGCAGCTTGCACACTCTCTTTGTCACATCCATTTGGAAGGTCAAATATCATTATTTTTCAGTGATTCCAGTTGGGTTTTAAATCTAACTCAAAGATTCATCATCCAGATAAAAATCATCATTTTTGGTGATATATTGAGGGAGTTATAGCCACTTTAAGTGACAAGTCCAAATCTGCCAGATTCTGATTTCTTGCACACTCATTTTGGTTAGAATGGTTGAGACCTCAAATCTTCATATTTTTACATGAAACCACTTGGGTTTGAAATATAACTCAATAAAAAAATCTCGAGAAGAAAAATCAAGAATTTTAGTGAGATATTAAGAGAGTTATGACTGTTCAAAGTAGAAACTTTATTTTGTCAGATTCTCTTTGCACTCTTGACTTGATATGAGTGGTTGAGGGGTCAAATCTCCGAGTTTTTGCATGAAACCACTTGGGTTTGAAAAGTAACCCAATAAACAAAGTTCCAAAAGAAAAATCATGCTATTTGGTTAAATATTTTTCAAGATATGGTCGGATGAAGTTCATGCATGTAATCTGCCATAAGCAAAAAGTGCTTATTTAAGGAGAATGAGTGACTTAGCACCTTATTTTCACTCATGTGATTGATTATTTGTTTTATACACTTTTTAACAAACATTTTATCATAGATTTTTAGACCAAAATCATCCTTTCTTTTATAAACACATGCATGAACTTCATACATCCCAGAAAATATAAAAGAAAACAAAACCCTATACATGAAATCAAACTTCGTTTTTCTTGAGTTCTATATGTATGGATCATGGATTATCACCATCTGCTTGACATTTAGCATGTCATTGGTGACTAATCTACCATTTAAAGACTCATGAAGGTCCTATATTACAGAGACTCAAGGAAATGATGAAAAAGTAAAAGAAAATGCAAGAAAGATGAAGAAGATGAAGAAGATTGCAAGGATAGTGAACTTACTCATACTATAGATGATCTTTATCTTCAAAGTTTGAAATTTTGAGAGGGTTTTTGGGCTGATTTTCGGCCAAGAAAATGAGAGAGAGATGAGAGCTCTAACAAGAGAAAGAGAGATGTAGGGAAATGAGAGGTTTTCTTGAGAAATGATACTAATAATTGTGTAGGTTGGGAAGGGTGAGGGGTGGCCGAAATTTTGGGCAAACCCCCTTTTTTTTTATCAAATAGGATAGTATTTAATTATATATTATATAGTTTTTATAAAAAGATAGATTAAAGGTAGGTGAATTCTCAATTACCTACATAAATTTTTGGTTTAGTTACTTGAAGTTTAAAATCTATTTTTGGGTAGGTAAATTTTTTTTTACCCTCTTATTATCATTATTGATAAAATAAAATGTTAATTTTATCCGATTGGCATTTTATAAGACAGCATATGCCGTTACTTGCGGTAACCGGATATTCTAAGCGCACTATCGGGAATCTTAGGAAACTAAAACCCTTTCCTACAAAATCAGGTCATATTAGGGTGTTCCTACTTGTTAAGACATGTATTATACGGTTTGGGTTCTAACTTGTAAATTTTGGTTGCCATATGTCACAGTCTCCCCTTCTTAGAAGAATTTTGCCCCAAAATTAAATGATTGTCACTCCCGGACTGATTCTTCGCAAAGAGGTGAGGGTACTTAAGTTTCATGTGATCTTCTCGCTCACAAGTATACTCAGGTCCATGCCTAGAATTCCAACGAACTTTTAGGATTGAGATCTTAATGCGCCTTAAACGCTTCACTTCACGATCAAGGATCTCAATTGGTTCTTCTACAAAGTTCCATCGATCATTGATCTGAACGTCTTCCAGAGGTAGAACAAATGATTCATCAGTTAGGCATTTCTTAAGGTTTGACACGTGGAATGTGTCATGGATGGCGCTCAATTCTTGGGGTAACTTAAGTTTATACGCTACTGGACCAATCCATTCAACTATTTCAAACGGTCCAATATATCTCGGGCTTAGCTTGCCTCTTTTTCCAAAGCATACTAATCCTTTCCAAGGTGACACCTTTAGAAGCACTTTATCACCCACCTGGAACTCTAATGGCTTTCGGCGGTTATTTGGATAACTCTTTTGACGATCACTTGCAACCTTGAGTCTATCCTTGATAATTGAGATCTTGTATGTGGTCTCTTGTACAATGTCGGGCCTAGTCAATTATCTGTCGCCAATATCCAACCAACTGGGTGGGGATCTACACTTGCATCCATATAAGGTCTCATAAGGTGCACACTGAATGCTAGTGTGATAACTGTTGTTATAGGAGAATTCAACTAATGGTAGGTGAGTATCCCAACTTCCACCAAAATCTATCACACAGGCACGCAACATATCTTCTAGCGTCTGAATAGTTCTTTCCGTCTGCCCATCCGCTTGTGGATGGTCGGACGTGCTCAAGTCCAAACGCGTACCCAACGCTTTCTGGAGTGATTGCCAAAATCGTGATGTAAATCGACTATCTCTATCTGAGATGATAGAAATGGGTACCCCATGACGCGTAACGATTTCACTGATGTAAATTCATGCAAGCTTTTCCATCTTGTAGTCTTCTCGAATAGGGAGAAAATGCGCAGATTTCGTAAGCCGATCCACTATGACCCAAATTGAGTCGTGCCCCTTTCCGGTTCTGGGTAACTTGGTTACAAAGTCCATAGTTATTTGTTCCCATTTCCAATGTGGAATCTCGGGTTGTTGTAACAGTCCAGATGGTTTCTGATGTTCGACCTTAACTTTTGCACAGGTCAGGCACTTGTTTACGTACAAGGCAATGTCTTTCTTCATTCCCGGCCACCAATAGTATTCTTCTAGATCTTTGTACATTTTATTAGCTCCTGGGATTGAATATCTTGATTGATGGGCTTCATCCAAAATTGTTTATCGTAGGTCATTAACCTTTAGTATCCAAACCTTGTCTTCAAAGTAATGTACCCCATCTGACTTTGTTTTAAATCTATGCTCCCAGTTATGTAGGATCTCATCCTTCAAATTCTCTGCTTTTAATGCTTCTTCTTGAGCTTCAAGAATTCGTGTATTTAGACTCGTCTGAACGATCGCACCCAATTCTCTCACTCTTGACGGTTTCACTCTTTCTTACATGCTTAGTGCGTCGGCTACCACATTAGCCTTGCCTGGGTGGTACTTTATTTCACAATCATAGTCGCCAAGCAGTTCGACCCATCTTCTTTGCCTCATATTAAGCATCTTCTGATCAAGGATGTGTTGAAGACTTTTATGGTCGGTGTTGAAGGTGCATTTCGTGCCGTAAAGATAATGTCTCCAAATCTTGAGTGCGAACACTACGGCTCCTAGCTCTAGATCATGAGTGGTATAGTTCTTCTAATGAATTTTAGGTTGCCTTGAAGCATATGCAATGACCTTGTCCTTTTGCATCAACACACACACCCCAAACCTTGGTGTGATGCATCGCAGTAGACTACGAAATTCCCCGTGCCTTCTGGCAATGCCAGAATTGGTGCATTACATAACCTATGTTTAGGCGTTTGGAATTTTTCTTCTTGTTTCTCTCCCCAAATAAACTTCTTATCCTTTTGGGTTAAAGCCGTTAGCGGTTGCGCAATCTTTGAGAAATTCGCAATGAATCGCCGGTAATAGCCTGCTAAACCGAGAAATTGGCGAATTTCTATTGGGGTCTTAGGAGCTTCCCACATCTTGATGGCCTCAACTTTTGCAGTATCCACATGTATTCCTTTCTCAATAATGACGTGACCAAGAAAATGTACTTCACGAATCCAGAATTAGCATTTGGAGAACTTCGCATATAATTTATGGTCTTTGAACAGTTCTAGAATAAACTTTAGAGGTCGCTCATGATCCTCCTTGCTTCGTGAATAAATTAGTATATCATCTATGATCATGATCACGAACTTATCCAAGTACAGTCTACAAACTCTGTTCATCAAGTCCATAAAGATAGTTGGTGCGTTTGTTAGCCCGAAAGGCATAACCAGGAACTCGTAATGGACGTAACGAGTCCAAAACGCCGTCTTGGAAACATCCTCCTCACGGGCCCTCATTTGATGATATCCAGATCGAAGGTCGATTTTTGAAAAGTAAGTAGCGCCTTGGAGTTGGTCGAACAAGTCGTCGATTCGAGGAAGGGGGTAACGGTTTTTGATGGTTAGCTTATTGAGTTCTATATATTCGATGCACATCCGCAAAGATCCATCTTTCTTTTTAACGAAAAGAACTGGGGCTCCCTACGGCGAAGAGCTGGGTCTTATGAATCCTTTGTCGAGCAGCTCCTGGAGTTGTCCTGACAATTCTTGCATTTCCGATGGGGCCAATCGATAAGGTGGTTTAGCCATTGGTGCAACACCAGGAATTAAGTCGATGTGGAATTCGACTTGTCTTGGTGGTGGCAATCCTGGTAGCTCATCCGGAAACACCTCGGGAAAAAACCGAACTATTGGAAAGTCCTGAATGCTTTTCTCTTCAATTCTCTTATCTATGACGTGAGCCAAAAACGCAATACTCTCCTTTTTCAAGCACTTTCGCATCTTCATACACGACACTATCTTAAAATTCTTTTCGGGCTTCTCTCCATGAACGATGAGAGTTTCTCCTTCTGGTAACAGAATCCGGACGATCTTCTCGGAACAACATACTTCGGCTCGGTTTTTGGATAGCCAATCCATGCCTACAACTATGTCGAAGCATCCTAGTTCAATTGGTATAAAATCTATGCTAAAATTCTTATTAGCTAAGTTTAGAGTGAAATCCGTAATTATATCCCTAGCTCTAACTTCTTGCCCATTCGTAAATTCAATAGTGTAGACTTCTTTCAGCCTTTGGGGTTTCAAATTAATTTTTAGCTTAAACTTTAGTGATACAAAGCTCCTATCCGCTCCAGAATCAAATAGTACTGATGCATAGTGACTATTACCAAGGGTGTTATGGGAAAAAGGAGTGTCAAAGATATGCAATGTTTATGCATGCACACACAAAATTCATGCTCGAAGCTTTTAAGTAGTAAAATCCTTTTGTACTCCTAATACAATCAGTTCAAGTCCCCCATTATGCATACCTAAATTAGACAGAGGTGATCAGGCTTTGTCTATGTTATGGTATAATAATACGACACTCAGCCTAGTTATACTAGTGATACACTTCAGCCTTTGAGAATCATTTTGAAAACCGTTTTGAAATTATGTTTATATTTTGTTATAGTTTGAGGTTTCCATAAGGAAATCGACATTCTCTATAACCTTAGGCTCTGATACCAAATCTGTCACACCCCGCCAAAGAGGAAACACGAGATATGACAGCACACGGTTTCATAACATAAAGTAAAAAACAACACCAACCATAACATTCAACAAAATAGTATGCATATTGTTATACAACCCAAAAGAAAATTTCCCAAAATAACGTCTGTTACAAAAGATGACAAAAATATGTCAATGTCTTATCGATTGATAATGTCACACAAAATGCGTCCTACGTGCCCTCACTTACTTATTAGTACCTAAAAAGAATAAAAAAAGGTCAAATACATTGAGTTGGTGAGTTCACAGGCTTTCGTATGTACGAAATATTTTGTATGCATAAATTTTTATTTATTGTGAAACGTTCGTTCACAAGACGTTTAAGAAACTGATTGTTCAATTATTTGCACGAGGTTTACTGTATACAGTAATGCCTTTAACATTGAGCCACTACCAAACCTTTCGACCAACCAATGCCCCTTAAATTACACGTCATTACCTCAGCGGTGGAATAAATCCACATGTGTAACACAGTTATTGTTACGTCATTACCTCAGCGGTGGAATAAATCCACATGTGTAAGACAGTTATTGTTACGTCATTACCTCAGCGGTGGAATAAATCCACATGTGTAAGACAATTATTGTTCTTGGTAAAGTGCACTTCTAGCTCGTCAGCCAAAAGTGGGGTTGTCAATCCAAATAGCGCTACCCACGAATACCATCGGCTCCCGTTCGAGTTAATAGGTAGTGTCCAACCAATGGGGACTTATTCATTTAATACTCAATTGCATCGTAAAGTATACATACCATAGTGCATAAACAATTTAATTCAAAATTCAACCAATTTTAATTAACAATCATTCAGTAATAACAATTTGTAAATTTACATGCTTTTCATCCCAAAATGTATAAAAACAGTAAAAGATGGGCTGTGAATACTCACAATGTTCGGCAAAGATTCCAAGAGTTGTTGCACAGTTGCTCAAATGCTCAGTTCTAGGTCCTTCCTACGGAAGTGAAACACACTATCAGTTCTGGGTCTAACATTTTGGGCTAAAGCTATGCTTAGATCAACGTATCTTATAAAATGCCTAATGGGTTAGGTACTCGGTTTAAATATAATTTTTCATTGTTGAATATATGAAGATTATTGGTTTTATGAAGTTTATTGTAACTTTACAGTTACAAAATTAAATCTACGAGTTATACGTAGCAGATAATTCTTTGAATCATAATTTAACCCAAATTCGAATTTTTATAAATCTCTTATTTATAAGGATAAATTTTTTAAATAGAAGTGTATATATGTATATATATATACATATTATTTGATATTTTGACAAAAACTATAACTTATAAGCTTATTATTATTTTTAACAACCCAAAACTTATTTTTTTCTAGAACTAGAGTTTTACTTTTCTGCTGGCAAAAATTTAGGTTCACTTATTGGCATATTTAAGTACTTTCCCAAATATATTATTCAGCCAAGTTTTTATATATTTAAATTTAGTGTCTTAGGGAACTTTTGACATAAAAAACACCATTTTTAGAGCTTCTTAGGTAACATAATCATTACATGCAAGTTTAAGTGTCACAGTTATCAAGGCAGCCTTGACACTCTCTTTGTCTCATTCATTTGGAAGGACAAATATCATTATTTTTCAGTGATCCCAGTTGGGTTTTAAATCTAGCTCAAAGATTCATCATCCAGATAAAAATCATCATTTTTGGTGATATATTGAGGGAGTTATGGCCACTTTAAGTGACAAGTCCAAATCTGCCAGATTCTGATTTCTTGCACACTCATTTTGGTTAGAATGGTTGAGACCTCAAATCTTCATATTTTTACATGAAACCACTTGGGTTTGAAATATAACTCAATAAACAAATCTCTAGAAGAAAAATCAAGAATTTTAGTGAGATATTAAGAGAGTTATGACTGTTCAAAGTAGAAACTTTATTTTGTCAGATTCTCTTTGCACTCTTGACTTGATATGAGTGGTTGAGGGGTCAAATCTCCGAGTTTTTGCATGAAACCACTTGGGTTTGAAAAGTAACCCAATAAACAAAGTTCCAGAAGAAAAATCATGCTATTTGGTTAAATATTTTTCAAGATATGGTCGGATGAAGTTCATGCATGTTATCTGCCAGAAGCAAAAAGTGCTTATTTAAGGAGAATGAGTGACTTAGCACCTTATTTTCACTCATGTGATTGATTCTTTGTTTTATACTCTTTTTAACCTACATTTTATCATAGATTTTTAGACCAAAATCATCCTTTCTTTTATAAACACATGCATGAACTTCATACATCCCAGAAAATATTAAAGAAAACAAAACCCTATACATGAAATCAAACTTCGTTTTTCTTGAGTTCTATAAGTATGGATCATGGATTATCACCATTTGCTTGACATTTACCATGTCATTAGTGACTAATCTACCATTTAAAGACTCATGAAGGTCCTATATTACAGAGACTCAAGGAAATGATGAAAAAGTAAAAGAAAATGCAAGAAAGATGAAGAAGATGTAGGAGATTGCAAGGATAGTGAACTTACTCATACTATAGATGATCTTTATCTTCAAAGTTTGAAATTTTGAGAGGGTTTTTGGGCTGATTTTCGGCCAAGAAAATGAGAGAGAGAGAGAGAGAGAGAGAGAGAGAGAGATGAGAGCTCTAACAAGAGAAAGAGAGATGTAAGGAAATGAGAAGTTTTCTTGAGAAATGATACTAATAATTGTGTAGGTTGGGAAGGGTGAGGGGTGGCCGAAATTTTGGGCTAACCCTTTTTTTTATCAAATAGGATAATATTTAATTATATATTATATAGTTTTTATAAAAAGATAGATTAAAGGTAGGTGAATTCTCAATTACCTACTTAAATTTTTGGTTTAGTTACTTGAAGATTAAAATCTATTTTTGGGTAGGTAAAATTTATTTTTACCCTCTTATTATTATTATTGATAAAATAAAATGTTAATTTTATCGGATTGGCATTTTATAAGACGGCATATGCCGTTACATGCGGTAACCGGATATTCTAAGTTCACTATCGGGAATCTTTGGAAACTAAAACCCTTGGCTACACAATCAGGTCATATTAGGGTGTTCCTACATGTTAAGACATGTATTATACGGTTCGGGTGCTAACTTGTAAATTCTGGTTGCCAGATGTCATATAACATCATCCTCAAATGTAGTTCTGATGCATTCATCTGACATTGGAGAATACAGAGGTGCATCTGGATTGAGTGAACTCTGAGGTTCATCTTCAGAAGTACATGTTTCAGAGGTACTTGTTTCAGACATCTCTAATTATTTTGTGATAAAGGCATCAAACCTAAAAATTTCTCTTGGATCATTGCTCTGAGGTTTTGTAAAAAGTACCTCTGAAGTTTTTTTTTTATATCTTTAAGATAGGTTCTGGAAATGTTTTTGCTTCAGAGTATAATACATTTATAAAATTCAGAGCTCTTATTTTTTATCCATCTGAGGTTTTTGTTCTTTTGAAATTGTTCAGAGATGGACAGTCAGAGCTCTGGACCTTTCCCATACTGAAAGTGGAAGAAAGTGAAGTTTTTTTCAATCCAGTGAATGGATCCAATTCATTGAATCCCAGTCCTTGAGTGTCCATTTGAGAATTTATCTTAATATGCACATCTTGAGCATCTAGATAGCTTTTGATTTGAAGTTCTTTCCTTTACATAGATTAATTTAGGATTTCTCTTTCCTTTTGAAAAAAGTTAGTTAAAGCAACAGAATTGAGCCTTTCATACTCATATCTTTTAACTTCTTCTTCTTTAGATTTTAACACCTTTTCCAATTCTTTGAGTTTATCAAACAAAGAGTTTTCCTTTAATTTCTGAGATTTTTCATTGAAAATTTCCTTCTTCTCTGACTCAAGAAGATTATTTTCTCTTTTGTAAAAATTTAGATCTTTTGTCATTTGCTTTCTCTTTTCTTTTTCTTCAATGAGTTTTTGCTTTAAAATCTGAAACTCATCTGTTAACTTAAGAACATCCATTTCAAGTTCACTTTCAGAAGTGGAAGGAGAGTTTATCTTTTCAGAGCAGTCCTCTGATGATCCATCAGTCTGATCACCATCTGCAAAAGCCATACCACAGAGATTGGTAGGCTCTTCCTCTCAATCACTTGTAGATTATGATAACCAATCTTCCATCTCTTCAACAAGTGCTCTTTCTCTAACATTGTACTTGTACTTGTTTTTGTAGTAGTCTTGATCTTTGACAAGTCTACCTCTGCAAGTTGCAGAGAAATGGCCTGGTTTTCCACATCTGAAACATCTTCCATCATTTTGATATGGTGGAAGAGCAGCAACAGTTTCTTTCTTCTTAACTTGTGGTTGGGGCTGAAAGTATCTCTGAGGTTGAGGATACTTGGGTTAGAATGGTTGAAGTGTTCTTTATTGTTGTGAAACATCATGATTGTTGAAATGAACACCCTTTTGTTCACTATGTGGAGTGGATCTGGGCTCTCGTTGAAATCTTCTCTCTGGATTTCTCCTTTCTTCATCATCTCTCCTGCCTTCAAAGATTTTCTTGCCAAATTTATTGTTAAATTGGTGAGTAATTAATGCAAGAGACTTGGCAAAGGCATTTATATGTCATCATCTGAGTCTGAATGGTCATCTTCTTCAGCTATTAAAACCTTTTTAGATTGTCTTTTTTGGTTCCTTTCTTAAAGGCTTTTCTTTGCATTTATTTGTTTCATCATCATGACATTCTTTTGACATACCCTTGTTTTTTGAGATGAGGGCTAGTGGATCACCTAAGGAAGTTTTTGATATTTTTTTTTGTAACTTCCTTCTCTTGGGAAACAAGAGTACCATAAATGTCAGTCAGTGACCAAGAATCAAGATTTTGATTTGCTTGGATGAACCTATACAGTTGTGACCACTCCATTTAAGCTTTTGAGGAATAAAACATTATATTCTTCTTTTGTCCTCATTATCCCAAATTTCTTGCATTTATTGATGAGAATTTTGAATCTGGAGTATGTTTGGTGCAAGGTTTCTTTAGGTAGTGTATGAAAGTCATGGTACTCATTATTGCAAAGATTTCTCCTGTTTTTCTGAGTTTGTAGGCCACCTTCAAGTTGGTTTAACAACTGATCACATATGTCTTTTATAGTTACACAAGAATCAAGTTCTTGGAAGATATCATTGGGAATAGCCATTATCAATAATCTAACAGCTTTAGAGTCATTATCCATCATTTTAACTTCTTCTTCAGGGAAATTTGAAGTTTTCTTTTCATAGTATGCAGGCAACTTCCTGATTAAAATCGCAACATAATTTCCATTGGGGATATTCATCCCTTAGAAGTGTAGGAGGTTTGGTTAATGATCCAGCTATATAAATGACACTTATACTTGAACTTGCCATTTTTAGAAAAAGATGATGATGTGAAGAACTGATGCTTTTTCAAAGAAGATTGTTTTGTAAATAAGTAAATTGTGAGTTACTTTCAAATCTAGAGCATATAGAGTTCTTTTTAGAATAAACCAAGGTTTATATTAACTTGCACAGATTTTTGAAAGCTTTAATCAATAAGATGTAAATCTATCCGAGTATGCATATATGATCTTGTTTGTTTTAAAAACAAATATGGCTCTGATACCAATTGTTGGATCTCAGATTTAATCTTATAACAATGATATAAACAACAATAATAATAAGAACAGGGGAAGCAATATAGTTTAAATATCAAAGCAGATTCAATGTCACAGTTTAATAAAAAAAGATGTATAAATCGTATGTGATCTTCTTTAGAATACTTTCCGATATATTAAAATATGAATCAGATACAAGATCTATGAAGAAGCACACATTTGACAAAGGAGTGATGGTCCTATTTATTAGACCATAAAGTGAACAATGTACTATTCTGACATAAGAAAAATGCTTGAACAGTGTCTTACCACAAAGGTAAGCTCAAGACATTCTTGAACAGTGACCTACTCTAAAAAGTAAATCCTATCACTAATGACGTGTCATCTGTTCTTCTGTCAACACTTGTAAAACTCTTTAGCTTGCTTTTAAGAGAGAGAGTCTTCAGAGCTCTGACATAGACCTTAGATGAAGTTATCTCTGATCTCTTATCGGCTGAAGAGTCTATATGTGAACTGACTTCAGAGGTAGACTTAACTTTCTTGGCAGCAGTCCCTGATTGTCTTCAGAGTAAGACATGGGATATTTTCAATACTTTTACTTTATTGAATCGCGATGTGCTAACAAGAACCCAAAACTTATTTGGGTGAATTAGGTAATCATGATTCGTGGTTTATCTAAATTTGAGATTACAAAGTCGTATTATGACATTGTTTCAATGTATTTGTGTGGTGATTGACGCGAATAAGATGGTATATGTTATGCATGGAAAGAGGATCAGGAGGATTATGTTATCGTGGGAGAACGCAGTATACTAGTTGTGTTGCAATTAGTAGCGTTCTACACCAAGGCAAGCGTGTAAGTCATTGAGATGATAATGGGTTGTCGTTAGGTTGAGTGGTGAAATTTTGTTGTAATATGGGAAACGTGGAGGTCTAAATTCTGGTTTAGAGATTTATTTGAGGAAAGATTCAAAGGTGGCAAGTATATTGATATAGGTGTTACATTATTGTTATTTTGAGATCATTACGGGTGAGTGATAATTGGCGACTACCTAAAAGAGGAACCCATGTTCTTCTCGATCGCGTTGAGTTTTTGAAGAGTGTCTCTTACTCTAAATTGAATGCCGATGAGAATGTCCTATTCGATTAAGTTGTGATGCTTGTTGTAGAATCGAAGTTAATATGGGAATGTTGAAGTATTCCTTGAGTGTAAAGGAATCCCCGTAGATAGTTTGACTCTGTTTGGAGAGTGAGAAATGCATGATCTTTTGAGCATTGGGTATTGACTTGTGATGACCTCGATGAATGCCTCACGTAAGAATTATGGCGAAACCGAGTACGTACATGAGGGTACTCAATGCTTGAGGCTAGCGAGAGAAAGTGAAGTGGGTAGTTCTCATTAATGAGTAAACCGAAAGTAAGAAATTCGCCTGGTGAAAAGGAAGAATGTGGATTAGGTTTGAAAGTTGTCATTTGGTGAGCATATGAACTCCTTGTGGGATATGAGAAAAAGAGTTCTTGTGTATGTTATAGTTAAGGTGTTGGGAAAATCAATCCATGTGACTAGTCTAAAGCTTGCACCTGTTAATAAGTCTTTTTCTAAAATGCGTGTATTCTATGTTTTCGGTAAGGCATGGTAAAGGTGGTTGAGCGATATACTCGGAGGGGAAGATCGGAAGATGTGAGCAAGTTTTAATGCGATGAACATTCCGAGTGAGCATTGTGTTTAATGTCGTGCAAATTAATTTGGTTATCATCAAAGTATTAGTAGTCGATGTTGTGTTGCATGTCAAAGTGTTTTTGGTACTGAACACAAGTCATATTTATGGTCGATATTAAGAAATTGTGTTGCTTATTGAAGGAATTCTTGTCAGTGATCTTGTAGATGAAGTTCGAGAATGAATTTCTGTTAATTTGGAAAGTGAGTGGTTGTCCTTAGGTGATAATCCATGTTATTGTGGCGTTGACCTCAGCAAGGTTCTTTCCTTTAAGAAAGTGAAGTGATGTGTGAAACCTTGAACTCCCACACGTTTTAAATCGGTGAGTCCAAGTAAGTGGACCAAGTGGATAACACTTAGTTTGGTCGATCTGATAAGTTGCAAATTATCTTGCGATTTTAATCAGAAAGTTGGGAAACAAGGAGATTTGTTTGGTAAAAGTTCAGTGGCGTTTCCGTAAGGGTCATGATGCACTTGGGAAGTGGAATTGAAGATAAGAGCTAAATATCCTCACCTTTTCGTTGAAGAGATTCTGGGGACGGAATCCCATTAAAGGGGGGAGTATTGTAACGACCGGTAAAGTTTCTTTTTTTTATGTTGTGTTTAAACTTTTGTTTCTTTTGGGGAAATTTTTGAATAAAGCAAACTTGGGGACATTTATGGGAGAAAACAAGAGTTATTGTGATGGAATCAATATACCCTAAACCCTTCTCTCCCTTTTCCATTTGTTGATGGCGGCGCAGAGAGAAAAAGGTGAGCAATAAACTAATTGGGATTTGGGAATTCTAAGAAATTGTAGTGGAAAGCAAGATTGGTAGAATTCTTCATTGAAGGTAGACATTCTTTACTCACTTTTCTCTTTCAATGGTTTCAAATCCAAGTATAGGATGGAATCTCCTACTGTTAAAGTTTAGAAAAGAGTTTTGGTTCCATCGATTGGGTTCAAATCCTTATTTGAGATTCTAGGTTTCACCCTTTATTGGAATTTTTTGTTTTGGTATTTAATGAGATTTAGGGATAAGTTATTTAATTGAAAGATTTGATTATTAATCTTTTCCTTAGATAGATATTTTAATCAAAATATATAGTGGTGGGAGTGATTAGACTGTTTTAGCTATCGCATCGGTTAGTCTCTCGATCCAAAGCCCCAAATCGCCGCGAGTAGGGGGCCAATGCCACCCGAGAAAGAAGTATATAGAACGACTGAGGAGAATACGCATCGAGGATATCGATCGGAAAGGGAGGACGTCTTATCCTCCTGGACTGCCGGAAATTTTTTCTTGAAGATCGCAATGAGCTAGCAAGAACCCGAAACTTATTTGGGTGAATTAGGTGATCATGATTTGTGGTTTATCTAAATTTGAGATGTCAAGGTCGTATTATAACCTTGTTTCAATGTAATAGTGTGGTGATTGGGGCGAATAAGATGGTATCTGTTATGTATGTAAAGAGGACCAGGAGGATTATGTTATGGTGGGAGAACGCGATGTACTAGTTGTGTCGCAATTAGTAGCGTTCTACACCAAGGCAGGTGTGCAAGTCATTGAGGTGATAATGGTTTTTTGTTATGTTGTGTGGTGAAATTTTGTTGTAATGTGGGAAATGTGGAGGTGAAAATTCTGGTTTAGAGATTTATTTGAGGAAAGATTCAAAGGTGGAAAGTATGTTGATATGGGTGTTACGTTATTGTTATTTTGAGATCATTATGGGTGAGTGATAATTGGCGACCACCTAAAAGAGGAACCCATGTTCTTCTCGGCCGCGTTGAGTTTCAGATGAGTGTCTCTTACTCCAAATTGAATGCCGATGAGAATGTCCTATTCGATTAAGTAGTGATGTTTGTTGTAGTTTCAAAATTTATATGGGAATGTTGAAGTATTCCATGAGTGTAAAGGAATCCCCGTGGATAGGTCGACTCTGTTTGGAGAGTGAGAAATGCATTCACGATGACCCAGATGAATGCCTCACGTGAGAATTATGGCGAAACCTAGTACGTAAATGAGTGCACTCAATACTTCAGGCTAGCGGGAGAAGGTGAAGTGGGTAGGTCTCATTAATAAGTAAACCGGAAGTAAGAAATTCGCCTAGTGAAACGAAAGAATGTGGAGTAGGTTTGAAAGTTGTCATTTGATGATCATATGAACTCCTTGTGAGGATATGAGGAAAAGAGTTGTTGTGTATGTTATAGTTAAGGTGTTGGGAAAATCAATCCATGTGACTGGTCTAAAGCTTGCACCTGTTATTAAGTCTTTCTTCGAAAGTGTGTGTATTCTATGTCTTTTGGAAGGCATGGTAAAGGTGGTTGAGCAAGATACTCGGAGGGGAAGATCGGCAAGTGTGAGAAAGTTTTAGTGCGATGAACGTTCCGAGTGAGCATTGTGTTTAATGTCGCGCAAATGAATTTGGTTATCATCAAAGTATTAGTAGTCGATGTTGTGTTGCATGTCAAACTGTTTTTGGTACTGAACAAAAGTCATATTTACGGGCAATATTAAGAAATTGTGTTGCTTATTGAAGGAATTCTTGTCAGTGATCTTGGAGATGAAGTTCGAGAATGACTTTGTGTTAATTTGGCAAGTGAGTGGTTGTCCTTAGGTGAGAATCCATGTTATTGCGGCGTTGACCTCAGTAAATTTCTTTCTTTTAAGAAAGTGAAGTGGTGTGTGAAACCTTGAACTCCCACACGTTTTAAATCCGTGAGTCCAAGTAAGTGCACCAAGTGGATAACACTTAGTGTGGTCGATCTAATAGGTTGCAAAATATGTTGCGATTTAAATCAGGAAGTTGGGAAACATGGAGAATTGGTTGGTAAAAGTTCAGTGGCGTTTCCGTAAGGGTCATGATGCCCTTAGGAAGTGGAATCGGAGATAAAAGCTAAATATCCTCACCTTTTCGTTGAAGAGATTCCCGGGACGGAATCCCATTAAAGGGGGGGAGTATTGTAACGACCGATAAAGTCTCTTTTTTTTGTCTATGTTTAAACTTTTGTTTCTTATGGGGCAATTTTTTAATAAAGCAAACTTGGGGACATTTAGGGGAGAAAACAAGAGTTATTGTGATGGAATCAATATACCCTAAACCCTTCTCTCCCTTTTTGATTTGTTGATGGCGGCGCAGAGATAAAAAGGTGAGCAATAAACTAATTGGGATTTGGGAATTATAAGAAATTGGAGAGGAAAGCAAGATTGGTAGAATTCTTCATTGAAGGTAGACATTCTTTACTCACTTTTCTCTTTCAATGGTTTCAAATCCAAATATAGGATGGAATCTCCTATTGGTAAAGTTTAGAAAAGAGTTTTGGTTCTATCGATTGGGTTCAAATCCTTATATGAGATCCTAGGTTTCTCCCTTTATTGGAATTTTTTGTTTTGGTATTTAATGAGATTTGGGGATAAGTTATTTAATTGAAAGATTTGAGTATTAATATTTTGCTTAGATAGATATTTTAATCAAAATTTCTAGAGGTGGGAGTGATTAGACTGTTTTAGCTATCGCACCGGTTAGTCTCTCGATCCAAAGCCCCAAATCGCCGCGAGTCGGGGGCCAATGCCACCCGGGAAAGAAGTATATAGCACGACTAAGGAGAATGCGAATCGAGGATATCGACCAGAAAGGGAGGACGTCTTATCCTCCTGGACTGCCGAAAATTGTTTCTTGAAGATCGCGATGAGCTAACAAGAACCCGAAACTGATTTGGGTGAATTAGGTGATCATGATTTGTGATTTATCTAAATTTGAGATGTCAAGGTTGTATTATGACCTTGTTTCAATGTAATTGTGTGGTGATTGGTGCGAATAAGATGGTATATGTTATGTATGTAAAGAGGACCAGGAGGATTATGTTATGGTGGGAGAACGCGGTGTACTAGTTGTGTCGCAATTAGTAATGTTCTACACCAAGGCAGGCATGCAAGTCATTGAGGTGATAATGGGTTGTCGTTATGTTGAGTGGTGAAATTTTGTTGAAATGTGGGAAATGTGGAGGTGAAATTCGGGTTTAGAGATTTATTTGAGGAAAGATTCAAAGGTGGCAAGTATGTTGATATGGGTGTTACGTTATTGGTATTTTGAGATCATTACGGGTGAGTGATAATTGGCGACCAGCTAAAAGAGGAACCCATGTTCTTCTCGGCCGCGTTGAGTTTCAGATGAGTGTCTCTTACTCCAAATTGAATGCCGATGAGAATGTCCTATTCGATTAAGTAGTGATGTTTGTTGTAGATTCAAAATTTATATGGGAATGTTGAAGTATTCCATGAGTGTAAAGGAATCCCCGTGGATAGGTCGACTCTGTTTGGAGGGTGAGAAATGCATGATCTTTTGAGCAATGGGTATTGATTCGTGATGACCCAGATGAATGCCTCACGTGAGAATTATGGCGAAACCTAGTACGTAAGTGAGGGCACTCAATGCTTCAGGCTAGCGGGAGAAAGTGAAGTGGGTAGGTCTCATTAATAAGTAAACCGGAAGTAAGAAATTCGCCTGGTGAAACGGAAGAATGTGGAGTAGGTTTGTATCTGAACTCCTTGCGAGGATATGAGGAAAAATGCTTCTGTGTATGTTATAGTTAAGGTGTTGGGAAAATTAATCCATGTGACTGGTTTAAAGCTTGCACCTGTTATTAAGTCTTTCTTCGAAAGTGTGTGTTTTCTATGTCTTTTGGAAGGCATGGTAAAGGTGGTTGAGCGAGATACTCGGAGGGGAAGATCGGCAGATGTGAACAAGTTTTAGTGCGATGATCGTTCCGAGTGAGCATTGTGTTTAATGCCGCGCAAGTTAATTTGGTTATCATCAAAGTATTAGTAATCGATGTTGTGTTGCATGTCAAAGTGTTTTTGGTACTGAACACAAGTCATATTTATGGGCAATATTAAGAAATTGTGTTGCTTATTGAAGTAATTCTTGTCAGTGATCTTGGAGATGAAGTTCGAGAATGACTTTGGGTTAATTTGGGAAGTACGTGGTTGTCCTTTGGTGAGAATCCATGTTATTGTGACGTTGACCTCAGTAAAGTTCTTTCCTTTAAGAAAGTGAAGTGGTTTGTGAAGCCTTGAACTCCCACACATTTTAAATTCGTGAGTCTAAGTAATTGGACCAAGTGGATAACACTTAGTGTGGTCGATCTGATAGGTTGCAAAATATGTTGTGATTTTAATCAGGAAGTTGGGAAACAAGGAGATTTGTTTGGTAAATGTTGAGTGGCGTTTCCGTAAGGGTCATGATGCACTTGGGAAGTTGAATCGGATAGAAGAAATAAATATCCTCACCTTTTCGTTGAAGAGATTCTGGGGACGGAATCCCATTAAAGGGGGGAGTATTGTAACGACCGGTAAAGTTTCTTTTTTTTTATGCTGTGTTTAAACTTTTGTTTCTTTTGGGGAAATTTTTGAATAAAGCAAACTTGGGGACATTTATGGGAGAAAACAAGAGTTATTGTGATGGAATCAATATACCCTAAACCCTTCTCTCCCTTTTCCATTTGTTGATGGAGGCGCAGAGAGAAAAAAGGTAAGCAAGAAACTAATTGGGATTTGGGAATTCAAAGAAATTGGAGAGGAAAGCAGGATTGGTATGTAACACCTCGAAAATCAGAGTAAATTAAAACCTGGAAACCTGACAACATAACGAATGTAAAACCATAACTTTTCATAAATGAGATCAGTCCTCCAGACTATACAATCCTATACAAGGATTTCATCAAAAGAATGGGACTTAACAATGCCCAGCAATAATACTAATCAATCCCAAAAACCTCGAGACTCAAAACTCGTCTCTCCAAAAACCCCCGGCAACCCACCGCTAATGGAAACCTGATACACATACCATTTGAGAAAAAGTGTCAGACTTAAAGCCTGGTGAGAACATACAGTTTATGAAGCTCGAAAGATAAAACATTTGCATCAAGATAACATTTCCAAAGAGATTAAGTTTACACAATAGGTCCTTGCCACAAACGGGCTTTTCGTTATAAACACGCCATAAAAGGACCGAAGCAAAACATTTTACCAAGGATTGTGGCGAAACACAAAGTTAGGCCAACAAACCAGGTTACGAGCTAAACCAATTGGAGTCCGCGGATACGAATCACAAAGTCCGTGCTTCAACGTGAGATCAAGCCCCAAGTGCAAAACCAAGGTATACTCCTTCGCTAGGATCACTATGAACCATGGCTAGTATCCGGCCTCACATAACCGTACCAAGTTGCCCCCGAGGAACAAGTGATCCATATATACAATTCTGGGGAATGTAACATCCCAACAATACAGTCTACTCCAAAACCTAGGGATCCACTAGTAATGGTAAGGACTCGTCACAACAACATATGTGACCAACCATAAATAAACATATGGTTACAAACACATTTTTATAAACAAAATGCTATTCCCAGTTCAACTTCCGGTAAGAATGAAAACCATTTAAAGAAGTTCCTTTGAATATTTCTTTCGCATAAACGCACAGGTAAAACATCATTTTACGTTTAAAAATAAGATGAGATCAAAAAGGTAACTTTTGATATGTATACCGTTTAAAATGATAGTAGGAACTCACCTCTGTTTCCTTCTTCTTAACGAGCGCTACCTATGATAACACCGAAAGAATCGGTAAGTCGAAATACAGATAAACCTCTCGTTGCTTGAATAGGACTCAAAGACACAGAAGCTAATCAACTTAACAGAACCTAATCTGGTCAAAGGACAACTCCGGTCTACAACAACACCGGTCGAACAACCTCCGGTCGAAGGGCACTCCGATCGAACGACCTCCGGTCGGGCACAACCCCCCGGTCGAACCATCTCCGGTCGAAGGGCACTCCGATCGAACGACCCATCGGTCGAACACCAGTCCGGTCGAATCAACCCTTCGGTCGAACACCAGTCCAGTCGAATCAACCCTTCGGTCGAATCAACCATTCGGTCGATTGACCATCGTCTTGTTCATCAAGAACAGTACGATGCAGAACCTAGATTCAACCCAGATCCAAATGAGAAAATACTCAGATCTCGAAATGGAACGGTTTAAAACCTTCACAAAAGCATTTAGATCAAAGCATTTAGCTAGATTCATACCTCGATTTGCCCGAAATGATCGACCCTTCAACACTGCCTTCTCCTGCTCTCTCTCTCTTCTTCCTGACTTCTCAAACACAAAACAGATCAAATGAGATATTTAGAAAATATCTCAAATTTGATTTGTATTTATGTAACCCAAGTTACACTTTGCCCCTTGAACTTTGGGTAAAGGTCAACTTCTCACCCAATCCCAAAATTCAGGGTGTTACAATCCTCCCCAACTTGGGAATGATTTCGTCCCCGAAATCCAACTATACAAAGAGATGAGGATATATATGCTTCATATCCTCCTCGGATTCCCAAGTCACATTTGCTCCTCGGTGATGCTTCCACTGCACCTTGACCAAAGTGACTTCCTTATGACGCAACTTCTTAGTCTTTCTCTCTAAGATGGCGTCGGGTTCTTCCACACAACGGTTACCTTCGTCAACCCTTAACTCTGAGAGGGGAATGACGCTGTCTTCTACCGCCAAACACTTCCGGAGGTAGCATACATGAAACGTGTTGTGTATTCTACTCAACTCCGGTGGCAGTTCCAACTGGTAGGCCTGCAACCCTACACGCTTAAGTACTTTGAAAGGTCCGAGGAAACGAGGACTCATCTTCCCACGTTTTCCGAACCGTATGATGCCCTTCCATGGCGATACCTTAAGCATAACGCGGTTGCCTACTTGGAATTCCATCGGTCGCCTCTTCTTATCGGCATAGCTCTTCTGACGATCTTGAGCCGCTTTCATCCTCTCTCTAATACACTTGACCTTATCGGCAGTCTCTTGCACGATTTCAGGTCCGGCGAACTGCTTCTCTCCCGCTTCTAGCCAACACACGGGAGTCCGACACTTTCGCCCATACAGTGCTTCAAAAGGTGCCATCCCAATACTCGAGTGGTAGCTATTGTTGTAAGCGAACTCCACCAAAGGCAGGTGAGAGTCCCAACTACCCCCGAAATCGATGACACAAGACCTCAACATGTCTTCCAAGGTTTGTATTGTTCGTTCGCTCTGCCCGTCGGTCTGCGGATGGTAAGCCGTACTCAACTTAACTCGCGTACCAATCTCTTTCTGAAATCCATCCCAGAAGTTCGAAGTGAACCGACTGTCGCGATCCGACACGATCGACAATGGTATTCCATGCCTCGAGACCACCTCATCGATATAAAGCTTCGCCAACTTATCCATCGGTAAAGCCTCGCGCATAGGCAAAAAGTGAGCGCTCTTTGTCAATCTATCCACTATCGCCCAGATGGTATCGTGCCCCCGAAGAGTTTTAGGTAACTTCGTCACGAAGTCCATGGTGATAAGCTCCCATTTCCACTCGGGAATCTCTAAGGACTGAAGAATCCCATACGGTCGCTGATGTTCGGCTTTGACTTGCGAACACGTCACACAACGCTCAACGTAACGCGCCACATCAAGCTTCATCACCGACCACCAATAGTGCAACTTCAAGTCCCTGTATATCTTCGTACTTCCCGGGTGAATGGAATACTTGGACTTGTGTGCATCTTCTAGCAACAGCTCACGGTTTCCTCCAACCTTGGGCACCCACACTCGACCGCTGAACAGTTTCACCCCACGGCTATCTTCCGTTAAGAGTAAATGTTGTTTTGTCATGACTTCCTCTTTGAGATTCTCTTCCAACAATGATTCCATCTGAGATGTCTTGATCTTCTCAACAAGACTAGACACTAGCTCGATTCTTGAATGGGTAGCTTGAATACTCCCGCTATAGTCCTTCCGAATTAGCGCATCGGCCACCACGTTCGCGTTACCGGGATGGTAAAGTAATTCACAGTCGTAATCTTTCAACAACTCGAGCCACCGCCTTTGCCTCATATTCAACTCTTTCTGACCAAAGACATACTTCAGGCTCTTGTGATCCGTGTAAAGAGTACACTTCGTGCCGTAGAGGTAATGTCGCCAAAGCTTCAAAGCGAACACCACCGCTGCTAACTCCAGATCATGGGTTGGATAATTCTGCTCGTGTATCTTAAGTTGCCTCGAGGCATAAGCGATTACCTTGCCTCGTTGCATCAACACGCAACCCAATCCCATCTTTGAAGCGTCGCTGTACACCACGAAATCTTCCGACCCTTCAGGTAACGTCAAGATCGGAGCTTCACACAACTTCTTTTGAAGGATCCGGAACGCCTTCTCTTGGGTCTCGGTCCATTCAAACTTCACATTCTTCCGAGTCAGAACTGTCAAGGAAGAAGCGATCTTCGAAAAGTCTTGAATGAATCTTCTGTAGTATCCCGCCAGACCTAAGAAACTTCGGATCTCAGACGGACTCTTAGGAGGCTCCCAATTCATCATAGCTTCAATCTTGGAGGGATCTACGTTCACTCCGTCTCGAGTGACTACGTGCCCCAGAAATTGTACTTCTTTAAGCCAAAAGTCGCACTTGGAAAACTTGGCGTACAATCTCTCTTTTCTCAACACTTCCAGAACTTCACGCAAATGCTGCTCGTGCTCTGTCTCACTCTTGGAGTACACGAGTATGTCGTCAATGAATACAATGACCGACTTGTCGAGGAATGGTCGGCACACTCTATTCATCAAGTCCATAAACACCGCTGGTGCGTTCGTCAGGCCAAAAGGCATTACAAGGAACTCGTAATGGCCGTAACGCGTTCTGAAAGCCGTCTTCGGAACATCTTCTTCTCTCACCTTCACTTGGTGATAGCCTGATCGTAAGTTGACTTTGGAGAAACAACCCGCTCCTTGAATTTGATCGAACAAGTCGTCTATTCTCGGAAGCGGATACCTGTTCTTCACTGTAGCTTTGTTCAACTCACGATAGTCGATGCACATTCTCATTGTGCCATCCTTCTTCTTGACAAATAAGACCGGAGCTCCCCAAGGTGACGAACTCGGTCTTATGAATCCCTTCTCAAAAAGCTCTTGGAGTTGTGCTACCATTTCTTGCATCTCCGACGGTGCTAAACGGTAAGGTGCCTTAGCGATCGGTGCAGCGCCTGGCACAAGATCAATCCGAAACTCTACCTGACGATCGGGCGGCAACCCGGGCAAGTCGTCCGGAAAGACATCTGGATACTCCCGCACGATCTTTACATCTTCCAGCTTGGACTTCTCTAACTTGGCATCGATCACATAGGCTAGGAAGGACGAACATCCTTTTACTAAACACTTGCGTGCTTTTGCCATTGTGATTATTGCCACTTCACCCTTTCTCTTTTCGCCATAGATGACCACTACCTCACCAGAGGGGTTGGGAAGTCGAATCATCTTTTTGGAACACACGAACTCGGTCTGATTGTTTGACAACCAATCCATACCGATCACAACGTCAAAACCCCCGATTGACATTGGTAGCAGATCGATCGGGAATTCTCTCCCTTCGATGCTAAGAGCACACTGCTTCAGAACTTCATGGATCAGAACTTGCCTACCATCTGCTATTTCTACCACTAATGCATCCTCAAGACTAGTAGTGGGCATAGAAATTTTTTGACGGAACAATTCAGATACGAAAGAGAAACTAGCACCCGTATCGAATAAAATACGAGCAGGTACAGAGTTTATAAGAAAAGTACCCGATACCACATCAGCGGATGCCCTAGCCTCTTCGGCCGTCATCTGAAAAGCTCGACCCTGAACCTTCGGAGGGTTCTCTTTCCTTGCTGGCGCGCTACCCGACACAAGCTTCGGGCAATCTCTCTTTACATGCCCCGGTGCCTTACACTCGTAACAGACGATTCCACTGACCGGGCAATCTCTGACAGTATGACCGGGCTTCCCACACTTATAGCAAACTTGAGAATTGTTGTAACAGTTACCGTGATGCTTGGTTCGACACCTCGGGCACCACTTAGCTTTCTGATAACTGCTGAAGTTGCGGTTTCCGACAAAAGGTCGGGTCCGCTTGGGAGGTACTGAACTGTTCTCCCACTTTCTCTTTTCAGGCACCACCACTGCCTTCTCAGGTTTGCCCTTTGCGAACATCTCTTCCATAAATTGAGCTTCCTCCACCATCTCTCGGAGGTTAGAAGCCTTGAAATTATGGACCATGGATTGCATGTCCGCAGGCAAGCCGTTGAGATAAGCTTTCATTTTGTCTTTCTCTGTTGGGGCAGCGTGCCCCACCAGACCCAGCTTCTCCATAAACTGACGGGTATACTCCCTCACCGTCAGGCTTCCCTTCACCAAGGACCGGAATTCTTTCTCAATTCGGTCCATGGTCCTCTCGTTGCAAAACTCCTCTAGCAGCTTTTTCTTGAACTCGGCCCATGACAATTGAGCCAACACTTCAGGAGATAGAGTGGATTGGATGATGTTCCACCAGATGAGTGCAGTGTCCCTCAGCAGCTGGGTACCAAACCGCACCCTCTGATCATCACCACATTCGGAGGAGCCAAAAGCTTGCTCGACCGCTCGGATCCACTTAACGCACACCACCGGGTCATCAGAACCGAAGAATTCTGGCGGTCCGCAGCCCAGAAAGGACTTATAGGAACAACTCTTCCTGTTCCCCTGAGCACCAGAAATCCCGCGCTCAACAGACGTGACCCTTATACCATCATCTCCAGAACCTAATACGACGTTCTCTACCACCGTCTCGCTTCTCCGATGGTTTACGTCGCGGTCCTCCATTGCTTTTAGTAGAAACTCTTGCTGCTTAGCCATCTCTTCCCTCATTGCCAACATCACGCTGGCCAGCAACTCTGACTGGGGATTAGCATCCCTGATTACTGGGTGGGACGAAGCCAGGTCTACTCTCGGAATGACCTCTGGCCCCCCACCTAGTACCTGCTGAACTGGCGGACGCACGACAACCTCAACTCCTTCCGGCCGATCATCTGTAGAGGCTGTCGCTTCCTGACCATCAACACGAGCACGCGGTCTTCCACGCGTACCTACCATTCTGAACTGCTACACAGAGCAGTGGAAGAGATAAGAAAAGATAGAAAAACACGAAGGGAAAACGTACTACCACATTACCAAATGTCATATTAATAGCAATTCAAGGACTCTTACGTACAATATCCTCATAATAACATTAGCTAAGTGAAATTATGAACATACAACACATAATGATTCTTGTCACCACTACTACAACGCCTGATAAACGTACTTTCCGTTGACTCTAAGACTAACCCATCTTAGGAGCTCTACCCAAATCTCGCGGATCAATTCTTAGCATACGCAGTCTAAGTCTCGACATCTTACATTCATGCCTAGTTCGCTTAAACTAGAGCTCTGATCCCAACTTGTAACACCTCGAAAATCAGAGTAAATTAAAACCTGGAAACCTGACAACATAACGAATGTAAAACCATAACTTTTCATAAATGGGATCAGTCCTCCAGACTATACAATCCTATACAAGGATTTCATCAAAAGAATGGGACTTAACAATGCCCAGCAATAATACTAATCAATCCCAAAAACCTCGAGACTCAAAACTCGTCTCTCCAAAAACCCCCGGCAACCCACCGCTAATGGAAACCTGATACACATACCATTTGAGAAAAAGTGTCAGACTTAAAGCCTGGTGAGAACATACAGTTTATGAAGCTCGAAAGATAAAACATTTGCATCAAGATAACATTTCCAAAGAGATTAAGTTTACACAATAGGTCCTTGCCACAAACGGGCTTTTCGTTATAAACACGCCATAAAAGGACCGAAGCAAAACATTTTACCAAGGATTGTGGCGAAACACAAAGTTAGGCCAACAAACCGAGTTACGAGCTAAACCAATTGGAGTCCGCGGATACGAATCACAAAGTCCGTGCTTCAACGTGAGATCAAGCCCCAAGCGCAAAACCAAGGTATACTCCTTCGCTAGGATCACTATGAACCATGGCTAGTATCCGGCCTCACATAACCGTACCAAGTTGCCCCCGAGGAACAAGTGATCCATAGCTACAATTCTGGGGAATGTAACATCCCAACAATACAGTCTACTCCAAAACCTAGGGATCCACTAGTAATGGTAAGGACTCGTCACAACAACATATGTGACCAACCATAAATAAACATATGGTTACAAACACATTTTTATAAACAAAATGCTATTCCCAGTTCAACTTCCGGTAAGAATGAAAACTATTTAAAGAAGTTCCTTTGAATATTTCTTTCGCATAAACGCACAGGTAAAACATTATTTTACGTTTAAAAATAAGATGAGATCAAAAAGGTAACTTTTGATATGTATACCGTTTAAAATGATAGTAGGAACTCACCTCTGTTTCCTTCTTCTTAACGAGCGCTACCTATGATAACACCGAAAGAATCGGTAAGTCGAAATACAGATAAACCTCTCGTTACTTGAATAGGACTCAAAGACACAGAAGCTAATCAACTTAACAGAACCTAATCCGGTCAAAGGACAACTCCGGTCTACAACAACACCGGTCGAACAACCTCCGGTCGAAGGGCACTCCGATCGAACGACCTCCGGTCGGGCACAACCCCCCGGTCGAACCATCTCCGGTCGAAGGGCACTCCGATCGAACGAACCATCGGTCGAACACCAGTCCGGTCGAATCAACCCTTCGGTCGAATCAACCATTCGGTCGATTGACCATCGTCTTGTTCATCAAGAACAGTACGATGCAGAACCCAGATTCAACCCAGATCCAAATGAGAAAATACTCAGATCTCGAAATGGAACGGTTTAAAACCTTCACAACGAGATTCTACGCGGCTAAAAGCATTTAGATCAAAGCATTTAGCTAGATTCATACCTCGATTTGCCCGAAATGATCGACCCTTCAACACTGCCTTCTTCTGCTCTCTCTTTCTTCTTCCTGACTTCTCAAACACAAAACAGATCAAATGAGATATTTAGAAAATATCTCAGATTTGATTTGTATTTATGTAACCCAAGTTACACTTTGCCCCCTTGAACTTTGGGTAAAGGTCAACTTCTCACCCAATCCCAAAATTCAGGGTGTTACAATCCTCCCCAACTTGGGAATGATTTCGTCCCCGAAATCCAAGTATACAAAGAGATTAGGATATCTACGCTTCATATTCTCCTCGGATTCCCAAGAGCGGTAATTCCTCTAGGGGAAAGGACAAGGTTTAGAGGCTTGAGAGCGCATCCCGGATATAAGAGTTATTTCCGACACTAGAAGCTTGTTTAGCCTATAGATTCTCGGTTGTAGTTGAGACTTCCGTTGTTGAATCTCGTTTATTTCTATTCGAACCATTTGTATTGGGACCAATTTTGGGGAATTGTTATTTATATTTTTCTTGATTTTTTGGGTTGTTACAACCACTAAGAGAGACAGTTACAATGAGCATTGTTGATTTGGTATGTTTATATGTTTCTTTAGTGAATTATTAACCATATAACTACGATAAGTAACCGTTTCATAATATTATTCCCATATCACTAAAATCATACTAACTACTAATTATTCATCATAGTTGTTTTTTTCCCAATGGTGTAAGGATATCACTACTATCTGATGGTGTTCAACCTCACGAACCCTGCTGTTATCGTTATCGACAATAATGCAGACGATGATGAAGTAGAAATATATATATGGAACTGTGCCTAGTAATCTGGTATGTATACTACTTCAATCGCATTAATAATAAAACATATTATTTAATAATATTATATGTTTTTTGGATTGCAGACACCTAATGTCAAGATATCTTAGGGTTGCCCATCATCCTTCATGTGATGAAATAACAGAAGCAGAATATGAAAAACTCTCAATGCGGTGGTGTACAACAATTAATGGAAAGGACAATAGAGTGTTCGTTATGCGCCATATGTAGACATATATGGGAGAGCCCGTTCACAAATGGAAATATGGATAGTATAGTGAGTGTATGGGCAAACAAATCAACTGCATAATTTGAGGATGAAATATGCTGCAAAGATACTGTTGTTGGGTATCAACAATCAACGCACGAAAGTCATAGGACAATGGGAGAAGTTTCATGCTTTAAGCGACGGTGAAAAGATTGAACTTTATGAGATTGCTCAGACAATAAGGGTAGAAAGATTGAAGTCTTACATAATATGATATTGGTTGTTTTGGAAAACATATTGGGATATGGTTAGGAATTAATATGGGTTTGTTAGCTTTTGGTAAAACAGTGTCGATATTAGGTCTATTGCTTGAGTATGGTTGTTTTGTTAAACTTTCTTGAAAAACATTTGCCATATGATGAAATTTGCTCTTAATGATCAGTTGTTGTTAATTTGTTGTTCACTTATACTTTTATCTTTTTTTATTTTGATCTGTCTATTCGGATTACCATATTTGTTGGTTTCTGTCTTTTGATACCAATTTGTCTCTTTATTATAGATGGATATTGTTTTGGTGCATTACTTGGTTTTAATTTGATTCAAGGCTGATTATTTCTTCTAATCTTTATGCACTTCACAATTTTGTCAGATTTTGATTAAATGAGACAATTTTGAGCTTGGTTTTGGCTTCTGTTTGTGATAACCATGGCTGTTGTATTATTTTTTTTTATTTTACAACGGCATTGGGCCAAATTGAATGGATCAAGGTTGTTTTTATAGACTGTAGTTATCACATGGTTGATGATAGTCAAAGTTTATGTAAATTCATTTGGTGTCATACCTGATTCTTCATTTGGTGACACATTTGGTTCTTTTTTGTTCAATATATGGTGCATTAAGATAATAAATGAAATTGAGATGAATATATAGTAATGTGAGAAGAATATATAGTAATTCACACTACACAATATTAGAAAACGCAATCAACTTTATTATGCACCGTAAACACTTCAATATATACAACAAGTTCTATACGGTATCCGGTAAAATCTGAAAGAAAACAATCAACAATCAAACTACTTTGTTCAAAACAGTTATGCTAGTCATGATTCACAAAATTTCTTCAAATTTTGTACATCTCTATTCATTCTTGATCAAATCAACTACTTTGTTGGGACAGTTACGTAAGTCATGGTGCACAAGCTTTCCGCAACTTTTTCACATTCTCTTGTTTCTTGAACTTTTCACATATGCTCTCTCACCTGCACCAATTAGGCTTTTTCCGGTCCCGCAACCTTTATTCGTAATCCCAGTAGAAGGATAAAATTCAAGTGTTTCAGGTTGAGAACCCCAATCAAATCTATGATTGTTTCTATCTTTCCATTTACACCAGCCTCCGTTAGGAACAATTCATCTATTTCGTCCCTCAAACTGCGAACACTTTCAGCAAAAGATGACAGCTTCAACTTGTTATTCCTCAATCTCCCAAGACAATAGTCCATTGTCAATAGAATATCATTGAAAAGTTTTTCTTGTTCCCCATCTAATTATTTGTGTCTTAAATGACAGCGTTGTAATTCAACATGAAATAAATCTCTTTTCCACCTCCGAATGCTATACTTTTATGGGATCTGATCAATATTATTGTTCATCAAAACCTTAAACACATGTCGACTATTATATAGAATGAAATTGATATTGTTGCTAAGAATGTGAAACAAAATAAACAATGCAATATAGATATTGGTTTATGAATGATTTGAATGCATTTAAAGTTCAAGATATTACCTTATGATGTGATTTGACTATCGAGGCTTTGTCTATTTGCAATATCATACACTTATCACAATCATCTTTTGAAAAAACACTTTCGATTGAGCAAAACCAGGATGCTCAATATATCTCGATTTGCACCTCATAGAATATTCCACGAGTATGCACTTCATATGCATGCCTCTTAATTCTACAAGGAGTCAACCACTTCGGCAAGGTTTACCTTGTCGTGATCAAGATTCCGTTGTGAAAAACGTTGCTTATCCAATGCAGCATCAAGCAGTTGACAAAAAAGACATGAGTGTTGCCAAAATGTGAGAGTGCGTCGAAAAATGAATTGATGTAACACCCTCAAATTTGGAAAGAGCGACTAATTAAAAATTTTCAACAATACCTTAAAGGATAATAAATCTATTACTACCAGACCATAATTGAAATACATTTCTAGGTTGAACCATCAACAAAATAATTAAAGTCTGACATAAAGAATAACTAAAGTCGGGTGTTACTATAACCCAATACCAAATCGCAATCTCCAATAATAATGCGGAAGACTTCATAAAGCTAAACACTTCTTCGGGCACACAACTAGCACTCATCACTCCACGGTGTCGCTAGAACTAATCCCGAGATGAAAACTGATGCACATGCCGACAAATAAAAAGGTTAGGCTAACTCCTAGTGAGTTCAAAAGTTTTATATCAAGATTATAGAGGAAAGCGTAAAATGGAAACATTGTAACTTATAATCATGATCCTTTAAAATGATTTACTTTGAAATAAGAGAACAAGTCATTTACCAACAATATGCATTTTATAGATGGTCGCCTCAACGCCAAACATTCTTTCTTGAAACAATGCAATCCAACACTTACTTAAAACAAGAATAATGGTAATGCTCAAATAATGACATTTGAATAAGGTTTATAAAAACAAACGACCAAAATATGAGTAAACTCAAGTCTCCAAAATTATAGCATAAGGAAATAACCCAAATCTCAAACGTCACTGAAAACGAGGATAAAATCAAATACCTCAAAACAACATCTCACGGTGACGGGGGAATCCCGAATTCCAAGGCTAGTGGCGGAACACAAAAGTAGGTCACATTCCAAGTTATTGAGCTCACCATACTAGGACCCACGGCTACGAGCACGCCGACTCGTACTAAGATGTGAGGGAGGGCCCCCGAGGATCCTAATCATGCTCATTCGCTAGGATTACATTTACGACCCATGGCTAGTAACCGGTCTCACATAACCGTACCAAAGGCCCCCGAGGATCCAATGTCTCAACTAACTACAAATGGGAAGTGACCATCCCATAAAATACAGGCTCAGAATTTAACTCGCGGAACCAGGCCTGGGTATTGGACTATACAAGCCCTCACCGTAATCTCCTCGAAAATCCCAAGACTAATTCTGGCCAACATATAATTAATCGCCCATTTTCTTTTTAAATAAATAAAGACCAACTCATATGCCTATGGATCCACTGCATTACAGTCTAAACAGTACATGACTCAAATTGAATGACTAACGCACTCAAACATGTAAATCTCAATTGATGCGCATTAACCGCCATCATACTTGGTATTTCACAATCGGGCTATTAAACCGGACCGAAGTCCTAAAGACTCATTTATTTTCAAATATGCATTTCCATGTTTAACTGCTGATAAGAATGGAAATCATAAAATGAGACTATATACATTCTTTCAAGTAAATGTGCAAGTAATACTTCATAAAACATTCCATTTCATGAATGATGCATAAAAACCGACAACCATTCACAAGTGTATTTCTTTGACCAAAGATCGTTTTATGCAAAGAAATCATAAAAACACATTCATTAATGACATCTTTATGAAAATGCCCAAAGATACCAAATGTGGGTGTTTTACAAAGTTTATAAAGCTAAATACTTCAAATAATCAAAGATCGACAAACATCCCAATATTTGATAATTTTATGTAAAACACATAAACACTTTAAAATGGACATTTTGGCATGTACACCGTTTTCACAAATCCACTTGAACTCACCTTGCTAGATTTAGGCTAAATCTAGATTTTACCCACTTAGAGCTTTCCTTGAAGAATTTGCTTCTTCAAACCAAATCATCCAAAACCTATATCCACAAGATTCCAACCATAAATATACATAATCAACCACAAAGAATCGTTTCCCAACCTTATACATGAATACCTCAACTGATACCGAAACCTTAACTTCCATAAATGAAGAGAATAGAAGATTACCTTAACCCAAGCTTGAATCCACCAACCAAAACACCTCTAGTTCACCAAAATGGTTACAAACTTCCAATCTATGAAAGGGGGAACAAAGGGTGGATGAAAACCCAAGAAAACATGGTGAAGAAGATGAAGTGGGAGAGATGTGGAGCTTACCACCACAAAATACTCTTTTATACTCCAATAGACTTCCAATATATTACAATATCCTTTAAGACCTCTCAAAAACGAAACTGTGGCCGCTTGAGTCATTAAAATCAGAGTTGTGGAGCAAAAGTTAAGAAAGAATGAAGTTTTGGGAGAAAATACTGTTGAATCGGGTTTTTAACCTGCTCTAGGCCTTTTGCCCGGCGCACGACCCGTGCGTATTTGTGAAGGGGAAGTGCACGGCCCGTGCGCCCCTTTCCAGTCCTCCAATAATTTGCCCGAAAAACCGTTTTGGTCATAACTTGTTCGTTATAGCTCCGTTTTTGCTCCGGAAAGAACCGTTGGACTCGTAATTGAATCCTTTATCCATCAAGACTATAAAATCTAGGATTCAAGTCCAAAATCAGATATCTTATTTTTCCTTAATATATCGGTTTCTGTATTAACTTGAAATTATATATTTCGAAAATCGGGGTGTTACAATCCTCCCAACCTTAAAAGAGATTTCGTCCTCGAAATCTGGTATCACCAAGCACCCAACATTTACACTTGAATGATCGATTGATTCCCTATCCGAAAGGAATGCCTTCGTGAAACTTCACCTCATATACGGACCCGATTACATTCTGGTTGAGGTTTTCGTTGCGTTTCTCATAATGTGTCGTTACAACCTAAATCTCAACGTTCAATATAATTCACCGACGTCAGGATGGACGTTGAGTCCTTGATTAACCATTTTCGTAATCATTAAATCTCGGTTGCCTCCCAACCTTATGTTGCTCATATTACCTCAAGAGTAACTTACGTCCTTATTCAGTCATTTCCACCAAGAATACCCCAAAGCAAACATTTCCCTTAGATACCTCTAAATGCGACGCGTCAAGGTCTCCTCGATAAACGATTTGTACTTAAAGTCCACCTCGACAATCTCACTAAATGTATCCAATAAACATTACCACCAACTCCCACCATGCACTCAAGCATCGATTGCCAAATCAGCGAAAGTCCTGACAATTATCAAAGCACCAATGATTGATTCTTAACTGACAACATCTCATTTCCTTAAGGTTACCGCTTGTCCTGCAGACATACCAGATCTAACAGAAGTACATTGAAGCACACCAACAACTATTGTCCTCAAAATATAGTGTCGACGCCTATGCTCGGAATGGCCATTTGCAAGCGTGGTTATACCACCAAACATTTCGTTCCCGAGTTGCAATGTCGACTCGAGGTTGACACCTATTCTTGGAAATGATAACCCAAATCAAACATCCTTACTAGACAACATAACATCATCAATATTCACAGCTACCCATTAAGGTGATACACCAAAGATACATAGCATGCCGTCGTACCATTAATCCACAAATTCAAAACCAACCATGCCCAAACAACCGTACACGGTTTTAACCCATAGGTTTAACGAAGCATAAGGATCATTACTTAACTAACTGGGAGAAAACATAGGTCTAATGCCTCAAACTCCAAGGACTCTTTTAGTCCTTAATCTCGACCTCTAACACGAGGGGCTTACACCTATAGCTCTAATGAGTTCAAGGTTTTTCACACCACTATGCCAATTTGAACTTTTATAAAATTCCAAAATGTAATGGCTTTATAAAATTTAATTGTACGAATAAATCTACTACCTTATCTCGGTAGGTGTAGTGAGTGGTCACAACCGCCACACATATAAAACCATTTCATAAAATAATTGATCAATAATCAAGGTAATACTGACACCAACGAAAGATATTTCAACAATCTTTTTTCAAAGGAACTGCTATGTTCTCAACGCATAAAAATTGGTGACACAAAAGAGAAGTAGTTTTACGTACTAAAACAGTGCATAACGAAGCGTTTGTACAAAACTTCAGAAGGGAAAAATATTCACGAAATCGAATCCCAAAATCTTGCATTTAACCATGAAATGTCATGAAATAAAACTTCCCGACGTGAATCGCATACATCGGTTTATTCCCCAAAATTTAGTAAAGACATAAGCATGCGATTCGAGCAATTGTAAGAGTAATTTAGTTTGGTTCCAAACTTTAGGCTGTAAAAATAAAATGTTTGCAAAACCCAAAACATCATGTTCATGATATCGAACTCTCAAAGTTTTCTCTCTTTAGCCCCAATGCAACATGGAATAAGATTTCACAACAAAACTTGCATGTGACCTTTTATTTCACAAAACAGGTAGGGTGATATGCGTATGCACTTGGTTAAGTCATGAAATAATTTATGTTGGTTTCAAGTTCAAAGCCAAATAAAATATGCTCTCATTGTTCTAAAACATTGACTAAATCAACGTGACGAAAAATTCTCAATAAAAATATGCATACATGCTATGTGTGACCAACTTGCTCACTCAAAACCCAAAGGGGAAAACAACACCACTGGACGCTAATAAAATTTCCACGTCAAATCAACAAATTCCATAAAATAAAATTCTCAATAAAGCTCAGACATCAAAATAATGAAAGGTAACTCTTCGTCCCAAAACCTTAACATACGTGGAGGAGATCCAATATTAAGGTCATAAGTCGTAGTTACTTGCCCAAGACTCTAAGCAACGTTAAAATACGAACATTACCATCTTCGAAAATAGTGTTAGGCAGCAATGAGGATAAACAAAGTCTCGACAAAGCATGCAACCACATGCAATAAAATAATTTTATGCATGTTTAAGATCATGGTCTAAAACTTGTGCGTGCTAAACATTTGAAGATTTCGTGGTATGATCCACATGGTGATTTTGGAAACATGAGAAATGATCGATGCAATTTATTTCATAAATAAATCGCGTGCATGAAATTGATCGTCACTTAACACCTCAAAACCACGATCCTCAATTTTCTTAGTAACCCTATCGTCAACCGGATGCTCAACATCTTAAGGCAAAGATCACATACTTCATAGGTTCACCTCACAAATTTATCCTCGAAATACATTGGTTCCCAATGTCTATGGTTCTAATCCAACCAATCAATCTGATCCAAAACGATTCACTTAATGCAATCACCGTGCTTACCGTCACTCCAAGTGACGAATACTAAAATCATCGACTTCTTCTAATGGCTTCCCAATTAGAAACTTCTTCACTACCTCAACGGTCGTCATACCAAGACAGTTCAAGCACACCCACGTAACTCGTAGATTCACCATAACACTGGCCAGGTGCTATTATGAACCTACTGTACATGATAATCCTTGCCATTTTCGGTATGACTCCCGTTCCTAGTGACTCCAATCACCTCGAATCCTCATCTCTTAAAGTGCCTAATTGTGCAATCTCACATTCAATCACTTAAAATCACGCTAGTTTGAGTCTAGGTATTCAAATTCAACACCTAAATCTCTCAAACTTAAGCTCTGATACCAACTTGTAACACCCCCAAATTTGGAAAGAGCAACTAATTAAAAATTTTCAACAATACCTTAAAGGATAATAAATCTCTTACTACCAGACCATAATTGAAATACATTTCTAGGTTGAACCATCAACAAAATAATTAAAGTCTTACATAAAGACTAACTAAAGTCGGGTGTTACTATAACCTAATACCAAATCGCTATCTCCAATAATAATGCGGAAGACTTCATCAAGCTAAACACTTCTTCGAGCACACAACTAGCACTCATCACTCCACGGTATCGCTAGAACTAATCCCGAGATGAAACCTGATGCACATGCCAACAAATAAAAAGGTTAGGCTAACGTCTAGTGAGTTCAAGAGTTTTATATCAAGATTATAAAGGAAAGCGTAAAATGGAAACATTGTAACTTATAGTCATGATCCTTTAAAATGATTTACTTTGAAATAAGAGAACAACTCATTTACCAACAATATGGATTTTATAGATGGTCGCCTCAACGCCAAATATTCTTTCATGAAACAATGCAATCCAACATTTACTTAAAACAAGAATAATGGTAATGCTCAAATAATGACATTTGAATAAGCTTTATAAAAACAAACGACCAAAATATGGGTAAACTCAAGTCTCCAAAATTATAGCGTAAGGAAATAACCCAAATCTCAAACGTCACTGAAAACGAGGATAAAATCAAATACCTCAAAACAACACCTCACGGTGACGGGGGAATCCCGAATTCCAAGGCTAGTGGCGGAACACAAAAGTAGGCCACATTCCAAGTTATTGAGCTCACCATACTAGGACCCATGGCCACGAGCACGCCGAATCGTACTAAGATGTGAGGGAGGGCCCCCGAGGATCCTAATCATGCTTATTCTCTAGGATTATATTTACGACGCATGGCTAGTAACCGGTCCAACATAACCGTACCAAAGGCCCCCGAGGATCCAATGTCTCAACTAGCTACAAATGGGAAGTGACCATCCCAGAAAATACTGGCTCAGAATTTAACTCGCGGATCCAGGCCTGGGTATTGGACTATACAAGCCCTCACCGTAATCTCCACAAAAATCCCAAGACTAATTCTGGCCAACATATAATTAATAGCCCATTTTCTTTTTAAATAAATAAAGACCGACGCATATGCCTATGGATCCACTTCATTACAGTCTAAACAGTACATGACTCAAATTGAATGACTAATGCACTCAAACCTGTAAATCTCAATTGATGTGCATTAACCGCCATCATACTTGGTATTTCACAATCGGGCTATTAAACCGGACCGAAGTCCTAAAGACTCATTTATTTTCAAATATGCATTTCCAAGTTTAACTTCTGATAAGAATGGAAATCATAAAATGAGACTATATACATTCTTTCAAGTACTTCACATAAATGTGCAAGTAATACTTCATAAAGCATTCCATTTCATGAATGATGCATAAAAACCGACAACCATTCACAAGTGTATTTCTTTGACCAAAGATCGTTTTATGCAAAGAAATCATCAAAACACATTCATTTATGACATCTTTATGAAAATGCCCAAAGATCCCAAATGTGGGTGTTTTACAAAGTTTATAAAGCTAAATACTTCAAATAATCAAAGATCGACAAACATCCCAACATTTGATAATTTCATGTAAAACACATAAACACTTTAAAATAGACATTTTGGCATGTACACCGTTTTCACAAATGAACTTGAACTTACCTTGCTAGATTTAGGCTAAATCTAGATTTTACCCACTTAGAGCTTTCCTTGAAGAACTTGCTTCTTCAAACCAAATCTTCCAAAACCTAGATCCACAAGGTTCCAACCATAAATATACATAATCAACCACAAAGAATCGTTTCCCAACCTTATACATGAATACCTCAACTGATACCGAAACCTTAACTTCCATAAATGAAGATAATAGAAGATTTCCTTAACCCAAGCTTGAATCCACCAACCAAAACACCTCTAGTTCACTAAAATGGTTACAAACTTCCAATCTATGAAAGGGGGAACAAAGGCTGGATGAAAACCCAAGAAAACTTGGTGAAGAAGATGAAGTGAGAGAGATGAGGAGATTACCACAACAAAATACTCTTATATACTCCAATAGACTTCCAATATCTTGCTATATCCTTGAATAGCTCTCAAAAACGAAACTGTGGCCGCTTGAATCATCAAAATCGGTGTTGTGGAGCAAAAGTTATGAAGGAGTGAAGTTTTGGGAGAAAATGCGGCTGAATCAGGTTTTTAACCTGATCTAGGCCTTCTGCCCGGCACACCACCCATGCGTATTTGTGAAGTGGAAGCGCACGGCCCGTGCGCCCCCTCCAGTCCGCCAATGATTTTCCCGAAAAACCGTTTCGGTCATAACTTGTTCGTTATAGCTCTGTTTTTGCTCCGAAAAGAACCGTTGGACTAGTAATTGATTCCTTTATCCGTCAAGATTATAAAATCTAGGATTCAAGTCCAAAATCAGATTTATTATTTTTTCTTAATATATCGGTTTCTGTATTAACTTGAAATGATACCTTTCGAAAATCGGGGTGTTACAATTGATACTCGTGATCTTATGAATTTTCTTGATCGAGTTGATAATAGTTTTGTTGCTTGATTCTGCGAGTCTGTTTGACTGGGTATATCGTGGCGTTGAGGTCGTCAATTTTATGTTGCGATCTTCACCGAACTGTCAAGTCCTATCACTTATGAATTGAGATACATTGTCGCAAACAATCTCATATGGTATTTCGAACTTGCATATGATGTTAGTTTGGATGAAAGAGACGACCTCTTTGTCCCGAACATGGGAAAAAGCAGCTGGTTCTATCCATTTAGAAAAATAATCTGTAAGTAGGAGTAAAAATACCTTTTGCCCAGGGGCAGGTGGTAGCTTACTGACAATATCCATTCCCCATCTCATAAAGGGACATGGAACTAAAGTCGAGTGTAAGGGTTCAGAAAGTTTATGCAAAATACCTGAATTTCGTTGCATGTGTCGCAACTATGTACATACCTGATGGCGTCTTGTCGCAATTTGGGCCAATAATAACCTTGTCGTGATATTCTATTGGCTAGACTACGACCTCCTGAATGATTAACGCATTCGCCGTCGTGCATTTCTTTCATGATCTTCTGGACTTGAGTTTGTCTAACGATGCATCGTAGGTTGAGTCTTGTTGATGATCGTCGATAGAGTCTGCCTTTGATCACGACATATCTAGATGCCTTGAATCTGATCTTTCGTGCTGCATTTTGTCTTATGGGAGTTGATCGTGCACCAAGTAATTTCTGATGTCATTCGACCAATCGTCTTCTTCGTTAACGATCTAGACGATGTCGTTGTTATCGATGGATGGTGTCGTGAGATGGATCATAGTTATAGTGTCGAACAGAGGTTTATTGAGTGTTGATACAAGGTTGGCCAAGGCTTCGACCTGAGTGTTCTGATCTCTTGGAATTTGTTCGATCGAAAATGGTTTGAAATTTTCTGATTTCGCTTTAGCCACTTTGTCATCTTTGAGTCTTTCGCTGCGAATTCACCATTCATCTGGTTCACGACGAGGAGGGAATCACTTTTGACGTGCAATCCGATTGCCCCCAAGTCGTGTGCAATGTTTATTTCTATGATCAGGGCTTCATACTCATCTTCGTTGATGGTAGTTTTAAAATCAAATTGTATGGAGTACACCATCTTGCGCCCATGTGGCGACTTTAAGACGACGCCTAGTCCTGCTCCTCTAGCGTTGGACGATCCATCGACATGTAGAGTCCAGGGTGATTCTTCGAGATTCGCCACAACATAAGTCTCGTTTTGTACTTCCTTTTGTAATTCGGGGCTAAATTCTGCAACGAAGTCTGCTAGGACTTGTGATTTGATCGAAGTCCTTGGCTTGAAGTCGACATCGTAGATATTGAGTAGATACTCCATTTTGCTAGTCGAACTGTTAACTCTGGTTTTCTTAAGACAGACTTAAGAGGAAAGTTAGTCACGACAGTTATAGGGTGTGATTCGAAATAGTGTCATAGCTTTTTGGCAGCTGTGACTAGTGATAATAATAATTTTTCCATAGAAGAATACCTGGTTTCAGCATCGAGTAGAGATTTACTTACGTAATAAATAGGTAACAGTTGTTTGTTGTCTTCTCGTGCAAAGGCAGGACTTACTGCATTGAGACTGACGGCTAGGTAAAGTTGCAAGACTTCGTTGTCTTTTGGTTTTGATAGCAATAGGGGCAACGCCATGTATTCCTTTAATTTTTGCAATCCTTGTTCATGGTCGTCCGTCCACTAGAAGCCTTTACTTTTTCGCAGGACGTTGTAGAATAAATGACATTTATCTGACGATCGTGAGATAAACCTCTTCAAGGCTGCTACACGACCAGTCAGACGTTGGACTTCCTTGAAATTCTCGGTGACCTGATCTCGGTTATGGCTTTGATTGGATCAGGATCCCTCGTTAGGTCACCATATATCCCAGAAATTTCCCGACGCTGACAACGAAGGAACACTTCGTTGGGTTTAGCTTCATGTGGTATTTTCTAAGGATCTCGAACGACTGTTATTTGGGTCAAAATCCACGACCACGATGAGGAACATTTATGATACATTTTTCGCACGATTAATCTTGTATTAAAATATGGTCATGTAGACCATATATATTTACAATGCTCGTCATCACTTTTGAGGATGTAGGTCGAATATAAGTCGAGACCTCTTGTCGTATATTTATCATACGATGGTCGTAAGACTCTTCACGACCACAATTATACTAATAGACGACCAAACGTTTCTCTTTTGTTAATTCAATGCAGGTTCAATGCTCTTAAAGATCAAACTCATATAATCGACAGAAGACATTAACAATCATTAAAGGTCTTCGACCGTTACCCAAAAATTTAATGACACATTTATGACGATCAAGATTATAAATACCAAGACCCATACCTCATTCAAGGGACACGAGAATCTGAAGATTACAAGTTAATAACGAAGAGCTCTCTTAAATTTCTCTAAAAGAATATATGACCATAGTGTTTTATACACGACTGAAATGTTTTATACACGACATACGATTGTTTTTGGCTTTAGTATCTATTTTTGTTCATCTTGTAAGACATTGTAATATGCAAGGATATCGCCCCTGCTTGGCGACCATAGTACATTGACAACCCCTCTTTGTCGTCCGCGGTTTTTCCCTCGTTGAGGTTTTTCTGCGTAACCAAATCCTTTGTCTTTTTACTTTTATTCCTGTCGCATGTTTTGTCGCTTGATTTCTTTCTTTAGTTGGTAAAGTTCCACATCAACCTTCAGTTATCATTTTGGACGATTTTTTGCATTAACAGTTTGGCGCCCACCTTGGGGCCCTATCTAAAGAAAATCCTCGACAAACGTGTGTCGTACTAATAATTTCCTCGATTTCCTTTTGTTTGCAGGACAATGGCCAACCCTCAAGGCACTCTCGAACACATCATCGCTCAGATGAATATGAAATTGACAACCGCACGCACTCGCATTGATGAATTGGCTAACCAGAACATAAGGGCAGCTGAGGCAATCACATCCCTGAGAATTCCAAATCTGAACAATTCAGCAGGATCGCAAAAATGGTCTTGGACCATTCAACATTCCTTGGTCGGGACCTCCTCTTCCCAATTATCCAAAACCTCTATTCCCTGGTGTCCCTAGTGAACCTATGCCGACGATGCCACCACCACCACCACCATTTTTCAAAACGACAGTACAAATCTCCCCGATGCCTCCTGCGACGTCAATTCCTGCGATGCCAATGCCAACCTTCCACTACAATGGAGATACTTCTGATTCCTCGCAACGAAACAACTTTCAAACCTCCGGGTTTATTCCTGGGGCGACCCAAGGAGTTAATAAAGATGATTCGGTCGCCCAACGACTGAAAATGTTTGGAGGAACAAAATGAACGCGTATTGTCGCTACTTGCTAAGCTACCTGGGGCAGCAGTACCTATCGACGTCGAGCCTTATGCTGGATTTCAAGCGTCGCCTTTCATCTACGACATAGCCATGGTCGACGTCCCCAATAAGTACAACATCCCGACATTCAGGCCTAAATGCTCTAGTATTTCGGACCCGACAGAACACATCGCTGAATACAAGCAATTTATGTGGACCGTGTCGATCCCACATCAATATCAAGAGGTATGCATGTGCAAGAGCTTTGGGGTGACCCTCACGGGTGTTGCCTTCCAATGGTTAATCAACCTCAAACCCAAGTCCATCAATTATGTCACTGAATTGGTGAACCAATTCTCTCAACAATATGCCAGTAGTTGCAAGATGGAGAAGCAGACTTACAACCTATATTACGCCGTGCAGAAAGTCGGAGAATCTATCTGAAGCTATTTCAATCGATTTAACGTGGAGATGATCAATGTCCGCAACTGTGACATCAGGAACGTGATTAAGGCTTATAAACGTGGTCTAGACGAGAGTTCTGGTCTCCACACTGATTTCACAAAGTACCCCCCGGAGAATTTTGAAGACGTTCGAGCAAGAACTCTAGCTTACATGAGATTCGAAGACGATGTTGCCTTTCCTCGTAAGCATTCCAATGACAAAAATTCATTAAGCGTCAATAAGCCAGAGTTCAAAACTAAAGCAACGCTCAAGCCAGAACCCTCACGACAAATTTCGAATATCCGATTTGATAAAAAGAATACCTCGACCTCGACCAAGTTCCCTCAGTACCCTAAGATTTCTTCTTATGGATTCAAAAGGAGACACGACGAACACCCTTGGAGAGATTATTCTGTCAGTTTACGCCAAGTGAGTCAACAAATCAACCAAGTTTAATGTTGTCGATTGCTCATCAACCTATAATGTTATTCTTGGTCGACCTTGGATCTACGACATGAAGGCAGTCCCCTCAACGTTCCATCAGACGATGAAATACTGCTCGCGATTGCTATAACACAACAATGAAGCCACGAAAGCAATCCATCTAGCAATTACAGGACTAGGATGCTCCTGAGACCATCGACGACTATCGTTTAGAGGAAGTCATCCTGGATAAAAATAAGCCTAATCAAGTCATCTTCATAGGCTCGTCTCTCGACCCCTCCATTAAGAAAGAACTAATCTCTTTTTTGCAGGAACATGCCGACTGTTTCACCTAGACGCACGAAGATATGGTCAGCATAGACCCCGACATTATTTCACACAAATTGAATGTCGACCAGGCATTCAAACCGATCAAACAGAAACGTCGAAAGTTTGCTCCAGAATGGAACAAAGTAATTAATGAAGAGGTCAATAACCTCCTTAAGACCGGGAAGATTCGATAAGTCAAGTACCCCGACTGGCTAGCAAATGTCGTGGTCGTGCAAAAGAAAAACGGCAAGTGGAGGGTGTGCATAGATTTCACTGATTTAAACAAGGCTTGTCTAAAGGATCAGTTTCCCTTACCACACATCGATGCTCTAGTCGATGCAACAGCTGGACACAATCTCTTGACAATCATGGACACGTAATCAGGATACAATCAAATACTGATGCACGTCGACGACAAGGAGAAAATTGCCTTTATGACAAACAAAGGTATTTATTGTTATAAAGTTATGCCAACGAAGTGTTCCCTCGGTGTCAGTGCTGGGTAATTTTTAGGATATATGGTGACCTGACGAGGGATCGAAGCTAATCCTAATCAAATCAAAGCCATAGTCGAAATCAAGTCACCAATGACTTTCAAGTAAGTCCAACGTCTAACTGGTCATGTAGCATCCTTAAACAGGTTTATCTCACGATCATCGGACAAAGGTCACTTATTTCACAACGTTTTGCGAAAGAAAAAAGGTTTCCAGTGGACGGACGACCATGAACAAGCATTGAAAAAAATTAAAGGAGTACATGGTGTCACCTCCATTGTTATCAAAACATAAGGACAACGAGGTCTTGCAACTTTACCTAGCCATAAGTCCCAATGCAGTAAGTGCAGTCCTAGTACGAGAGGACGATGAACTTCAGTTGCCTATTTATTACATAAGTAAATCTCTATTAGACGCTGAAACCAGGTATTCTTCTATGGAAAAGTTATTATTATTGTTAGTCACAGCTGCTAAAAAACTACGACACTATTTCGAGTCACATCATATAGTCAGGTATTTCTTCTCCTCTTTGCCTTCGATCTGAAGATTCTTGACTAATGATTGACTTGATCGATTCAGCTAAAGTAGAGAAGTTACACCATAAGCATAAGAGATTGTTGGGAACTGAAGAATTAACCAAGTATGGTTAGTGCTGCTAGTTCAGATTTACTACTGCTAGAGGACTTCAATGGTTAATACTGCTGAGTATTACTACTGCTAGTAGAATTAATACTGCTAGTCAAAGTTAGTGTTGCTTGAACAAAGTTAGTACTGCTTAGCTAGTTAGTACTGCTAGTAGTTAGTGCTGCTTAGTAGTTAATGCTGCTAAAATCAAGTTAATGCTGCTTCAGAGATAATGTGAAGATAATGATGAAAAGTTCGTGGTAAAAGATAAACATGGAAAGCTGAAGATATTCATAGAAGATATACTGAAGATATTTTATTGTAATTATCTTTTGATCAGTATATGAATAGAAGGTATAGAATAGAAATTAAGGATTCATTCTAAGTTCTAGAGAAAATCAACCTCAAGGCATAGATCCTAATTCTAGAGAAGTAGAATTTGTCTTGAAAGAGTTTGTTCTTCAAGATTGAGGTTGAGTGTGTAATCTTGTAGTTCTAATAATTCAATACAAGTTTACAATTTGTGAATCATATATACTGTTTTGATTACTGTTACATTGAATATCAAAGTGTTATTCCGCAACTTCTTTGATATTAGTTTCTGAGAAAATTTATTCTTGTTGAGAATTCGATCCTGACAAGTGGTATCAGAGCCTAACTCTCTCAGAAACATCTATTCATTCATCATGGAAAATTTTGCAGAATCAAACAGCACTCTGGTCTCTAAGGTTCCAATGCTCAAACCCAATGAGTTTGACATGTGGAAGATCAGAATTAGACAATACATTCTTCTCACTGACTACTCAATGTGGGATATCATTGAGAATGGTCCTTCTGAAGCAGGAAAGATTGGACCAGATGGGAAAAGACCTCCACCAAAGACAGATGGTGACAGGAAGATCAGACAGACAGAGATGAAGGCCTTGAGCACTCTGCTCTTGGCTATCCCCAATGAATATCAGCATCAATTTTGCAATTGCACTGATGCTCAGATTCTCTGGAATGCTCTAGAGAAAAGATTTGCTGGAACTAAAAGCATCAAAGAATGAGAACTTCACTTCTTCACTTCTTCTAAAGCAGCAGTATGAGAACTTCACTTCTTCAAAGAATGAGTCTATGACTCAAACTTTTGATAGGTTCAACAAGCTCATTGGTGAACTGGCTACTGTAGGAGTGAAGATGGAGCAAGATGATATCAACAGAAAGTTTCTCAGATCTCTTGGGGATGAATGGACTATGTACACTGTCTCATATAGGCAGAGTGACAATCTGGAAGAGAAGGAACTTGATGATCTATATAATGATCTAAGAGTCTTTGAAACTGAGGTAGAAACCAAGAAGAAGCCCACTGGTTATATCCACAATGCTGCACTTCTATCAGCATCTACTGATACTACTGCCAACCCTGAAGCAGTTAGTACTGCCAGTGGAGTGAATTCAGAAAAAGGCACTGAAACTATCTTTGTAGCCTTTTTGTCCAGTAACAGCAACAATTCATTGATTAATGATGATCTGGACCAACTTCACCCTGATGATCTGGAGGAGATGGACATTAAATGGCAGATGGCCATGTTATCCATGAGGGTGAAAAAGTTTATCAAAAGAACAGGAAGGAACAACTTCTCTCAAAGAAGAGAAGATGGAGCTGGTTTTGACAAGACAAAGGTGGAATGCTATAAGTGCCACATGAAAGGACACTTTGCTAGAGAATGCAGAAGTAGTGTTCCAAATAACAACCACCAACAAGCTCAGAATGGAGGCTACAATCAAAACAAGAATCCTGCTCAAGCCCTTGTTTCTCAACAAGGAATGGGGTTTGACTGGAGTGATCAAGCTGAGGAAGCCATTCAGAATCAAGCTCTTATGGCAGAAATGTCTGATCTCCCCTCTGAGGTAATTTCAAATCTTTGCACTCAATCATGCACAGACACTGTCAAAAGGTACAGGGATCACAACAAAGCATGTGTGATGACCTCAAAAGAATAGAAAAGGACAGAAGAGACTATGTGTTGATAGTAGAGAGATTTGAAGAGCAAATCAAAGGCTTTCAAGCTAATGAACTTCAACACTCTTATGACACAAACTATTGGAAGTGGGAAAAGAATGAATTAGAGACCAGACTATCTAAGTCCTTAGAAGAGAATGATAGGCTGAAAGAGGAACTATCTAAAGTTAAGCTTGAGATAGAAAAGTTTTCATATGCTTCAAAAGCAATGGATTCTCTTCTAAAGGCTCAGATTCATGATAAGATGAAGCCTGGTATTGGATACAACAATACACCTCCTCCTTACAACAACAACTATATCTCTGCTACTTCAGACTTGTTAGAGACCAAGGAGAAAAAGGACTTGTCTGAGGAAGCTTTTAAGATAGATCCTTTGGATGAGGTAGTAGTTAAGGATTTGACTGAGAAAGAAGCTAGTAAGAATAGGGATAATGCTGTGAGTAAAGAGATACCATTAGAAAACAACATTATCACCAATGAGGGATGTGAGAAAATCTGGGTCAAGTCTAAGGAGGTAGAGAAGACCAAAGGAAAGGATAAAAAGGTCCATTACAAACAAACCACGGTTGTGAATCCTGGACCTTGTAAATAGTGTGCTTGCAATAAAGCTAAGAGCCTAAATTCTGGTATAAAAAGAGCTAACCAAAGAAACTTGTTGGGAAATGAAGAATTTATCAAGTATGGTTAATGCTGCTGGTTCAAAGTTAATACTGCTAGAAGACTTCAAGGTTAATACTGCTAAGTATTACTACTGCTAGTAGTTAATACTGCTAGTCAAAGTTAGTGCTGCTTGAACAAAGTTAGTACTGCTAGTAGTTATTGCTGCTTAGTAGTTAATGCTGCTAGAAGAAATTTAATGCTGCTAAAGATTAATACTGCTTATATAATGAAGATTCGCATGAAAGGATATACATGGAAGCTTAGAGATATACATGGAAGATATACTGAAGATATGTTTATTTTTTTGTAATTATCTTTTTGTTTAGTATATGTATAGAAGATACAAAATAGTTTTAGATAAGATTAATTCTAAGATTAAGAGAGAAATCAACCTCAAGGCATAGATCCTAATTCTAGAGAAGTAGAATTCGTATTGGTGAGCCTGTTCATCAATATTGAGGTTGAGTGTGTAACCTTGTAACTTCAAAGCATTCAATACAAGTTTACAGTTTGTTCTTCATATTTTATGTATTGATTTACTGTTTCATTCAATATCAAAGTCTTATTCCGCAAACTTCTTTGAAATTGTTTCTGAGAATTAATTCTTGTTAAGAATTCGATCCTGACAAGTGGTATCAGAGCCAAACTCTCTCAGAAACATCTATTTATCATGGAAAATCTTACAGAATCAAGCAGTACTTTGGTCTCCAAGGTTCCAATGCTCAAACCCAGTGAGTTTGACATGTGGAAGATCAGAATCAGACAATATATTCTTCTCACTGACTACTCAATGTGTGATATCATTAATAATGGTCCTTCTGAAGCTGGAAGGATAGGACCAGATGGGAAAAGACCTCCACCAAAGACAGATGGTGAAAGGAAGATCAGACAGACAGAGATGAAGGCCTTGAGCACTCTGCTCTTGGCCATCCCCAATGAATATCAGCATCAATTTTGCAACTTCACTGATGCTCAGATTCTCTGGAATGCTCTAGAGAAAAGATTTGCTGGAACTAAGAGCATCAAAAGAAATCAAAGAGATGTTCTAAAGCAGCAGTATGAGAACTTTACTTCCTCAAAGAATGAGTCTATGACTCAAACTTTTGATAGGTTCAACAAGCTCATTGGTGAACTGGCTACTGTAGGAGTGAAGATGGATCAAGATGACATTAACAGAAAGTTCCTCAGATCTCTTGGGGATGAATGGACTATGAACACTGTCTTATATAGACAGAGTGACAATCTGGAAGAGAAAGAACTTGATGATCTATACAATGATCTAAGAGTTTTTGAAACTAAGGTAGAGATCAAGAAGAAGCCCACTGGTTATGTCCACAATGCTGCACTTCTTTCAGCATCCACTGTTACTACTGCCATCCTTGAAGCAGTTAGTACTGCTAGTGGAGCAAGTTCAGAAAAAGGAACGGAAACAATCTTTGAAGCCTTTTTGTCCAGTCATAGTAACAATTCATTGATTAATGATGATCTGGATCAACTTCCCCCTGATGACCTGGAGGAGATGGATATTAAATGGCAGATGGCCATGTTATCCATGAGGGTGAAGAAGTTCATTAAAAGAACAGGAAGGAATAACTTCTCTCAAAGACCAAGGTGGAATGTTATAAGTGTCACATGAAAGGACACTTTGCTAGAGAATGCAGGAGTGTTGTTCCAAACAACAACCACCAACAAGCTCAGAATGGAGGCTACACTTAGAACAAGAATCCTGCTCAAGCCCTTGTTTCTCAACAAGGAATGGGATTTGACTGGAGTGATCAAGCTAAGGAAGCCATTCAGAATCAAGCTCTTATGGCAGAAGTGTCTGATCTCCCCTCTGAGGTAATTTCTAATCTTTGCACTAAATCTTGCATTGACACTGTCAAAAGATACAGGGATCACAATCAAAGTATGTGTGATGACCTCAAAAGATTAGAAAAGGACAGAAGAGATTATGTGTTAATAGTAGAGAGATTTGAAGAGCAAATCAAAGGCTTTCAAGCTAATGAACTTCAACACTCTTATGACACTAACTATTGGAAGTGGGAGAACAATGAGTTAGAGACCAAACTGTCTAAATCCTTAGAAGAGAGTGATAGGCTGAAGGAGGAACTGTCTAAAGTTAAGCTTGACATAGAAAAGTTTTCATATGCTTCAAAAGCAATGGATTCTCTTCTAAAGGCTCAGATTCATGATAAGATGAAGCCTGGTATTGGATACAACAATACACCTCCTCCTTATAACAACAATTATATCTCTCCTACTTCAGACTTGTTAGAAACCAAGGAGAAAAAGGACTTATCTGAGAAAGCCTTTAAGATAGATCCTTTGGATGAAGTAGTAATTAAGGATTTAACTGAGAAAGAAGCCAGTGAGAATAGAGATAATGATGTGAGTAAAGAGATCCCATTAGAAAACAACATTATCACCAATGAGGGATGTGGGAAAATCTGGATCAAGTCCAAGGAGATAGAGAAGACCAAAGGAAAAGATAACAAGGTTCATTACAAACAAACCACGGTTGTGAATCCTGGATCTTGTAAACAGTGTGATTGCAGTAAAGCCAAGAGCCTAAATTCTGGTTTAAAAAGAGGAAATCAAATAAACTGGAATAATCAATGGGCTCAGAAGCAAGGAGTTGATCTGAGTAAAATCAATAGACCAAAACCTTGCTTCATATGTGGCAAGTTAAATCATTTGGCTAAATATTGCTTCTTTAACCCTATTAATCAACAGATGACCTTTCAAAGATTTGTGCAAAAACCTGTTGGTTATAGGAAGGCTGGAAAGAAACATGGTGAAAAGAAAGGCCCCATGAAGAAAAAGATTTTAAAAGAAAGTATTAAAATGTGGGTGCCCAAAAGCACTAAAACTGTTAGTACTGCTGACAGGGTTAGTGATGCTGGAAGTATTACTGCTGCTACCTGTGTCAGTACTGCTGAAAACATTAATGCTGCTAATACAGTTAGTACCTCTTCAAAGTTTAATACTGCCAACACAGTTACTACTGCTAACAAGGTTAGTACTGCTAAGCATGCAAGTGCTGCTAAGGCAGTTAGTACCTCTAAAACCAGTATTGTTTCTAGCACAAATGTTTCCAAGCCTATTATTGTGACAAAGTACTCCAAGAATGAGGAGTTAAAATTCAAAAATCTTGTCAAGAAAGAATGCAAGTATTTTGATGAGAAAGGGGTACCCAAGACCACTTTGGATTGGGTTCCTAACTCATACTAACTGATCTATCATATGTACAGGGCAACCAACAGCTTAAGGGAAGGAGCATATGGCATGTGGATAGTGGTTGCTCTAGGCACATGACAGGCAACATGTCATGCCTTCAGGATTTCAAGCATATCAATGGAGGACATGTTGCATTTGGAGATAATCTTACTGGTGGTAAGATAAGTGGAAAAGGTAATATCACCAAAGGGAAGATGACATTTGAGGATGTCTACTATGTTGATCAATTGAAGTACAACCTGTTAAGTGTATCACAGGTTTGTGACAAACAACATAGTATATTATTTACAAATACTGAGTGTATGATCCTTGCTCCAGGGTTCAAGGTAGTTGATGAAAGCATGATACTACTTAGAACTCCAAGAAAGGACAATGTTTACTGTCTAGATATGGACAATGTTGATAGTGATTCATCTCTAAATTGTTTTGCTTCAAAAGCTTCTGTAGATGAATCCTCTCTTTGGCACAGAAGGATGTGTCACATGAATTTTAAGACTATGAACAAACTTTGTAAAAACAACCTTGTAAGAGGTTTACCATCTAAAGTCTTCTCATGTGATGATAATTGTGTTGCTTGCCTTAAAGGCAAACAGCATAAAACTTCTCATAAGACCAAAGAGATAAATTCAATTTCTTCTTGTCTACAGTTATTGCACATGGATCTGTTTGGTCCTACAAGGCAAGAAATCTTACTGCTTGGTTATTGTTGATGATTACTCTAGATTTACCTGGGTATATTTTCTAAGGACTAAGGATGAGACAAGTGGACTGATCAAATCCTTTATCCTAAGAATTGAAAATCAAACTAATCAAAAAGTAAAAGTCATTAGATCAGATAATGGGACTGAATTCAAAAATCTGGATCTAAACACCTTTTGTGAAGAAAAAGGCATTGAGAGACAGTATAGTGCTCCTAGGACTCCTCAACAGAATGGTGTTGCTAAAAGGAGAAATAGGACACTAATAGAGGCTGCTAGATCTCTGTTGGCTGATTCAAAACTGCCAATTACCTTCTGGGCTGAAGCAGTTAATACTGCCTGTTATGTCCAAAACAGAGTTCTAGTAGTTAAGCCAAAGAACAAGACACCATATGAGCTTTTAAATAAAAGAATTCGATCCTGACAAGTTAATACTGCTTGCAGTTAATACTGCTCTAGGTTAATACTGCTTATGTCCCGAATACTATAAATACCCTTTGCCCGCCTAAAAGTTCATAACGACTCTTTGTATACTGTTCACTTGCGCTCTAAACCCTTTCTCTCTCAAGTTCGAAGTTTCCAGGCAAGCTTTTCACTAAGATCAATGGCATCCATGGCATTCATCGATGAACACAATGAGATCGCGATGCTACAAAAGCCAAAGCAAGCTGCAGGATTTCATCAGATTGTGGATTTCCTCAAGTCAAGCCATATTGCTCATGCTCTTATTGTATCACCTACAATCTATATCGAGCATCAAAGGCAGTTCTGGGCTAATGCCACCATTGTTGCTGAGAATGGTGTGCAAATGATCAAGACAAGGATCTGTGACAAGCCACTAACAGTTACTAAAGAGGTTATTCGCATCAGTCTACGTCTAGACGATGCCTCTGGTATAACTTCTATCCCTAACGATGAACTGTTTTCCAATCTTACAAGAATGGGGTATGGAGGCCCATTGGGTGTTTTCAAATTCTCTAAAGCCAAATTTTCACCCCAATGGCGTTTCTTTGTCCATACTCTAATGCACTGTATCTCCAAAAAGACTACTGGATGGAGTGAGTTCAGCAGCACTATTGCTTATGCTTTGGTGTGCTTGGCCACTGCCAGAAAGTATAACTTTTCTAAAATGATTTTCAGTGATCTTGTCTCAAACATGGGAAACAAAAAGAGCTTCTTTATGTACCCTAGGTTTGTTCAAGAAGTAATTACTCATGAATTGACGGATATACCTCAACCTGTTGGGGTATATGTACCTAAACCCCCCAAAGGCAAGGTTTTCTCAAATATGAGAAGATCTGCTGGGGACTCGGAAGGAGTTGACACCCCATTGTTCTCTACAATGATGGTGGTGTCCCAAACCAATGAAGGTATGGCAGCAAGGTCAATGCCCCCATTAGACCATCCTACTGCTAGCCAATCCCAACCTTCCCACTCAAAATCTATCCCCCAGTCCCTTCTTGAAAAACCAACCTCTCCCATCACACAAACTTACAACAGGAAACAGGTAAAGAAGGCTCCTTCCCTTCTTGTACCATCATCCCCTAAGCCTTTAAGCCCTCTAAGGGAGAATTCTCCTTTAGGGAATATCCATAGGGAAACCAAAGGGGTGTCTCCCAACCCCAAGGAGGTGCTCTCTGAGGAGGAGGAAGAGCATATGGGTGATGAGGCTGCCACTACTCCTGCTAGCACAGAGGAGGAAAGTGGTAACATCAATAAGACCTCCCCCATGGCAACTTTGAATGAGCAATCATTCGAAGGTCCCTGGTGCCAAGAAACCACGGGGGTGGATAGTGCTTCTGCTAGGCAGAAGACTTCCACTACTAAAAGATCCAATGATCCTTCAAAGGAGGGTAACACTTCTAGAGAAGGTGAGGACAGATATAACTACCAGGAATTGATGGAAACAATGGGAAACATCAACCAAGATGTCATCAAACAAGGCAAAGAGATAGAAGAAATGAAGCTGGTAATTCGGTCACAACAAGTACAGATTGCTAAGCTGAAGAAGATGGTGATCAGTCTGGTACAGAGGAAGAAGAGAAAGCAATTTCAACTAAGGAGAAGGAAATCTGAGAATGATGCTCCCAAAAAGGGGGAGATCAACATGGAAGAAGTCACAAGAAAGGGGGAGCTTGATGGAGAGAAATTTGATGTTGAGGGGGAGCAGGAAGCAGAAACAGAAAGAGATTCAGTGCTAATAGAAACACAAGAAGCGGCAGAAACAGTTACTACTGCTGACATAAATAAAGCAGCAGAAACAGTGAAAGAGGTATTAACAGATCTTGAGATTGCAGAAACCTTACTTAAGGCCAAGAATGATACTCCCAAGGTCACTTCAAAGACCAAAGGAGTAATCATCAAAGAACAAGGTGAAGTGATCAAGAAAGATAACAGTAAGAAGGCACTCAACAAAGACAAAGGAAAAGCAAAGATGGTGGAATCTGAGCAACCAGTCAAGAAGCAAAGGTTGGTTGAATCAGATGAAGCCTTAGCCAGGACGATGCAAGAGGATATTGAAAAGGAAGAAAGAGTTCAGGTGGAAAAGGACAGGGAGATGGCAAAAGCTCTAGCTACTGAACTGAATAAAGCTTATCAACCGAGTCTGGCAACTGAAATTGCACAGAAGAAAGCTGCAACTATGAAGAAATCAGTGGTGAAAACAGTTGCAAAGAAGAGACAACCCTCAAAGACTTTCCTAGGTACCCAAGAGAGAAACAAGATGATTATATTTATCAAAGGTGCTGCAGGAGTCAAAAAGGAGATGTTCTCAAAGATGTCTTTTGAGAAGATTAAAGAGCTATATGATTCAGAGATGAGAAAGCTTCAGGGAAATGAAACTGCTAGGGTGGAGATGGAGAAGAGGATGAAAGAAAGTAATGACTTTGATTTTCAAAAGCCATTTCCAGATGAGCAAGAAACACACCCTAAGAAAGAGGACACTCTGGGAGAAAGTCTAAGGACTTTAAAGAGAACAAAAATGATGGCTAGGAGAAAGTCAATCAAGAAGCCTAGAATAGTTGAAGAAGAGGCTGATAAGGATGCTGAAGAAGAAGAGGCACCTGAGTCATTTAAAATGCAAGAACCTGCAAGTACAGAGAATGTCAAAATGTACATGGTAGTGATGGACAAAGTGCCTGAACCAATTTCAGCTGAACCTGTAGGGGTTAAACCTCCTGAAGTCATTCACTGGGATATCATGGAGGTAGATGGCAAGGAGTACATCAGACTGAAGAGAAAAGATGATAAATATGAAGTGTACAGCACTTGGAGCAAGATTGTCAGAACCTGTTCAAGGTCTGATATTGAAGAAATGTTTGCAATAGGGATGAAGTTATATGCAGATGAACTGAAAGCTCCAGTGATTTCAATTAAAAAGTTGGTAATGGAGTATCTGTGTATGATGTTCAAACCTGATGAAGTAGAGGAGGTAATAAGAAATGTTTTTCAAACAGTGAATAATTGGACTCTATATGAAACTAGTGGAGTATATGCAGTGACTTTGGATTTAAATCACACTGAGTACTTCCTAGTGGATAGAGTGTACAATCATAACAGATTGAAGCTTCATGCCATGCTGAAGAAAAAGCTAGGGTGTATTCCAGATTCAGAGATGGCTAAATACTTGATCCAAAGAACCATCAATCAGAGTTTGGGATTGGATGCAAATACTGGAATGTAGGCCATTATGAAGTTTTGGGAGCATCTTGAAAAGCATCTTGAAGATTAATTCTGAAGAACTTGACTTCTTTTCCTAAAAGTCAAGTTAGGGGGACATTGTTGGGAACTGAAAAATTTATCAAGTATGGTTAATGCTGCTGGTTCAAAGTTAATACTGCTAGAAGACTTCAAGGTTAATACTGCTAAGTATTACTACTGCTAGTAGTTAATACTGCTAGTCAAAGTTAGTGCTGCTTGAACAAAGTTAGTACTGTTTAGCTAGTTAGTACTGCTAGTAGTTAGTGCTGCTTAGTAGTTAATACTGCTAGAAGAAATTTAATGCTGCTAAAGATTAATACTGCTTATATAATGAAGATTCGCATGAAAGGATATTCATGGAAGCTTAATGATATACATGGAAGATATACTGAAGATATGTTTATTTTTTTGTAATTATCTTTTTTTTTAGTATATGTATAGAAGATACAAAATAGTTTTAGATAAGATTAATTCTAAGATTAAGAGAGAAATCAACCTCAAGGCATAGATCCTAATTCTAGAGAAGTAGAATTCGTATTGGTGAGCATGTTCATCAATATTGAGGTTGAGTGTGTAACCTTGTAACTTCAAAGCATTCAATACAAGTTTACAGTTTGTTCTTCATATTTTATGTATTGATTTACTGTTTCATTGAATATCAAAGTGTTATTCCGCAAACTTCTTTGATATTGTTTCTGAGAATTAATTCTTGTTAAGAATTCGATCCTAACAAAACTGGAATAATCAATGGGCTCAGAAACAAGGAGTTGATCTGAATAAAATCAATAGACCAAAACCTTCTTTCATATGTGGTAAGCTGAATCATTTGGCTAAGTATTGTTTCTTCAACCCTATTAACCAACAGATGAACTTTCAAAGGTTTGTGCAAAAACCTGTTGGTTATAGGAAACCAAAGAAATCAGTGAAAACCAAAGGCCCTATGAAAAATAAAGTTTTAAAAGAAAGTGTTTTAATATGGATGCCTAGAAGCACTAACAGTGTTAGTACTGCTGAAAATATTAATGCTGCTAAAACAGTTACTACTGCTAACAGTATTAGTACTGCTGAAAATATTAATGCTGCTAACACAGTTACTACTGCTAACAAGGTTAGTACTGCTAAGCATGCAAGTACTGCTCATACTGTTAGTACTTCTAAAACCAGTACTGCTTCTGGCAAATGTGTTTCCAAGCCTATTATTGTGACAAAGTACTCCAAAAATGAGGAGTCAAAATTTAAAAATCTTATCAAGAAAGAATGCAAGTATTTTGATGAGAAAGGGGTACCCAAGACCACTTTGGCTTGGGTTCCTAATTCATACTAACTGGTTTACCTTATGTGCAGGGCAACCAACAACTCAAAGGAAAGAGCATATGGCATGTTGATAGTGGTTGCTCTAGGCACATGACAGGTAACATGTCATGCCTACAGGATTTCAAGCATATCAATGGAGGACATGTTGCTTTTGGAGATAATCTTACTGGTGGTAAAATAAGTGGAAAAAGAAATGTTACAAAAGGTAAGATGACATTTGAAGATGTCTACTATGTTGATCAATTGAAGTACAACATGTTAAGTGTATCACAGGTTTGTGACAAACAACATAGCATATTATTTACCAATACTGAGTGTATGATCCTTGCTCCAGGGTTCAAAGTAGTTGATGAAAGCATGATACTACTTAGAACTCCAAGAAAGGACAATGTTTATTGTCTAGATATGGACAATGTTTCTAGTGATTCATCCCTGAACTGTCTTGTTTCAAAAGCTTCTGTGGATGAATCCTCTCTTTGGCACAGAATGATGTGTCACATGAACTTCAAGACTATGAACAAACTTGTTAAAAAGAACCTTGTAAGAGGTTTACCTTCAAAAGTATTTTCATGTGATGATCATTGTGTTGCATGTCTTAAAGGCAAACAACACAAGACTTCTCATAAGACCAAAGAGTTAAACACAATTTCTTCTTGTCTCAGTTACTGCATATGGATCTGTTTGGTCCTACAAATGTTATGAGTATAGGCAAGAAATCTTACTGCTTGGTTATTGTTTATGATTACTCTAGATTTACCTGGGTATATTTTCTAAGGACTAAGGATGAGACAAGTGGATTGATCAAATCTTTTATCCTAAGAATTGAAAACCAAACTAATCAAAAAGTAAAAGTCATTAGATCAGATAATGGAACTGAGTTTAATAATTTTGATCTAAACACCTTTTGTGAAGAAAAGGGAATTGAAAGACAATATAGTGCCCCTAGGACTCCTCAACAGAATGGAGTTGCTGAGAGGAGAAATAGGACACTAATAGAGGCTGCTAGATCTCTGTTGGCTGATTCAAAACTGCTAATTACCTTCTGGGCTGAAGCAGTTAATACTGCTTGTTATGTCCAAAACAGAGTTCTAGTGGTCAAGCTAAAGAACAAGACCCCTTATGAGCTTTTAAATAAAAGAAAACCTTTCATTGGATTTTTCAAACCTTTTGGGTGTCCTTGTACAATTCTCAATACCAAATCTCACTTAGGTAAGTTTGATAGCAAAGCAGATGATGGATTTCTTCTTGGTTACTCATCTCAGAGTAAGGCTTACAGAGTTTTTAACTGTTCTTCTAGAATAATTGAAGAAAGTGACAATGTCAAATGCAATGAGAACACACCAAATCCAATTGGGTCTGGTCCTCAGTGGCTATTTGACATTGACTCACTAACTAACTCTTTTGGTTTCAGTAGTGATGCTTATGCAGGTTCAGGGAGTGGAGGATCAGGGACTACACAAGTTTAAGAAAGTATATCTCAATCTGGGATCTTTTCCATACCCACAGTGGATCCTATTAAAGATTGTGAAACGGAACCAACTACTGGACCAAGTCAAAGTGAAGAAGAAAGTAGAGATGAGGAGACTCAAGAAAATAAAGAACCAGAAGTAGTTGATGAAAGCACCTCAGTTGAGTTGAATGACTCAAATCTAGAGGTGGGACTTAATGAAGAACCTAGTCATCACACCATAATTCAAAAGAATCATCCTCCACAGCTGGTAATAGGAGATATATCTTCTCCTATGATGACTAGAAATCAAAGCAGACTGCAAGAAATGCAAGAACAACAACATACAGTGCTCTCTTGCTTTTTATCCCAGCTTGAGCCTAAGAAGGCACATGATGCTATGAAAGAGTCCAGTTGGATAGAATCCATGCAAGAAGAGCTACTGCAGTTCATGCTGCAAGATGTTTGGGATCTGATAGACCTTCCTAAAGGCCAAAGGGCAATAGGAACAAAATGGGTCTTCAGGAATAAGAGAGATGAAAGAGGAATAGTCATAAGAAACAAAGCAAGGTTGGTGGCTCAAGGATATACACAAGAAGAAAGAATAGACTATGAAGAAGTATTTGCACCAGTGGCTAGAATAGAAGCAATTAGATTATTCCTAGCTTATGCTTCTTATATGAAATTCAAAGTCTATCAAATGGATGTCAAAAGTGCATTTCTTTATGGCTCAATTGAAGAAGAAGTATATGTCTGTCAACCACCAGGGTTTGAAAACCCAAGCTATCCAGACAGAGTATACAAGTTGAAGAAAGCACTTTATAGACTACATCAAGCTCCAAGAGCATGGTATGACACTATGTCATCCTATCTCTTGGAAAATGGCTTTGAAAGAGGAGTCATTGATAAGACTCTATTCATCAAGAGAAAGAAGAAGGAAATCTTGCTGGTCCAAATCTATGTTGATGATATTATCTTTGGATCAACAAGAGATAACATGTGCAACGAGTTTGAGGAACTAATGCATCAAAGGTTCAAGATGAGTTCCATGGGGGAACTTACTTTCTTCCTTGTACTCCAAGTTCAACAAAAGTCAGATGGAATCTTCATCTGTCAGTCCAAGTATGTGCAGGACATTCTAACCAAGTATGGTTTCTCAGATTCAAAACCTGCCAGCACACCTATGGAGACACACAAACAGATAACAGCAGATCTTGAGGGGGAGGATATGGATGTTCATCATTATAGATCCATGATTGGATCTCTCATGTATCTTACAGCCTCTAGGCCAGATATAATGTTTCCAGTCTGTGTATGTGCAAGATTCCAAGTTAGGCCAAAGCAATCTCATTATCAAGCTGTTAAGAGGATATTCAGATATCTCAAAGGGCAACCCAGATTGGGACTTTGGTATCCTCATGATTCATCCTTTGACCTGCTTGCATACTCAGATAGTGATCTAGGTGGAGCAAACTTGGACAGAAAATCTACTTCTGGAGGATGTCAGTTTTTGGGTGCAAGACTAGTGTCATGGCAGTGCAAGAAACAAACCACAGTGTCTACATCTACTATAGAAGCAGAGTACATAGCAGTTGCAAGTTGTTGTTCTCAAGTCTTATGGATTCAGAATCAAATGTTGGACTTTGGGGTAACCTTTCTACACACTCCAATTTTTATTGATAATAGCAGTGTTATTAGCATTGTGAATAATCCTGTCAAGCACTCAAAGACAAAGCACATTGAGATCAGGTATCACTTCATAAGAGACTGTAATGAAAAGAAACTTATTCAAGTTGTAAAAGTTCACACTGATAACCAGTTTGCTGATCTATTCACTAAAGCTTTTGATGTGGGTAGATTCACTTTCTTGGTAACAAGTGTGGGAATGATCAACTCTGAATAAGCCCCTTCTCAAAAAGTAGTTATATACCTGTATATTGTCTATTCTTGGTGTTACTAATCTTCCTTTTCAGGATATATATAGCAGTACTCAGTGTATCACAGTACTTAGTGTATCACAAGCTTAAAAGAGTAAGTATAGTTAATACTGCTAGTTAGTTAATACTGCTAGTAGTTAATACTGCTTTCAGTTAATACTGCTAGTTAGTTAATACTGCTAGTTAGTTAATACTGCTAGTGGTTAATACTGCTTTTAGTTAATACTGCTCTCAATTAATACTGCTAGTAGTTAATACTGCTTTCAGTTAATACTGCTCTCAGTTAATACTGCTCTCAGTTAATACTGGTTTCAGTTAATACTGCTCTAGGTTAATACTGCTTATGTCCCGAATACTATAAATACTCTTTGCCCGCCTAAAAGTTCATAACGACTCTTTGCATACTCTTCACTTGCGCTCTAAACCCTTTCTCTCTCAAGTTCAAAGTTCTCAGGCAAGAACCTTCAAGATCAATGGCATCCATGGCGTTCATTGATGAGCACAATGAAATCGCGATGCTCCAAAAGCCAAAACAAGTTGCAGGTTTTCACCAGATAGTCGACTTTCTAAAGTCCAGTCACATTGCCCATGCTCTCACTATATCTCCTTCTATCTTCATAGAGCATCAGAGGCAATTCTGGGCACATGCCACCATTGTTACTGAGAATGGTGTGCAAATGATCAAGACGAAGGTGTGTGACAAGCCATTAACAGTTACTGAAGAGGTAATTCGCATCAGTCTACGTCTAGACGATGCCTCTGGTATAACTTCTATCTCTAATGATGAACTGTTTTCTACTCTTACAAGAATGGGGTATGGAGGCCCATTGGGTGTTTTTAAGTTCTCAAAAGCTAAATTCTCACCCCCAATGGCGTTTTCTTGTTCATACCTTGATGCACTGCATCTCTAAAAAGACTACTGGATGGAGTGAGTTCAGTAGCACCATTGCTTATGCTCTGGTATGCTTAGCCACTGCCAGAAAGTATAATTTTTCTCAAATGATTTACAATGATCTTGTCTCAAACTTGGGAAATAAAAAGAGCTTTTATATGTACCCCAGGTTTGTTCAAGCAGTTATCACCCACGAATTGACGAATATTCCTCATTTTGAAGGGATATATGTACCAAAACCCCCTAAAGGCAAGGTTTTCTCAAATATGAGAAGATCTATTGGGGACTCGGAAGGAGTTGACACCCCATTGTTCTCTACAATGATGGTGGTGTCCCAAACTGATGAAGGTATGGTAGCAGGGTCAAGGCCCCCATTAGACCAACCAACTGCTAGCCAATCCCAACCTTCCCACTCTAAATCAATTCCCCAGTCTCTTCTTGATAAACCAACTTCACCAATCACCCAAACCTACAAAAGGAAACAGGTCAAGAAGGCTCCTTCCCTTCTTGTACCAACAACCCCTAAGCCTTTAATCCCTCTAAGGGAGGATTCTCCCTTAGAGAATATCTACAGGGAAACCACAAGGGTGTCTCCCAACCCAAAGGAGGTGCTCTCTGAGGAGGAGGTTGAGCATATGGGTACTGAGGCTGCCACTACTTCTGCTAGCACAAAGGAGGACAGTGGTAACATAAATAAGACCTCTCCCATGGCAACTTTGAATGAGCAATCATTCAAAGGTCCTCGGTGCCAAGAAACCAAGGGGGTGGATAGTGCTTCTGCTAGGCAGAAGGCTTCCACTACAAAAAGATCCCATGATCCTTCAATAGAGGGTAACACTTCTGGAGAAGGTGAGGACAGATATAACTATCAAGAATTGATGGAGGCTATGGGTAACATAAACATGGATGTTATCAAGCAGGGGAAAGACATTGAAGAAATGAAAATGGTGATCCTGTCTCAACAAGTACAGCTTACCAAATTGAAGAAAATGGTAACTAGATTGGTGCAAAAGAAGAGGAGAAGGCAATTTGTTCTGAAGAAGAGGGCAAATGTTAAAGATGCTTCCAACAAGGGGGAGAAAGAGGCTCAAATAGAAAAAGAAAGTACAGCTGAGAGGGCATTTGAGGTTGAGGGGGAGGAAGAATCTGCTAAAGCAGTAGAAACTGTTAATACTGCTGAAGCAGCAGTAACAGGGATATCTGTTGAAGAACTGGAAATAGCAGAAACTTTAGTGAAAGCAAAGAATGACACTCCTAAGGCTACTCAAAAGGCCAAGGGAGTGGTCATCAATGAAGGAGGCCTTGAAAAGAAGACAAAAGAAAGAAGTGAGGCTGGTTTGAAGGATGCAAAGGGTAAAGCTAAAATGGTTGAATTTGAACAACCCTCAAAGAAGAACCAGGTGGAGTTGGATGAAGAAGTAGCAAAACAACTTCAAGCTGAGATGGAAAAAGAGGAACTGCTACAATCTGAGAAGGATAGAGAGCTTGCACTAAATATGGCCAGAAAACTAAATGAAGAGTATCAGAAGAGCATGAAAACAGCAGCTCAGGACAAGAAAGTACAAGTCAAAAGAATGCCACTCAAAAAGCAGAAGAGACAACCCTCCAAGACCTTTTTGGCCAATCAGGAAAGAAGAAAAATGATAAATTTCCTGAAAGGTGCAATTGGAGTCAAGGGGGAGATGTTCAACAACATGGCATACACTCAAGTTGAAGAGTTGTACCAAAAAGAGATGGCTAAGCTTCAAGGAGATTCAGCCCATAGGGAAGAGGCTGAGAGAAGAATGAAGGAAAGACATGACCTTAATATTCAAAAGCCATTCCCTGAGGAGATCACACCTTCAAAAGATAAAACTGAAGAGATGAAGGAAGGACATGAGGGTGTTGGTGTAGAAGCTACATCTGGGAAGAGGGTGAAGACAATTGCCTCCAAGAAGCAGAATAAAAGGCCAAGAGTTGAAGAAACAGCAGAACCTTCAGTTCCTTCTACAACTGAATTTGTAAAGAACCCAGAACAAGCCAATAAGCAAAATGATCTTGATCTATATATGACTACAACATCTGATGAACCAGTTTCAGCTGATCCCATTTCTATGAAAGCTCCAGAAGTAATCTTTTGGGATATTTTGGAAGATCAAAGGAAGAAATACTTCAGGCTTAAGAGAGTGGGAGATATATATGAAGTGTACTCTACTTGGGGTAGATTAATAAGAAGTTGTTCAAGATCAGATTTAGAAGAGATGTTTAAAGTTGGGTTGGAGATATATGAAAAGGAGCTGAAAGGAGAAGGAATGAGCTTAATCAGATTAGCTATGAAGTACTTATGCATGATGTTTGATCCTAGCAAAGTTCAACATGTGATCAGAGATTTGCATCTACAGAATAAATTCCAAAGAATAGAAAACTGGATGATATTTGAAAGGTGTGGAGTCTATGTCATCACTGTGCACAGAGCTTATCATGAGTACTACTTAGTTGATAAAATCTATGATCACAACAAGGCCAAATTACAAGCAATGTTAAATGCAAAGCTTACATGTTCAAAAGATTCAGAAATGGCAAAGATTGTGGTTAGCAGAATCATTAATCAAAGTTTGGGTTTGGATCCTAATCTAGGAGTGTGAACTGAGGTGTTGAAAGCATCTTGAAGAAGATCTGAAGAACTTGACTTCTCTTCCTAAAAGTCAAGTTAGGGGAAGATTGTTGGGAACTGAAGAATTCACCAAGTATGGTTAGTGCTGCTAGTTCAGATTTACTACTGCTAGAGGACTTCAATGGTTAATACTGCTGAGTATTACTACTGCTAGTAGAATTAATACTACTAGTCAAAGTTAGTGCTACTTGAACAAAGTTAGTACTGCTTAGCTAGTTAGTACTGCTAGTAGTTAGTGCTGCTTAGTAGTTAATGCTGCTAAAACGAAGTTAATGCTGCTTCAGAGATAATGTGAAGATAATGATGAAAAGTTCATGGTAAAAGAAAAACATGGAAAGCTGAAGATATTCATAGAAGATATACTGAAGATATTTTATTGTAATTATCTTTTGATCAGTATATGTATAGAAGGTATAGAATAGAAATTAAGGATTCATTCTAAGTTCTAGAGAAAATCAACCTCAAGGCATAGATCCTAATTCTAGAGAAGTAGAATTCGTCTTGAAAGAGTCTGTTCTTCAAGATTGAGGTTGAGTGTGTAATCTTGTAGTTCTAATAATTCAATACAAGTTTACAATTTGGGAATCATATATACTGTTTTGATTACTGTTACATTGAATATCAAAGTGTTATTCTGCAACTTCTTTGATATTAGTTTCTGAGAATTTATTCTTGTTGAGAATTTGATCCTGACAGAGATCCTTGAGATGACTAAGAGGACAAATAGGAATTTCATAGACTCTTTGGAATATGAGTTGTTCCTCATCATCTCTAAAGAAGATTCCAAAAGAATCATTGAGTATTTGCCTGGAAATATAAGGTCCACCAGGAGGCAAGGATAGATCTAGAACTGAGAGATCAGGAGGAGGACCAAACAGAGCTTCCTTTGAAATTTTGATGGAGGTGTCGTTTCTGATAAGAGCGACATTCTCAGATGAGAAGGAGACATGCTTTCTTTTTAGTTGCCTTGACTTAGAAGGAAGAGTAGATGGCACCTTTAATACAGCAGTGACTGTTGATGAGAGCGTCATTGATCCCTTCAACATAACCTCTGTAAGTTGATTTTGATTTCTTCAGTGCATCCTTGAACTCTAGCAATTCCATGTAGCCGAAGCTTTCAAGTTTTGAGACGAACATTTCCTTTGAGCTTCCATCCTCTCTGGTTATCTCCATTGTTACAGAAGTTTTGTCCTTCATCTTTCTTTCAGAGATGACAACGGCTGTAATCTTCATCGGGTTAGAGCGATAGTCGACTTTATGCTTGCACCATTCGACAGTGTTATCGCAGACCGCTTGTTCTTTTTAGCGATCCACTTCAATTTCTTTGAGTAGAGCAGCCTGTACTTCCGCTGGATTCTTCTTTAGCTTCTTGTCTTTGACCTGAGAAGACTGAACCTTGAGAGCTAGAGAAGCATCTCTTTGACATTCGGCGATCAGTTTCTCAGCTCTGACAGATTCTTCAATTTCAGCTTCAGTCAAGAAGTCTAGCTCTTTAGATGGATTTTGAAGAGGTATCTTTAGCTGCTGACTCTCCAGATGAGAGATCATCTCCGTTCTTGTATTAAGTTCTTCCTCTGATCAATGAGCTGGTCTGGAGGGCCTTCCTGGGTGGAGCAAGGCTTCTTCTTCTTGTTGTTGATCATCAATCTCACCGAAGGAGATTGGGATTATTTGATCTTCAGCTGTAGAAGATGGGATTATTTGAAGTTCATTTCCCTTAAGCAGGGGAGAGAACTGTCTGGACAAGAAGTGAAAAAGGAGTTAGTTTTTATTTTGGGAAGGAGAAAGATAAATGCTTAGAAAGAGACAGGGGTGGGAAAAGTATAGTAAGATAGGGGTATAATAGAAAGACATACCTGAGAAGGATTCTCCACCTCAGATTGTGATACTACATTCAGGTTTCCCTCGGTAGCTATACCCTTCTGCTTGCCTTGGGAAGTGGCACCTGAAGTAGGTTCACTTCTGTGACAGCTCCTTTCGCCGTTGTCGCTGATGAGACGTTCGTTGTTGAGACCCAAAGAGAATGGTCCTCTTCGTCGTCATCGTCATCGTCAGCTTGTTGATCTTTTTCTTGATCTTGGAGATAAAGTTCTTCTTCATCTTCATCCTCCTCTTCCTCTTCTTCATCTAGCATTTGAGCGAGAGAAGTAGAGGGAGGAGTTTTGTCAGCAACCTTCTCCCCCTCAACATGAGAGGGAGGTTCTTCCGTCTGGACATCAGCAACAGCTTCCTCAATATTTTCTTCAGTACTCTCTTTCTCCCCCCCCCCCCCCCTTTTGTCATTATCAGAATGGGGGAGTTCAGTGATGGAAGGAGTAGCCTTTGCAGTTGCCAGGGACCGAACTTCAGCCTCCAGTTGCTCAAGATGTTCTTCAATGATGGGAAAATCTAAAGTAGCCTGATGAATGAATTCAACGGCTATGTTCAGAGATGTCCGGTCATTTTTAGTGAATAAAGGTATTGGCGATGAAGCTGGTTCAGTCAGCTTCAGAAGCACCTGTTGAAGCATGGAGGTGCATTAACCTTGAGTGAGAGATCCCAAAAGTCATCACTTAGGGAGTTCTGCGTACCCTTAATAAGAGTGACCTGTTGTTGAGTCCTGACCATGTCCTCCTTGATGTGAATGATATCCTCCTATACAACCGTTAGCTGAGAAGAATCAACTTTAGAGGAGGAGGCATTAGTCAATCTCTTGAGTTCCGCATCAGCGAGATTAACAGCGCCAGTGGATTCTTGGACAGAGTTGGTGAGACTCTCCACTTTTCTCAACGAGAGTGTTTACATGAGTGTCAACAGTAGCCAGATTAGGACCTACACGTAGAGTTAGCAGATGAGCACAACGATGCTCAGTCTTATATGGTGAGAAGGGAGTACTGTTTGGGTTAATAGGAGTACCTGAGTTTTCAAACATATTGTAGAAATGCATAGATTCTTCAAAAGTTTGATTGTCAGGTCCTATTGGTGCAAACTGAGGTTTCGTAGAAAGAGATGGAGGGTTAGAGACCAAAGAAATAGAAGGATGAGTAATGGGGATAGAAGAAGTTGGAATAGTGGAAATTACCTCAGGTTGTTGTTGCAGAACTGAGGGGATGGGTGGTGTCACTTTGGTTGTGGTAGCAATGGTAATCGCTGGCACGGTTGATGTGATGACTGCTGAAGTTGTGGAGGAGAGACCCACAAAAGCATCCAAAGTAGTTTGTTGAGAAACTACTTCAGGCATTGAACCACTAGGTATTGTCTCCTTAGTCTTTTTAGCCTTCTTAGAAGGACCATGAAGACTAGTTGATGGTCTTTTAGAGGCGGTGGTAGCGGTAGGGCTAGCAGAAGAAAGAACCTCCTGCATGGTCGCTGAAGTCGAAGAATGGAGAGAGAGACGAGTGCGAAGAGTTGAGAGAGTTACCTCGTTGGCGACCGACTTGACTTCCAGAGATCGCTGACCAACTTTGGAGAAAGTACCATCATGAGAAGTTGGGTACTTATCACCTTACAAGAACTGTAGTAACCCATCTGTAGCTGGACTTTGCTTGCCTGGTCCAGGGAGACGATCTTCCCACTCATGCTCTGAATAATGTGGTAGAAGATGTAGGTCAGCTGAGAAGGTATGTTTGCCTTCTGAATCTTCGTCGGGCACTTGATGGGGATTGTGGAGCGAGGCTTGTTATCCCAGCAGTATTCTATGTCATCCATGAACTGGATGAGTTCAGCATCAGTTGGGAGAGCATCGAAACCTTGTTTCGTCTTCTCAGGGAGGCGAAGTTCTTTCCTGAGGACAAAGGCAGTGAGCATGCCTGAGCCTAGTTCAGTAACAAAAGAGATAGCAGGAACCACGTCACCCTTCTTGTTGGTGATGGTGGTTTCATCAGTTGTGAACCAGAATTGTTGTAGAAGAGTCTTTGATGGCTTGGCATTGACATTCATAGCGTAGGCTAAGCGTGACTGCTTCAAGAATGCAGCAACATCTACCATGTGAGGGTATTTCGCAGCTTCAAAGTCCAACGTTGCGAGATGGTTGTTCTTTGGGAGTTCAGAGTCAGTGATCGCAAATTTCACGTTCCTGGAAGCAATGAACGTTGATTGTGCCATTTCTGAATATAGAAAGAATGAAAATAGAAAGAAAGGTTTAGAGTCCAAAAATAAAGAAAATTTTACCAGTTTCTATTTGGAGAAAGAAACATGGAAAAACTTAAAATATTTTAGAATAAAACAGTGTTCTTTGTTGAAGAAGAAAGAACAATGAGAAAACCAAAGGTTTGAATCAATAAAATAAAATAAAATGATTTTAATGTTGAAAAGTCTTGGAAAACACCCATAATGATGGAACATATATAGGATTTTGCAACAAAATTTTAATAAGAAGTGATGAACAAAGTAACCTGTTAGTCTTGGAGGTAAAAAGATACAAATGCTTGAAGGAGTTGTTTGCTTGAAATGCGTTGAGAGAGATTCTTGCTTGAAAATATTTCCAGAAAGCGTAAAATGATAGGAATGAAAAGGCATTCCTTTTATACATAGTGAGAGAGTGAAAGAGAGAATGAGGCGGGAAAACAAATGCTCAACATGACATGGACATGTTTTACGAAGTTGATTGGATAGAAGAGCAACAGACGAACGTGTCAGAAAAAGGCATGTCGTGGATTTTCGGTTCAAATGACGTCATAGGAGAGAGAAAAATGTTTCATTTGTCCTTTTTGAAATTATCTCTGAAAAAAAGTCAGAGATAGGTTTTCTTTTTGAAGGAAACTCTGATAAAAATCAGAGATTGATTTTTCTTTTCAAAACGAATCACTGAAGAGAAATGTAAGTGATAGATTTTGTTTATCAAAAAAGCTTTTAATCTTACTGAATGAATATTCAGTGATTGAGAGTGAGAACATACCTGAGAGTCCGAGATTTATTCATAGATTAAGTGATAAAGGGGAACTTAGAAATGCTGACATAATGCGTGAAAGATGATGTCATTCTTCAAGATTCAGCATTCCAAGCTCACTGATGAGAAAGTTGAACCTTGTCTCATCAAGAGGTCTGGTGAATAAATCAGCTAGCTGATAGTCAGTTGGGATAAAATGAAGTTCAATATCACCATTCATCACGTGATCTATGATAAAATGATATTTGATCTCTATGTGTTTTGTCTTTGAATGTAGCATTGGATTATTTGCTATAGCGATAGCACTAGTGATGTCGCAATAGATTGGAATCTTTGATAGCTGAAGGTCATAGTCTAATATTTGATTTCTCATCCATAAGACTTGAGCACAACAACTTCCAGCGGTTACGTATTCAGCTTCAGCTGTTGAAGTGGACACTGAATTTTGCTTTTTGCTTGTCCAGCTTACCAGCTTTCCTTCTAGGAGTTGCATCCACCAGTGGTGCTCTTTGTATGTAGTTTACAACCTGCAAAATCACTGTCAGAATATCCAATTAGATCGAACCCTGAGTCTTTGGGATACCAAAGACCGAGGTTAGGAGTTCCTTTCAGATATCTGAAAATTCGCTTGACAGCGATCAGATGGGATTCCTTGGGTTCAGATTGATAGTGTCCACCTACACAGGTAGAGTACATGATGTTAGGTCGGCTCGATGTAAGATATAGTAGGGAGCCTATCATTCCTCTATAGGCAGTGACATTTACAGGTTTTCCAGATGGATCCTTGTTTAATGTCAGAGGAGGTGCCATAGGAGTTTTCATCGCTGAAGTTTGATTTAGATCAAACTTCTTCAGCATATGATTAACATACTTACCTTGGCTGATAAAAGTACCTTTTTCAGATTGTTTAATTTGAAGACCAAGAAAGTAAGTTAGCTCACCCATCATACTCATTTTGTATTCTTTATTCATTCTTTCAGCGAAGCGAGTACATAGAGATGGGTTAGTAGAACCAAATATTATGTCATCGACATATATTTGTACAAGAATAATATGACCTTTTATCTTTCTGAAAAATAATGTATTATCAATTTTACCACGTTCAAAACTTTCAGAGATAAGAAAAGATGAGAGAGTGTCATACCAAGCACGAGGGGCTTGTTTTAGACCATTGAGAGCCTTATCCAATTTATAAACATAATTTGGATGCTTAGGGTCATAAAACCCTGGAGTTTGTTCTACATAGACTTCTTCATTCAGCTTTCCATTTAGGAATGTTGATTTTACATACATTTGATATACAATGAAGTCTTTGTACACTACATAAGCTAAGAATAGTCGAATTGCTTCGAGTCTAGCCACAGGGGCAAAGGTTTCATCATAGTGTATGCCTTCCTCTTGTCTGTATCCCTGAGCAACAAGTCGAGCCTTGTTACGGGTTACAGTTCCGTGTTCATCTAACTTGTTTCTAAACACCCATTTGGTGTCTATAACAGTTTTATTAGATGGTCTAGGAACGAGATTCCAAACATTGTTGCGAGTGAACTCAGTCAACTCTTCTTGCATAGCGCTGACCCAGTTTGGATCTCTAAGGGCATCATCAGACATCTTTGGCTCTATTAAAGAAATAAAATTGACAAAGAGGCAGATATTACCTGAACTTCGTCGTGTCTGAATACCTGCACCGGGATCACCAAGAATTTGATCAATGGGGTGATCTCTGTTCCATAGCTGAGCAGGAGAATGATCGCTCATCTCAGAGGTTGGATCAACAATAGAAATGTTCACTGATGAAGAAGCCTGAGGTTCATCAGCTATTAATTGTTGAGAGTGAGACAGACCATTGTTTTCTGAGAGGTTTTCAGACGAAGATGGATCTGATAGAGGAAGTGTGTTTAGAGGCTCAGCTGAAACCCATGAGGTGGATTCAGCGTTAGGAGGTATGATGTTTGGATCATCATCAACAATGGAGGATCTGTCTGTTGATGGTTTGAGAAGAAGGGTTCTGTTTCTCTGTCATGAGAAAACATCCAAGCATTTAACTCTTAATTGTCACCGATTGGTCTAGAGTTCGCTGAGCGAGTTTCATCAAAGGTGACATGAATTGTTTCTTCCACATATTTTCTTCTTTTGTTGAAAACTCTGTAGACTTTGGAGATAGAGGAATATCCAAGAAATATTCCATCATCAGCTTTTGGATCAAACTTTCCAAGTAGATCTTTGTTGTTCAGAATAAAGCACTGACAACCAAAGATATGAAGAAAACTGATAGAAGGTTTTCTTCCATGAAAAAGTTCATAAGTTGTCTTTCCAAATCGCTTTACTATCAGCGATCTGTTTTGAGTAAAGCATGCGGTATTCACAGCTTCAGCCCAAAATTGAGTAGGGAGGTGAGAATCGTTGAGCATTGATCTAGCAGCTTCGATGATCGTTCTGTTTCTTCTTTCAGCGACTCTGTTTTACTGAGGTGTTCTTACTGAAGAGAAGTTGTGAGAAATTCCTTTGTTCTCAAAGAAGTTGTTCAGAGAACTATTTTTAAATTCAGTTCCATGATCGCTTCTTATTGAACGAACAGTAAGATTATTCAGTACTTCCATCTTCTTAACGAAGGATATCAGTTCTTCTGGAGTATCACTTTTCCAGCGAAGAAAGATAACCCAGGTGTAGCGAGAGTATTCATCTACAATGACAAGTGTATATTTCTTTCCAGCTATTGATTGGATATTGACAGGGCCAAACAAATCCATATGCAAAAGTTGAAGAGGACTTATCACCGAGGAAACTTGTTTAGACTTGAAACTAGCTTTTGTCTGTTTTCTTTTTTCGCATGCTGAGCAGAGAGATTCTTTAGCATATGAGTGTTGAGGAAGACTAGAAACTAGTTCCTTAGATGAGAGAGAATTCAGGGTTTTGAAGTTTAGATGTGAGAGCCTTTTATGCCATAGACAGTTGACATCAGAAGAAGCTTTAGAGAGAAAACATACGTTTTCAGTGGTAGTAGAGTCCATATCTATTACATAGACATTTTCTTTACGATAACCACTGAGAGAAAGTTTCCCTCTTTCATCTACCACTGAACATGCTTTCTTGGTAAAGCAAACTTCATGGTCTTTGTCACATAGTTGACTGATGCTCAATAGATTGTGCTTCAGTCCATCTACATAAGCGACTCTTCTAAAGGTAGTTGTCCCATTGCTGAGGACACCAAACCCTCGGTTATATCCTTTTCCATTTCCACCTAAAGTCACAGAGGGACCTTTCTCTTCCTTGTATTTAGTGAGCAGGTCTTTTTGTCCTGTCATATGTCGAGAGCATCCACTATCAAGATACCAGATGCCCTTTGATCCCAGCAAACATAAGGAAGATTAAGCTTTTTTTGGTACCCACTTTTCAATGGGTCCTTTAGGGTTAGTGGAGATGGAAGGTTCAGCAATCTTCACAGCAGAAGAAATTTCAGCTTCAGTGGTAACCTTCACTTTGGTTAATTTCTTAACCTTAGTGGTATTCTTCACCTTGGTAGATTTCTTAGCTTTGGTGACCTTCTCAGCCTTGGAGGCATTCATCTTCACTTTAGTTGTTTTATCAGCTTTAGTGGAATTTGGACATTTTCAAGCAATATGGTCAGTAAATCCACAGTGATAGCATTTTCTATATTTGAATGTGGTTTTAGGACCATTAGTAGTAGGTTTTGAAAATTTAAGATGAGCAGGGCTAGCTCCAAGAATGCCTTTAGCATGAGATCTGGGAGGAATTTTCATTTCTTCAGATCTCTTACGCTTAAGATCAATCTTCATCTTTGGAGGATAGAGATCTAAGATTTCTATCACAGAGTTAGAAGATGGATTTACTGAAGGTTTAGAGGGACCTTTAAGCTTTGCTTTCTTGGATGCCTTTTGAGGATGGAAAATGGATTTTCCTTTATCTGCAGGTTTAGAGCCTTTAGATATTTCCTCAGGGAGGGGATTAGAATGAGATGAAGAATAGAACTGACTTCTTTGGTTTAGTGTCAAAGATAGAAGATACGAACGTTCCAAACTTAAGCATGGAACTGACTTCTTTGGGTTCATCCTGTGGTTTCCAAAAACCAAGACCAGGTCTATCACTGGCAGGGATCTGAGCACTTATAATCTCAGTGATCTTTGTTGACGACTTGCACCATCCTTCAATAGTAGCCTTCTCTATTTTTAGAGTAGCGATGGCTTGTTCGCTTTCAATGTTGATGATTTCATTAACAATGACTTGATCTTTCAAACTTTCCTCTAAAAGAGTCAGTTCTCTGATCTTTTCATGTCATTTTTCTAGCTGTTTAGTTAAATCACTGTTTTTGCTTTCAGCTAGAGATTTACCGTTTAGAGCATTGTATAGATCAATCGTCAACACATCAACGGCGCGACTTCTCTCTTCTTCAGATAGAGAGGTATTAGTTGAGATAGATACTTGAGATGATATATAGCTCATGGAAGTTTCTGAAGATTCTTCCACTTCTTCTTTAATCTCAGCCATGAGGCAGAGATTAGCGACCTCTTCTTCATCAGAACTTGATTCTTCTGATTCAGCCCAATCGTGTTCTTCAGCGATGAGACCTTTACATTTTCGCTTATAGTTTTTCAACTTTTGATAATTTTCTTTCAGTTTAAGGTATTTGTCATCGTTGGATCTTCTTGAGGTAGAAGGTTTGAAGACTTTCTTCGACCTGCACTCATTTGCAAAGTCTCCAATCTTTTTGCAGTTAAAGCAAGTAGCAGTAGCCTTATCAACAGGGGTTGATTTTGGCTTGTCAGTGAGAGATAGAGGCTTATTTCTTCGGAAATTGCTCTTTCTTGCAAATCTCTTAAAAGAGTTTGTCAAAGAGTGCTAAGGACTCATCAAACTTTGAAAGATCGGTGTCTGATAGTTCCTCAGATTCAGAATCTAACTAAGTGAAAGTAAGAGTAGATCGCTGAGATAGAATTATCTCTGAAGAGACTAAAGCAACATGAGTGATTTTGGAGTCTTTAGAATCTTTTACAAGATTCTTCTCTAGGAGATTTTATTGCTCATAGTTGAGCAATATTCCATACAAGGTACTAAGAGAGAGAGAGAATTTAAGTCTTTTGTCAACTTGAGACACATTGAATAACTGTCCCAGCTTTCAGGTAGACATTCTAAGAATTTTGTTAAGACCTCAGAATTAGAATAGGTCCTTCCAGCAGTTCTTAGATCTATGATTAAGCAGTTAAACCTCTGTTGAACATCGGAGAGAGATTCGTTCTTACCAGAGATGAAACTTTCATACTGACGTACCAAGTTAATCTTCCGAGTTTCTTGGACTTCAGTGGTTCTTTCATATTGAACACATATGGTGTCCCATATTTCCTTTGAAGTTTTAAGATGCATAATGGAATGGAAAGCTTCATCAGGCAGAGCCATAGAAATAACGGTTTTTGCCTTTGCATCTAGACCTACGTTCTTTTTGTCTTCATCATTTCACTGTCTTATTTCCTTGACAGCATATCGTTCAGGAACAACAGGAGTGGTGGTAGTGGAGGGAACAAGATCAAGTGAAACTCAATATAAACAAACTTAAGAAAACACTAAGATGGTTGCACAAGAATATAGAGAATGGGAGATTAGAGAGTATAGAAAACAAGGACTTCTATATTTTAGAAAGATGAAGGCTGGAGGTGCATGCATTCTTCAGATGGAGAGGCAATATTTCTATTTATACCCTATGCATTAAATGGATTGCAGGGCACTTTACATGTGTCCTTCATTGATTGGTAGAGAGAGTCTGACTTTGGGAGACATGCTTTCGGCCGTATCATGAACAGTGCAGTTGACAGAGTTATTGTACGAATTATGGTAGCGGCATGTCCGTTCTGACACATCGTACTGGGTGTGCAGGGAAAGACAAAAGAGACTTGAGGCATAAGCTAAGTGATCATCGATCGCTGAATATCTCTTCCTTCAGAGATACAAAGAAGTTCAGCTATCGCTGAAGCTTTTCCTCAGGTTTCTTCGCATATGAGTAGAGTCGTCTTTGCTTCACTGATATCCGCATCAGGTCACTAGTAGACTTGTCTTTGATCAGCAGCTTCGTCTTTGATCCAGCTATGAACATCTATTGACGCGAAACTTGTCTTCAGGATTACGTCTAACTGTTTACATCATAAATCATCAGCGATAACTGAACAGACTCAGTCTGATCGCTGATTGTGAAACACTAATACATATATATGTTTACAAGAAAGATCATCAGTGATAACTGAACATACTCAGTCTGATCACTGATAGTGAAACACTAATACATATTAATAAACGTAATTTTTCACTAAGTATTGAAGAGGGTCATTATCAAATCACTGAGAGAGTCTGGATCAATAGGACCGCGATCAAATCACAAGTCCTAGCAGACTTCGTCGCTGACTTCAGCTCTCAACTAGAAAAAGAAGCACAGAACAAGACTTATTATGTGGCGACTCTCGAAGACAAATCCTGGACTCTACATGTCGACGGATCGCCCAACACTAGAGGAATAGGACTGGTTGTCGTCTTAAAGTCACCACTGGGGGCAAGATGGTGTACTCCATAGGATGCAATTTTAAAGCAACCAACAATGAAGCAGAGACTCAAAGATGACACACGACTTGGAGGGAAATTGAGTTGCATGTCAAAAGCGATTACCTCCTCCTCGTGAACTAGATGAATGGAAAATTCGTAGCAATAGACTCAAAGATGACAGCATACCTCAAAATGTCCAAAGCGAAATCAGAAGATTTCAAACCATTTTCGATCGAACAAATCTCAGGACATCAAAACACTCAAGCTGACAACTTGGCCAACCTTGGATAGGCACTCAACAAACCCCTGTTCGATACTATACCCATGATCCATCTCTCGACACCATCCATCGACCACCACGTCCAGGTCGATAATGAAGGAGACGATTGGTCGATCGACATCACGAACTACTTGGTGCACGACCAACTCCTTGAAGACAAGATGAATGCACGAAAGATCAGATTCAAGGCGTCCAGATACGTCATGATCCAAGGCAAACTCTATCGACGGTCGTCCACAAGACTCAATCTACGATACGTCACTAACAAAACTCAAGTCCAATGGATCTTGCAATAAATGCACGACGGAGAATGTGGTAATCATTCAGGCGGTCGTAGCGTAGACAATCGAATATTACGACAAGGTTATTATTGGCCAACATTACGACAAGACGCCATCAAGTATGTACAAAGTTGCAACAGATGTCAACGACACTCAGGTACGTTGCATAAACCTTATGAACCTTTGCATTCGACTTTAGTTCCATGGCCCTTCATGAGGTGGGGAATGGATATTTTAGGTAAGTTACCCCCATCCCCTGGGCAAAAGATATTTTTACTCGTACTTATAGATTACTTTTCTAAATAGATAGAAGCAACCGCTTTTTCCCAAGTCTGGGACAAAGAGATTATATCTTTTATCTAGACTAACATCATATGCAGGTTTGTAATACCATCCGAGATTGTTTGCGACAATGGATCTCAATTTATAAGCGACAAGACTCGACAGTTCTGTGAAGACCACAACATAAAACTAACGACCTCGACACCACGATATCCCCAGTTGGGGCGTAAATGATGCGAGTCGAGCTCGAGTATCGTTATACTCGACTCGAACTCGAAACCTAATTCTCAAGCTCGAACTCGACTCGAAAACTCGCGAGTAGTGAAAATCCAAGCTCGACTTGAATTCGATAACCAATACCCAAGCTCAAACTCGAACTCGAACTCGTTTCAAGCTCGAACCAAGCTCGAACTCGAATCAAGCTCAAACTCAAACTCGTTTTAAGCTCGAATCAAGCTCAAACCGAACTCGTTTCAAGCTCGAACTCGAACTCCTTTCAAACTCGTACCAAGCTTGAACTCGTTTAATGCATAACAAACAAAGACATTTCGTTCATTTAATTAAAACAAACAATAACCAAACAAAAAATAGGGTGTTCGTGTTCATGTTTGGTGTTAAAAAAAAGTTGGTGTGTTTGTGTTCACTTAAATCTGTTCATTAAAAACATTAAATGAACATAAAAAAGTACTTAAAACAAACAAAACGGAGTCCTGGTTCAATAGGGTGCTCCAATAACTCTTTGCCTAAATCAAGCCACCAAGCTCAAGTCAAAGGGCTCGGGCCATTGGGCTCAAAAAAGAAAATAAAAAAGCTATGGAATAATAGGAAAGGATGAGCCTTATTTATAGAGTAGAGTTAAGGCTTTTGATTGAGTATCCCACCAATGTGGGATGAAAAAACTTCACCTCAACAAAAAACCTCCTTTACTTTAAGGGTTTATTTTATTTTAATTTTTAATTTTAACTTTTAGTTACTATCTAATTATTATTTTATTATATTAAATTAGCTATTATTAAAAAATTACAATATATTTTATAAACTATACTATTAAATTAATTATATATAAAATATATTCGAGTATGTGATCCCAGGTTTCAAGCTAACATGATCAATCACAATCAAACCAATTAACAATTAAAGATCTAAGATGAGAGAGTTTGAGTCACAAGATTAGTCGTAGTCATATATCTCACAAAGAAAGGTTACAATGACTTAGACTAAAAAGACTTAGACTAAAACAAGACATAACAAGCTTTATATAGGGTCAAACAAGGACTTGGCCTCTATACAAGCATACAAGAAAAGGCAACACAATTAAACAAAACACACTTAAAAATTGACTCAAAACTATGATCTAACAATCTCCCCTTTTTTGAGCAATTTGAAAGTCTTCAACTTGTCCACCTTCTCATGTAAGTTCTCCGTATTCCCAAATATCCTTCAAACCTTCTGATTGCTTCCCTGAATCTGATTTTGTCCTTTATAGCGTCAATAACATCCTTAGTAAATATCCTCTCTCGAATCTTGGTGTATGATCATTTTTAGCCAACCTCTTCTTTTCACTTTCCTCATACTTGGCTTACAGCTTTTTCAGAACATCTTCTAAGGTACCATCAGAGTACTTTGGAATCTCAGCATCTTTCATAAACCTCTTCTCTTTTTTTTCAACATTCTCATACACAACTCCAAGTTCTGGCTCTCTTAGAACTGTGTAGAGTGGAGTCTCTTCAAGTAGAGGATGTGTCATGTCAGGCTTGAGCAAATTAATTCTCTTCTGATTTGTCTCTATACCCCGCTGGAATTCATAAAGATAAGTATAGTAGATATGCCTCTTGATAAATCTCTTAATAGTATCTAAAGCAAACACTATCTCAGGATGCCTGATTGTTCTATCTCTGAAATCATGGTACATGAATTCAATGTCTCTGAAGTGAATATTGGAAAAATCAGCTTCATTGAAGAAATAAATCCCCAAATTCTTTCTTTAAACAGTGAATTATGGATACCAAATCTTCTTATATTGCTTCATGGTCACCTTAGTAACTTCCAGAATTTCTGATCTACTTTTGACATCCTTGCATGTTCTCCCCATAATCTGAAGCATTTTGATGTAATCTTTCTGGTATTCTGAAGACTGATCTTTAATCCCCAGAAGTTGAGCTTGACCAATTTGTCTAATATAGCTCACAAAGATTTTTACTCCCTCTTCAAGATATGGAACACGTAGAGCTCGTCTGATTCTTTTGATATCTTCAATTGTAGGACCAAAATCATCTTAACCAGTGTAAGGAGTAGAACCCACTACTGGAGTACCTGAAGGACCTACTTCAGTTTGTGGAAACTCTAGAACAAGTAGTGGTTCTGTTGGGAACTGAAGATTCTACTAAGTGTGGTTACTACTGCTATTACAAGAGTGGTTACTACTGCCAGACCACTTTGAAGATTAATACTGCTGAGTATTACTACTGCTAGTAGAATTACTACTGCTAGTCAAAGTTAGTGCTGCTTGAACAAAGTTAGTACTGCTTAGCTAGTTAGTACTGCTTACAGTTAATGCTGCTGGAAGAAGTTAATGCTGCTAAGCATAATTAGTGCTGCTAAAGAGATCCGGATGGAATGTATGACAGCTGGATATTCTGAAGATATACTGAAGATATACATAGAAGATATACATGGAAGATATACTGCAGATTTGTTTATTCTTTGTAATTATCTTTTGATCAGTATAGAATGTATAGTATAGATAGAAACAATTTTTGATAATTTTACAGGAGAGAAAATCAACCTCAAGGCATAGATCCTAGTTCTAGAGAAGTAGAATTCGTATTGGTGAGCCTGTTCATCAATATTGAGGTTGAGTGTGTAATCTTGTAGCTTCAAGCATTCAATACAAGTTTACAGTTTGTTAATCATATACTGTTTTGTTTACTGTTTTATTAAATATCAAAGTGTTATTCCGCAACTTCTTTGATATTAGTTTCTGAGAATTAATTCTTGTTAAGAATTCGATCCTGACAAGTGGTATCAGAGCCTATTGAATCAGAAACATCTATCATGGAAAATCTTACAGAATCAAGCAGTACGTTGGTCTCCAAGGTTCCAATGCTCAAACCCAGTGAGTTTGACATGTGGAAGATAAGGATCAGACAATATATTCTTCTCACTGACTACTCAATGTGGGATATCATTGAGAATGGTCCTTCTGAATCTGGAAGAATAGGACCAGATGGAAAAAGACCTCCACCAAAGACAGATGGTGAAAGAAAGATCAGGCAGACAGAGATGAAGGCCTTGAGCACTCTGCTCTTGGCAATCCCTAATGAATATCAGCATCAATTTTGCAACTGCACTGATGCTCAAATTCTCTGGAATTCTCTAGAGAAAAGATTTGCTGGAACTAAGAGTATCAAGAGAAATCAAAGAGATGTTCTTAAGCAGCAGTATGAGAATTTTACTTCCTCAAAGAATGAGTCTATGACTCAAACTTTTGATAGGTTCAACAAACTTATTGGAGAATTGGCCACTGTTGGAGTAAAGATGGATCAAGATGACATCAACAGGAAATTCCTCAGATCTCTTGGGGATGAGTGGACTATGTACACTGTCTCTTATAGGCAGAGTGACAATCTGGAGGAGAAAGAACTTGATGATCTATACAATGATCTAAGAGTTTTTGAAACTGAGGTAGAGATCAATAAGAAACCTACTGGTTATGTCCACAATTCTGCACTTCTTTCAGCAGCCACTGATACTACTGCCATCCCTGAAGCAGTTAGTACTGCTGGTGGAGCAAGTTCAGAAAAAGGATCTGAAACAATTTTTGAAGCCTTCTTGTCCAGTCATAGTAACACTTCATTAATCAATGATGATCTGGATCAACTTCACCCTGATGACCTGGAGGAGATGGATATAAAATGGCAGATGGCCATGCTATCCATGAGGGTGAAGAAGTTCATTAAAAGAACAGGAAGGAATAACTTCTCCCAAAGAAGAGAAGATGGAGCTGGTTTTGACAAAACCAAAGTGGAATGTTACAAGTGTCACATGAAAGGACACTTTGCTAGAGAATGCAGGAGTGCTGTGTCTAACAACAACCACCAACAAGCTCAGAATGGAGGCTACACTCAGAACAAGAATCCTGCTCAAGCCCTTGTTTCTCAACAAGGAATGGGATTTGACTGGAGTGATCAAGCTGAGGAAGCCATTCAGAATCAAGCTCTTATGGCAGAAGTGTCTGATCTCCCATCTGAGTTAACTTCTAACCTTTGCACTAAAACTTGCATTGACACTGTCAAAAGATACAGGGATCACAATCAAAGTATGTGTGATGACCTCAAAAGGTTAGAAAAAGATAGAAGAGATTATGTTCTAATAGTTGAGAGATTTGAAGAACAAATCAAAGGCTTTCAAGCCAATGAACTTCAACACTCTTATGATACTAACTACTGGAAGTGGGAAAAGAATGAGTTAGAGACTAAACTGTCTAAATCCTTAGAAGAGAGTGATAAGCTAAAGGAGGAATTGTCCAAAGTTAAACTTGACATAGAGAAGTTTTCATATGCTTCAAGGGCAATGGATTCTCTTCTAAAGGCTCAGATTCATGATAAGATGAAGCCTGGTATTGGATACAACAGTACACCTCCTCCTTATAACAACAATTATATCTCTCCTACTTCAGACTTGTTAGAAACCAAGGAGAATAAGGACTTATCTGAAAAATCTTTTAAGATAGACCCTTTGGATGAAGTAGTGATTAAGGATCTAACTGAGAAAGAAGCCAGTAAGAAGAGAGATAATAAGATAGGTAAAGAAATCCATGAAGAAAACAATATAATCACCAATGAGGGATGTGGGAAAGACTGGATAAAGTCCAAGGAGATAGAAAAGACCAAAGGAAAAGACAACAAGGTCCATTACAAACAGACCACAGTTGTGAATCCTGCATCTGGTAAACAGTGTGATTGCAGTAAAGCCAAGAGCCTATATTCTGGTTTAAAAAGAGGAAATCAAAGAAACTAGAATAATCAATGGGCTCAGAAGCAAGGAGTTGATCTGAATAAAATCAATAGACCAAAACCTTGCTTCATATGTGGCAAGTTAAATCATCTGGCTAAATCTTGCTTTTTCAACCCTATTAATCAACAGATGACCTTTCAAAGATGTAAACAAAAGTCTGTTGATTATAGAAAGGCTGGAAAGAAACATGGTGAAAAGAAAGGCCCCATAAAGAAAAGGATTTTAAAAGAAAGCATTAAAATGTGGGTGCCCAAAAGCACTAAAACTGTTAGTACTGCTGACAGGGTTAGTGCTGCTGGAAGTATTACTGCTGCTACCTGTGTTAGTACTGCTAAAAACATTAATGCTGCTAATACAGTTAGTATCTCTTCAAAGGTTAATACTGCTAACACAGTTACTGCTGCTAACACAGTTACTACTGCTAACAAGGTTAGTACTGCTAAGCATGCAAGTGTTGCTAAGGCAGTTAATACCTCTAAAACCAGTACTGTTTCCAGCACAAATGTTTCCAAGCCTATAATTGTGACAAAATACTCCAAGAATGAGGAGGTAAAATTCAAAAATCTTGTCAAGAAGGAATGCAAGTATTTTGATGAGAAAGGGGTACCCAAGACCACTTTGGCTTGGGTTCCTAATTCATACTAACTGATCTATCTTATGTGCAGGGCAACCAACAGCTCAAGGGAAAGAGCATATGGCATGTTCATAGTGGTTGCTCAAGGCACATGACAGGCAACATGTCATGCCTTCAGGATTTCAAGCATATCAATGGAGGACATGTTGCTTTTGGAGACAATCTTACTGGTGGTAAGATAAGTGGAAAAGTTAATGTCACCAAAGGTAAGATGACATTTGAGGATGTCTACTATGTTGATCAATTAAAATACAACCTGTTAAGTGTATCACAGGTTTGTGACAAACAACATAGTATAGTATTTACAAATACTGAATGTATGATCCTTGCTCCAGGGTTCAAAGTAGTTGATGAAAGCATGATACTACTAAGAACTCCAAGAAAGGACAATGTTTACTGTCTAGATATGGAAAATGTTAAAAGTGATTCATCTCTAAATTGTCTTGTTTCAAAAGCTTCTATAGATGAATCCTCTATATGGCACAGAAGGATGTGTCACATGAATTTTAAGACTATGAACAAACTTGTTAAAAACAACCTTGTAAGAGGTTTACCTTCTAAAGTCTTTTCATGTGATGATCATTGTGTTGCTTGTCTCAAAGGCAAACAACATAAAACTTCTCATAAGACCAAAGAGATAAATTCTATTTCTTCTTGTCTCCAGTTATTGCACATGGATCTGTTTGGTCCTACAAATGTTATGAGTATAGGCAAGAAATCTTACTGCTTGGTTATTGTTGATGATTACTCTAGATTCACCTGGGTATATTTTCTAAGGACTAAGGATGAGACAAGTGGACTGATCAAGTCCTTTATCCTAAGAATTGAAAACCAAACTAATCAAAAAGTAAAAGTCATTAGATCAGATAATGGGACTGAATTCAAAAATGTTGATCTAAACACCTTTTGTGAAGAAAAAGGAATTGAGAGACAGTATAGTGCTCCTAGGACTCCTCAACAGAATGGTGTTGCTGAAAGGAGAAATAGGACATTAATAGAGGCCGCTAGATCTCTGTTGGCTGATTCAAAACTGCCAATTACCTTCTGGGCTGAAGCAGTTAATACTGCATGTTATGTCCAAAACAGAGTTCTAGTAGTTAAGCCAAAGAACAAGACACCATATGAGCTTTTAAATAAAAGAAAACCCTATATTGGATTTTTCAAACCTTTTGGGTGTCCTTGTACCATTCTCAATACCAAAACTCACTTAGGTAAGTTTGATAGCAAAGCAGATGATGGATTTCTTGTTGGTTATTCATCTCAAAGTAAGGCCTACAGAGTTTTCAATTCATCTTCTAGAATAATTGAAGAGAGTGACAATGTCAAATGCAATGACAACACACCAAATCCTATTGGAACTGGTCCTCAATGGCTATTTGACATTGATTCACTAACTAACTCCTTTGGTTTCAGTAGTAATGATCATGCAGGTTCAGGAGGTGAAGGATCAGGGACTACACAAGTTCAAGAAAGTGTATCTAAATCAGTGATCTTTCCCACACCCACAGTGAATTCTTTTGAAAACTGTGAAATAGAACAATCTACTGGACCAAGACAGAGTAGAGATGAAGAGAATCAAGAAGATAAAGAATCAGAAGTAGCAGCTGAAAACACTTCAGTTGAGTTGAATGACTCCAATCTAGAAGCTGATGTTAATGAAGAACCTAGTCATAACACCAGAGTTCAAAAGAATCATCCTCCACAGCTGGTAATAGGAGATATATCATCTCCTATGATGACTAGACATCAGAGCAGACTTCAAGAAATGCAAGATCAACAGCATACAGTGCTGTCTTGCTTTCTATCCCAGCTTGAGCCTAAAAAGGCACATGATGCAATGAAAGAATCCAGCTGGATAGAAGCAATGCAAGAAGAATTGCTGCAGTTCAAACTACAAGCTGTATGGGATCTGGTAGACCTTCCTAAAGGTCACAGAGCAATTGGCACAAAGTGGATCTTCAGGAACAAGAGAGATGAAAGAGGAATTGTCATAAGGAACAAAGCAAGGCTAGTGGCTCAAGGGTATACTCAAGAAGAGGGTATAGATTATGAAGAAGTCTTTGCACCTGTAGCTAGGATAGAAGCTATCAGATTATTCCTAGCCTATGCGTCTTACATGAACTTCAAAGTCTATCAAATGAATGTAAAGAGTGATTTTCTCTATGGATCAATTGAAGAAGAGGTATATGTCTGTCAACCACCAGGGTTTGAAAACCCAAGCTATCCAGACAGGGTATACAAATTGAAGAAAGCTCTTTATGGACTGCATCAAGCTCCAAGAGCATGGTATGACACTCTGTCATCCTATCTCTTGGACAATGGCTTTGAAAGAGGAGTCATTGATAAGACTCTATTTATCAAGAGAAAGAAGAAGGATATCTTGTTGGTCCAAATTTATGTTGATGACATTATCTTTGGATCTACAAAAGATATCATGTGCAAGGAGTTTGAGGATCTAATGCATCAAAGGTTTAAAATGAGTTCCATGGGGGAACTTACTTTCTTCCTTGGACTCCAAGTTCAACAGAAGTCAGATGGCATCTTCATATGTCAATCCAAGTATGTGCAGGACATTCTAACCAAGTTTGGTTTCTCAGATTCAAAACCTGCTAGTACACCTATGGAAACACACAAACAGATAACAGCAGATCTTGAGGGGGAGGATATGGATGTGCATCATTACAGATCCATGATTGGCTCTCTCATGTATCTCACTGCATCAAGGCCAGATATAATGTTTCCAGTCTGTGTGTGTGCAAGATTCCAAGTTAGGCCAAAGCAATCTCACTTTCAAGCTGTTAAGAGGATATTCAGATATCTCAAAGGACAACCCATATTGGGACTTTGGTATCCTCATGACTCACCCTTTGACCTAATTGCATACTCAGACAGTGATCTAGGTGGGGCAAACTTGGACAGAAAGTCTACTTCTAGAGGATGTCAGTTCTTGGGTGCTAGACTAGTTTCATGGCAGTGCAAGAAACAAACCACAGTGTCCACATCTACAACAGAAGCAGAGTACATAGCAGCTGCAAGTTGCTGTGCTCAGGTCTTATGGATTCAGAATCAAATGTTGGACTATGGGGTAACCTTTCTACACACTCCCATCTTTATTGATAATAGCAGTGCTATCAGCATTGTAAATAATCCTGTCAAGCACTCTAAGACAAAGCACATTGAGATTAGGTATCACTTCATAAGAGACTGTAATGAAAAGAAACTTGTTCAAGTTGTGAAAGTTCATACTGACAACCAGTTTGCTGATCTATTCACCAAAGCTTTTGATGTGGGTAGATTCACTTTCTTGGTAACAAGTGTGGGAATGATCAACTCTGAATAAGCTTTATCTCAAAAAGTGAATAAATAACTGAATATTATAGTTTCTTGGTGCTACTAATTTATCTTTGCAGGGCATACATAGCAGTACTCAATTCAGCCTAAGCTTCAAGGAGTAAGTACAGTTAATACTGCTAGTTGGTTAATACTGCTAGTTGGTTAATACTGCTAGGCGGTTGATACTGCTCGCAGTTAATACTGCTAGTTGGTTAATACTGCTAGTTGGTTAATACTGCTAGTTGGTTAATACTGCTAGTTAGTTAATACTGCTAGTTAGTTAATACTGCTAGTTAGTTAATACTGCTAGTTAGTTAATACTGCTAGTTAGTTAATACTGATAGTTAGTTAATACTGCTCGCGGTTGATACTGCTCGCAGTTAATACTGCTAGTTAGTTAATACTGCTCGCGGTTAATACTGCTCGCAGTTAATACTGCTAGTTAGTTAATACTGCTCTAGGTTAATACTGCTTATAATCCGAATACTATAAACACCCTTTGCCCGCCTAAACGTTCATAACGACTCTTTGCATACTGTTCACTTGCTCTTCTAATCTTTTTCTCTCAAGTACCTAGTCTTCCAGGCAACAACATCCCAGTTCAATGGCATCCATGGCGTTTATCGATGAGCACAATGAGATCGCAATGCTACAGAAGCCCAAACAAGCCGAAGGATTCCACCAGATTGTGGATTTCCTCAAGTCAAGCCACATTGCTCATGCTCTCACTGTTGCCCCTACCATCTACATCGAGCATCAGAGGCAATTCTGGGCAAATGCCACCATTGTCGCTGAGAATGGTGTGCAGATGATCAAGACCAGGATATGTGACCAATCCCTAACCGTCACTGAAGAAGTTATTCGCATCAGTCTACGTCTAGACGATGCCTCTCGTATAACTTCTATTCCTAATGATGAACTGTTTTCAACTCTTTCCAGAATGGGATATCAAGGCCAGATGGGGATTTTTAAGTTTTTCAAAGCAAAATTTTCACCCCAATGGAGGTTCTTTGCTCATACTTTAATGCACTGTATTTCAAAGAAAACAACTGGCTGGAGCCAATTTAGCAGTTCCATTGCTTATGCATTGGTGTGTTTATCCACTGCTAGAAAATTCAATTTTTCTCAAATGATTTTTCATGATCTTGTCTCAAACCTGGATAACAAGAAGAGCTTCTTCATGTATCCCAGGTTTGTTCAAGAAGTTATTAACCATGAATTGACGGATATACCTCAACCTGTTGGGGTATATGTACCTAAACCCCCCAAAGGCAAGGTTTTCTCAAACATGAGAAGATCTGCTGGGGACTCGGAAGGAGTTGACACCCCATTGTTCTCTACAATGATGGTGGTGTCCCAAACCACTAAAGGTATGGCAGCAGGGTCAAGGCCCTCATTAGACCATCCCACTGCTAGCCAAGCCCAACCTTCTCCCTCAAAAACAATTCCCCAGTCCCTTCTTGCAAAACCAACCTCTCCAATTACCCATACCTACAAGAGAAAACAGGTAAAGAAGGCTCCTTCCCTTCTTGTACCAGAATCCCTAAGCCTTTAAGCCCTCTAAAGGAGAATTCTCCTTTAGAGAATATCCATAGGGAAACCACAGGGGTGTCTCCCAACCCCAAGGAGGTGCTCTCTGAGGAGGAGGAAGAGCATATGGGTGATGAGGCTGCCACTACTCCTGCTAGCACAGAGGAGGAAAGTGGTAACATCAATAAGACCTCCCCCATGGCAACTTTAAATGAGCAATCATTTGAAGGTCCCTGGTGCCAAGAAACCAAGGGGGTGGATAGTGCTTCTGCTAGGCAGAAGACTTCCACTTCAAAAAGATCCAATGATCCTTCAATAGGGGGTAACACTCCTGGAGAAGGTGAGGACAGATATAACTATGAGGAATTGATGGAAACCATGGGAAACATCAACCAGGATGTTATTAAGCAAGGAAAAGAAATAGAGGAGCTGAAGCTGGTCATCCTATCTCAACAAGTGCAGATTACCAAGCTCAAGAAGTTGGTAATGCAACTAGTACAGAAACAGAAGAGGAAACAGTTTGTGCTAAGGAGAAGGAAATTTGAGAAGGATGCTCCCAAAAAGGGGGAGATCAACATGGAAGAAGCAACAAGAGAGGGGGAGCTTGAAAAAGAGAAGGTTGAAGTTGAGGGGGAGAGGGAAGCAGAAAAAGAAAGAGTCTCAGTTCAACTAGAAGCAGAAACTGATAATGCTGCTGAAACCTCACAAGCAGCAGTAACAGAATTATCACCATCAGAAATTGAAGTAGCTGAGATGTTGATCAAAGCAATGAATGACACTCCCAAAGCAAAGGGAGTAATCATAAATGAACGGGGAGCAAAGAAAAGAGAAAAGAAAGAAATGGATGTAGAGGCAAAGAATAAGGGAAAAGCAAAAATGGTGGAATCTGATCAACCTGTCAAGAAGCAAAGGTTGGTTGAATCAGATGAAGCCTTAGCAAGGAAAATGCAGGAGGAGATGGAAAAAGAAGAAAGAGCTCAGGTGGAGAAGGACAGGGAGATGGCAAAGGCTTTAGCTGCTGAGTTAAATAAAGCCTATCAAAAAGGGCTTGAAACTGAAAAAGCTAAACAAAGGGCCACAAGTCTGAGAAAGGCTATGATAGCTAAATCAAGTGCAAAGAAAAGAAGACCTTCACAAACTTACCTTGCCACTCAGGAAAGAAACAAAATGATAACTTTCTTGAGGAGTGAAATTGGGGTAAAGAAAGAAATGTTTGTGAAGATGAATTTTGATCAAATCAGGGACCTCTATGAGAAAGAAATGGGGAAGCTGAAGAGCAATGAAAAGGATAGAGTGGAATTTGAAAAGAAGGCCAAGGAGAGTAATGATATTGACATGAATCAACCATTCCCTGAAAGTGAAGAGGGAACTCCTATCAAAGAAATGGCAGAGAAAAAGGAAGAAAAGAATAAGGAAGAGACTCTAGTGCAGGTTCAAAAGATTTTGAAGAGAACCAAAATGATGGCTAAAAGAAAGAAAAACAAGAAGCCTAGAGTAGTAGAAGAACAAAAGGTTGCTGAAGAAGAAGTGGCACCTGAGTCATCTAACCAGCAAGAGTCATCAACCAAAGATGATGTAAGTTTGTACATGGTAGTGATGGACAAAGTGCCTGAACCAATTTCTGCAGAACCTGTAGAAGTTAAGCCTCCTGAGGTCATTCACTAGGATACATTGACAGTGGATGGAAAGGAATATATCAGACTGAAGAGAAAAGATGAGAAATATGAAGTGTACAACACTTGGAGTAAGATTGTCAGAACATGCTCAAGGTCTGATATTGAAGAAATGTTTGCAATAGGGATGAAGTCATATGCAGATGAACTGAAAGCTCCAGAGATTTCAATCAAAAAGCTGGTAATGGAGTATCTGTGTATGATGTTCAAACCTGATGAAGTAGAGGAGGTAATCAGAAATGTGTTTCAAACAGTGAATAATTGGACTCTATATGAAACTAGTGGAGTATATGCAGTGACTTTGGATTTAAATCACACTGAGTACTTCCTAGTGGATAGAGTGTACAATCATAGCAGATTAAAGCTTCATGCCATGCTGAAGAAAAAGCTAGGGTGTATTCCAGATTCACAGATGGCTAAATACTTGATCCAAAGAACCATCAATCAGAGTTTGGGATTGGATGCAAATACTGGAATATAGGCTACTATGAAGTTTTGGGAGCATCTTGGAGAGCTTATGAAGAAATATCTGAAGAACTTGACTTCTCTTCTAAAAGTCAAGTTAGGGGGAGATTGTTGGGAACTGAAGATTCTACTAAGTGTGGTTACTACTGCTATTACAAGAGTGGTTACTACTGCCAGAACACTTTGAAGATTAATACTTCTGAGTATTACTACTGCTAGTCAAAGTTAGTGTTGCTTGAACAAAGTTAGTACTGCTTAGCTAGTTAGTACTGCTAGTAGTTAGTACTGCTTACAGTTAATGCTGCTGGAAGAAGTTAATGCTGCTAAGCATAATTAGTGCTGCTAAAGAGATCCGGATGGAATGTATGACAGCTGGATATTCTGAAGATATACTGAAGATATACATAGAAGATATACATGGAAGATATACTGCAGATTTGTTTATTCTTTGTAATTATCTTTTGATCGGTATAGAATGTATAGTATAGATAGAAACAATTTTTGATAATTTTACAGGAGAGAAAATCAACCTCAAGGCATAGATCCTAGTTCTAGAGAAGTAGAATTCGTATTGGTGAGCCTGTTCATCAATATTGAGGTTGAGTGTGTAATCTTGTAGCTTCAAGCATTCAATACAAGTTTACAGTTTGTTAATCATATACTGTTTTGTTTACTGTTTTATTAAATATCAAAGTGTTATTCCGCAACTTCTTTGATATTAGTTTCTGAGAATTAATTCTTGTTAAGAATTCGATCCTGACAGGTTCTCTGACAAATTCCTTTCGAATTTCAGGACTTCCTGGCTTTTTCTGGTATGGTAGCTCGTCTTCAACATGGACATCAGAAATAGGATTAACAGATTCATCAGCATTCAGATCAGTATCATCAGGTTGAATAACATTGGGATCAGAAACCTCAAACTCTTTGAAGGAACGAACAGTCGAAACAACACTAGGTTCAGGAAGATCAACTTGGACATCAACAGGACTAAGATGAACTTCTTCAGGAGTGCTCTGAGAAAACATGGCATTTAGAGCATCTGTGTCTCTGTCTTCAAACAAATTATCCAGAACACTAGCTTTATGAACTGGTATTTCCTCAGATCTCTTGACAATCTCAGTAACCTCCACCACTTCATCATCAGAACCAAGTTCAATAAAATCATCTTTCGGCACTTCTTCCTTGATTTTCCAATACATTTCATATTTAGCATGAACCTCCGCAAAAGAATCATCTTCTAAAGCAATGATACCAGGATTTGGCAAACCTGTTATCTTCAAGATTTCTTGCCTTGTTGCAATCTTAGGTTTTTCAACCCTTGATTCAACACTTTCCTTAGCATATAAAACCAACTCCAACTGATCATTTTGCTCAGTACCTTGATCAGCTCCCCTTTCCACACCTTCAACATTTTCAGCTATTGCCTCCACCAATACAGTTTCACCAGAACCACCAGCAGTTGTTTGTTTCTCACTCATAACCCCCTCATGATCATTATATGGATGATGATCATGCTCTTTAGTAGAAACAACTGCTTGGGCTTTGCAAGATGTTTGAATTACCTGTTTAAGATCAGATAAAGCAAACAAAATGTTAGATTTAAACGAATTGAACTCTAAGGATTTAACCAAATCTGCTGGATTCACAGATTGTGGCGGTTGATTAATATGGTGGGATTGCAGAAGGATAAGAAGATTTGTATCTTGCTGAGTATCCGGAGCTTGAGATAGAAGTTTTGCAAGAAGAAAAGACTTAAGCTCATCAATGGATAGATCAGTAGGTTGAGTGTATGGAGTTTGCTGGATTTGATGTGTAGGCTCAGATACTGGGTCTTTTCCTTTTAATAATCTCTTCACATCTCCTACCTCCTCCTCTATCTTCTCAAACATAGGTTCTCAACAGCCTTTAAGGCGTCGTCGAGAAATTTCTTAGACACGAAGTCTGGATTACTAACACCGGTATCACTTAGATTAACCGTTTTCATGACAACTGAAGAATCAATTGAATGGCCTGTGTTCAAAGTTGGCATCATGGTAGCAATGACAGGACTTTCACCTGATCCTTGTAGGTCGGATTGCGGTCCCACTACAGGTGTTCCGATCGGGTCACTTAGACAACCGATGGTAGATTCAGTAAATAGTGTCCTAGGAATAATGATCGGTAAACGATATGGCACTAGACTCAATTGTGCAGCAAATGAAGACGAGAACTGGGGCTGGTGTTCTCTTGTTTCAATACCTTGATCCTCCGAATGAGAACCCGGTAGATTTTGTGCAATATCCTCGTGAGAAAATGAAACTATTTCTTTTTTAGAAGAAATAGAGTGGTTGGCTTGGGTGTGCGAGTGCATAAGTGGGTTACTTATGACTTCTACATCCGACCGCAATACATGCGACGAAGTACTAGATGTGGTTGCCCTTTTGGATACGTAGGTTTGGGTTATCACACGCTCACCATTTTCTTTTTCTACAATTCCACTCTCTCTCAAAAATTTCAACTATATATCCCTCATTCCTCCTTATCTCTCCAACAACCGCAGTAAGGATTGAGTCAAGATGTTGTTGTTCTTACACTTCCATGGCCTCAGTACCATAGAATGGTGCAAAAACATCAGTTTGATCCTCAGGTTGATCATCAGTTTGAACATCAGTAGCTTGTTCATCAGATTGAACATTCACTTGAGTATCATCTTGAAAATTAACATCATCATCATTTCCATCACCATCATTATCATCACCATCTGATTCACCATCTCCAGCTATCTCAGTATCTGTGTCAGTTTGTTCATCATCTTTAGAACTTGTAGCAGAAGGTACTGCACTTGTCTCACTACCACTGCCTGCCTGTTCTTGTGCAAGATCTAGTTAATTATCAGAGCCATGACCTTCATCGGCAGAAGGTGTCACTAAACGTGGGGTAACAACCCGTGACCTTGAAGCCTCAAGTCTTGGTCTCCGACCCCCTCCAGAGCCCCTCTCAGAATTTTTCCTTTTCTCACCCCATTTCTTTACCCCCGTGGTATCAGAAACCCTCACGGACTCCGCTCGCCTAGGGATTGAGCCTTGGGTAGGGATAACCGGTTCTGGTCATCCCATATACTCTCCATATTCAACTACACTATCACACTCTGGATCTATGTAGTCTAATAAACCTTCAGGCACAGACATGGAGTATGGAAACTCTCTTTTTTGTTTCATCAGATACCTCATTTCACTGGGCGGAGCATAAGGATGATATCCCTCTTTGGTATATGTGGATTACTCCTCAGCATACTACTGACAATAAGATCCATAAACCTATGTTATGGTACATAGTTCGGAGCTTTTGAAGTCTTCTTTGAAACCACTTTTTCATACAGCTCAATACAGAAGATCTGTGCATAATCAATGTGCAGGTCATGAATACTGGAGTAGAATAACTTCAGGATGTGAATGCTGGCATTATCTGTTCCATAAATCTTTGTTGTAAGGCATCTGTTGATTACTGAGAATAGGGTGTAATAGAACGGTGGCAGATTATTCTTCTTGAAGTGACGGGCTTGAGTCATCTGGCCTAGATACCCCATATCTTTTATGCCCTTGAAAACATCAGAATCAGATGGTAGTTCATCATATGAAGTTATCCCCTCTCTTGCTATTTCAGATGGAAGACTCAAGATGAATATTAGTCTTTCTTGTGTCAGAACAGATGTAAAATGATCTATCTCCAGCTTTAATACAGGTATTCTCTCTCATTTGTCCTTCACATGAGTAAACCTGATGGTTTTCCAGGATTGTTGCACATAATGTTCTGGAACTACTGCTACTGCAGTGAGATCATTCCTCAAAGGATGGTTCCTCAGAATATCCAGTACCAAAGGTTCAATGCGGATACTGAATTGGAGATGATGATTGTTTGGTTGTTGGGGTTTCATCTCAGCAGGTGAATCCGAATTAGATCCGTATCAGCATCATGTGGCACTTGAAATTCTAATCTAGATGATGGCATTGGGCACTATTCAAAAGCCTCCTGTGCTTGTGGTGAATGTTCACCAGGCTGAACATGTTGGTCTACTGATTGATCTTCCATTGGCACCTGAAAAGATTGAACAATAGTGGACAGTGTCCAAATGGGTTAGGGAAAAATGGGTTTCGACACATGAAAATCACATTTTGAAAAATGACAAGTACATAATTCGCATGACAGGAGTATGCGAATTCTGACACTTAGAACATGAAAAACGTCAACAATTCACATTAAGAATTCGTAAGCTACTCTTGTAGGAATTCCTCACTTGGAATTTTTGACAAGACAGGACCAAGAATTCGTATGAAAGATATACGAATTTTGAACTTCAAAAATTTTACACTTGAGTACAAGAATCCGTATGGAAGTTTCAACCAAGAATTCACATAAACTTGATTTTCATGAAAAATCTCTAAGTGTTCATACGAACTTCAAGAACACCTTCAAAGCTTCAAATCAAACCCAAATTTTGAATATTTCAATTTCGATTTTTAACCCTAGATTTTTGTTCTGTTAGGATCGATATGTGAATAAAAACACCTTTTGTTCATGAAATCTAACATTTAACCAATAAATCGGCCTTTACTTTTGATTTTTCATCAAGAACATTCAAAAAGTCGAAAAGTCTGATTCAATAATCAATCCCAACAACCATCGATTTAGGTCAAAATTTTCATTAGAAAAGGTTCGATTTGATCATATTAATATCCTTTTAGTTCAGATTACCACTTAGAAACTTTATAAAGATTAAATCTGTTAAAAAAAATTCAAAGTTTTGCGAGTTCTTTGGAAGATGAACAGTCCATGAATCCATCCCAAAATCTAATCCAGATGGGGTACCCTGCAAAGAATCGAACAACAAACAAGATAAACAACAAAAATATAATCAAAAAAATAACAAACAAACACCTGTTGATCAAGAACTCAGAAGAAATCGAAGATGAATCAGAAATCGCAAGGAAGGGTTTTAGGGTTCGTGCACTAAAAGAAATTTGTAAGCTTAAACGATATGCGAAAAGTGAGGGTTTCATAGATAAGTACCCTATTTATACTCAGGAATGAGTTTGACACGTGGCACGAGGTAATTGGACCTCCCACTTTTTGCATAAAACACTTGTACGAATTGTCTTCAAAAATAAGACAATGTGTGTGAGAATTCACATTAAGCAAGTATTTGAATTCTGTGTGAAGAATAAGAATTCGTATGACAGTCCTATGCGAATTCCTCACTTCTCACATAAAGGCTTATGCGAAATGCTAGAATTCGTATGAGACATACATGCGAATTCCATGAATTCGTGTAACACACACATGCGAATTCTGAAGATTTCGCATGTTAGTGTTATGCAAATTCTGGAGTTAGAAACATTTCCATCTTTTGAAAAACATTCTAAACTTAGAAATTTGCTATTTTTGAAAACTTTTTCAAAACTTGCCAAAAATAGAAACTTTCCATAAATGAAAATTTTCCAAAACTGACATTTTCACTTAATTTTAATTCCAAAAACAAGTACACACACTTCACACTTAAAACCCTTTTAGATTTGATCTGTTGAGCTCCCCATTGACTTGATGTTAATTTCTTTTGATTCTTGAAATGACTTTGTTCTTTCTTGATGTATTTGTTTGTCTTTCCTTTGCTGGTTCCCCCTTGACATGTTGTGGATCTTTTGTCGATGTATGGATATGCTCCCCCTTCATATCTGCATACATGTAAAATGATATAATAATTAAGAATACAGACTCCCCCTATATAAGATATAACAATTAAGCTTTTCTTAACTTCAATTCACACAATTGATATATAATCAATGAAAACTCCCTGTAATGATATGACATTCAAGGATCTTATCAGAATCTTGACATCGAAGTCCGAGTCCTACGTTGTTGTACTTAGAAGTCACAGTCTTGAACATTGAAGATTGGGTCCTAAACTATAGTGTTTAGAAGCCATAGCCCTTCACTCCTTCTTGAGTCCAGGTTCCTGCATCACAGGTTTAACAGGTTTTGGTACCCAGATGTATGTGGGTCCAGTCTGGTTAGTATGTGAAAACTTCTTTCAGCAGTTTCCACCTCTGTGATAAGCAGTATCAGTAACTTCTTATGAGAAAACTACCATTTGTGTATATGTGCTTTGTGAACAAAATCATCATTACAGCAATAAGAACAACAGACTTTTCTTTTTGCTAACCTGATCAGATGTTTGGTAGACTTGACAGCATCAGGTGCAATAGATTTACCTTTTTGAGCTATGTTCTTCTTTTTCAGTTCAGCTTCTGCAGATAATTTCTGCTATTTTACTGACTCTGGAGAACCTTTGACAACCCAAATCATCTTCTCTTTCTTGGAAGCTTTGAGTCCAGAATAAGCAGCATATCTATTAGCAGCTTTAACATTGACTAGAAGATTTAATCTGGTTTGGTTTCAAGACTTCAGTTTTAATAGTTTGTTTCTTGAAAACCATCTTTTGAAATAAGCTATTTACTGATTGAAATGAGCAAACTGATTCACTTGCATCATTATCATAAGAAGATAATACAGGTATTTCAGATGCTAATTTGTCAGATAAATCAGCATTAGCTTTTTCAAGTTGACTGATCTTGTCATTCAACTTGGCTTTTTCATTGCACAGTTTTTCAAACTTGCTTTGCAAATCAGATTTATTCTTTTGTCCCTTTTGAATATCTATAGATAAGACAGCTAACTTGTCAGTAAGTTTAGAAATCTCAGATTCAAAGAATTTTCTTTCAGTTTCAAATTCTTTCTCCAAGTTCTGACTTTTTATCAGAAATCTCTTTAAACAACACAGTATTTTTCTTTTCAATATATTTTCTTTCTCTTTCAATGACATCTCTCTCAGTAATAACTATTTTTTCAAAATCAGAAACTTGTTTAGAAAGTTTTGCACATCTGAGTTCTAACCCTTTCTTCTCTGACTCACCTTTCCTTGAAAGTTCAAATAACTTCAGGTTGAAAGTTTTCTCAAATTCAGCTTTCTCATTCTTTAGTCTCTCATCAACTCTCTTTAGCCATTCTTTTTCTTTAGCTTCATATGTTAACACTTGTGTCTCAACCTTTGTTAATTTGACATTCAAAGTGTCAATTTCTGCTTTCAACTTTGAGTTTTGACTTTTAAGCTTCTCATTTTTAGCCTCTATCTTTGGAATTTTTGGCATATATGACAATGCACAGTCTTTGTTGGTGAGAAATAAATTTTCCTTTTCATCTGTGTAAGGCATGATTAGTATCTTTGAAAAATATAACTTGAAATGATCTTTAGTCAGAAAAACAGAAAAATTTGAAGAAAAAATACAGAAAAATAACTTGAAATGAATTCGTATGTCACAATTCGCATAGCACACACACTCAAGCATTCATATGAAGCAATTCGCATAAAAGGATATCAAAAAGGATACGAAAGTTGAACTTTTCGCATACAAGTATGTGCAAGTTCTGAGCTTTTCGAATGAAGGCTTATGCGAATTCTTTGAAACTCGTATAAGACTCAGATGCGAATTCCATGAAATTTGAATGTCTCTCAGATGTGAATTCTTTGAAATTCATACATGTCTCTTGCGCGAATCCTTAGCTTTTCATACATACACTTGTGCAAATTCCTTCATTAAACAATTTTGTTCTCTGTGAGGTGCGAATTCCTTCAGTCTGCGAGTTCTACATGCGAGTTCTTCATTAATTCTGCGAATTCTTTAGATCTTGTGTCAATTTTTCAACTTTTCACTAGAAATACATCTAATTCTTGATGTTTGACTACGAAACTTTGCAGAATCACTCTCTATATCATCGTGAACAACCCTTCAAAGTGAATTTCATCAAGATCAACTGTAGAAGTGGGAATCGATCGTTGACAGTCCATAAACAGAAACCTTCTAAAACAAGAAAGATTGATCAAATTCCATTAATCTGTTGATCAAATGGATTTCTAACCAAAACAAGAAATGTTCTACTTCTATGTGCGATTACAATGAACACAAATTTACATCAAAAACACCACTAATTCAAAATCTTGATTTTGATGGAAAGTGAATTTCCAAAATTGGAATTTCGATCTTTCTGTTTCAAATCATTATCACAAATCTTTCTGTATAATTCTGATCTAGCTCTGATACCAATTGTGATCCCAGGTTTCAAGCTAACATGATCAATCACAATCAAAACAATTAACAATTAAAGATCTAAGATGAGAGAGTTTGAGTCAGAAGATTAGTCGTAGTCATATATCTCACAAAGAAAGGTTGCAATAACTTAGACTAAAACAGGACATAACAAGTTTTATATAGGGTCAAACAAGGACTTGACCTCTATACAAGCATACAAGAAAATTCAACACAATAAAACAAAACACACTTACAAATTGACTCAAAACTATGATCTAGCATAGTATATCACGAGCTTACCGAGTCAAGTATTAGGTAGCTCGACTCAACTCGTTAGTACGTCGAGTCGAGCTCGAGTTCGAGTCGAGCCTATTCGAGTCGAGTTTTGAACTAGTCGAACTCGAGTAGCTTGCGAGTTGTCTCGTCTCATTTACACCCCTAATCCCCAGTCGAATGGACTCGCATAATCAAGCAACAAGATCATAATCAATTCGATAAAGAAAAGATTAAAGGCTGCAAAAAGAAAATGGGTCAAGAAACTTCCATCAGTACTATGGGTAAATCGTACGACTCCACGTACGTCCACAGGGCAAACTCCCTTTTCCTTGGTTTATGGTTACGAAGTCGTTCTACCAGTCGACGTCAAGCTACCAACATCAAGGCACGACTCAGTCGACCATAATCTGGTTGATCTAAGTTATGATCTCGACGTCCTTGAAGAATTAAGAGAATCAACATTGATCAGAATGGTGTCCCAGAAACAATCGGTCGAACGTCACTTCAATAAAAATGTAAAGACTAAAGTCTTTCAAGAAGGAGATCTTGTCTTACGAAGAGTGTTTCAAAACACTCCAGAGCAGAACGCAGGTAAGCTTTCTATCAAGTGGGAAGGACCCTATCGCATATCTAAAGTCCTGGGAAAAAGTGCCTATAGGCTCCAAACCCTTGACGACCAAGATATCCCTCGTAGTTGGAATGCAACGCATCTTAAGAGGTATTTTTTCTAAATCTTGTTTTCTTTCCTTATGATTATTTATTACGATTAGTACTGACTTAAGCATCGGAGGGTCGTTGGTTGGTTGGCCAACGACCAACCTCTGACATGGTTTTCTCGCAGGATCGCATGACATAAGCAGAACCCTAAGTCGATTACACGACTTGGTTCTGTAAACCCAAGATCCTATGATTTATACTTAGAAAATTTTGTCATGCTTTTAATAAACGCCTTAGTCGCATGTATCTTTGGGTTGAATTCCTTGAATGGCATTAGACATCGTTTGCTTGGTCGCATGATTCTCAAGATTTAAAGTTCTATGTATTTTACATCACAAGAGTTCTATTGGTTGACTTGTATTTTTATCATGTGATGTCGCATATTTTTACTTATCTGTTTCGTGATATGCTAAATACTCGACAGACAAGTCATAAGGTAAAAACCGTTTGTACTAAATCCAAAATTAATGGTTACATAAGCAAGGCTCGACCACCAACGGTCGACCATTAAAAACTAAAACATAAAAAGCTAAAAAAACATAGAATGAGCTCAAGGCAGAGGAGGATCATCTGCCTGCTTCGACGCAGAGACTTCACCCTTGGAAGTCTCTCCCTCAACCTCTTCCTCTTCCTTCTCGTCGTCGGAGTCCAAGTCCTTCTAGCTCTCGATGCTCGACAAGTAGAGCTCCAGTTCTTCAGAGGCATTGGCAAGAGGGTTCTTCCCTGTCAGGTGTCGCCTCATGATCGCTGCCTTGGTAGTCCATCGAGTGAAAGCCTCAACAAACTTAATCTCTTCATTCAGCTCCTTCATCTTGGCCTCGATCTTAGCCTCCCTTGCCTTCGAGTCTTTGACTTCTTTTTCTTTCTTAGCCAAAGACTTTTAGGTCTTCTCCAGCTCATGTCCGGTGACCTCTAGAACTTGTAGAGCGTCTTCAAGTCGCGCGGACAGAAACTCTGCGTGAGTCACAACCACCTTCTCCATATCCAGAGCCGCTTGCTCCCTCTCTTGGGCTGCCTTCTATCTTTCGAGAGTCGCCGGCACCATACGCCTCACCTTCTCCATCTGAGCATAATGGCTGAGGGCGGCCTTGAACGCCTGTAGAAAGATATACGTGTGACATTAATACAAGATAAAGATAAATGAAAATAATCACAAGGGTAAGTCTAGACGCTTACCATGAACGTGAGTCCAGCGACGTTGGACCCAATATCATCTACCGTCATGCCCTGAAAACGTTTCTTGAAGGTAGGAAGATAATATTTCCCCAGATGAGGAAAAATCTTCGCCCTGTCAAGGACTTCGTCGGCCATGAAGTCCGACGGCAAAGTAAAGTTGACCGTCGTGACCTCGGCAGGTCCCTTCCCTTTGTCGCTCGATGAAGGGATCGATGCAGTAGCCGGTTTAGCCTTTTAGACCACAGGCGGAGCTTCGACATCCTCCAAAAACACCTCCGTCACCTCCAGAGGTGCTACGTTGATCAGAGTCACATTTATTACGCCCGTAGGCGTCTTCGTCTTCTCCGGAGTGGCGACCATCGACGTGTCGCCACCCTTCGATAACGGTTCCCTCGGAACCGTCAACCTCGTCTTTTTTGGCAACCCCAACCCAGCTGTCGAAGTCGGCTTTATCTTTTCTCGATCGTTATGGGCCAATTATAGTTGGGTCGCCCTCCTGGCGGCCGTCGTCGATGGTTTCGCAGGTGAACTTCCTAAAAACATATGGAAAGTTAAAAAATGTCTGGACGATACTAAATAAAAGAAAGGGAAGAAAGGGTCGAAGATTTTCTTACCTACCATCTCTTCCTCTTCTTCCTCCTCATTTTCTTCTTCTTCCTCTTCTTGGCCTCCCTCGACCTCGACCTCTGAAGGCTCGACTATGGTCACATCCTTGTCGTCCTCGTCCACCAAATGTTGAGAAAAGAATGAGCAGTCGTCAGCACTGTACTCCAAGAATCGAGCAATCTTAAGGACATAATCACTATTCGGCTTCACTTCGTCGAACTTGATGGCTAGTGACATAGAAACAAGAAGATTGTTAGAAACAAACAAAACAAATATGAAATGTATGACCGAAAGTCAGAAACCCTTACTCGATGTGTTCCAGCCAGCCTTAATCCAGTCGCTGTCTAGATCCAGCGACGCGATACGTACAAACGCATACTTGGTCTTCCACTTTCGGTCATTGACCGCAGTATTCAAGACCAGAGTACAGTCACCTCTATACTTCAAAAAGAGGCTGTATCAGTGGAACCCATCCACCTTGACTTGGTACGCCTTGAGGAGGTCGTTCACATTGAAAGGCCCCCTAGTCCCCCGTGAGTCGTCAATAACTTGAACGACCCTCCAGAATTGGGGCATTAGTTGCCCCACTGCAACGTTGAACTGGAGCATGAAAAGCCTCGACAAAGGCGAGTACGACTACCTAAAACCGATTTTGAAAGGATATTCGTAAATCACTAAATATCCCTCCGGACACATATATGGTCTAACTTGACCAGGGGGTTTAACCTGGCCCTCATAGGAATGTGCGCATCGTCCTGGTCTTTGATCGAACTTGCAGGTTCTCTCGACATCTCAAGACCTGTCAAACTAATTTTTAATTCAGAAAGCTCTAAAACGTTCTAGTCCTTTCTAGGCTTCCAGGCTAAAGTCTTGAGGCGCATAAAAGAGAAGAGAGATCGTACCTTAAATAGTCGCTCTAAAAACCTCGAATAAGCTAACTCGAACTAATATTTTATAGGTTTTGGAAAGGATTCGCAAGGATGATCGAGGGAAATCTCTCTCTAAAAATATTTTGAAAGCGTAAAAGGAAATGATCCCCCAGATATCCCTATTTATATGCTCAAAGATGTCAGGACGAGTCGATCGATGATCGACACGTGTCCCACGCCTTTTCGTATGCATTGTTAGATCTTCGACACCTGTCCCGCCAACTTTCACGCATGCGATCGATATCACCATGACATCACGCATGTCAGTTACCAACATCATTAGCCTAGTTGGAAACGAACCGATTCGGTTCTGAAGTGACTGAAACGTCTCCCCAATCGACATGTGGCAACCACCAAGAATTTTAAGCTCAGCATTCTCAGATTCCAATCTCATTATTTTCTCATCATTCAGTCCAGAAGTTCTTTTCAGAAGATCTTCATTGATTGACTTTAAAGCACTAACTTATTCTTTCAGTATAATGATTTCAGCATAATACTCTTTTGACTTTTTCGAGTGAAAGTCAACAGCATAACTGATGGCACTAATTATTTAGTGCCATTATGCTCTTTTTCTCTTTATTTTAGGATAGCATTTTACCTTCTAATCCCAACCTTTGAGTCATTTTAGATCATTATTTTATCTTTTCTTCTTTCTTGGAGCTAAAGATGTGAATGACTTGTTTTATTGCATTGGATAAGCTAATTGGCGTATTTTTGGGCAGAATTATAAGTACAGCAGGCTGCAGCATTCCTGCAGCAGCCAAATATGGAGCTTAATGGATAAGCTAGAAGGAGCTTAGCATGGAAAGACTTTTTGGGATTTTTATATCTGCTTTTTGGGAACCTTCTAGAGTAATTTTGGTTGGTGTACTTTGGATAAAACACTTGTCCTTATTGTCTTTTGGATATTAACTTTTGGTTAATGTGTCTTTGTACTTTAAGTACTTTGTTAGTGTTAATTACTCTTTTGTGCCACTCCCCTCTAGTATAAAAGGGGAGCTTGGGGTTGTAAATTAGGGATCCATTATCTATTGTCTCATTTTATAATTGCAATAAATCCTTTGGTTATCTTCTCTTGTTCTTTAGTTTATGCTTTATTCTTAGCTTTCTTTAATTAGTTCTTTACATTATTTGCACTTTACATTATCGTCATTTTATTTCTTGTAATTTATATTCAGTCATTTAATTTATGTCATTTACATTTATGCATTTACTTTTCGTCATTTATCGCTTTATGTCTTTAAATATGAGTAGCTAATTTCATTTAGCTCGAGTGTGAGATAAAAGGGTGAGATTTTAACCAAAGAAAGGTGGACATTGTTTCGCAATAACAACGTTCCATCATTTCATTTCAAGTTTTATAAAGTTCAATGACACTTCTTGACGAACTGATCACTTGCTAAAGTGTTAAAGTGCGGTTGACTTAGAGATAAGCTACCAAAAGCACGTCAGTTTGAATGATATAAGAAGTAGGCTTAAGAGAGTTGCTTTTTATTTATAAACTGATTTATTCTCGACAAGTTGATCGCTATTCATTAGTGTTAAAGTGTAGAGGACTTAGAGATAAGCCCCTTCGAACACGTCAACTTGAATAGTATGGGAATCGGCTCGAGAGAGCGGTTTTAGATACAAAGAGATTTGATCGTCCATATATTTTGAGGACTTTATTCTACACTATAAATAGTTGGAGACTGCACAGAGATGTGTTTAAGTCGAATCTAAACAGTAGTGTGAATATTGAAGTCCGAGAGGAATACCCTCAAAATAGATGGTGGATCTAGTTATGGCCAACTCATGTTTCAGCACGTCTGTAGCATTAGTCTACTGGAATTTGTGTTTAAATCTCACCTAATTGTCTTCCACCCGTGCTTGCTTTAATATTTTGTTAATCTAATCAAGTGACAAACCAAACCAGATCAAGTCTTCAAAATCCCCATCTGAAGTCATTTCTTTCTCTTACTTTTTAATCTACTTTTACTCTAATCTTTGTGGGACGATACTTGGTTCTTACCATTTTATTACTTGAAAGACGATATTAAGATCTCATTGTATACTTGCTTTGAGGTTTAATTAGCACACGTCTATAGGTGTATTCCAAGCACTATCAATAACCCAGATTTACTTTCTCTAATTCAAGCTTTCTATTCTTCTCTTCAAGCTCAGCAAAATATCCCATATTGAATGAGTAATCAGCTTGATATGAAAGATCGTTCCCAAACTGTAAATTAGAAAATCAAAAATTAGATCAAATTGAAATTGTGAATTATTTAAAATTTGAACACTTGTTATGCGCTAACAGTTGGTGGCGCAAGATTGAGTTTTACGTGAATTGTAGGTAGCGCAAACCAAACTTCTCGCGAGCAGAGAATGGCGCAAAGTAAGCTTCTCGCGAACAGTGTATGGCGCAAAGTAAGCTTCTCGCGAGACACAAGTGGCGCAAACCAGAAATTTTCGTATTGTGGAAGATGCAAACTAGATTTGCGTGAGGTGTTGAAGGCGCAAATGTAACTTTGAGCGAGCTGTATAAGGCGCAAATCTCTTTTGCATGAGAACCTGTGACGCAAACTTAGAGTTTCTTGAGGTGATGCACATTGATTTTTGCGCGAAAAATGGTTGGTGATTTGCGTGAGATATGATTCGCGCAAGATAGACTTTGCGCAATCAACATGTAACGCAAAATTTGATTTGCGTGAATATAAGATGGTGAAAACTTTGGCTAAAAGCACTGATAAGCTCACGCAAATGTGATGAACTCGCGCAAATCTAAATGAACTAGCGCAAAGTATAGATCTAGTCGATTCTTGGCTCTGACTTGCTCAATTCGATCCAAATCTGCAAATTGGTTCTCAAAAACTTATTAGTATCATCGAAAAACAATACTAAACACACATTTACTATCAATTTCAGATTAAAACCAACAAAACCCACAAAATCGATGAAGAACAGTATTCGAACAAAATTTCAAGAAAAATTCAAAAATCAAAAATTGACATCGAATTAGTTTGAATTACGAGATGTAATCAATACAAGAATCAATCCAAAACACAAATCGTATCCAATAATTCCATTTTCTTGCATCAAAATCAAATTTTCAATAAAATTCGGATGAACAGTACAAAACTCGAGTTCTTGAAAAAAAAATTCGAAAATTGATCCAAAAAATTCAGATTTCAATCCAATTTACTGATCAAATCATTCCTGAAAAAGTTTGGTTCAGCTCTGATACCAATTGTGAATGACAAAATCCTAATCTATCAAGCAACTCTCATCAAGATTAAGCAATATGAACTAGAGAGAGAGAGTAGAGAGAGAAAGTAGATCTTGAATCTTCATCACATATCTCACGTCTAATGATTTTACAATGAAAGGCTTAAGGAAAATACAAAGACTAAAACCTATTTATACCAGTAACGAAAACTAAAACTTAACCACTAAGTAAAACAAGACAACTTTGACTATTTTGACTTTGACAATGTTGACCTTACAAGTTTGACTTTTCTTATTAAATATTGGATACAATATTTAGACTTAACACAAACATGTGTTAATTATAACATATTAAATAACAAACTACTAAAGCAAGCAATGGTTAATTATAACATTTTAAGGTCCTACCAAACGATTCGATGTCTCTCCGAACAAGATCGATCCATTGCAGTGCTTGGATATTTCTCCATCCACCTCTGGCATCCGGTTCGCACGCGCCACCACGTAAACCCCCTTCCAATGATCGTTGTTCCATCCATCGATCATCGCGATCAGTTCGCCGGGGAGACCCAATCGAGAGGGTATGGCTTCAACAAGTTCATATCTCGGTTAGGGTCGTTCTCATCATAGGGCCGCCAATTATTTGTGGACAACTTGGTGGCTCTCCTCCGAGCCGAAATCAGGTTGTCGTTGTATTGTTTCGAACACTTTCTCTCCCAGATATCTAGCATCCGGGCGTCTAAAGAAGCATCCCACGTGTAGTGGTCCTATACGTACAAGTTTAGTTATTCTTAAGTTGGAAATAAAACTATCAAAGATATAATTATTTAAATATACAATCTGAACCTGAAAACGCTCAAACATCCTGTTCCTCAAGGAAATAGGGATGTGGGACCAAGTACGCCATGCCTTAGTAAAAAAAAAGTCCGATTTATGCTCGCCTATTGTAGGTTTCATCTACATAAGGAATTGAATTAATATCCATACAAATAACAATGCATATAATCAACAAGTTAATAGAAATGAATTTACTCGTTCGAGTTGACATCATGAGGTGCTAGCTCCGTCCTTTGTGTCGGGAGCTGCTCTGGAACAGCGATGCCACAGACATTACCAGATGCCTCATCGTCTGGTTGTGTCGAGCCGCTACTAGAGGCTCCTCCACAGCTAGGCGTACCTCGTCCGGACCCAGTCACACGTGTACGTGGCATTGTCTACAAAGCATACAACAATAATTCAAGTATTCAAACCATACATATAGAACATATAAGTGTTGAGTTTATGCGCATAAAGCCCTAAGTGAACCTATTGGGATATTTGAAACCCAAACCATGCATATAGAACAAATATGGTTGGGTTTATGCGCATAAAGGCCCTAAGTGCACCTATTAGTCTATTTGAAACCCAAACCATACATATAGAACAAATAGGGTTGGGTTTGCGCGCATAAAAGCCCTAAGTACACAAACATATTACATATGCTAGAGATACACATAAAGGCCCTAACTACACAAAGTTTAGTAAGCCTAAGATTAAAATACTATTTAATCATCTAAGGAATTATCAGACAAGTCAGGTTCTTCTTTATTAGAGTCACTATCCGAGTCTTGGAACTTTTCCTCTTCGTCACCATTCTCGTCAACATGCCAATTGCCGCAACCATCATTGGAAACCTCGATGTCTTCTCCCTCTGTGACAAGACAGATGGGTTCATCCACGTCTTCGTTTCCCCCTATGGATGCAATTCTATCATCTTCTTGGAAAAATTGTTCCTCATCCACATTTTCGTTGGTCGGTACTTCGTGTGTAGTTGATGCCAACTCATAGACCCCTCTAGGTTTTTTCTTCACCACAGACCACCAATCATTTAATTCATTCGATGGATATGGTACATAGTAGACTTGTTCAGATTGTGATGCTAGGATAAAAGGATCGTCTGAACGAAGTTTTGATCTGTGTTTGACGTCCACGAGATTATGCTTTGGGTGAACTCCGACGCCGTTAACTATATCAAGCCATGTGCATTTGAATATTAGGACAACACATCGACCGAGTCTATACCCATGGTATTCTATCTCTAGCACTTCATCTAACAATCCATAGTAGTCCACATCATACTCTGAGTAACAAGAGCCTCTCATGCAAACTCCACTATTATGTGTGGTGCGATCCATGAGTTGGAGTGTGGAACTTGTAAACATTTACAAAAAAACCCAGATGTCTCCAAGCCCAGCATAGTGGTCTTTGTGCCAAAACTTTCAAATGGTCGATTGAGGGGTCGGGCCGAGTCATGACCTATATTATAAAATATTATTTCATTTGTAATATTATATTAAGTACATATAAATGATGATGAATAAAAGTTCATATGTATACTTACGTAGTTCTCAAACCAATCAGCAAAGTGGTCACCTCTACGTTTATCGAGCCCCTCTTCATCGATATGCAGCTCTGAACGTCTAATCCAATCATTGAAAATGGTTATGAAAAAAAAGACTTCTTGACAATTAAGCAAGATATATGTGTGAGCTTTGTGCATATCTATATCTGCTAGCTGACAATGTCTTCCGGCCTTATCGTATAATGGACGACATGGATAGGTCCGCCGGAAATCTGTCGGCAAAGCCTATCCGCCGTAATATTTTTTTTTAACTTTTTATACCATTATTATTATTATTATTATTATTATTATTATTATTATTATTATTACTACTACTACTACTACTATTATTAAATCCCAATAAGATCAATTAAAGCTCAACTGGATCCATTAAAGCCCAAGTGGATCCATTATAGCTCAAATGGATCAATTACAGCCCAACTGGATCCATTAAAGCCCAACTGGAACCATTACCGCCCAACTGGATCCATTAAAGCCCATGTGAAATCCATTAAAGCCCAACTAGATCCATTACAGCCCAAGTGGATCCATTAAAGCTTAACTGGAACCGTTACAGCCCAACTAAATCCATTACCGCCCAAGTGGGTCTATTAAAGCCCAACCGATCCATTAAAGCCCAAATGGAACCATTACAGCCCAACTAGATCCATTTAAGCCCAATCGGGTCCATTAAAGCCTAATTTGATCCATTACACCCAACTGGAAACATTACAACCTAACTAGATCCATTACCGCCCAAGTGGGTCTATTAAAGCCCAAGTGGATCCATTAAAACCCGAGTGGATCCATTAAAGTTCAAATAGGTTCATTAAAGACCAAATGGATCCATTACAGCCCAACTGGGTCCATTACAGCCCAAGTGGATCCATTACAGCCCAACTGGATCCATTAAAACCCAACTGGATCCATTAAATCCCAACTAGATCCATTAAAGCCCAACTGGATCCATTAAAGCCCAACTGGATCCATTAAAGCCTAACTGAACCCATTAAAGCTCATCTGGATTCCATTATAGCCCAACTGGATCCATTGAAACCCAACTGGATCCATTGAAGCCAACTGGATCCAATAAAGCCAAACTGGAACCATTACAGCTCAACTGGATCCATTACCGCCCAAGTGGGTCTATTAAAGCTCAACCGATGCATTAAAGTCCATGTTTTAAATCGACTTTATTTTTATTATTTTTAAAATATTTTCGGCGGATCCATAAATTTTTTTAATTTTTTAAAAAAAATAATTTTTGGGATTTTCGTTGGATCCATTATTTTTTTATTTTTTTAAAATACAAAATATCAGCCGAAAATCCGCCAAAATTTTTTTAATTTTTTCGACATATTTTCTATGGATATTTATTTTTTTGTTTTCTTTAAAAAGAAAAAGAAAAAAATAATTTATCGGGTTTCTGGCAGATTTTCGATGGATCCATTATTTTTTTAATTTTTTTAAAAATACAAATTATCCGTCGAAAATCCGTCGAAATTTTTTTAATTTTTCCGACGGATTTTCGGCGGATTTTTATATTTTTAATTCTTAAAAAAAGGAATTAATTAATTATTTCCGGCGGATTTTAATTAATTAAAATCCGCCAGAAATAATTAATTAATTAATTATAACTAATATGAAAAAAATAAAAAATAAAATAAATACGGTCGGAAATCCGCCGAAAATTATTTATTTTAAAAAATAAATAAATTTCTGGCGGATTTCCGGCGAAAGTCAACGGGGTTTGACCTGTTTGATATCCGCCGGAAATTTTCGCCTGAAAAAGTCTTTTGTTTAGTAGTGTACTGCTTGCATTACTTGGTAAGTTAATCTCATATTCAAATTTTTTAGTGCCACGCTTGTTAAAGAGTTTGATCGAGAAGTGAGAAGTCCAGGATTTAGAACATACAGATCATGATACCGGCAAGATAATGAACAAGAAAAGGATTTCCAATTTTGTTTGTGCTATTAAACATATGATTGCATTTTTTTAGCTGCTAGTAATATATATATATACACACACACAATTTTGTTAGCTGCTATTAAACTTGGTTTTGCTTCTTGTTGTAGAAAGTTGAAAAATCAGTTGATGTTTGTGTTGAAGATGAAATCGTCAAGTACTTGAATAGAAGAGATGTTCAGAAACCTCTTCTTGCCCGCCTTATTGGAGTCAACAAATGGCTTGTTTGCAGCAAGTAGTCAAAATTTTCTCTTTTTACAAACATATGCTACTTTTTCTCTGCATCTGATACTATATAACTACTAATTAACAAAATGCATGGTGAAGCTTATGATTCAACGATTATGAACTGCTAGACGTGGAGATGCCAACAATTAGTATCTTAGGAGAGCTGGTGAATGCTAGAGTGACAGTCTTGGTTTACAGGTAAATAGATTAATTTGACTGAAATCATAAATTAATTAATTATGAAGTTTAATTGACATTCAAAACCTACCTGACCTGACAGTGGAAATCAAGACTCTGTTATCCCATTGATAGGGAGTTGAAAATTAGTATACTTGAAACTATCCCTTTGGGGTTATGTTTATGGGTAGTCTTGAATCATAATTAACCGCATAGTGTAATAGTCCTTGAATTGCATTTGACTTGTAAATTTGTTTGAATTTCTTCCTGATAGATTATGCAATGAAGAAATAAGTTGTTAAAGAAGCATGAGAATTGTTATTCTACTGATGAACTATCTTAGTCTAACGATTTGGATCTTCTGTTTTGTTTTAGCAATGGCACCGTCTCTACAAAGGCTATATTTGGACCTCCGATGAATGAGTGCCGGAAGAAAAAGCTTGACCAAGAGGCTGCAGATTCACCCTCTTTTTGAGCGTTTTTATGGTTCAGGATATTTAAGCTGTAACTTTTATTCCAAAATTAATGAGTTTTACTTAAAGGGGTTGCTTACCTTTTTTTTCCTTCATATTTTCTTAATTAGTGACCTTTTTTTGTCACTAATGGAAGTTAACGGACGTTAACGAAGCTGTTATCTTGAACAATTAGTGACGACTTTTAGTGATTTATTGACGATACTTAGTTACTAAATTAGTTGTCACAAACACAGTGACCACTTTAATTTTGTCACTAATTAGTGACAACTTTTGTATTTGGTCACTATCGTAAATTTGTGACTGACTAGTGACGAAAAGTGACCACCAAAATTTTGATCACTAAACGACCTTAGTGACCAAATTTAGATTGTTAGTGACTAATTTTTTTTCCAATCACAGTATCTCACATAATCATTTATTTGTGGAATTGATACTCATTTATTAATATAACTATTTTTTTGTGGAGGATTTATAAAATAGATTTTATATTAGCATATAATCTATTTTAAATGTAGATTTTACATTTAAATCTATATTAATGAGATGTAATATAAAAAAAATTCTTCCGTCTTTTTTTATATTACATCTCATAATGATTTTTCCATATTTTATTTTATAAAATCTTTTTCCATATTTTATTTTATAAAATCTTTTTACATAATGAGATGTAATATAAACTCTTTTTTCTTCCGTATTTTTTTGCTAATATAAAATCTATTTTATTTTATAAAATCTACACGTATTTTATATTAGCATAATATAAAATCTTCACGTATTTTTTTTTGATTATATAAAATCTACACGTATTTTTTTTATGAGCATTAAAAGAAGAAAAAAGAAGGTTGATATGAATAAAAAATAAAAAATAACGAGATACACTAATAAATTATCGTATTTTTTAAAATAAAAATATTCCGCAATACTTTCCAAATTAACCAAGTGTAAAGAAAATAAAATAGAAACGATGTAGATATAAAAATATTCTTTCATATTTTTAATACTAGTGTTGGGCCCGTGCATTGCACGGAAGGATAAATTTTTTGTTGGAATATTGAACCGAGTTAAAATGAAACGTAATTTCTCTGTTAACAGTTAATGAAATACAATGTGAAAAACGAATGTATTTTCATAAGTGGTTAACTTGCATATATTCTTAATCGTTTGTTGTTATGAGTTTGTGCAATAATATTGGTAATAGTTTTGTATTATATTACTTAAAACTCAAACGACATGTCTCACAACATATTTATTTGACTATTGACTTCAAGACCTCATAGTATTAGTCGATAAAAACAAAGATATGTATATATATTATTCTCCTACTTCGAAAAATATGATTGTGGGTTTTGAAAAATATAAACAAATCCTCAGTAAATAAAATAAAATATAAAAAAGTAGTTTTTCAAATAAACAAAAATATAGTGGAATACCTTTTGTTCAGTTGCAGGTTCCGCCATTGACACCCGACCGTTCGTCTTATTCTTGTACTCGGATGATACATAGAGAAACTATATATATATATATATATATATATATATATATATATATATATATTTATAGTTAATGTAGAGAATATTTTAAAATCTTTTATTTTCATTTTCGATTTTACATTTAAATGTAAATATATTAAAAATATGGAAAAATATTTTTATATCTACATCGTTTCTATTTTATTTTCTTTACACTTGATTAATTTGGAAAGTATTGCGGAATATTTTTATTTTAAAGAATACGATAATTTATTAGTGTATCTCGTTATTTTTTATTTTTTATTCATATCAACCTTCTTTTTTCTTCTTTTAATGCTTATGAAAAAAAATACGTGTAGATTTTATATAATCAAAAAAATACGTGAAGATTTTATATTATGCTAATATAAAATACGTGTAGATTTTATAAAATAAAATAGATTTTATATTAGCAAAAAAAATACGGAAGAAAAAATAGTTTATATTACATCTCATTATGTAAAAAGATTTTATAAAATAAAATATGGAAAAAGATTTTATAAAATAAAATATGGAAAAATCATTATGAGATGTAATATAAAAAAATACGGAAGAATTTTTTTTTTATATTACATCTCATTAATATAGATTTAAATGTAAAATCTACATTTAAAATAGATTATATGCTAATATAAAATCCATTTTATAAATCTTCTACAAAAAAAAACAAATAGTTATATTAATAAATGAGTATCAATTCCACAAATAAATGATTATGTGAGATACTGTGATTGGAAAGGTTGTACCAAAGAATTAAGAAATTGTAAATTAAGTAATTGGCTTTAATTAGTTGTAACTTGTGCTTACAATGTTGTAATTAAGAGTTTTTATGTTGTTTTTATAATATAGTATAGATATAGATATTTACATTTAAATGTAAAATCAAAAATGAAAATAAAAGACTTTAAAATATTATCTACATTCACTATAAATGTATAGCTTCTCTATGTATCATCCGAGTACAAGAAGAAGACGAACGGTCGGGTGTCAATGGCAGAACCTGCAACTGAACAAAAGGTATTCCACTATATTTTTGTTTCTTTGAAAAACTACTTTTTTATATTTTATTTTATTTAATGAGGGTTTGTTTATATTTTTCAAAACTCACAATCATATTTTTCGAAGTAGGGGAATAAGATATATATACATATCTTTATTTTTATCGACTAATATAATGAGGTCTTGAAGTCAATAGTCAGATAAATTTTCAAGTGATACTGAGTGAATTTGAACTATACCAGTTGAGTTGCCGGTTACAAAAGATAGAAATCATTTAGTTTCTTTGTCATATTTGATGTGGGTTGAATGTTGTTAATTAATCTACAGATTTATACGTTCAAAATGATTGTCAAGTATTGTCGAGGAGGTTTCAGAAAAATTGCAAAATCTGTAAAAACGTATGTTCATATTTATAATTATTTCAATAATAGTGATATGTTGTGAAACATGTCGTTTGAGTTTTAAATAATACAATACAAAACTATTACCAATATTATTGCACAAACTCATAACAATAAACGATTAAGAATATATGCAAGTTAACCACTTATGAAAATACATTCGTTTTTCATATTGTATTTCATTAACTGTTAACAGAGAAATTACGTTTCATTTTAACTCGGTTCAATATTCCAACAAAAAATTTATCCTCCCGTTCAATACACGGACCCAATACTAGTATTATAATAATTACTTTTGTGATGACAATAACAAAAACTCTTAGATCTGCCTCTACATACAAGAGAACCAAATATTGTCTATTGTCTGGGCTCCTTTTTGTGCAACTACACCAAACGAAACAAATTAACCCAAAAGCACATAACTAAGTAACAAGTGCCACCAAAGATATTGTGACACATACATGTATCATCTATCGCACAAAATGCATAAAGGCACTAAAACAAATATTGTCTATTGAAGCTTTTCTTTGGACGGACTTTTTCATAGATAGGATGAACGTGTTTTTTAATTGGGAGATGCAGGTTTGCAATGACTTTATGCATAAAGCTCTCCGTAGAAGATTACTGAATAAGTCATTTTCTATATCATTAATCTACTACCAACAGGAGCGCTGCACTTGGTTATTAATGGGGGATAGGCCCCCATTAGAAAATAAAAAAATGAAATTTTCTTAGGTTAAAATTAATGTTTTTTTACTTTCTACCATGTTCCACCCAATGATTTCTCGTCTGGACCCCATCAACAGAAAAAATACCTTGAAATAAACAAAAAAACTTACAAATCCCATGAAATCAACCAAGAAAACTTTAAAAATCATTCGAAACGGTGGAATTAGGCTAAAAACATATCGGGCGACTTTGCGAACCTTTATTCTACCTTAAAGGTGCCCCTACTAGCAAGGACGTTCCAATCTTTTTGGAGGCCGTGTTATACCCAAACCTTTCGATAACACTGGAAAGTGAGATAACAAATATACATATATACAAATTATCGAGACGATGATACAACATATATTTTTTTATTATTTTCTGATAGAAATTAGTGAGGCACTAAGTGAGAGGTAGTTTTACATTTGTTGATTAAAGACTCTAAATAATGTAAAATTAGGCCCCAAAATTTTAGAGCACTGTTTAAAATCACACATTTAACATGTTAAAGAACAGCCTGCGGCCACTAGGAAAAATCCTGGATCCATCCACCAAATAGTCATGTAGTCATGTTTAGGTGACTGAATTACCTCTCAATCCCATTAAGGTCATTATGCTGTTAACAAACAGGATCTTATATGACCTTATATGACTGAGTGAATAAGTCACAACTTTGGGGAAAAGAGAAAAAATGAAGAAAAAAGCTCTTTGAGGTACCAAACTGCAACACCTATAAATTTGGTGTAGTATAGTGCAATTAACGAATCATGAAATTTCCTCCTTACCCTGCTCGTTGACCAGCAAGTCTGTGAACCAATAATTTTCCTTATAACAATAATATCCAAACATTCAATTCAGGTCAGGCAACAAGAACCACATAAGCAATGCTACCTGTGACCCCAAAGGAAACAGAACCCTGGTTTCTGGTGACGGACCAAATATGCCAACGCTTCTCACTTGATGAAATCCGATCAGCAACCCAAAACTTCGATGAGGCGCTGGTCATTGGTCGTGGTGGCTTTGGTAGCGTCTATAAGGGTCAAATCAAGAATGGCTGTTCAAATACTGTTGTTGCAATCAAGAGGTCCAATTCCATGTCCAATCAAGGAGCCACAGAGTTTCAAGCAGAAGTTGAGATGCTTTCTAAGATTCGACACTGTAATCTGGTGTCGTTGATTGGATATTGCAGCGAGGGAATAGAGATGGCTCTTGTTTATGAATATATGTCTCAGGGGACCCTTGAGGACCATCTTCACAAATCTGGTGCTCCTTTATCGTGGTTGCAACTGCTCAAAATATGCATAGGAGCTGCGCATGGACTGGACTATCTTCACACAGGCACGGGCACTCAACACGGGATCATACACCGCGATGTAAAGAGCTCCAACGTTCTGTTGGATAAGAATTTTGCAGCAAAGATTTCAGACTTTGGGCTGGCCAAGATAGGTCCTACAAACCAGACACGTACACATGTGAGCACTCTGGTCAAAGGAACATTTGGGTATATGGATCCACGGTATTTTCATACAGGCAACTTGACAATTAAATCAGACGTTTACTCTTTTGGGGTTCTTTTGCTAGAAGTGATATGCGGGAGGCCTGCACTCGATACAGGACTTGATGATGAAGAGCAATGGAGTTTAGCACCATGGGCTCAAGACCGCATTAAAGAAGGAAAACTCAACCATATTATTGATTCTAGGCTTACGGGGCAAATCTCAAGCAATTGTCTGAAAGACTTTGCCCGTATTGCATGCCGCTGCTTAGATAATCAACCAAATCAGCGACCTACCATGGCTGGGATCATTGGCAAGCTTGAGGTCATACTCGAATTACAAGAGAGACTGGATTCTCGTGCAACGGAAGGGAAATTAATTGACAAAGTACTTTTGTTTTTTTCGGGCGCCAACAATTTGATACCAACTCGTCCATTGAGCAGTGAAGGAAGCTTACAATCGTTTAGTTATAATGTACTTAAAACGGCTACTAGAAATTTTAGGACTGATTTAATTATGGGAGAAGGTAATCTTCGTACAGTTTTCAAGGGGTGGATCAATGAGCCAACTCTTGCAGCTGCCATGCCTGGTACTGGCACTGTTGTTGCTGTAGAGAGATTAAACATACAAGGTCTTCAAGGTCATCAAGAATGGTTGGTAAGTATGAACTGTTGGATATTATCTTCTTTACTCTGATTGGTTGGATTGAGGTCATCTTCATTCTTAAGTACTGAGTGATGTTTGAGAAGTGATATTTGCATTATGAGTAAGTTGGTTCATTGTCTAACATTGTTGCAGGATGAAATTAATTACTTAAGTCAGCTAAATCATCCAAATCTTGTGAAGTTAATTGGTTACTGCCTAGAGGACGACCACAGACTCCTAGTATACGAGTTCATGCATCGAGGAAGCCTGGAAAACCATCTATTCGAAAGTGAGTTCTTGCCATTGTAATTTACATCCAAATCTGCCTAATCTTATTGACTCATCTGAGAAAACTTAACAAATACAGGTGGTCCTGGATTTGAACCTCTGTCTTGGAACCTACGAATTAAGATCGCTCTTGGTGCTGCAAAGGGGCTTGCTTACCTTCATAGCCAAGAAAAATTGGTATCTTGTGATATCAAGTCCTCCTGTATCTTGGTGGATTCTGTATGTGTATCAAATGGATGACTTATAAGCTACTGCAATTTTGTTTTTCACATTGTTCTTTAACCGTTCATATCTATTTACTCTCAGGATCACAATGCAAAACTTTTTAGTTTCATGTGGAGAAAGCACGAGCCATTAGATCCTCAAGCTCATCCCTCTAACCAGTATGAGGGATACGTTCCTGCTGCTCGTGCATATGTTCCTACACTTACAGGTAAGCTAAACGAGAAACAATAAGGTGTCGTTTGTTTTTTAGGAGATATAAAGTTTGAAGTCTTATTTTAGTTATTATTAATAAGAGATGGTGTGTAAAAAGGTTTAAACGATTCAGACTTAAAAGCCATTAAGAGGTTTTTTTTAAAAACAAACAACCCCTAAGTCTCCCTCCCAAAAAACTGGTTTCTAATTACAACAAAATCGGGTTTATAGGTAGCCTTCAAGTGTCCTAATAGAGTGCCTTGTAGGATTTAATTTTATACGACCAAAAAATAAATCGTTCTATCTAAAAGTTATAATAAGTTTATAGGATGTATATGGGCATTGTAACAAGTTTTTTAGGACTTTTTTGAAACGATGTTTACTATAAACCCATCTTTTTATACTGACACTTGTGTTTATAGGACACTCTTTCAAATACTATCTACAAAATATCTAATACGACACTTTATTTTATAAAGGTTCTAAAAAACTTGTTACGACTGCAAAAAAATATCATATAAACTTATTGTAACTCTTATATATATATCTATACATATAATAAATAAGTAACTAGAAGGACACGTGTCGCCTTCTGGTGAACCCATTTTTTCATTTTCCCGCCTAAACATGTATCTAGACGCATTTTACATTATAAGTTCATTTAGCACATCTACATTCATTCCTCCTTAAATAATTTCTTAATTCAATTTTTTTTAATTTATACCTTATATTTAGTACCCTTATAATTAGGTATGTAGTTTACTTTTAATCTCTTACTTTTTTATTTTTCATTTTTGACTCTTATCATATAAAGATAAATAATATATATGAACTAAAATGCATTAAAAAACATTTTTATTCTTTACAAGTTATACCATTGTAATCGCCTGCCTAAAACAAAGACATTTTGTAACCAATTGCAAAAAAACAACTATGAAGGGGAAAAACTTGGAAAAACAACATCGTACTTTCGATGATCATTCATATTCATATCTGTAAGATAAGTTCTGGCATGATTTAATTTTTTAAATTACCCCGTGTAATACACGGGGTCGAACCTAGTATATATATATATATATTAGAGTTGTTCATGGGCGGGAAAGCCCGCTAGACCCGCTCCGCCCAACTCGTTAGAAAAGTGGGCTTGGACAACCATTTTAAAAGATATGGGCGGGCTTGGGCGGGACCGTTCAAGTTAACGGGCGGGCTCGGGCTATGAAAAAAGAATTTTGGACAGGCCCGCCCGGCCCGTTATACAACTATAACCAATTATTTTTTTTATATAATTAATATTGTATTAAAAAAAGTTCAAAAGTGGTTTTAAGTTGGACTCTCTCTACTATGTATCAACCACAGTCTAAATATATAATATATGTCATATGTCATATAATACGTTTATGATCTTGATCTTGAAATATTAGGTGGTTAATAATTTGTTGTTGAGGAATCCGAAATTCGGAGGGTGATAATCTTTGGAGAGGAAAAGTCCATACTCCATATTTTGTGAAAAAATATTTTTCTTAGGTTGTGTATATTAGTATATTTACGCTTTTTTAGTTGGAAAAAATTATATATTTTGGAAAATTTTACACAACTTACCATTTTATATAAGTTTTTTTAAATGTAAATTTTCAGGCCCGTTAGCCCGTTAGCAAACCCGACCCGTTAATAGGACGGGTACGGGCAAGTTCTCAAGCCCGTAAAAACGGGCTTGGGTTACTGTATTAGGCCCTTTGGACAGGAAATATATGTTAGGTCCATCCAAGCCTGCAAATGATCACCTCTAATATATATATATATATATATATATATATATATATATATATATATAGGGGTAGTTTTATTTGGAAACTAGCTTAATTTTGAAAACCATGGAAACCGTCGATTTTATTGGTTAAGTTAATGAAATTGTTTTATAAATTTGTAAAATTCGATAAATTGTTTTATATAATTCTTTTCTTGATGAAATAGTTTCATATATTTGTGTATATATATATATATATAGGGGTAGTTTTATTTGGAAACTAGCTTAATTTTGAAAACCATGGAAACCGTCGATTTTATTGGTTAAGTTAATGAAATTGTTTTATAAATTTGTAAAATTCGATAAATTGTTTTATATAATTCTTTTCTTGATGAAATAGTTTCATATATTTGTGTTTTTTATGTAAAAATGAAAAAGTTTAATCAGAATGAGAAAATGCATTAAACAATTTAATCAGAATGATAAAGAACATGAAACAATTTCATTTTTACATAAAAACACAAATACATGAGTCCCAGAAAATGAGTCCCTCATTTAGTCCATGATGAAAACTCTTCATTCAACACATGATCTAACCTTTTGCAAATGGTGCATCTTCTGAAGGAAATTTCACTGCACGAAGCAACATATACAGTTTTGGTGTGGTTCTTCTAGAGGTATTGACAGGGAAGCGGAAGTTTGACCCCAACCGTCCGCTCGGTAAGCAGTACCTAGTTGATTTTGCTAGACCTTACTTACAACGCAAGCGAAAGATCCAGAGAATCATAGACCGTCATCTAAAGGGACAATTATCACCAGCTATAGCATTGCGGTTTGCTTTCATTTTGAATAGATGCCTCTTTTGGGAACAGAGTCACAGGCCGACTGCTAACAAGGTAGTAAAAGCATTGGAGGAGCTCCATGAATTGCAAGAAGTTGCCCATTGTCTTGTCAAAAGCAAATGGTTTCGGCTTTAGCTTCTACTAGTGTAGCGTTGAAAAAAGTTGATAAAAGGAGAGGAAACTAGTAGTTTTATGTGTAGTTCAGACATGATTGTTGCCTTGTTGGGGGTGTTTCTATTGCTTTGTATGATTCCCTTTGTATTTACAGGCATCATAGCAGTGATTGATGGACTCTCAAAATTGATAATTTTGATCTTTTAAAAATTTTGTCACGAAAATACTATCTGGTTAAGAACAAGTCTACAATATACAAAGTATTATTAGGGATAATTCCCAAAATACCCCCTCCCCCATTACACTTTCTAGGCCACCTTTTTATATTTCCCCAAATTATCCAACAAATCAAAAGTGGCCTCGATCTCCACAATTTACAATTTGTACCATTTCGATTATTTTATTAATTCTTGTGGGGCCAAATCGCAAGTGGTGGGGACAAATTGCTTGTTGCGAAGTCACATGGTAAACTTTCAAGCAACTCTGGAAAATAACCCGGAATGGTATCCTAAGTATGAGCCTACGTCTAGGCTTGGTGAATATAAGGTTCCTGAGTCACAATAGTTTTATGATGTTTTTTATATATTGGAGAACCTTTTAATGTTTTTGAATTGGGGATATATGACCTCAATGATATTGATGATAAAGAAGCTAATGAAGAAGAAGAAACTCATTGTGTTAAATCGGATGGTACATACGAGAAATAAATACTTCCAACGTTTGGCACCACTATCACACCCCCAACATCCAATGTGTTATCAGCGTACTACACACATCACAATGAGTTAAATATTCTTGAAGAGAGTTTTGAGTTTACAGTCATTAGATTGTTGTAAAGCTTGTACAAGGCAATATGTGTTAATGAAAAATGTACATGGCGATGATGGTGAACGTTATTCCAAATACGAAGATGGTCGAGGTTAGGAAATTGGACGACCTACACACTTATTCTAAACCGAAAAATGTAACACCCTTGTTTTTGTTATATTTATTAAATATTTTCTTCCACGAATTTTCTGAAAAAAATCTTGTTACTAATTGAAGATATCGGGATTTGGATTATATAGTTTACCTCTATTAGTTGCCTTGTAAAAAGAGTTACTTTTAGGAAATTTTTGGTGCAGGATAGACGTTCGGATGATAGACGTTCGGACGACTTACCAGATGGCTATGGCCGCCTGGTAAGCATCCTAACCTACTCGTATGTGTTCGTGTGGTGCACAGGTCAGGGGAAGGAAACACAAGGTCAAGTTTCATTTCGGGGGACTTTGGTTGCACATTTAGGCGCTAGAGACATGCCGTGTGAGACGTGTCAGGCTCCGGGTATGGGGGTTGTTCCAAGGCCGGAAGACTTTTGGTCGGGCGACCAAGGCTGCACAAAGAACCCTAGATACCTAATTGTTTAGGGATTTTGATAAAGTGGCAATTGAAATTATTTGATCTCAATAAGGTTTTTGAATTGATTTTTTGGATTCTTGCAATCATAGCTCTAATAAACCGAACTTGTGAGCTTATTGCTTCAAATTGTTAGTTTACTAAGGGGTTGTTTACTTATGACTTAATCGACTTAACGGCCTTATTCCCACAACTCTTTTGGGTTGATTACTTAGAGCTTAATCAAAAATAATGTAGCTTATTCGCACAGATGAAATACCTCACTTGTCCAGATTCAACCATCAAAAATTACCTCCCTTACCCCTTGTTAAAACATGCTTCATAGAAAAAGAAAAAAGCATAGCGGCTAACGCGACTTCATTCTCCGACGACTTCACCCTCCGACAATACTTGTTCCAAGACGACTTGATAGTTGGCTCCTAGCGATATTGGTAGCGGAAAACCGTATAGGTCCACAGTGACGGCACAAGTATACACCGACACTATGATCACTACAAGTAATAAAGTGGTAAATATACCGACATCGTAATTGTGTTTTTTATAATTCACAATAGGAGAGGATACATATATTTATATACATGGGGATCCTATATTAGGAAACTACAAAAGAGGCGAGAGGCCCAAATAGTAAAACCCTAGATATCAAACACTCCTCCTCAAGTTGGAGCAAAGATGATAATCATGCCCAACTTGTTACAAATGAAATCGATTTGGGTTTTCGCAATGGCTTTGTAAGAATGTCTGCAAGCTGGTGCTCTGTCCTGATGTGTACCGGTTGATACGATGGAGGGTCTGTCTGTGTTCCGACAACCCGGTCTCTGATCAGATTACATTGTTGGAGTAGCAGCAAAGAAGACCAGATCTGAACGGCGATAAATCTGGACGGCGGCGGCAGCAACGACGGTGGTATCAGCAAGGAAGATCTTGAAGGCAGATCTGGACGGCGGCGACAACAACATATCTGGATGGCGACGTGTAACACCCGAAATTTCGCTTATTAAGTTTCCGTTCTTCGTTATCCATCTCTTCGTCTTTCATTTATCTTTTTGGGTGAAATATGTTGTACTTTCGTACCTTAAATCGACCCAAGCGAGAATCTCGAGTTTTGATCTTTTTTTCAGGCTCGGTACGTGTGGCGCGAGAGTGACTCGCGATAGTGACAAGTGTCATTATCGCATGGCACAATCGCCGGGAGAGTACCACCCGCGGTACAATCCCCGCGAGAGTGCCCTCGCGATAGTGACATTGTCACTATCGCCAGGCAGGAACGCGAGCGGGGTCTGGGGGATTAAATGAGACAGCTCCGAAAATTATTTCATTTATCTTATTTTTGGGTTGTCTTCCTTACGTTTTCTCCCAGATTTTTGGTAAGGTTTTCTCCTCCATTTCTCCCTCTTCATTAACTCCTTCAACAAACTCAATCCTTATGCATTTATTGATCTTGTATAGGTTGTCATAAGTGTTCTTGGTGAAGAATCTTCAGCTTCTTAGTGCAAGTCTCATTCTCCATTTCTAGGGTTTTGGGTTTTCTTCAAAAACCCACTTGGTGAGTTCATACTACCATTTTCCAAACCTTATACATGTCAAAACATATATTTTAAACTCTTATATATCTCCTTGGTTTTGGATTCATGTTTATTACATTTTGACCTAACTTGGGTTTTGGGAGATTTTAGGGTTCCAATCATTTTCAACTAAAATGAAGGGTTCCATCCTATATGAAGTAAAATGAAGTATTACTTGCACATTTAAGTGAGATACTTGACAGAATGTATATAATCTCATTTTATGATTTTCATTCTTATCAGCAGTTAAACTTGGTAATGCATATTTGAAAATAAATGTTATTGAGAACTATATGTTTAACTATAGTTGGTCACAAATGAAATTGTGACAAGTCTAGACTATTACTAGTGGATCCATGGGTATTGAGTTGGCTTATATTTGGGATGTTTTTCCTTTGTAACTAGTTGAGACATTGGGTCCTCGGAAGCAACTTGGTACGGTTATGTGGGACCAGTTACTAGGCATGGACCGTAAATGTAATCCTAGTGAACGATTATGACTTGGATTCCTCGGGTGCCCTCCCCCATAACTTAGTACGGACCGGCGTTGTTCGTGAACATGGTTTCCAAGTTTTTAGTTCATAACTCGGATTCTGGCTTACTTTTGTGTTCCGCTACAATCCTTGGAAAATCGGGTATCCCCCGTCATCGTAAGATGTAATTTTGGACCGAAAGGTCCTTATTTGACTAATATTTCAATTGTAAACTCATTTTCTTGAAAAGATTTCCTTTCGTTACAATTGTCGATAATTCTCTAAATTATAAACTGTATGTTCTCACTAGGCTTTAAGCCTAACACTTTTTCTCAAATGATGTGTATAACAGTTCCCTTAGCGGTGGGTTGCCAAAGGTTTGAGGGCGGAGCATGGGCTTGAGGCGTTTTTTAGATGATTAGTATTTGGTGTTGAGCATTTAATTAAGTTCCTTATTTTGGAGATTTTTGGTCGACAACCGATGTAATCTTGCTAGTACTTGATTAGATTAGTTCGTTGTTGATTTCCATATCCGTTCATAGGTTTTGTAAATGCTTTACACATTTACCCTTCTTGGGTGGTTTATTCCAAACACAAACGTCATATCGCCAAAATTTTAAATTACTCTAAATTTTAGGGCGTTTCAAGTTGGTATCAGAGCTCTAGTTTAAGTGAACTAGGCATGATTGTAAGATGTCTAGACTTAGACTGAGTTTACTAAGTAATGATTTGTGAGATTGGGTAGGACATCTAGGACTGGTCGGTTAGAATCTACGGAAATTATGTTAATCGAGAGTTGTCGTGACGGTAACGAGAATTCTTACGTATCATGTGTTCATAATTTCACTTAGTTAACGTTATTATGAAGATGTTTTACGTGAGTGCGCTTGTTTTACTGCTGTTATGACAACTGGTAAATGTAGTAGTACGTTATTTCGTGCTTAATCGGTTAACCTCTCTCTTACTCTTTCTCGTGCTTGTGTGGCAGCCATTACTCCATTATGGTGAACACTCGTAGTCGGTCGTTAGGCGACGGAGACCTACGTGATGATAGTTCGCCCGAACGAAACCCGGTGGTTAAGGCACTAACTGTCGTTCCTCCTGGTATGTCGCCGTTATTCACTGGGGAGGTGGAGCAAGTGCCTAGGGTGGAATTGGCATCCACGAACCCGGTTGTTCAAGAGGCAAACCCTCAAGCTGACATGATGGCCAACGTCATGTAAATGGTGACGTCGGCTATGGAGAAGCAGTAAGAGGCGTTTCTGAAGATGTTGGAGGACCGTGATGCGAACCTCAGAAGGCACGAGGCAGTGGAAGAGAATGTGTTAGTTGGTTCTGGAGGCACTGGAACAAAATCAGAACTGAAGAGCACATGATTTTTGGTGCTCAGATAAGTGGGAAAAGTTGCTCCTATAAATCTTTTCTGGGTTGTGGACCACTAGAGTTCTCTAGTTCCGAAGACCCGGTTGCGTGCGTAAAATGGATCCAAGCAATCAAACAGGCTTCGGCTCATATGAGTGTGGGCACGATCAGAAAGTGAGGTTCGGTTCTCAGTTGCTTAGAGATACGACACTCTCATGGTGGAATGTCACCTAGTCCACCCTCTCTTCTACTGTTTTGGCTCAACTAACTTGGGCCGAGTTCAAGAAGAAACTCTTGGAAGTGTATTGCAGCGAGAGAGCCATGGATCAAATCAAAGCTGAGTTTCGGTCACTTGAGAAAGGAAACTTGACGGTGAGGGAGTACACCCGTCAATTTTTGGATAAATTGGTTTGGTGGGGCACGTGGCCCCAACGGAGAGAGAGAAGATAAAGGCCTACCGGCGGACATGATGTCTATGGTCCGCAACTCTAAAGCCTCCAATCTCTGTGAGACTATAGAGGAGGCCCAATTTATGGAAGAGGTCTACGCGAGAGGCAAACTGAAGAAAGCGGTGGTGGTCGGAGACAAGAGGAAGTGGGAAAGAAATTTTATACCTCCTAAGAGAACTCGATCTTTCGTCGGGAATCGGAACTTCAACAATTTTCAAAAAGCTAGATGGTGCCATAAGTGCCAAAGAAAGCACCACAACAACTGTAGCACCACTCCTCAAACTTGTTCCAAGTGTGGTAAGCCTGATCACGCTACCCGAGAATGCCCGATCAGAGGGCTTATCTGCTTCGAGTGCAAGGCACCGGGGCATATGAAGAGAGATTGCCCTAAGCTCAAGACGGGTAGCGCGACGAAAAACAGAGAGAACCCATCTAGGGTTCCGGGTCGAGCTTTTAAGATGACGGCCGAGGAGGCCAAGGCATCCACTGATGTGGTATCGGGTACGTTTCTTCTAAACTCCGTACCTGCTCGTGTACTGTTCGATTCGGGTGCCAATTTCTCTTTTATATCTGAGTCGTTTCGTCAAAAGCTTGCTATGCCCACTAATAGTCTAGAGAATTCGTTAGTGGTAGAGATAGCAAATGGTAGTCAAGTTCTAATCCGTGATGTTCTGGGGAGGTGTACTCTCGGAATCGAAGGGAGAGAATTCCCGATCGATTTGATGCCGATGATTATTGGAAGTTTTGATGTGGTGGTCGGCATGGATTGGTTGGCGAACAATCATGCCGAGATCGTATGCTCCAAGAAACTAATCCGATTTCCCAATCCTAGTGGTGATGTTGTGATCTATGGCGAGAAGAGGAAAAGCGATGTGACAATCATCACCATGGCTAAGGTGCGCAAATGCTTAGTGAAAGGATGCTCATCTTTCCTAGCCTACGTGATCGACGCCAAGCTCGAGAAGTTAAAGCTTGAAGATGTGAAGATAGTGCATGAGTTTCCCGATGTCTTTCCGGACGACTTGTCCGGGTTACCACCCGATCGTCAAGTGGCGTTTCGGATTGATCTCGTGTCGGGAGCGACTCTTATTGCTAGAGCCCCTTACCGGTTGGCGCCATCGGAGATGCAAGAGATGATGGCTCAATTCCAAGAGCTTTTGGAGAAGGGTTTCATAAGACCGAGCTCGTCGCCTTAGGGTACTACGGTCTTGTTTGTCAAGAAGAAGGATGGCACAATGAGAATGTGCATCGATTACCACAAGTTGAACAAAGCAACGGTGAAGAACAAGTACCCGCTTCCGAGGATAGACAACTTGTTCGATCAACTCCAAGGAGCGGAGTGTTTCTCCAAGATCGACTTACGTTCGGGATACCACCAAGTGAAGGTGAGGGGAGAAGACATCTCGAAGACGACCTTTAGAACGCGTTAGGACCATTACGAATTCCTTGTAATGACGTTTGGCCTAACAAACGCACCGGCGGTGTTTATGGATTTGATGAATAGAGTGTGCCGACCATTTCTCGACAAGTCGGTCATCGTATTCATTGATGACGTACTCGTATATTCCAAGAACAAGTTGGAACACGAGCGACACCTTCGTGAAGTTCTAGAAGTGTTGAGAAAAGAAAGATTGTACGCCAAATTTTCCAAATGTGATTTTTGGCTTGAAGAGGTGCAAATCTTGGGTCACGTTGTCACTCGAGACGGAGGGAAAGTGGACCCCTCTAAAATTGAAGCCATGATGAATTAGGAGCCTCCCAAGAGTTCGTCCGAAATCCGAAACTTCTTAGGTTTGGCTGGCTATTATCGGAGATTCATCCAAGACTTCACCAAGATCGCTTCTTCCTTGACGACTTTAACTCTAAAGAATGTAAAGTTCGTTTGGACCGAAACGCAGGAAAAGGCGTTCTGGACTTTGCAAAAGAAATTGTGTGAAGCTCCAATCTTGTCGCTACCCGAAGGGTCGGAAGACTTCATGGTCTATAGAGACTCTTCGAAAATGGGATTATAATGCGTGTTGATGAAAAGAGGCAAGGTCATCGCCTACACCTCGAGGTAACTCAAAATTCACGAGAAGAATTATCCTACCCACGATTTGGAGTTAGCGACGGTGGTGTTCGCCTTGAAGCTTTGGCGGCATTACTTCTATGGCACGAAATGTACACTCTACACGGATCATAAGAGTCTAAAGTACGTTTTTGACCAAAAAGAGTTAAACATGAGGCAAAGGCGGTGGCTCAAATTGCTCAAGGATTACGATTGTGAGTTGCTTTACCATCCCGATAAGGCGAATGTAGTGGCCGATGCGTTAAGTCGGAAGGACTATAGCGGAAGTATTCGGGCTACCCTTTCAAGAATCGAGTTAGTGTCAAGTCTCATTGATAAGATCAAGACAACTCAAGTAGAAATGTTGTTGGAAGAAAATCTCAAAGATGACGTTATGACGAAGCAATGTTTGCTATTAAAGGAAGATAGTCGTGGGGTAAAATTGTTTAACGGTTGTGTATGGGTGCCCAAGGTTGGGGGTAATCAGGAATTACTTCTTGAGGATGCCCACAAGTCTAAGTATTCCATTCATCTAGGAAGTACAAAGATGTACCGGGACTTGAAGCTACATTATTGGTGGCCGGTAATGAAACTTGATGTGGCGCATTACGTAGAGCGTTGTGTGACGTGCTTGCAAGTGAAGGTCGGACATTAAAGACCGTATGGGAGTCTTCAGTCCTTAGAGATTTCCGAGTGGAAGTGGGATCATATTACCATGGACTTCCTGATGAAGTTGCCAAAAACTCTTCGAGGTCACGATACCATTTGGGTAATAGTCGATCGATTGACTAAGAGCTCTCACTTCTTGGATATGCGTGAAACCTTACCGATGGACAAGTTAGCAAAACTCTACATCGATGAAGTGGTCTCGAGGCATAGGGTGACCTTGTCGATCGTGTCAGATCGCGACAGTCGGTTCACTTCGAACTTTTGGGATGGCTTTCAGAAGGAGCTTGGTACGCGAGTGAAGTTGAGTACAACTTACCATCCACAAACCGACGGTCAAAGCGAGAGAACAATCCAAACACTTGAATACATGCTAAGGTCTTATGTTATCGACTTCGGGGGTAGTTGGGACTCTCACCTACCTTTGGTGGAGTTTGCTTACAACAATAGCTACCACTCGAGCATCGGTATGGCACCCTTTGAGGCGCTATACGGGCGGAAGTGCCGAACTCCCGTGTGTTGGCTAGAAGCGGGAGAAAAGCAATTCGTCGGACCCGAAATTATGCAAGAGACGACCGATAAAGTTAAAGGCATTCGAGAATGGTTGAAAGCGGCCCAAGATCGGCAAAAGAGCTATGCCGATAAGAAGAGGCGACCAATGGAGTTTCAAGTGGGCGATCGTGTGATGCTTAAGGTCTCGCCATGGAAGGACATTATACGGTTTGGGAAGCATGTATATAATCTCATTTTATGATTTTCATTCTTATTAGCAGTTAAACTTGGTAATGCATATTTGAAAATAAATGTTATTGAGAACTATATGTTTAACTATAGTTGGTCACAAATGAAATTGTGACAAGTCTAGACTATTACTAGTGGATCCATAGTTATTGAGTTGGCTTATATTTGGGATGTTTTTTGTTGAGGAGAAATCCCAACATTTGCTGGGAATGCCGCAAGCATCCAGCGCCCTCACCTTCGACTCGGGAGTACGTAACTGGCCGGGACTAACAGCCTGACCCGCTGGCTCCACGAAAGTGGTGCAGCCCCTCATGTCCGCCTGTCGCTTAGTACGGGGCTTTGTGCTACCATGGTATAAGGAAATAAAGTAGCGCCTTCACCATAAGCAATTGCTTTTGGTGTAGTGGTAAGCGCTTGATCCTAACAAGTTAAGCGTGCTCGGGCGAGAGCAATCCTAGGATGGGTGACCTCCTGGGATGCTCAAGACTTGGGACCTAACATTTTTCCTTTGTAACTAGTTGAGACATTGGGTCCTCGGAAGCAACTTGGTACGGTTATGTGGGACCGTAAATGTAATCCTAGTGAACGAGTATGACTTGGATTCCTCGGGTGCCCTCCCCCACATCTTAGTACGGACCGGCGTTGTTCGTGAACATGGTTTCCAAGTATTTAGTTCATAACTCGGACTCTGGATTACTTTTGTGTTCCACTACAATCCTTGGTAAATCGGGTCTCCCCCGTCATCGTTAGATGTAATTTTGGACCGAAAGGTCCTTATGTGACTAATATTTCAATTGTAAACTCATTTTCTTGAATAGATTTCCTTTCGTTACAATGTTCTATAATTCTCTAAATTATAAACTGTATGTTCTCACTAGGCTTTAAGCCTAACACTTTTTTTTTCAAATGATGTGTATAACAGGCTCCCTTAGCGGTGGGTTGCCAAAGATTTGAGAGAAGACCGTAGGCTTGAGGCATTTTTGAGATGATTAGTATTTGGTGTTGAGTATTTAATTAATTTCCTTATTTTGGTGATTTTGGGTTGACAACCAATGTAATCTAGCTAGTACTTGATTAGATTAGTTCGTTGTTGATTTCCATATCCGTTCACAAGTTTTGTAAATGTTTTACACATTTACACTTCTTGGGTGGTTTAATCCAAATACAAACGTCATATTGCCAAAATTTCAAATTCTTAAATTACTATAAATTTTAGGGTGTTTCACGGCGGCAGTGGCAGAAGCAGCAGCAACAACAGTTCTGGACAGGGATAAGGTTTTGGACAACAGATCTAGACTGGGATAGCGGCGGCAGGACTGGGACAGCAGCGGTAAATCTGGATAGCAGCGGCAAATTTGGAGAGCAGCAGTAGTAGCGGTTCCGGACAGGGATCGAGGTTTTGGATAGGAGATCTGGACAACGACAGCTAGGGTTCCGGCGATGGCGACTAGGGTTCCGACGAGTTCCGGCGACGACAGCTAGCATTCCGATGACGACAACGATTAGGGTTCTATTAGGGCTCTGATACCATGATAATATTACGGGAATTGTGTTTTTTCTTATTCACAATAGGAGAGGATACATATATTTATATACATAGGGATCCAATATTAGGAAACTACAAAAGAGGCTAGGGGCCCAAATAGTAAAACCCTAGATATCTAACAGTATCCACAGGGATTGGACTTCAAAGTTTCGAGTATTAAGTCGGGAATACACCGATTTCAATGAGAGAAGAAGAAAATATTTTTGAGCGAGTATTCGGTTTTTAACAACGAAAACTAAACAAGTAAATAAAAATGGGTATGGATGTAAGCTTTCTTTGAGATATACGTTGTAACAAAATGGTTAGTCATTCTCTAGCACGAATTGTCTATAAAAATTCTGATCTCTCGAAAGTGGTTTTTTATAGACCGGTCCTACAAAATGTCTATAAAACGTCAATCGTTACTGTCAGGATCGAAACTCAAACAAGAATTTAATTAACACACTCAGAAACTTATGTTAAAGGAGTTGAAGAAAAACACTTTAACACAGAAAATCAATGGAACAATTAACTTCAAACCACAAGTTTATATTGCATAAAACTTAATGATTACACAAAAACCTCAATCTGTTGAACAAACTCAACAGACGTTCTATACTTCTCTATAGAAAGGATCAAAAACTATTCTTGAGGTTAATTCTCTAATCACAAACGTATGAATAATAATTCTAAACTTCTTTCTTTTATGCTAACACATCTACACTATATACAGAGTTGATTACAAGATAATTATCAAAATAGAATTGATCTTCAGCATCAATACCATAATTATCTTCAGCCTTATCTCCAACTTCTTTTCTTTAGCAATAAACAATCATTCCATCTTTATCTTCAGAAGCAACACTAACCTTCATCCTTATCCAGCAACATTAATCTTCTCAACAGTATTAATCTTTTAAGCAGTATTAACCATGCTTGGAGTAGTAATCTTCAGCAGTATTAAACATACAAGCAATAGTAATACCTTTTAACTAGCAGTAGTAATTATCCTTAGCATATTCAGACCCAACAATCTCCCCCTAACTTAACTTTTCAGGATGAGAAGTTAAGTTCTTCAGCATAGGTCTTCATGATGCTTTCAACACTTCTACTCAGTTGCCCAAATTTAGATCCAGTCCCAGACTTTGATTGATAATTCTTCTGACTACTATCCTAGACATTTCTGAATCCTTTGAACATATCAGCTTTGCATCCAACATACCTTGCAACTTGGCTTTGCTGTGATCATAGATTTTATCCACCAGGTAGTACTCATGATAAGCTCTGTCTACAGTGATGACATAGACTCCACACCTTTCAAATAACATCCACTTTTCTATTCTTTGGAATTTATTCTCCAGATGCAAATCTTTGACAACATGTTGAGCTTTTCTAGGATCAAACATCATGCATAAGTACTCCATGGCTAGTCTTATTAAGCTACTTTCTTCTCCTATCAAAACCTTTTCATACAGGCTCATTCCAATCTTGAACATTTCTTCTAAATCTGATCTGGAACAACTTCTGATGATTTCCCCCCAAGTAGAGTAAACCTCATACTTGTCTCCCATTCTTTTTATCCTGAAGTATTTCTTCCTTTGATCTTCCAGGATGTCCCAAAAGATAATTTCAGGGGCTTGGACTGAAACTGGTTCAGCTTGTACAGGATCTTCATCTTTCACAGTCATATACAACTGAAATTGCTCATTAGGTTGTTGATTGGACTGCTCTGGATTCTGCTCTAGTTCTGCTGAAGGTTCAACAGAAGGTTCTGCTTCTGCTCTTTCTTCTTCAATTCTTGCCCTTTTTTCCTTTGGCTTGGTGGCAATTGTTTTCTTTCTTTTGATGACTCCAATTTGATGAGCCAATGTCTCTTCTTTCTTTTCTTTGATAGGAGTGCCTTCTTCACTGTCAGGGAAGGGTTGTTGTATATTGAGGTCATGCCTCTCTTTCATCTTTCTTTCAGCCTCTTCCCTTTGAGTAGAGTCCCCTTTCAGATTTGCCATCTCCTTTGTATACAACTCCTCTATCCTTCCATAAGGCATGTTGGTAAACATTCCTTCAGGAACTCCAAGGGCTCCTTTCAGGAAGTTTATCATTTTCCTCCTTTCTTGATTAGCCAGGTAGGTCTTTGAGGGTTGTCTTTGTCTTTGCTTTAATGCCAACCTTTGCCTTGAATCCTTCTTTGTAACTATCTTGGCAGCAGCTGCAGCCTTTAAACTCTTTTGATATTCTTTATTGAGCTTTTTAGCCATATCCAGTGCAAGCTCTCTGTCTTTGGCAGATTGATATTCTTCTTCCTTTTCCAACTCTGCTTGAAGCTTTTTGGCCACTTCTTCATCCAGTTCAATCTGTTTCTGTTTCTTCAATGGTTGCTCAGACTCAACCATCTTTTCCTTTCCCTTCTTCTTTGCATTCTCCACACTGATTTTTTCTGTTTTGATCCTCCTTCTTTAATGACCACTCCCTTAGCCTTTTGAGTAGCCTTGGGAGTATCATTCTTAACTTTCACAAGTGTTTCTGCAATTTCAATTTCCTCTCTGGACAATGCTGTTTCTACTACTATTTTCTCCGTTTCTACTTCCTTTGCAGTTACTGCTACTGTCTCAGTTACTGCTTCTGTTGCTTTTTCTGCTGCTAGTTCAACTGTTTCTGCTGCTTTGCTATTTTCTATTTTCCTATTCAGTTCCCCCTCAAACTGAGCTTCCATACCAATGGGACTGTGTTTCTCTCCTTCATCTTGTTTCTCCCCCTTGTTGAAAGCATCTCCCCTCTTCTTCAAGACATACTGTTTTCTTTTCTTTTTCTGCACCAACCTCAGCACCATTTTCTTTAATTTGGTAATATGCACTTGTTGAGACAGAATTACCAATTTCATTTCATCAATGTCAGCACCCTGTTTGATGACATCAAGATTAATGTTTCCCAGAGTATCCATCAATTCCTGATAGTTATATCTGTCCTCACCTCCTTTGGGTGTGTTTACCACCCTTGGAGGATCCTTGGATCTTTTAGTAGAGGTCTTCTGCCTAGCAGAAGCATCCTCTACCCCCTTGGTTTCTTGGCACCTGGGACCTTTGGATGATTGCTCACCCAAAGTTGCCATGGGGAAGGTCTTAGAGATGTTCACACTGTCCTGCCCTGCACTTTGTGCAAAGTCAGTAGTGTGAGCCTTATAGCCCATATGCTCTTCCTTCTCCTTAGTGAGCACCTTCTTGGGGTTGGGAGATACCCCTGTGGTTCCCCTATAGATATTCTCTAATGGAGAATGCTCCATTAGAGTGCTTAAAGGCTTTGAGGGTGAAGGTACAAGAAGGGAAGGAACCTTCTTTACCTTTTTCCTTATATAAGTATGAGTGATGGGTGATGTTGGCTTTTTAAGAAGGGACTGAGGGATGTTAATAGAAATGAGTGGTGTGGGTAGGTCATCAGTTTGGTTGTCAGATGAGGGCTTTGACACTGATGCCTCACCATGGGAAAGTGACACACCCATCATTATAGAGAACAATGGTGTGTTTATACCTGAGAAGTCCTTACTAGGCCTCCTCATATTAGAAAACACCTTCCCCTTTGAAGGTTTTGGTACATATACCTCATTGAAATTAGGTAAATCCGTCAATTCTTTTAGTATAATCTCTTGTACAAACCTGGGATACATATAAAAGCTTTTGGTTTTGATATCCAGGTTTGACATAAAATCATTGAAGATCATTTGAGCAAAATTGAACTTTCTAGAGGTAGCTAAGCAGACCAAAGCATAGGCTATGGTGCTGCTGAACTCACTCCATCCAGTTGTTTTATTTGAAATGCAGTGCTGAAGGGTATGAACAAAGAATCTCCACTGTGGTGAAAATCTATTCTTGAAAAATTTGAAGACATCAGTGGGACCTTCATACCCCATACTACTCAGAGCTTGGAAGAGATCTTCCTTGGGTAAAGAGGTTATACCTGAGGCATCATCTAGTCGTAGATGAATGCGAATAGCTCCTTCTGTGATTGTTAGGGGTTTATCACACACCCTTGTTTTGATGACCTGACTGCCATCTTCAGTATGAATAGCAACATTGGCCCATAACTGCCTTTGGTGTTCCACATAGATTGTGGGATTGACAGTTAATGCGTGGGCGATGTGTGAGGATTTTAGGAAATCCACAATCTGATAAAAGCCCTCTGCTTGCTTCGGTTTGAGTAGCATTGCCAATTCATTGTGTTCATCGACAAACATCAGTTCAACCATCTTCTTGAGCGATTGGTCGAAGCTAGGGTTATGCACTGGTAAGAGAGAATTCAAGAGAACAAGAGAGAGAGAGAGTACACTAGTAAGAAATTCAAAGAGTCATTTGTAATTTGGCGGTCACACAGGGTACTTATAGGTGGAGGATTTCAGTAAGAAGCAGTACTAAGTACCCTAGCAGTATTAACCAACTCGCAGTATTAACTCATATTAGCAGTAGTAACCCATACTGGCAGTACTAACATGGACTAGCAGTATTAACACATACTAGCAGTATTAACACATACCAGCAGTAGTAACACTGATTAGCAGTATAAATAAGGCAAGCAGTAGTAACTTTGCACTGGAAGTATAAACCACCTAGCAGTAGTAACCATACTTAACCATTTTTGAAAAGATCATGAGTAATATAGAGAGCAATATTATCTGTACTAGAGGTACTGAGTATCCATTTGAAGCAATCTGAAACACTGAAACACACAAGATTAGTAGCACCATGCACAATACAATATGGGAAAGTATATAGGAGGGAAACTATATAGGTACATGAGACAAAAGATAGTAGGCTTATTCAGAGTTTATCATGCCCACACTTGTGACTAAAAATGTGAATCTACCCACATCAAAAGCTTTAGTGAATAGGTCAGCAAATTGGTTACTTGTATGGACTTTCACAACCTGAATTAGCTTCTTTTCATTGCAGTCTCTGATAAAATGATACCTGATTTCTATATGTTTTGTTTTGGAGTGCTTGACAGGATTATTAACAATGCTAATAGCACTATTGTTGTCTATGAAGATTGGAGTGTGAAGAAAAGTCATACCATAGTCCAGCATTTTATTCTGAATCCAAAGTACTCGAGAACAGCAGCTTGCAACAGCTATATACTCAGCTTCTGTTGTAGAGGTGGACACTGTGGTTTGTTTCTTGCACTGCCAGGACACTAGTCTTGCACCAAAAAATTGACATCCCCCTGAAGTTGACTTTCTGTCCAAATTTGCACCACCCAAGTCACTGTCTGAATAAGCAAGTAGGTCAAATGGTGAGTCATGAGGATACCAAAGACCTAATCTATGTTAGCCTTTGAGATATTTGAATATCCTCTTGACTACTTGAAAGTGTGACTGCTTAGGCCTTACTTGAAATCTTGCACACACACAAACAAGAAACATGATATCTGGTCTTGAAGCAGTGAGATACATGAGGGAGCCAATCATGGATCTATAGTGATGAACATCCACATCCTCCCCCTCAAGATCTGCAGTGATCTGTTTGTGTGTCTCCATGGGTGTGCTTGCAGGCTTTGAGTCTGAGAAACCAAACTTATTAAGAATGTCTTGCACATATTTGGATTGGCTTATGAATATCCCATCTTTCTTTTGCTTAATTTGTAGCCCTAGGAAGAAAGTAAGTTCACCCATAGAACTCATCTTGAATCTCTTGTGCATCAGTTCTTCAAATTCTCTACACAAATGATCTTTTATGGATCCAAAGATGATGTCATCCATATAGATCTGCACAAGTAGGATGTCCTCCTTCTTCCTTTTGATGAATAGGGTCTTATCTATGATTCCTCTTTGAAAACCATTTTCCAAGAGATAGGTGGACAAAGTGTTATACCATGCCCTTGGAGCTTGATGTAGTCCATAGAGTGCCTTCTTTAGTTTGTATACTCTGTTAGGATAATTTGGGTTCTCAAACCCTGGAGGCTGACAGACATATACTTCTTCTTCAATTCTCCCATACAGAAAAGCACTATTTACATCCATCTGATAGACTTTGAACTTCATAAAAGAAGCATAGGCTAAAAATAGCCTGATTGCCTCTATTCTGGCCACTGGTGCAAATACCTCTTCATAGTCAATGCCTTCTTCTTGAGTATACCATTGTGCCACTAATCTGGCCTTGTTCTTTATGACTATTCCTCTCTCATCTTTCTTGTTTCTGAAGATCCATCTTGTGCCAATTGCTCTGTGTCCTTTTGGAAGATCCACCAGATCCCATACATCTTGTAGTACAAACTGCAATAGCTCATCTTGCATTGCTTCTATCCAGCTTCGATCCTTCATTGCATCAAATGCCTTTTTAGGTTCAACCTGAGATAGAAAACAAAATAATAAACCTGATTGTAGGCCTGTCAATCCCCCTATCTTGCTTTGTTGCCTTGTGATCATTGGAGAATTGATGTCACCAATCACTAATTGAGGAGGATGATTCTTCTGAGTCCTTGTAGCATTGACAGCCTCTTCATGAAGATTGACTTCAAGATTGGTGTCATTCTTTTCTAGAGTGCTTCCCCCATATACTGAAGAATCATCATCTGTGTCATCCTCTTCCAAAACTGGCATCTCAGGACCTTTATTTCCTGAATCTAAGGGTTGATCTTCTTTATCACCTCTGTCCTCTTCATTCTGAGCTGGTTCAGTGTCCTTTGAATCTGAAGAATCTTTCTTGTCTTGGTCACATAATTCAACAGGATCAGCAGTAGGTGTTGGGAACAACACAAACTCTTGTCTTTGTACTTGTGTCTTTTTTGTCCCTGTTCCTGCATTATGCTCATTACTGAAACCCAAAGAATTAGTCAGCGAATCAATATCAAATAGCCAATCAGGACCTGAACCAAGTTGATTTGGTGTGTTCTCATTGCACTTGACATTGTCACTTTCCTCAATAATCCTAGAAGAGGTGTTAAAAACTCTGTAGGCCGTACTTTGAGATGAATAACCAACAAGAAACCCATCCTCAGCCTTGCTGTCAAACTTGCCTAGGTGAGTTTTGGTATTGAGAATTGTGCAAGGACACCCAAATGGCTTGAAAAATCCAATAAAAGGTTTCTTTTTGATAAAAAGCTCATAAGGGGTCTTGTCTTTGGATTTTACTACTAGAACTCTGTTTTGAACATAGCAGGCAGTATTAACTGCTTCTGCCCAAAAAGTAATTGGAAGTTTTGAATCTGCCAACAGAGATCTAGCAGCTTCTATCGGAGTCCTATTTCTCCTTTCAGCAACACCATTCTATTGAGGAGTCCTAGGAGCACTGTATTGTTTCTCAATGCCTTTTTCCTCACAAAAGCTGTTTAGGTCATGGTTTTTAAATTCAGTTCCATTATCAGACCTAATGACTTTAACTCTTAGATTTGTTTGGTTTTCAACTCTAAGAACAAAGGATTTGATCAGTCCACTTGTCTCATCCTTTGTCCTCAGAAAATAGACCCAAGTGAATCTAGAGAAATCATCAACAATAACCAAGCAGTAGGATTTGTTACCAATACTCATCACATTTGTAGGGCCAAACAAATCCATATGCAGTAAATTAAGAGGTGAAGAAATTGTATTTATCTCTTTGGACTTATGAGAAGTTTTGTGTTGTTTGCCTTTAAAACATGCAACACAATGATCATCACATGAAAATACCTTTTGTGGCAAACCTCTTACAAGGTTGTTTTTCACAAGTTTATTCATTGTTTTAAAGTTCATGTGACACATCCTTCTTTGCCAGAGAAATGATTCATCTACTGAAGCTTTTGAAAATAAACAATTTAAAGATGAATCAGAATTCACACTCTCCAAGTCTAAGAAATAAACATTGTCCTTCCTAGGAGTTCTAAGTAGAATCATACTTTTATCAACTACCTTGAACCCTGGAGCAAGTATAATACACTCAGTATCAGTGAATAATATGCTATGTTGCTTGTCACAGACCTGTGATACACTTAACAGGTTGTATCTTAATTGCTCAACATAGTATACATCCTCAAATGTCATCTTACCTTTTGAGACATTACCTTTTCCACTTATCTTTCCACCTGCTGGATTATCACCAAATGCAACATGTCCTCCATCAACTCTTTTGAAGTTTTGAAGGCAGGCCATGTTACCTGTCATGTGCCTGGAGCAACCACTATCAACATGCCAAATGCTCCTTCCCTTGAGCTATTGGTTGCTTTGCACATATAATAAAATAGTTAGTTTTTAATAGGAACCCAAGCCAAAGTGGTCTTGGGTTTCCCATTCTCATCAACATATTCATATTTAGATTGGATAAGATTATCAGGCTGAGAAATCTTATTGCTAGAATACTTTGTCACAATAATGGGCCTGTCACTAAAAGCAGTACTAACTAGATTGGCAGTACTAATTTTGTTAGCAACACTAACATCATTAGCAGTACTAATTGGGTTAGCAGTACTAACTTCATTAACAGTAGTATTGCTTTCAGCAACATTATTTCTGTCAGCAGTACTATTTGAAGTAGCAGTACTAACAGATTTCTTTACAATTGGAACCCAAACTTGAACAAAGTTATTTGCTTTCTTTGTCTTTAAATTACTCCTAGGCTTATTTGGAGTATTTTTCTTTGAATTAGCAAACTTATTCTGAGCATGAGATTTTACATGTGCCCTATTCTCAGCCATATGATTCCTTATTTGCTTTCTATAACCAACAGGATGTTGTATATTTCTTTGAAAATTGATCTTCTGGTTAATAGGATTGAAATAGCAGTGTTTGGCTAGATGATTTAACTTGCCACAGATAAAACAAGGCTTTGGTCTGTTAAAAAATTTCAGATCAATTCCTTGTTTTAATGCCCACTGGTTATTTCTATTTCTTTGATTTCCCCTTGTTTTATCATGTTGTTGGGGCTGATTCTGTTTACAAGTACAGGGATCAACAACAGTGGTTTGCATGTAATGGGCTCCCTGTACCTTTCCCTTCCCTCTCTTAGAACTTTGAACCTTCTCACTTTTTACAAAAGGTTTACCCCCCCTTCATTGGTAAGGATATGATTTTCTAAAGGGATTTCTTTAAGGTCATCCTTATTCTTACACTCAGAGTCCTCTTCTTCAGAATCTGCCTCTACCACTACTCTATCTAGTGGATCTACTTCAGTGGCTCCTTCAGGTAAGTCTTTCTTATCCTTCCTTTCTAAGAGGTCTGAGGTGGGAGGAATATAATTATTGTTGTATGGTGGAGGGGTGGTGTTATAGCCTATTCCTCTTCTCAGTTTGTCATGAATTTGAGTTTGGAGCAAAGAATCCATTGCTTTAGAAACATTGGAATATTTTTCAATATCTAGCTTGGCTTTCTCAAACTCACTCCTTATCTTCTCACATTCTTCTTCAGACTTTTTAATCTTAACCTCTAACTGGTTCTTCTCCCACTTCCAGTAGTTTGTATCATAGGAATGTTGAATTTCATTAGCCTGGTAAGACTTAATTTGTTCTTCAAACCTCTCAACAATCAGAACATACTCTCTTCTATCTTTCTCTAGCCTTTTAAGGTCATCACACATGCTTTGGTTGTGATCCCTGTACTTTTTAACAGTTTCAATACAGGATTTAGAGCAAAGATTAGAAGTTACCTCTATGGGAATATCAGTACTTGTTTACTCTAAAACTTTAGTCATTAAAGCTTGATTCTGAACTGCTTCTTCTGCTTGGTCACTCCAATCAAATCCCATTCCTTCTTGGGAAACAAGAGCTTGAGAGGAGTTTCTGTTGTTGAAGCTAGTGGACTGTGATGGTTGATGGCTGCTACTATGCTGTTGAGGCATTCCACTTCTGCATTCTCTTGCAAAGTGCCCCAGCTTGTGACACTTGTAGCATTCAACCTTGGATTTATCAAATCCAACCCTATCTTCTCTTTTCTGAGCAAAGTTGTTCCTTCCAGTCCTTTTGACGAATCTTTTTACTCTCATAGTCAGCATAGCCATCTGCCACTTGATATCCATATCTTCCAGATCATCAGCATTTATCTGTTCTAAGTCATCATTAATTAGAGTGGAATTAGCATGACTGGCTAGAAAAGATTCTAAAACAGAGTCATTGGATCCATCTTGCTTTGATCCATGGGCAACACTAACTGATTCTGTATTTGTAACAGAATCAGTAGAAGATGATAAAAGTGCAACATTGTGTGAGTATCCAGAGGGTCTCTTCTTTGCTTCTACCTCTGCTTCAAATACTTTGAGGTCATTATAGAGGTCATCCAATTCCTTGTCCTCTAGTTGGTCATTCTGTCTGAAGGAGACAGTGTACATAGTCCATTCATCACCAAGAGATCTAAGAAATTTTCTGTTTACATCATCTTGATCTATCTGGACACCAACATTAGCCAATTCACCAATTAGCTTATTAAATCTATCAAAAGTTTGAGTCATGGACTCATTCTTTGTAGACATGAAGTTCTCATATTGTTGCTTCAGGATGGCCTTCTGATTTCTCTTGGTACTTTTGGTACCAGAAAATATTTTCTCCAATGCATTCCATAGAATTTGTGCATCAGAACAGTTGCAAAATTGATGTTGGTACTCATTAGGTATTGCCAAGAGTAGAGTGCTCAAGGCTTTCATCTATGCCTGCCTCAACTTCCTCTCTCCATCTATCTTTGGTGGAGGTCTCTTTCCATCTGCATCCATCTTTCTCTATCAGAAGGACAATTCTCAATGATGTCCCACATTGAGAAGTCTGTGAGAAGAATGTACAGCTTGATTATGATCTTCCACATGTCAAACTCATTGGGTTTGATTATGGGAACCTTTGATACCAAAACACTGTCGCTTGAACTATCCATGATTGAAGATTTCTGAGTTTTCTAGCTCTGATACCACTTGTCAGGATCGAAACTCAAACAAGAATTTAATTAACACACTCAGAAACTTATGTTAAAGGAGTTGTGGAAAAACACTTTAACACAGAAAATCAATGGAACAGTATAACTTCAAATCACAAGTTTATATTGCATAAAACTTAATGATTACACTAAAACCTCAATCTGTTGAACAGACTCGACAGACGTTTTATACTTCTCTATAGAAAGGATCAAAAACTATTCTTGAGGTTAATTCTCTAAACACAAACGTATGAATAATAATTCTAAACTTTTTTCTTTTATGCTAACACATCTATACTATATACAGAGTTGATTACAAGATAATTATCAAAATACAATTGATCTTCAGCATCAATACCATAATTATCTTCAGCCTTATCTCCAACTCCTTTTCTTTAGCAATAAACAATCATTCCATCTTTATCTTCAGAAGCAACACTAACCTTCATCCTTATCCAACAGCATTAATCTTCTTAGCAGTATTAATCTTTTAAGCAGTATTAACCATGCTTACAATAGTAATCTTCAGCAGTATTAAACATACAAGCAATAATAATACCTTTTAACTAGCAGTAGTAATTATCCTTAGCATATTCAGACCCAACAGTTACCAACTCTTAATCTTGCCGATTTAACTAAGGGCTTGTTTGTTTGCAGCTTAATGAGCTTAATGAGACTCACAGCTTATTCAGTCAGCTATATATGACTGTTTGGTAGTGGCTTAATGATATAGAAAGTGGCTTATTCAATAAGATTTCAAGAGGGAGCTTTATGCAGAAAGCCAAGTTTTTTCCAAACCAGTCCCTCTCATTAAAAAACACGTTCCTTCCATCTATGAAAAAACTCTCTCAAATAAAAACCTTCTAAATCTATACAGACAGATTAATCCACACAGACAACTTTATCCATACAGAACTTAATGGAAAACCAACCAAACAGACCCTAAGTTGATAAAAGAATCAAGTTCTACCGGTATGGAGATTCATACCCAAATCTCTTTGTGATATAAATCTCGACTGACGTTTGAACCTTAGCAAATCATACAAAACTTGTATCTTTATGTGGTTATCAAAGACTCTCTCAAATCTTTGTGCACCACTTAAGCTGTATTTTGAATCCACCCTTCTCAGGGTCAAGATCTAATATTAACACTTCTAAGTGATCGACTTATCCGCATTGAGTTGAAGTCCCAACTTAAGTGACAAAACTTAAGAGCTAGTAATGATGGTCACACCCAAATGTTACCTACTAGTCTCAAGTCGGCTCACACCCACACCCAAAAGGGTGCTTAGCTCATAATAATAAAATTAAAAGACATAATGTAAGAAAAGAAATACTTGTTAACTACTTGCATTAAAATAAAGAGAGAAATAAACTACATACTTAGACGGAAAGTAAAATGCGGAAATTAAATGCAATAAATGTAAAGACTATAAATTAAAACTACAACTAAAGTAATAAAATGACAACTAAAATGTAAAGAAAACTGTGAATTTCTACATTGTGGAGCTTTGTTGGTGTCTTCAATGCTCCTCCCAAGTCTTGTATTTACAGTGGAAATTCTTGAGCATCATAGGGTGATGATTGCCTAAAAATTGTTTGGACAATATCACCTTAATTCCAGCAATTTACACCTAGCAAAAACTGGATAATAGCTATACCCAATGGTCCCACAGGTGCCCACAGTCGGCCGACTATGCCCACAAACAATGACGTTTTAATCCCAAAAATGACGCGTTTAACCATAAAACCATTCTCAACAACTCCAAATTAAAATAAAATAATAAAAGGAAGAAACACAAACAAATAAAAATAAAACACAATTAAAAGAAAAGAAAAACTCACACAAATGATATGTAAATAACGTTAAAAAATGAGAGTTATCAGATATCTTTTTTTTCTTCTTCTTGTAAGAGCACACTGAACATATATCGGAGGAGATTTCCACTTAAGAGCTCACTAATTTATTGTTTTTTCTATATTGTGAGATGAGATGAGATGAGATGAAAATGAAAATATATTTTTACATTGATTTGTGAGATTCTGATGGGTGTGATTTCTATTTTTTTTTATGTGATATTCACTTTAAAAGAAAAGAAGGCTATTAGAATTTAATTTAATTTTTTTTTTGTGGTTATTTCTCTTTTTTGTGTTATGGAGATGAATTAAAGTGTTTAATGTCTTCACGTTATTGTTATGCAATGTTGTCAAAAAAAAATTGTGATCTTATTCATAGTGGTTCTTGTTATGCAATGTTGGAAAATATGTTATTTGTGCTCTTGTTATGCAATGTTGTCCATTTCCTTCAAAATGGACATAGTTTGATGGACAAATTTCGATGTGTTGTCAAATGTGTTTTTTTATGTGTTATAACTTGTTATCCAAATTTGATGTTTTGTAACTTGTTATCCAATGTGTTTTTGGATGTGTTGTAGCTTGTTATCCAATTTTGTGTTTCAGAAATATATTTTGGCTTAAAAATAAACAATTTATAAAACAACTTATAATTCATACTCATGGGTATATCGGCCATTTATGTTAATCAGACTGTTGACTCACATAAAAAAAGTAAACAATAACATTAATTTATTCACACAGACAAATTTATCCATACAAGACTTGATGAAAAATTTGGTAAACAACCCTTAACTCATTAATGCTAATCGCACATGAGAATTTGATAGCTTGTTAAAATTTCCATTTGGGATTAAGATTTAACTAAAGAGCTTGTTTTGGTTAATGTTTATTTAAGGGAAAATCGAGGTTGTTGACAACTATAGTGAGTTTGGGCTTCTTTTACCATTTTGTACCAAAGGAATCAATGATAGTGGTTACATCACAATTGGAAGGAGATATTTTTGGTCTTTTGAAATATAATGTTTTTATTGTATGATTAGTTTTAGTAATCTCAAATTCAAACCCCCTATTTTACTTAAAGGGTTGAATTCGAATAATAGTCTGAGTTTCACTCAAGAAGTTGAACGATTCTTGGATTTTGCTTTTTCAAATGAATAAGTTGTGCATCAAAGGATAACAAATGAGTAGATAGTATTATGTATAAGATGTCCATGCAACAAATGTAAACTTTTCAAATTTAAAGCAAGAGAAGATGTACATATGGACTTATTGCAAAAGGGATTTCTTCCTTTTTATACCAACTAGCATTCACATAGTGAAAGACCCGTCGATGTTCAACAACCACATCAAACAATTAATGACGAAGAGTTTGATGAAGTTGACAATACTTATCAGATGGTCATTGATCAACAAAATGTGACAGGCACATCAAACACGTGGATGGAACAAGATCCAAATCTGCATGCCCATCGTTTCTATACCTTGTTAAATGTTGCGGATCAACCTTCATGGGAGGGATGCAAAGATTTTTGAAGTTAGAGGCTGCCACGAGGTTTCGGAGTTGGAAGACATAATGCAAGGTAGTGGAGACAACATACAATAATCTAATTCCAATGGTTAAAAAAATGTTGTCAAATGGTGAACAAATGGTCGGTAGCTTTTATAAGACAAAGAAGATGTTAAAGGAATAGGCTCTCCCAAAAGAGAAGATACATGCTTGAAAAAACCATTGCATGTTATTATATAGAAATATGCAGATTATAATAGTTGTCGAGTGTGTAGGGAATCTCGTTACAAGACCATTGGTCGAAACAATAAGGTGCCTAATCTGGTTTTGACGTACTTGTTGATTGCACCTAGATTACAATGGTTGTATATGTCTAGAGAAAGACAAAGGAGTTGTCTTGGCACCATTATCATCCGACTCAGCTGGGAAAAATCGTATATCTGAGTGATGAGGAGGCTTGGAAACATTATGACAAGATACATCCAGGTTTTACTTAAGAGACCGAGAATGATTTTATTGGGTTATGTACAGATGGTTTCACCACTAATAACTTGAATTCAAATCCATATTCGTCATTCCCTGTGATTTTTACAAACTACAATCTCCCACCTTGGAGGGGCATGAAAGAGTGTTACGTCCACCTAGCCTTGTTGATTCCTGGGCGGAATAACCCAGATGGAATTTGGATGTATTTCTAAGGCCTTTAATCAACAAGTTAAAGATGTTCTACGAGGGGGTCGTTTGATATGATGCTTATTATAGGACCAATTTCACAATAAGGGTTGTATTGTTGTGGATGGTAAGTGAATTCCATGCCTATGCCATGCTATCTGGTTGGAGTATGCATGGAAAGTTAGTTTGTCCATATTGCATGGATAAAGTCGGTTCATTCCAGTTACGAAGTCGAAGGAAGTCGTGCTAGTTTGATTGTCATCGCAAGTTTCTACCATGTACACACCCGTTTAGGCGTGATAGAACCCATTTCATGTTAAACATGCCGAAAAATCTGATCCACCCCCGTTGCTAACCGGTGAGCAAATATGGGAACAAGTCTTCAACCATCTTACAGTTTATGATGGTGTCCCATATGGATCGAATAACTATAGAAAGCCTAGGGATTTTGGGGTAACACACAATTAGGTGAAACGAAGCATTTTCTGGGAGCTGCCGTATTGGCAAACATTGTTGATATGACATAACCTAGATGTAATGCACATTGAAAAGAACATGTTTGATAATATATTTCACACGATTATGGACACACCAAAGTCAAAAGACAACATCAAAGCTATGAAACACATAGAAGAATATTGTAATCGACCGGAGTTACATAACAAGGAGAACATAATAAAACACTTAAACCGAAAACCTCTTATACGTTTTACGAAGTGTAAGTACGAAGTGTCTGTGCTTGCTTGAAGAATCTAAAATTTCTGGATGGATATGCTTCCAACATAAGGGCATTAGTAAACCTAGAAGACAATAGTTTCTATGGCTTTAAAACCCATGATTGTCACGTGTTCATGCAACAACTGCTCCCTATTTCCAAACAGGGACAGTACCGAATCCCAATATAGGATGCTATTACTGAGTTGTACATAATCTTTCGTGCAATATGCTCAAAAGTTTTACACGTTGACGACTTCGTTATATTCATACAAGTATAATTGAAACTATCTGAAAGTTGTAAAGAGTCTTCCCAGCTAGGTTCTTTGATTCGATGGAACACCTTGTGATATATCTAGCATGTGAAGCAATGGTTGGGGTCCAGTTCAATATTGATGGATGTATCTTTATGGAAGTCGTCTAAAGTCGTTAAAAAGGACAATGAGAAATAAAGTAAGGGTAGAAGGGTCGATCATGGAGGCATATATGTTGAATGAACTATCTACCTATTGCTCCTTGTATTTTGATCCAACAGTAGAAACGCGGCTAAAAATCACGAGGCTAGGAATTTTTGCCCCTGATTGTTCATCTTCGGACACATGGTTAAACATATTCAAAGTCTCTTGTCGGAGATTATTTGGTAAGTCCGGATCACATGGAGTACTATCAGCTGAAGATATGCACAAAACTCACACATATATCTTCTTGATTTGTGAAGAAGTCTTTCCTTTCATATACATGTTCAATGATTGGATTAGACTTAACGAGTCTTATATTGATGAAACAGGTCCTGACAAGAGCAAAGATGAACAATTTGCGGGTTGGTTCGAGAACCACGTAAGTGTGTGTAAATGTATATATATTAATTAAATATACTTATGTAACAAATTTATATAGTTGACATGGTTATTCGTAATTATAGGTTATGTTAGGTTGTACCCCAATACCGACCATCTAAAAGTTTTGGCACAAGGATTACTCCATTACGTTTGGACACACCTGGGTATTTTATGAACGGTTACAAGTTCCACATGCTAACACACAGTAATGGTCAAAAAACACAAAATTATGGAGTGTGCATGAAAGGTTCTTGTTGCAATGAGTTTGAGGCTCACTATTATGGCTTGTTGGTTGAAGTCCTAGAGATCGAGTATTACATAACAAATGGTTGTTGTGTTGTTCCGATGCAAATGGTTTGATAAAGTTTGCGTCGACTAAGTTGACCCAAAACATAATCTAGGCCACATCAAACATAGATCTACACTTGGAATCACTCTGAAGTGATATCAATTGCTCGCTCGACAGTCTCTCATTATTATCCGCAATGTACTAGTTAACTATAGTTTATTTTACGTTTATCCACGTTTTGCAATAACAATCATTGTTATTAAGGACGAAGTTGTTGCTTGATGTACAAAGTACACCGAAGATTCCTACGAGCGTCCATTGTTGACGGGGTTTTCCACGTCAACAAATTGCTTATCTTATTTACATTTTCCTAGTCATTTTACTTATTTATTTCAAAGGTTTGTCTATAGTTGATTAGGCTCCGCAATCCAAACCATAGATCGTCTTTGGTGTAATTTTTGGCATAAACACCACTGGCATCTATAGTTTTATTAATGGGAGGTTGTCGATTACCTCTTTTACCTCATCTACAACTCGGAACGATTTATTTGATTTCCGATCTATAGGTAAAAGTTGATCGTGTTGTAGCCGTCTCTTACAACATGGAAAATGCAAAGGAAAACTCTCAACTCGGGATCGAATAGAGATCAATATCTTGGATGTAAAATATAGCTAGTCTTTGACAACGACACCAAAAACCTGATAGCAAAAATACTCACACGTCAATGTGGCACAATAGTGGTGCAAGTGCACACCAACTATTAACTTCACTTACATGTAATATAATGGTAAGATACCAACAATCGTATCCACAGGGACTAGTCTTACCAAGAATCTAGGATTTTCACGAACTTCCGGTGCAACATAGGTTTTATAAAAATGGTTTGTTATAAGAGAATATTGGCGATTTAAATTAACAAGTAATCAAAAAAACGGGTACAGGTGTAAGTTTTTCCAAAGAGTATAATAATAACATAAATGGTTGACAAAACCAGTCACAATATAGCCTCACATCATTTCCTTCTCTCGAAGATACGTCGTGTAGGTTGTGGTTACGATTTTGTCATAAAGTATCCATAAATTCAAGCTTTCGGCTTGCCAACCATACTAAGTAGATGTCAAAGATCTTAGCTCCATGAGTATGGAGAGATGTGCATATCTCTATGACATACTAACTCGACCGACATCTGAACCTTAGTATGATTATGCAAAAAGCCATATCTCTATGTGGTTATTGAATATTTTCTCAAACCTCTTTGCATCACCCAAGTCGTATTTCGAATCCACCCATCTCTGGGTCAAAGATATAATATTAGCACACACAAGTGATCGGCTTGTCCGTTTTGAGTTAAAGTTTCAACTTGAATGACCAAACCGAAAAGTTAGCAAAAATGTGGTAACACCCAAGTGTTACATTTTGATCTCTCGGGTTTGGCCTACACCCGTACCCGTGGGGGGTTTAGCTCCTGCTTATAAGTAAAGACATAATGAAAGAAAAGAAGTGCTCAAAGTAAATTACAAGAAATTTAACTAGTTAAAAAGAAAATACAAGAACAAAGAAAGTCAACTGAATCTCGATGGTAGAAGGTGTTTTTCAAATAAATTGCCCAAGCTCCCTTTATATAGGTGAAAAGGTGAAAGTGACTTGTGGAAGAAGAATGAGACATCTCATACTTTGTCTTCTACTCCAAATTTGTCCTAACTGCTTTGTCTCATTTCTCTTCATTTTCATGAAATCTCCAACATTGACCAAACTTGAAACTTGCATCTTATTTCATAGTTTTGGCAATAAATCCTTCATAAAGATTTGTTGCGATTACCGCATGCCACAGTGGTGACTTGCCACAAAGACTTACAGCTTCAAAATCCGATTTTTTAGCTATTTTCTCGACTTTAGGAATGATTTAGACCAAATAAAAATTAGAAGGCTCAAATGGGTATATGCATGGGAAAAAAAAGTGAAAACGAGTTTAAATAGGTGGCAAATAACTCTAAAATGTGAAGGTTATCAAGATGATAAATCTATGGAAAATTTTGAATAGATGATGTGGCACAACCAAATTTGAGAATTCTCAAATGTTTAGTTGTGGTTTAATTTAGGTTGTCTCACATTACTATGGAGATGATAAATTAGAAAGAGAAGATGATTATATAAAGGAGTTGAAAATGGTTTGGAAAATTAAAAAGTGGTTTGGCTAAATACGTATTTTTGCTAACCATTATTTTCAAAAAATGTCTATATTTCAATAAACAAAATTCAACTAAATCATCAAAATATATATATGTATATATATTAAAAATCTTGAATAGATTATGTCACAACCAAATTTGAGAATTTTCAAATATTAAATTATGGTGTGATTTTGGTTATCCGCATTGTCATGAAGAGGATTGATTGGAAAAGAGGGATGGTTGTTTAAAGGAGTAGAAGATGCCTTGACAAATTACATAGTGAATTGGGTAAATATATGATAGATCTTTAATCGTGAAACTATCTATATTTTCATAACAAAAAAGTTAACTAAATCATTTATAATTTATATCTATAAATCTATATTAAGATTTTTTTTTAAAAGATAACGTGCACAACCAAATTTGAGAATTCCATAATGTTGAGTTGTAGTTTGACAGTTGAGGAATTATGTTTTATGTTGTTCTACTTCAATATTTCCTATAAAAACAATAACTCCATCGCGCAACGTACGGTTATAAGCACTAGTTTGTTATAAATGCTAGTTAGAGATGCTCTTATATTATAGCTCCATTTTATATTAAAGGTCCTATTGTGTGGGTTCCTTGCGATGATAATCGATATCGTAGGATGGATGGGAGAGGTCTTTCATCTCTTTTCTTGCTTTTCATCCTGAATTTTCTCTCTTGATGTCCACAATCGAATGGGATGGAGTGGTTTCACCCTTTTCTACTAGAAAAGATAAATCTAACAACTAGGACGACCGTATCCGATACAATTATACATATTTTAGTTTTTATCATATATATATATATATATATATATATATATGCCCCCCTTCGTTTGCTAACCACGACATTCGTGTTAACCGTGCTAACCAATTTTCGAACAATCAAAAGCTTCCTAGAGTTTATGTCATTCACTCAATGCTATTAAATCTCAAAGGGTATTATTGGAATTTTACAATTTTCGGCCATTTAATTTTTTTCCATAATTTGAGATTTTTAATTTGGTAGTTATCCAATTTATAAATATAATATTTTTAAATTTTCGGCCATTTAAATATAATATTTTAAAAAATTTAAAAATTGGTAGTTATCCCATTTTTAAATATAATATTTTTAAATGGTAATATTTTTAAATTTTAAATTTTTTCCATATTTTTAAATGGTAATATTTTAAAATTTTAAAATCGGTAGTTATCCAATTTTTAAATATAATATTTTTAAATTTTCGGCCATTTAAATTTTCTCCAAATTTTAAGGAGGTTTTTAATTTGGTAGTTATCTTAATATTAAATATAATATTTTTAAATTAAACTTGGTAATTTCCTAATTCACGTCACATTTATCTTGTTTCCATAGTTCAAAGATTTTTTTAAATTCGTAGTTATCTTTATTTTGGAATATAATAATTTATTGTTTCTAGCGTATTCAAAATGTATATATATGCACATCAAGGTTTAATAATTTGAACAATGCACACATGCACAGAAAACAAAAACATTTTAAACATTAAAGTTTGAAATTTAACATATAACCATATGCACATATGCAATCTTAAAAGATGCACAAATGCATATATGTACAGGTTGCATATATGAATATACGATTTACATCGAACTACATATATGCACTATGCAACAGCATATATGCACAGACTGCATATATGCACAAATTCACTGTTCTAAATGACCCTATCAGCAACCTCGTGGCTCTGCGAATCCGCGTATCTCGATCTATTCGCTACAAAGCAAGCAATCCCCTGAACCTCGAGCTCGGATTTTAACCATTTACAGAACCGTATAAAGTTCGGGTTTTGGCCGTGATATCCTACGTAAACATAGCAGCTCTTGAGTTTCGCATTCGCAGGCGATACCGACCCTTTCGCGAAAGAAGTCAGAGGTACCATAAACGAAAACGAGATACGCGGTGCTATCGGATTGTTATCGGAAGACGGTAGAGGAACACAGTTGACGATTTTCAGCTTCGTATCGTCGGAAAAATCGCATCTTTCCGACGTGCACTACAAAAAAGAAGCCTATCAGTGACGGAAATTTTCGTCGCTAAAAGTCAATTCCATTGTTAATCCGTCGTTGAAAGTCTGTCGCTGAATATGTGGTAGGTAATGCTTATCAGCGACGGATTAGCGACGGATACTAGCGACGGATTAGCGACGGAAATATTAGCGACGGATTTAGCGACGACCTCAATTTAGCGACGGATCAGCGACGGAAATAATTAGTGACGGATTTAGCGACGGTTTATTTTAGCAACGGATATAGCGACGACATGTTTTAGCGACGGATTTCCGTCACAAATTCCGTCGCTAATATTAAAAATAAATAAATTCAGAAATCAGCATTTCATGTATTTTTATACAATAAGCTTCTTAAACAGATTCAGGAGTTGAAATCAAATTTGTCAAATTCAGATAAAACTCCTATTTGTGCAAAATGTACTGAGATTGCTAAATCTGATTTTGCATGTATTATCAGAGAGAAAGAGAAAGAGATTAAAGAGAAAGAGAAAATGATTTCTTTAATAGAAAACACTGTTCATACATGTGAAAAATAAATCAAACTCAAAGAGAAAAAGATTGCATATCTTCAAAGCCAACTGAAGACGACAGAACATAAATCATCAGAATTGCAAGATGAATCAGTCAAGCTTCAAAACAAGTTTAAGGCTTTTGAAGATCAGATATCTGCTCTGGAGAAGAAGAATGTTGAACTGAAAACAAGTCTCCAATCAGAAAAAGATAGATCAAATGTGAAGACATCTTCTATTCAACAGTCATCTGAAATTTCCAAGAAAACTTTACAAGAGAAGAAGGATCTTGAGCTTAGATGCCTTAAACTTTCAAAGCAAGTGTGTGATTTTGAAAAGATTATAATCACTGAAAGAGACACTTTCGCCAAAGAAAGAAAAGTTCTTGAAGATAAAAATTCTGAATTTCCCATACAGATCTCTATTCTACAAGACTTACTTGAGAAAGAAAGAAAAACTTTTCAAGAAAACAAAAAGTCTTTGGAGATTGAAAAGAAGAAATATGAAAAGAGAAATGCTGGGATTTTCAAGGAAATATCTGAAAAGACCAAGAACTTGGAAAAAGATTTTGAGCAAGAACGTATACATTTTGAATCTGAAATATCTAAACTCATGTCCAAGATCTCTGTTCTAACATCAGATGTGCAAAAAGAAAAGAAGGCTAAATCTGATTTGAAACAAAAGTTTGACACTCTTTCTTCTGAAAGAAACATTTTATCTGAAAAGATAAAAGACTTAGAAGCTGCAAATGTCAATTTATCAGAAAAGATTACAGCTGATGTGATTGATCAATCACCTATTGATAATTCAATAGAATCACTCTGTTCTTTCAAAACAGCTTCAAGTTCTATTCATGATAAAAATGTTTTCAAACAGAACTGTGTCAAATCCAAAGTTGTCAACTCAAATCAGATTAGACCATCAAATCTATTTTATAACAAATTTGTTGATGGTTCAGCGAGCTTCTATGTTAAAACTCTTGGAAAGACTTCTAAGAAAAATCAGATGGTCTGGCGAGTGAAGGATTCTTCAGAAGAGAAGAAGAAAGACAAAGCATCTGCGTCCACAACCAAAGCCAAAAAGAACAGTGTACACAAAGGTAAATCTTTTGGTAATTCTGATACGTTTTATTCTACTAACCATTTGATCAGGGTTGCTCAAAAGAAGATTTGTTGTTCTTACTGTGGAGCACATGACTTTGTAAGTAAAAATTTTGTTAATTACTGGTATGGATCATATTATGTAACCCCCACAAGAACTGCAACTAACACATCAAGACCCAAATACCAGTGGGTACCAAAACATAAATCTGTGTTGCAGGCACCCAAGGTTTAAGGGGGAGCATAGAACAATTGCTCTTGAATAATTCAGTTCAAGACCCAGACTTCAAAGTTAAAAGATTTTGACTTCTAGACAAAGAAGTCTAGGACTCGTACTTCAAAGTACAAGTTAATGGGTTTTGAACAAAACATTTCAAAACCCGAACTTAAGTGTCAAGATTGTGGCTTCTGATCACATGACAGATCAGGACCCGTTCTTCAATGTTCAGATAAGGATATTTTGCAAATATCCCGGGGGAACTTATCTGACCTAAATCATATTATCTTGATTTGAGGGGGAGCTTAAAGGTAAGTATCTTCTAATCTTAGATCTCTGATTGTTTGAAAGAAGAACAACTTTCAAGCATGAAAAACGTTTTCTTAAATGTTCAAACCACTTCTCTATTCTCAAAAGATTTCATGAATTTAGAAGTGTGATTTTAAATGTTTTTCATAATTGAGCTTCAAAGTTTAACTGACCGTGTGTTTCCAAAGATTAATACTCGCGTATTATCTTGTCTATATAATGTAGAGTATTCACACACATCGGTTCGGTACTTCATTTTAATATGTTATTACCATATCTCTAAACGAACCTATTTTTCGATGGTAATACTCCCGTTTGCTTTCAAATGTTGTTTGAGCATCATACATCATTCCTATCTTATGCTTTCATTGCTAACTTGTTTATATTTGTTCATATAAACAAAATATCCAATTCTTTGATACCCTAACCATTTCATTTGATCTAATTGATACATTGTCAGATTCTCAAAACAATTCTCTTGATTTCATTTCATTCATTCAATATCTTTGTTTTGAGAAATATTCAAAGTTCAATTGCTCAAATCTCATGAGCGTACATTTTGACAATGTTATCATACAATTTGTGCTAAACTGTTCAAGTTAAATTGTTGAGCAACCATTCTTTATAGGACTTACATGGGATTCGTGTGAGAGCTTAAACAGAACTTCCATGGATTCACGTTAACAAGTGTTTCCTACCCAGGAAGTTATCCTCGAGTGATTGAGGGGTGAGGGGTCAAAATCAAAGAGTGGGGGAGATAACTCATCCGGTTGAGTTTTTCTCATTGTGTGGAGCGGAAAAATGTAAATGAGAGTTTGGTTAGAAGTGAGCTTAAATGTTAAAAAGAAAGAGGGTGTGAGAACAGAGTCAAAAGAATATCAGAACTCTGCACCAAACACTTTCTGAGTCGGGCAGCCACATCTTCTAATTGGTTCATATTCTTTGGTGACCATCATTGAAACAGGCAGTGAGCCCATGCCAACTCTTGCAATTACCCCACCAGCCACTCATTTCTTTCCCGATAAAGAAATGTTTCAATTTTTCTTGGGGACGCAGCATATCTGCTATCTAGTCTTCACTCGGAAGATTCAGATATTGAAAAAGAAGGAAGTTTGCCCCACCTTCGCACCTCTTTCATGCACATTGAGTTCGTATAATACTTGTTGTTGTCTCAACAGTTTACACTATTTGAGCCTGAAAAAGCTTGAGTAGCTTCAATCATTTCTACACTTTCACGTACACACAAGGAATAAGTTTTCTTGTCATAACATTCATAGAAAATTTCTTTGTGGTTTTTCGATGATTGAATGGAAGCCCTGGAGGAGTGAACATCACTAAAGCTCCTTTCCAATGTACATCTCTTGTACAAAGTGGCTCCGTGTTACTGACAGGCACTCCTAACTGTTTCATTTGTTGAATCAGGGTTACCACGTTCATTATATCTGAATTTGCAAAGATTCGGATATATACAGTTCATGATTCAGATACTCAGATCAAAGGATGGAAAATGTCAAATTATCATAAAGGAGGAGATTGTTACGTTCAATACAAAGGGGGATGATCAAAGAGAATGTTGAAATTGAAGATGTTTTGATGATTATGGTGCTCACAATCATCAAAAAGGGGGAGATATCTTGAAAGATCAATTTCAAAGACAAATGGTGAAGATAATCCTGAAGGGATAATTCTGAAAGTTCAAGACAATTCAGATGCTTACTATGTTTCAGAGACAAATCCTGAAGATGATTCGAGAAAGTTTGTTTTTCTGAAGACTGATCAGAGATTACAGTAATGAAGATACAGTTTTCAAAGATCCCTCGAAGATCTAAAGATTTTCAAAGGTTTCAAAGCTTTATTGAAGACTTGTTGACTTTCCAAAAATACAAAGTTCAAAAGACTTTTCAATATTCTTCAAAGACTAAAAGACTGAAGATTCAATGTCAAAGACAAAAGTTGAAGAATCAAGCGCTGAAGACTAGTGTCAATTTTTTTTAAATCTTGAATACAAAGGGAGAGATTGTTAGTGTATTATTGTATCCAAGATTTAATAGGAAAAGTCAAGTCAAGAAATGTCAACAAAGTCTAATGTAATTGTAAGTCAATATGATGTTTAGGCTTATAAGAGTTTCTTATCAAGTAGTTTAGCTTTGTGAGAGAAGTACAACTTGAGAGTTTGTTCAAGTTCTTGAGAGTTTTAGTTAGTCTGTTTGAGAGTTTTAGCATGTGGTATAAATACCTTATGTCTTGTTTGATTTCATTGTAAGAGTTCGTTCATTGTAAAATTCAATACACATATGAATACGATACTTTCTCTCTCTACTCTCTCTCTCTAGATCTTGATCACTGTCATATTGAATCTTGATTGAGATTATTTATAATTGCTTGATTTAGATCTGGGAATACAATTTCACTTTAACCTAATGACCTGACTTATGGAAATAGTTACAGTTGCCACGTGTCTTTGATTTCCCACGAGAACTAGGCCGGCAGGACTGATAGCGCTCATGATTTCTTCCTCTTGAAGACTGTTGATCGTCTCGGCCTCTGTCAGCAAATAGGCCTTGACTATAATTGTTCTCCAGGGGATTGTTACCGATCCTCATTTGAATTCTTTGATCTTCAGAAATCATTCATGTTTTCACATTAGACAAAGAAAGAGTTTCTCTTCCATATATAAAATTGTTAGTGAATTGGGAATATTTCTCCGGAAGTGAATACAACAGGATCATAGGAAGTGCTTCTTCATCTTTAGCAAAAAACGCATCCGTTACCTTCAACTTCATAATGATATCTTTAAATTTGGTCATATGAGCTTTAATGCTTGTAACTTCCTTCATTTTGAAGAAGAGACACGACCGCATCAGTTACAATCTGTTGGTCAAAGTTTTCTTGAGATATAAATTCTCAAGCTTGCTCCAAATACCTGCAATTGTCTTTTCAGACACAATCTCAGATATAACATTTTCTCCCATAGCCATCTGCAAAGTAGTAAATGCCCATGCTTCCATTTCTTTAGCCTTAGGTTCAGACATGTTAGGGTCTAACTCGTCTTTACCAAATACTACGGGATGGACTCCATTTTTCCTAAGTGCAGCAGATGTTGTGAACTGCCATTTACCAAAGTCACCGTCCCCATTCCAAGTCTGTATACGAATTCCAGCCCCGGACAAATTAAATGTACCTTCTTTGTACGGTTTTTGGGTCTGGTTTGAGGAACCGACACCAAAAGGGTTTTCTACTTCGGCCATAGAAAAAAATGTGCAAACTCGTTTATATATATTTTCTACACAAACCCAAATCTAGATCCGAATCTGTGATACCAATTGTTAGGAAAAATGTGTGCCTTGCAAATACAAAGCTAGCAAATGATTTCTAAGGTCCCAAACGAGTAGAAATCCAAGTGCACAATTAACCCAACAACAAATGCGGATAACAATAATCTAGATGTTGCACAATAATTCTCTAATGTAGAAAAATAAACCCATGAAATATAGGTAATAACAAAAACGTCATTATCTATAATTATTACAAGTTCAAAACAAATAACACCGAGATTTAACGTGGTTCCACTATCGGTGTGATAGTGTACATCCACCAAAGAGAGAGAGAGAGAGCAAGAATATTATTACCAACCAAGGAAGATTACAAAGTATCCTCACCTAACAAAACTTCACGAACACCACCGAACATCAAGAACACTCTCGATCTCACATAAACTAAATATATCGAAAAGATATATTAGGGAGAGTATTATGGTGTTGCAATTAGAGAAGCCAAGAGGAAGGGATGATTAAAATGGTTGGAGTTCAAGGGTTATCTATAAACATGAGAGGAGTAGGGATCAAGTATGAGGAGTGGTGACCAAGTATGAGTGATGACCAAGTTGGCAAGCTTGGAGGCCAAGCTTGGCTTCTAATTCATCACATGTATCATCAAAAAAAATATATAATTAAATATTATAACATGGCATAGCTTCCAAAAATTTTGGGCAAAAATAATGTCTAGTATATTAAGTATGTTGTTTTTTTCGATTTTTTTTGCAGTTATAATAGTTGTTCAATTGATTAGTTACAATATCAGTCCCTCATTTAGTCCCTGATGAATTAAAATCTTCATTCAACGCCATTTACTTTCTCATAATTGATGCAATTTCATTACTCCCCATTGATCTAACCTTTTGAAAATGGTGCATCTTCGAATGGTTGTTCAACTGCAAGAAGTGACATATTCAGTTTTGGTGTGGTTCTTCTAGAAGTCTTGGCAGGGCAGAGAAACATTGACAACAATCACCCACGTGGTCAGCGAATACAAGTTGATTATGTCAGGCCTTACTTAGACAACAAACGAGGGATCCTGATGATCATAGAACATCGTATAGGGGGTAGATCACACCAACTTTAGCAAAGAGATTTGTTGTGATTATGAATAGATGCCTCTCGAAAGAACCCAAGTATAGGCCTGTTACTGACGAGGTAGTAAAAGCATTGGAGGAGCTTCAAGCCTTGCAAAAAGATGCCCCAAGTACAAGAGAAGCAGTTGAGAAACCAGTGCCTTCGACTTCAGCCTCTAGTAGTGATACTGTTCAAAAGAGTTGATAAAGGGAGAAGGAATGAGTAATTTAGGCAACCATTGTCGAAGGTGTTTCTATGGGTTTCTATGAATTGTATACAACAATCAAAGCAATGATTGATGGAGCCTTGAAACTGATAGCTTTGATCTTTAAAATTTTGCAACCATAGACCATCTTGATATGAACAAGTTTTTAGCCTAAAGATTATATATAGTGAGGACCAAAAAAAATGTTAAAAACTTGAGGACTAATCTAATCCCTTGATTAGAACAAATCAAGGGTCATTAAAAAAAGTTTATTTGTAATAAAAGGAAAACATAAGGGTATTATCGACAATTTATAATTAATTTTCAGGGGTATAATTGATATTACTTTATTATATTCAAATAAATAAAAAGTGCAGACTCCAAAATATAATTAATAACAGATTAATGTTCATCTCGTTCATTCCTCTTCATCTAAAACTCACCATTGTTCATCTCCATCAATTTTCATCTCAATCAATTTTCATCTCCATTAAAGCGCGACTGGAAGTTAGATTCGTAATCGATAATGGCATCTGATAAAACAAAAGATGATAAAGATCCTCCAATGTCGAAGATAAGGATCAAAGGTAACATTTTTCACTGGAATCCTTACATTTAAAACTTAGGGTTTTAATAGGGTTTGATATCGATTTCTTGATCTACAGTTGGTCGAAAGAGCAAGAGGTTGGTAGAGAAAACAAGATTCACTTTCGTGAATACATCAAGTAATCCTCTACCTGTTGATGAAGATGACAACGATAATGTAACTATATGCACCATTGTTGAAGAAGCGAAGAAATAATTTGATCCAAACGTGTCTAAAAAAAGTATTTTTATTTTTGATTTATAGTTATTCACCGTTATTCAAATTTAATCACTATAAAAATTTGTAATCATTGTTGTTATTAATGTTATTGTAACTTGAATTATTATCCATAAGTTTATTATTCATAAACTTATCTATCAGATTCATAAGGTGAAACAATATAACTATGTTTCACAAGGTGAAAACACTCTAACTATGTTTTATAGGGTGACAACAGTGAATTTCTTAATGTTTCATAAGGTGAAATATTGTCATCTTGTTTCACAATGTGAACCTATTTCATAAGGTGAATATGCTTACGTTTTCATAAGGTGAATATGTTTATGTTTTCATAAAGTGAAACATTGCCATTTTGTTTCACAAAGTGATTAACCACATGAATACTTTCACAATGTGAATCACTAATTCATATATAAATGATTTATATAAATGAAATGTGATTTGCACAAGGAACAATATCGGGGAGCAAGAGCAAGTGCATAGTGTTCAAGCCATAGAGAGACAGCTGAAGGTATAGGTCATATAGAATCTCTGGGAATGAAAAATGTATGAAATAAATAAAAGTTTTGTTTGTTTATTTTACGAGATAAACATGTTTTGAATAAGGTGTACATTTTTTATGTTACATATGAACTAAAGGAAATGATCAAGAAAAGAAAGAAATTGGACAAAGTAGTAATGAAATGTGATTTATACCTGCTTAGTTTTATGTATTTTACATAATAATGAAATGTTATTTGCATAAGGGATAAGAATGGGGATCAAATGCATAATGTGGAAGGCAAAGAAAGTGACAGGTGTATATTTTTTTAAAGTTATATATGAACTAAAAGAGATAGCTTCATTCACCTGTGTAATTTTATTTCACATTACAATGAAATGTAATTTGCACAGGGGACTAGTTTGAGGAGCAAATAAACACTGTTCAAACCAAACAGACAGTTGAAGGCATAGTTCTTAAAGCATTTGGGATGGAAAAAGGAACGAACGTTTAAATTTTGTAAATGGTACGGACATAGTTAATAGATAATTGTTAGTGCACATATTTGTTGGATACAAGATCATGAAGATTGAAGATCAAAGTCAAGCAAGTCAAAGCTCAAAGTCAACTCTCAAAGCAAAGTCAAAGCCTTGTTTTGTGTTTTTGTATTGTGTTGTATGCGCATGTGTTGTTTGCTTTTAAGAGACATATGACTAGAGTTAGTAGAGAGAAGTCTTAGAAGTTAGAAGTTAGAAGTTAGAAGTTAGTGAGAAGTGTACTCAGAACAGTTGTAGAGAGAGAAAGTATCATTCAAAGTCTTTGTATACAAATTCCATTGTTGAATTGGAAAACAGGTTAATAGATTGAAATCATTCTCATCTTGTTAGATTGTTTGTTTTGCTATTAGAACTTGATAATTGGGACATAACAATTGGTATCAGAGCTTGATATTCTTTTACTCTGTTGGGAAATTCAGAAATGCACAAGTACAGTTAGTGCTGCTAGCACAACTTGGTTACTACTTCTGAGGTTAATGCTGCTAGTCAAACTTAATACTGCTAGAAGAAATTACTACTGCTAAGCAATTTTAGTACTGCTGAACTTAATACTGCTCAAAGTATTAATGCTGCTGAAGACTTAATGCTGCTTAAGAGATTATCAAGATTCGTGCAGATCAAGTCTGAAGATAATCATGGAAGGCTTGAAGATAAATATGAAATATTATTCTGAAGATCATTTATTATTTGTAATTATCTTGTATCTTCAGTATATATAGAATAGTTTAGAAAAAGTTAGAGAATTAATTTTCTGAGTTTTTGTTTTCATAGAGAGAATCAACCTCAAGGCTTATAGTCCTAGTTCTAGAGAAGTAGAATTCGTATTGGTGAGCCTGTTCATCAATATTGAGGTTGAGTGTTGAATCTTGTAGATTTACAATCATTCAATAAAGTTTACAAGTTGTTATTTTGATTCACTGTTTCATTGGATATTAAAGTGTTATTCCGCAAACTTCTTTAATATTGTTTCTGAGTGTTATTCCGCAAACTTCTTTAATATTGTTTCTGAATGTTTCATAAGGTATGTGAGTACAATTTGTAGGTTTCATAATATAAATGAATTTGTTTATATTTCTATTTAGATGATCAACCACCTAGGAAAAAAAGAAAAGCTATATCAAAGAGTGATAAAAAGGTTGTTATCACTCAAAGCCCTAACACAAGATCGGCTACAAAGAACCAGTACGTTGGTAAATCGAAGGTCAATAAAATGGTAGTGATTAATTCAAGTGTTAGATCACTATCACTAACAAAGGGCAACAAGAAGGTTGTATGAAAGAATAAGGAAAAGGTTGTTATGAATCAGGACTACAACATTAAAGATAAGGATATCTCCAAAGTCACTGTATTTGGTGATGCAAAGCCTGACCACTGAACAAAAGGAATGGGTGATTAGGATGGGCTTTGAATCAATTCTGAAAATGAAGATATATTCAATACCATGAAAGATGGCTTTCGATTTTGTTGACAATCTTGACATTGATAACATGAGGTTAAATTTTAGGGAAAATTCAATAGAAATAAAACCTGACGGGTGTGCATCAAATGTTAGTGCATCAAATGTTAGGAGTGCCTATTGGAGGATTAGATTTGAATTCACCGGATTGTGCACAAGAAGAAGAAGACGTTACTAAAGAAGACAGCAACTTGAAAATCTGAAAGTTCAACCAATGGAAATCATGAAGAATATCAAGAATTCAAAGGTTACTTATTTCAATTTCAAGACAACTTCATAACTTTGGTTGTAAATACAATGGCAAATTTCAATAAGATGGGTTGTTGCAATCTGGGTGCCTATCACACCTGCGCAAAGACATGGAATATTTGATTTTCTTAAGACTAGTAAGCGGGGAAGGAAGATAGCCAGTGAATTAAGTTTCTATTTTGGGCCAATAGTTTTCTTGACGGTGTGTCTTATAATAATATTCATATAAAGTCATAGTATCAAATTGAACATTGACTTTACATTAAAAAAATTTCATCCAGTTGTTATATCTTGATTCCACCACATGTTCAACTCCGGATGTTGTGAGGCGACAACCTTCAATAGGGTCATGGGACACACACCTAAAATGGAGTGAAACAACAGAGATTGACAGAGGGGGGTTTTGGACTAAGAAAAATTGTTGAAGAACAAACAGAAGAGGATATAATGGAGGTACTTTAATTATTATAGATTTATAAAGTTTGTTTCACAAAATGAATAGAATAGAATTGTACATCGCATACCTTATCAAACAGATTCTTATAAATCAATACTTTCATGAGGTGAAATTTTCATATGAATATTATAATTCTTACAGATACATAAATAGACTCCATGAAAAGTTATCATGGGTTGAAAATATAACAATAGAAGCAACACTAAATGAGGCACTTTTAATGTTTCTAGATGCAGAATACTTTGTGGAGTTTAAAGAGAAGTTAGAAAGCTTGTTCATGGTCAGTGGAAAAAACATGGATGATGAAGTTGAAACTGGTTTGAATAAGAGGACATCAGATGCTAATTGTGACAATGGAAATGATAACGTCGTCAATGCAGAAAAAGTCAGTAAACCTAAGCCTCCAAAAGAATTTGTGCAGTTTGAAAAGGTGGCTGAAGTACAACAAGCCAATGAAATAATTGATGGTCCATATGCGCCATCACAATACTGGTACTGGATTCCATAACTTATGTGACAAAACTGTTGAACGTGCAACAAGAATAGATGCTACTGGTGTACCAAGTTTCAGTCTTCATTATAGTCCACTGGAAGGAGGAAAAACTCATATCCAAACAACAAAGACAACAGAAGCTAAAGTTGGGGAGGGTGCAAGGCGAGCACTTAACATTGGTCAACACCTCCGGTCTCCTTATGTTAAAAGAATAGTTGATATTTCTACATTATGGAATAAATATGAGAAAATGGTTTACAATTGGATTCTTGCCGGTGTAGAACCATCAAAGTAAGTATATTTAACAATTGTTCAGGTGATGAATCACTGTTTCTCCTATAACGAATTGTGCTAACTTAAATTGTTTTGTTTGAAATTTATGCTTCAGTGAGGTTGTTTCTGAAACAACTTCATTTCAAACATTCAGAGGTGCAATGGAAGCACTTGTAGAAGACATCCTATTCCAGTGAATGTCATTGATAATTGGATATTTGTCTTAAATGATGAGGAGAAGTACTGAAGTAATGAAGTTGTGCGAAGAATATTGTTCAACACCAAGGTCATGGTAAGATTCTGGAAAATATATAGTATAATATATGCAAATTATACTCTTTCTAACATTATAGCATTTCAATTTATGAATGAGACTTTACAAATGCAAATACGTTTTCATATGTTCACTGCTAACTTAACTGCTGCTACACCACTAAGAGAGACAAATACAATAAGGAATGTTGATGTGGTACGTTTATTTGTTTCTTTATTGTATTATTAACCATATAACTAAGATAAGTAACTGTTTGTTAACCCTACTTATTTCAAATGTAAAAGTATTGTAAAAGAACACAAGTCCTCAAAGCCAGAGGACCTCTGCTGAAGAAAGTTGTTGACTTTAGAGCTCCTGTTGAATGCTCTTTACAGAGGAGCCTAACCAGAAGATAAGCCTTAGACCATAGAGCCTCTGTGGAAGCCACCTTTGTGCTACCTATCCTTTGGAGATCAACTTTTGATGATTCTTTTCTATGCTCAAGTCAACCTATGATGGAGTGCCACCTCAGCATAAGTTGTTACTGCACCTTTCGAGGTAGCAATACCTTATTAGCTCTAGGATTGACTTTGTGTAATACTACCCTATAAGTAGGGATATTTACTTTGTGAATGATACACTCAACATATTACACAGACACTTCACACCGTAAACAACTAGCACACAATAGGTAGAGAGAGAATAGTGAGTCTGAGAGAATTCTACACACACTTAGTAGGTGTTCTTGGTGTTCTTCCCTATAACTTCTAAGATTCTAATATAAATCACATGATGGTGATGGCTCAATTCTTCTACTATGTATGCTTTATCTTTTCTCTATAGTTGTTCACTCAATTCTTCTACTGTGTATGCTTTATCTTTTCTCTATAGTTGTTCACTGTTTCTACCTAGATTGATCAAGTTATTTTAAGCTTATGCACCTTACTCTATTTTTCACTTGATTGATTAATATATATGATTTAATTTGGGACAACACTATTTCATAATATTATTCTCATATCACTAAAATCATACTAATTACTAATTATTCATCATAGTTATTTTTCCAATGGTGCATGGATATTACTACTATCTGATGGTGTTCAACCTCAAGAACCCCTGTTGTTGTCATTTTTGACAACAATGCAAATGATGATGAAGTAGAAAATATATATGGAAGTGTGCCTAGTAATCTGGCATGTATACTGCTTCAATCGCATTAATAATAAAACGTATTATAAAATAATATTATATGTTTTTTGGATTGCGGCACCAACTAATTAATGTCAAGATATCTTAGGGTTGTCCATCATCCTTCATGTGATGAAATAACATAAGCAAAAATTGAAAAACTCTCAATGCGGTGGTGTACAATGATTAATGGAAAGGACGATGGAGTGTTCGTTATGCGCCATATAGATACATAAATGGGAGACCAATTCACAAGTGGAAATCTAGATAGTACAAGGAGTGTACGCAGTAAACAAATCAACTGCATAATTTGAGGATGAAATATGTTGCAAATATTTTGTTATCGAATATCAACAATCAATGTGCGGAAGTCATAAAGCAAAGCTAGAAGTTTCATGCTTTAAGTGAAGGTGAAAAGATTGAACTTTGTGAAATTGCTCAGACAACAAGGGTAGAAAGATTGAAGTCTTACATAATACGATATTGGTTTTTTTGGAAAACATATTGGGATATGGTTAGGAATTAATATGGGTTTGTTATAGCTTTTGGTAAAACGGTGTCGATATTAGGTCTATTACTTGAATATGGTTGTTTTGTTAAACTTTTTTGAAAAACATTTGCCATATCATGAAATTTGCTCTTAAATATCAGTTGCTGATATTAAATTGCTAGCTTGCAAATCAACTTTGACCGAAAAAATTGACTAGAATTTGGCAATGATGATCCGTTATGTTATCGAAGAATCCAGTTTCTCCTGAAATAAGAGTGTGACCTCAATCCTGCCAATGATCTCAGCCACCGTAGGTCGCTGATTTGGATTATTATCTAAGCAATGACATGCAATACATGCAAAGTATTTCACACATTTGCTAGAAATTTGCCTACTAAGTCTAGAATTAATAATACTGCTAAGTTTGACTTCTTTAATACGGTCTTCAGCCCATGGTGTTAAACCCCATTGCTCTTCGTCCAGACTTGTATCAACTGTAGGCCTCCCGCATATCACTTCAAGCAAAAGAATTCCAAAAGAGTAATTGTCGTAGTTTAACATTAAGTTTCCTGTATGGAAATAACGTGGATCCATATACCCAAATTTGCCTTTGCCTAGAGTCCTAACATGTTCTGGTTCATAGGACCTATCTTGGCCAACCCAAAGTCTGAAATTTTTGCTGCAAAATTCTTATCCAATAGATCAACATTGAAGCTCTTTACATCTCGGTGTATGATTGTGCCTGTGTGAAGGTAGTCCAGTCTACGCACAACTCCTTTGCATATTTTGAGAAACTGCAGCCCCCGATAGAGAGCACCAACTTTGTGAAGATGGTCCTCAAGGGTCCCCTCGAGCATATATTTGTAAACAAGAGCCATTCTAGTTCCTTGGTTGTTGTTTGGGTAAAAAACTGTAACCTCGTCCGACATGGAAAATATCCCCGATGAAGTTGTTATCATCACATGATCGTCGATATCTACGACGACAAAGATAACTACGACACACGATCGGTGACATTCGAAAATTGGATAAATTATCTTCTCCGACTAACCCTGATGTTGATTTATCTTCGACTCTTGCTAATGTTTATATATCTTCAACGACCGTTATTATTGTCATTTATTGCAGACGCTGAAGATTTATTACCAAGATTCACATAATTAATACACATGGAATAACTGACGATCAACATTCAAAGACATCATTAAGATTCAACTGTTATCGCTTTAACGATCATTTAAGGATAACCGTTACTAACCATTTTCAAGATCACCTTTAAAAGGGGCAAATGCCCTCAAGCAAAGGAAACACAATTACAACCAATTACATTCGATCATGCAAGAACAAAAGCAATAACACGAAGAACGATCTGCTAGATACTCTTGAAGAATTTATTCGCTATTGGTTTCTTAAGCTTACGTACATCACATCGTTTTTATTCATGATCCATACTTAAAATTGTTGTTATTAAGGACAACGTTCCCGTTTTGACGTCCATAGTGCACCGACGATAATTTAATATTGTCCACAGTTTTTTCCCTCGACGAGGTTTGTCCGCAGTTGATTAACCTCACAATCCAAACCTTACATTATATTTGTCTAATTTTTGGCATAAACAGTTTGGCGCCCATCATGGGACTACAACTAGATATTCTAGTTCCAAATAAACAAACTTTTTCCTAACTTACATCTTATCTTTTGTGTAGGCAACACAATGTCTTATACACATGACCATCAAGAAATGATCACCCGATTGCAAGCAGAATAGAAGCTAGTCATCAGTAGATACCTCGATTGATTGAGCAAAATAGCAATCTCTTATAAAGAGCTGCATCTACTTCTGTAAATGTTGCAGGCCCACTTTTTTCTCAATCCCCATCAAGTTCATTGAACATACCATCGTACACTATATCTCCTAGTACCACATCCATGACTCCTCATCCTCAAGTTCTACCCCCACATCCACCATTCCACCGAATATGACTTTCTTTCCGTTAGGACCCAAGTTAACCAACTAATCAAGAACTAAACAAGATTAATATGAAGAACATCAAAGAATAGAAGCCAAATGTTATATGTATTGATATGAGGGAGAATTAATTACAATTGTAGTGAGAGCAATATATAATTGAAGGAGCACATACAAAAGTGGAAAGTTAACTACAAGATTCTAACCAACTATATTTATACATGGAAAGTAAATCTATAGTTATAGTACAAATACAAGAACGACAAATAAAAAGGTGACACGTGTTCTAGTATCCTCCACCCATCTGGAAGAACCATGCATGTTATCTCTTAAGTCCCAAAGTCTGAACTTAGAAGTTCAGACTTTCTTGCCGAACTCTGATTGAACTCCTTCTGATCTCTGATAAAGATTTTACGTAAGCCTGGCCGAAGCCTGGCCGAAGCCTGGCCGAAGCCTGGCCGAAGCCTGGCCGAAGCCTGGCCGAAGCCTGGCCGAAGCCTGGCCGAAGCCTGGTTTACACACCTTCAGATCTCTCACCCTTCCTCACCCTTCCTATATAGAGTTAGTACTTAAGTCCTTCTTTGCACTTCAGAACTTTGATCATACATCTCCTCTCTGATCATACTAAGAAGAGTTCATACTTAGTCAATTTCTCGGCTGACAAACTCTGATTCTTCTTTATCAGATCTTTGATCATACACATCAGAGATTAACACTTAGACAAATTTGACAAACTTCCATATCTAACAATTTTCTCGAGCCACTATCCCATTTTCGTCGATATCCATGACGGCCATGACTACTACATCATTTCCTATTCCAAATATCCCATTATCCACCGAGGGTCTCCAAGATGATTCAGGATCATCCTAGAGGAATGGGATTCAGGCGACCAGTGGCTTTAGTGCTCAAGGTTCAGGATTCACTCCACCATTAATGTAGATCCTTATGCATGCATATGCTCAACTAGAGGAAGATGCAATTACTCGACGTTTTAAAATGTTGGAAGAGCAAAATGCAAAAGTCCTCGTAGTGCTATCTACACTTCCTGGAGTGGTTGTACCCGTTGATGGAGTGGTTGTACCCGTTGATGAGGAACCTACCACATGATTCCAAGCTTCTCCTTTCGCCGAGCATGTAGCTTTGGCCGACATTCCTAAAAAATATAACATTTCAGCATTCAATCCCAAGTATTCTGGGATCTCTAACCCCAATGAACATGTCGCTCAATACAAGCAGTTAATTTGGACTACTTCGATTCCGCAGAATTACCAAGAAGTTTGCATGTGCAAAAGTTTTTGAGCCTCCTTAACGGGAGCCGGGGCGAAACACGACTAGCATTGTCCACAGACAGGGTATGGGTAGGGTAAGAGTTATTCCATTATCTAATCCATTTAAAATAGCGGGTAACGAAATGGGTAAGTATCCATCACATAAAACTCTTATACATATACCAATTAAAAGTAGCGGGTAACGAAACGGATAATATGGATAAATGGTAAAACAAATTATCTTTTGGAAATACAAATGATTGTTAAACATCAAACAAGTAAAACATAAGTTCACAAGTATAGTTATTATTTTAAATCTATATTGTTCTAATAAACATTTTCTTACTCTAAATATAATCATAGTATAATATTTTAAAAACAATAAACAAATTGTAAAGCAACACTTCTCGTTGTTTTTAATTTCCTGATCTCATCTTGTTTCTTATTTAATCATTGTGAACTATTTCACTTCGATAAATATAAATATTAAATTAAAGCACATATTAATATACAACAACATTATAAAAAATATTAATAATTAACTCAATATAGCTATATATGTATATAGTGTCAGGTTCACGAGAAAACTCTAAATAAATGGAAAACCGAAAAACCACGAAAAAACAAATGAAAAAGTATATGAATATAGATGTCAAATTAACGAGAAAAATATGATCGTTTATTTGGTGTAATTTATTTCGTATTTTTTCGAATAAAAAATAGGGGGTGAAGGTTTTTTTAATTTAAAAAATATTGTTGTAACCGTTTGTTTAATCATATCCATCAGATCACCTAATCTAACGGTTGATAAGGTGTTTTTTAGTTTTTCATTTATTTGAGTTTTCCCTTGAACCTCCGTCTATGTATATATATATATATATAGGGGTTGTTTGTTTTAAAAAAAAAACTCTTAATGGCTCTTAAGTCTGAATCATTCGGACATTTTTACACACTACCTCTTATTAATCATAACTAAAATAAGACTTCAGACTTTAGACGTCTTAAAAAACAAACGGCGCCATAGAGGGAGGATCATGCGAGAAGCAAACTAATTTGATAGAAGGCGAGAAGGAATGTGGGCCACATAATTTATTAATTAAAAATACCATAAATAAAAAATAAAAAATAATTTTAGAAATTAGGATAATTATCATTTTAAATGGAATAAATCCTTAAAATTCTCATTATATATTTTAGATTATTTATTTTTTAATTTCAATTATTATTTTACTAATTTTTTTTTCTAAATATACTTTTAATTAAAAAAATCACAATTTTAACCAAATATCACATGTAATATCATTATATGAATATTTATGCAGATCACATATCATATTATCAAATGTGATAAGTGTATATATTTTAGTTAATCATATGTGATTATTGATACTTATATTTATAGATTTTCTGTGATGTAAATATTATCACATGTGATAATTGTATATATTTTAGTTAATCATATGTGATTATATATATTTATATTTATAGATCTTTTTGTGATGTAAATATTATCACATGTGATCATGCGTCGCTTATATTCAGACATATATTATTATATGTGAAATTTACAAAAAATTCATCTTGTGGGATCATATGTGATGCATAATAATTGATCACATGTTAAGTTAATCACATGTGATTCAAAACGTAAATCTAAAAAATAGAGAAATAAATGGTGAAATAAATAATGAATTAGTTATGGATATCACATGTGATTTTTGATGAAAATTATGATTTTATCTACAAAATAATAATATAAATTTGATAAAAAAGTTATGAATTTATTAAAATTAAAAAATAAATAAATTTAAAAGATATTATGAGATATTTAAGATTTACCCAATTCAAATTGTAATTATCCTAATTTTTAAAATTAATTTTTTTTATTTATGCTATTTTTTAATTACTAAATTATATGGCTCATATTCCTTCTCGCCTTCTCGCAAATTGACTACTTTTTCGTTTGAACCTGCCCCTGTACATACATACATACATATATATATATATATATATATATATATATACACACATATATATATATATATATATATAGAGAGAGAGAGAGAGAGAGGCTAAGCATCTACAATGCATAAGTCATTTAATGACTTTTTAGTTTTGCCACATAGATTTCCACTAACTTTCTCTATCAAAATCCGATTTCTAAAAACTTTCTCCAATGCAAAACCTTTTCAAAAGCTTTTTTTATCAACATATTTACCAATAAACTATTGCAATAAGAAGTTGGTGTATGCCAACCCTTTTATCAAAAAACTTTTTACTCTAATGCATAAAAACCTTTTAGAAAGCTTTTTATAATAGTAAAAAGCTATATAAAACTTATGCATTGTAGATGCTCTAAGAAAGAGTATAAATTATGAAACTTGATCATGACTGTCGATTAAGAAATTAGACGCTTGTGATGAAACACGGTGGCAAAACTGTAATAACCTATCCAATTAAGGGCACAATTGGTAGTTGGGAAATTACGAAAGGGAATTACGGGAATTTACTTTATGTTTTGGAAACTACGGAAAAACGAATTCACTTTTTCAGGGATTAGAATCTCCATTTACAAACTAGTGTTATACCCGTACGTTGGTCGGGTACACGACATGACTTTAATCTACATTTAGGTGTAAATCCTCAAGTGTCATTCTATTTTCTAATAATCTTTTTAATTTTTCAAATTCATGTCCTCTCGATGCTAATTTCATGGTTTTATATGGTATATAAATTCGATGTCGATATGTTTGGAAATCCTAGATAGCAGAATTTTCAATACGAGAACATTTGTTGTTCTTAGATTTAAAAGAGCAATGTAGGCATTAACAGTTTATTTTCCTTTTTTGCAACTTGTTTACAATATAAAAACCAAAATATATGTTAGAACAGACTTGAAAATAAAATCAACTATAAGAAATCCACCAAGCAAATAGTGCATTCGTTGCACGGCATATGAGTTTAGAAAATTTGCTAAAAAAATTCAAAATTTTAAATTTTCATGAAAATTAAACAGAGATGTGACCGTGTCGATACAGTGGGATGTAAGAAAACAAAGAAAAAATTTAGCCCATTTTATTTTATTCCTTAAAAATTCTCAAAGGCCTATTTTATCATTAAAAATTATCAAAGGCACAAAGACCTCATACCAATTTATATATGCTTAACACAAAGTTAACTATTATTTATCGATAGCTTTTTATCATCAATTTAAAATTACTGCTAAAAGCCAACAACACAAATACCGACTAATATGTGCTAAAATTAATACATATATATCTACCTTATGACATAATCAAAATAAAACCAGATAAAAGTTGAAAACCTTCAACAACTTTCAAAAATATCCAACTAAACTTTCAACATCTAAAAACATCTCATTAAAGCTAAACACTTTATTAATATATATATATATATATATATATATATATATCATATTTTAAAGTTGATTGAGAAATGGAAATCCAAACATCCGTCAACACTTTCATTCACTCCCATGGGTTTTTGTTTCCATCCCTAAACAAACCATTTTGAAGTCTTTCCATGAAAGACAATACTCAAGGAAGTTCAAATGATGGTAGAACAAATAAGAACAGAGAAAGACCAAAATAGTCAATTTCCCAACCAAATTCAATTCTTCGCCACTTTTGGAACCGAAATCCCATTTTAGAGAAAGTTTAAGCAAATGCCTTCCACATTTGTGTAGAACCCATGTCCAAATTAGTTTAAAAAAGGTACACAAATTCTTTATGCAGCCATTTCAATCATCATCTTCATCCTGCAAAACCCATGAAAAATTACCATTTGATCAGACTCAAAACAACCCAGAATCTGAAAAACTTGAAAGTATGGATCTTCAAAAAAACATAACTCCTCACTGAATATAGTGTTTATGAAACAAAAAGATTTAGCACAAATTTTCTTCGATGAAGCTAATTGAGATGAAAAAGGAGCCTTGTCAGTCATAAATCATTATGTACGGAATGGCATATGCCTCCTTAATCTTCATCAATCATTATGAGGATGAAGTCTTCTCAGACAAACCATCAGCGAATCCCTGCCCCGTTGAAATCTTTATCTTCTTCGGATTAACTTTAAGAACAAACCCACAAATTTAAAACCGTAAATCAAAAACTTTATCAAGATATATAAGATTAAACAGTTAACAGAAAAAGAAAATCCCAATTAAACAGCCTATTAGAATAAAAGGAAATCAAAACAGGAAGAACATATGTACCTAAATAGCAGAGCTGCTGAAATAGTGAAGAAGCAACTGAAAAGGGTATGCAGACATTTGTAATAAATAATTGTAATACGATCAAAAAGAGTTGGAAGCGGGATAGGTGTCCGATCCATGGCCATTTTCGGATAAAATTAGAAATTGAAATTAGGGTTTTAAGGTGTGAAGGAATTATCAGAAATTGACAGACGCACTATATTCTCAGAAATTGATAGACCCTTAAACTCCATCTGATCTTCTCTTGGCAGCGAGATCCATTTTGGGGGAACGTGGAGCGGTGAAACAGAGCGTTCTAAGTTTTGTGCATCACACTTGAATATTATCATATGCTTAGGAGTTAGGACGTGGGGTAGAATCCGGAGATGTGGAGGTTGAAGGCGAAGATGTGGAGAGAAATCAGGCGTCAGGGGAGAGAGGGAAACAAATGGGGAAGTATCTGCCGTGAAATAAGAAATTTGAATGGATGAGATTTAATTTTGGATGAATTTAAACGATGTAGATTAAATGGAGGGGTGGTTGACTCGTCTCCATCCATATATATATATAATTGAAGGCAACCAATTTCATAACAATTTCGGAGAAGAAACTGAAATTTCACTAGTATGTTGTGAAACTACTATACGAAACAATGGCGGAAGAAGAGGCAGTTCCGATTCAAAGAGGTTAGAGTTTTTAAAATTTTCGATTTGGGTATAAAGTTATGAAGCATGTATATTCTAATTCAATCGAATAAATAACAGGTTAGGAGACCGAGTGAGAGAATACGGTTGAAAACTTCATTCTCCAAGTTCACAAACAACGCCAAAACTGTGTGTTTAGAGGGAGATGGTTCTGAAGAACATCAAAAGAAAGGTACGAAATCGACAACTAAAGCCCGATATATGTTATATTATATGTGAAACAATGTTAATGGTGTTTAACATTGTTTGTAATTAACTTGTGTATGCAGATCCTATGGATAGTAGAAAGTCAAATGACATTCAAGAAAAACCAACATTGAAGGTACTGTTTATGAAACAATCTAATCAGGATGTAAAGCTAAACTTTTAAACAGTTTTTTGAAGGAGAAAGGTATGTTTAGGATAGACTCTGAATTGTATGAAACGGTGATATAATGTATTCAATGAGTTCGACTGATATAACATTTTTTGGTAAAACAGTTGAAAAGATTACAAGTAATGCTCAGAGGAATAAAATGGTGAATCGTGGAGCCACTTTAGAAGATTTAGAAGGTTCACAAGTATCACTTTGAAGTTTAATATGTGGATCTCAATTCACTTCTGAATGTGGAAATATTTAAATATGATACATGTTTGTCAAAAAAATTCATATTGAAACAAAAATATATGAAAACATAAATGAATTGATATTCATGAAATTAACATTGAAAAACAAACTAACAATATACAGATGGATTTAATGTTTGGAAAAATTACTAAGGGGATGTTTGTTTACCTCTTAATGGTTCCATTAAGAGGCAACCTCTGAATCGTTAAGAGGTAAATCTTGTTTGGTAAAGAAAAGGGCTGTCTCTTAATGGTTCCAAAATCCTTTTAATGATTTAGTATCCTGACCCTCCATTAACCATTAAGAGCCCTGATTTCATTATGAACAATTAGCAAACAACCATATTTCATTTTACACAATATCATAAAAACCTCTTAATCATTCAGACCACTTAATCATTGTGCACTAAACCATTCAGCAACTGTCAAACAACCCCTAAGTTTCATATAGGCATGTATACTTACAAATTGTAACTAGAAGCCTACTCGCGCAAAGCGCGAGATACATCACGATTTCAATTTTTTCTTTTTTCTTTTATTTTTTGTTTTTTGTTTTTTCTTTTATTTTTTGTTTTTTCTTTTATTTTTAACTTATATATTTTAAATTCTTTATAGAGTGAATTACATATTTGGTCCTGGGGTTTGGTGGTTTTAACACTCTGGGTCCCTTAAATGAAATATCTATGGCTTGCATCCTCATGGTTTAGATTTCATAGCGTGTTTGGTCCCTAAAACTAACTCCGTTTGATTTCCAACCGTTAAAGCCATCATGTGCACTGCACATGATGGGTATATTGGTCATTTTATCTTGAGGTCTTTCTTTTTATCGATTAAATCCATATTTTGAGTTCAAAAAACTTCATCTTCTTCCCTCGTCTTCTTCTTTCTCCATCACATTGCAGTGCAAAGTCTCGATCGAACAACAGGTTTGCTTTAAGAAAAAATTCAATCTTTATTTTGCAATGGCCTCCAATACGGTTGTTTCAATGGGTTTTTTTTAGGGTTCTTGGAGATGGTACGCACACTGTGGCAGTGGCAGGTTCGAAGCTACCATGACGAAATGGAATTTCGTTATTTGTATGGTAAGTTTATATTTATCAAGTAATGGTTTTGATTGTTACATCCTGGTTTATATTTATCAAGTAATGGTTTATATTTATAAGCTACCATTACTTGATAAATATAAACTTACCATACACATCACGAAATTCCATTTCGTCATGGTAGCTTCGAACCTGCCACAGTGTGCGTACCAACTCCAAGAACCCTAAAAAAAACCAATTAAACAACCGTATTGGAGGCCATTGCAAAATAAAGATTGAAAATTTTCTTAAAGCAAACCTGTTGTTCGATCGAGACTTTGCACTGCAATGTGATGAAGAAAGAAGAAGACGAGGGAAGAAGATGAAGTTTTTTGAACTCAAAATATGGATTTAATCGATAAAAAAGAAGACCTCAGCATAAAATGACCAATATACCAATCATGTGCAGTGCACATGATGGCACATGATGGCTTTAACGACTTGAAATCAAACGGACCTAGTTTTAGGGACCAAACATGTTATGAAATCTAAACGATGAGGATGCAAGCCATAGATATTTCATTTTAGGGACCCAGAGTGTTAAAACCACCAAACCCTAGGGACCAAATATGTAATTCACTCTTCTTTATATTTAAATTAAGATGTTTATCCTGTTTTGATTATGTTTATTGGTTAGTTATGAATTCAAACATATAGCTTTAGAAATTTGTACTCATGCATCATAACTTGTAATTTTGAATTTTAAGTAATGTGTATCAATAAACAGTACTTATGTATAAAATGTTTTTAAGAGTTTCTTCGATAGTTTAATGATAATGTAATTTATTTTAGGTTTAATAAAATAATGTTTTTTTTATAAAATAAACATTCAATATTCTGTTAGATTTTCTTAATTATATTTTATATTTTTTATATTTAAAATTTGATTTTTATCTTGTATTTAATTATGCAGGGAGTGATTTTAGGGAAGTTGAAGTGAGGGGTGATTTTAGAAGAGTTAAAGTTGTTAGAGATAAGGATTAAATAGGAATGAGATTTTAAGTTTTCAATCTTTATTTAAGTTTTAAGTAATTAGCATTAAATAGCAGTATATTAAGCTTTAACAATTGTTTTTAAAAGTTTTTTTATAGATGTTTTATAATATAGTATAGATATGCAGTTGTTTGTAAATATATGAAGCATTTGATACAATTCTTGGGTATAATTGTTGGGAACTTTTGTTGTCAATACTGAGTTTGCATAGTTGAAAGTTAATCATGTATGAATAAACAGATTGGGTGGCAACTAAAGTAATGTGAACTGAAAGCTAGTTTTGAACTATTTAGGTGTTATTGACATAACAGGAAGTAGTAGTTTGTCGTCAAAGAAGACATGTATGTCCTTAAATTCTTGATAACTTTTATATTTCATTCAATTTAAGAAATGAAAATTTTGTACATATGATGAAAAACATGGTAAAAGGTTTGAAGAGCATACTACAGAAACTATGTAGATGCAGTTGTAAAGAGGAAACAGATGGTTTACGAGGAAGACAGCATATGAAATCATATCTACAAATAACAAATTATTTTATGTATTCTATAACCACAACTAACAAAGTTTGTGCGTCAAAAACAGATGAGGAACAAGGAAGAAGCACACCAAACACGATATGTATTTCGACAGGATCTACTAACAGTGAGCAGAGGAAGACACGAAGCTCTTCGAGGAAGGTTTCATTTGTGACGACCAAGCACGAAACGGGAAAAGGTACACCATATTGATATAAACTTATCAGATAAAATCTATCATAAATGAAACAGTTCTAATACTTGATACATGTCTTAAAAAGGAATTGCACAAGTAATTAAAAGGATGGTTATAAAAGAAAGAAGAGGTATGTTACTAATATTACATGAACATCAACTTGTAGCATTGAATAATTATATATTTCAATAAACTTATGAGCTTCATAACAGGCACTTTCCAAACGGAAGGCACATGATGATTCAGATGATGACTTTGTAACAAAAGTTAAGATTAAGAAAGGTAAAATGATGAAAACTTACATTTGTATTGAAACTGTGTAATTGAATTCAATTCTAACCTATGCAATTATGACAGATGGGAGGAGGAGTCATAAAGAAGACCGACCACCTAAGGCGAGAGGAGGCAAACGCTATGGTAAAGTAAAGAAGGTCAAGACTACTACAGATGTTGTCCGGATACGAACCAGAACATCACCCATGACTTTGCATCAAACAATTCATGAACTGAGTTCGAAACAGAGGAGGCTTGTCGAAGATATGGGACTGGGTTCATTGCTAGATATGACAGTAGATGGAATACCATCAAAATTAGGATATTTTGTGGTTGACAACCTTGACACAGTAAGTATGCAATTGAGATTAAGAAATTCAATTATATCAATAAATGAACAGATAGTTCATCGAATACCTGGGGTACCGTTAGGAGGAATAGATTTGGATGCAAGAGAGATTGACCATAGGAGTGCTTTGATGATCAATGGTTGGAAGAGTAAGTATAGAAAGGATAAAATGAGACCAACTGATGTAATGAATGAAATAATTGATTCAAGATTACAGATGAGACCTTTAGGATGAACTTTCTGGTACTGTTTGTCAACTCAAATACTCAATGGCGGAGTGTAGCCCAGTAGCTGGTTGTTGCCACATACAATTCTTGAACAAAATAGGTAGTACAGACATGGTAAGATATATTAACCGGTCACGGTACATCTTCCGGTACATCTTCGAATGCCTAAGACGGAGCAAGCTGAAATGGAGGTGGGACACATACAACATCTTCTACGCAGGTCCACTATCATTCCTAACGGTAAGACATCAATGCGACTACTTCTTAAAAACATCTTTATCTTGTTAAAATTAATGTTTTACAAACACATACATCATATGAAGCTTTTGTATGTACATGCAACAATTTCTACGTACGTGGAGGTTGATAGGGATTTCCTACCACTTCACACATGGAATATGAGTCTACTGTGTGACAGACAACGATCAAGGTTTCAAAGAGGCGGGCTAGAAATATTTGTTTTGAGGGAATGGACATCGAATGATCTATACGAGGAAAGGGAAATACGGGAAGAGGAAAATGCAAAGGCAATAGAGGAGGACATGGAAACATGTGAAATGCATGATAATATTGCTCAACAGAAGGTAAGACTGCAAGCGCAGCCAAGGAGGATATGGCAACATGTGAAATGAAAAATATTATTGATCAAAGGGATGAGGTCGAAGCATTAGAAGACACAAGAGAACCTGATGGAGGAGAATATGATTCAGATGAACTGAAAAGGGTTAGAAATTTATAATTACAATTATTTATTATTGATATTTGATTTGTTAAATAACGTAACTATACTAGACTAACTAGAAATATGTAACACAGGAAATGGTGCAAATGATTGACGATAAATTCATAACTATTTACACAAGCAAATGGGAAATTGAGGAACTCATAGGTGAGGGAAAAACTTTATTCCTGAATGATGAAATATTTGACCACTACAAAGAAAGTCTGGAAAGCATGTTTAGAGAGGATGACCCGCAAGAAGAAAAAACAGACATGGGAAAAGAGGATGGAATTTGAAACGAAGGTCGTGCGACAATGAAAAGCAAAATGAGATTACAGTTACACCGTTAAAGCTAAATTTCGATAATGTAGAATCAGTGGAGAATCTAACCCCTCTATCACAGATCTGGTACAGCCAAACCACGTACGGTATCATAGATGAGGACATAATGCAAATCTCCGGAAGTTCATGATAAAAAAACCGACAAACAACCTTCGGATAATATTGGAAAAGAACATGCATCTAATTCTAATAAGCAACTGGTTCGTACACGGGTTGCAATGATATGGTTGATTTTGATCTCCCGGGACCATGTTATAGCCTTGGATTCAGCCTTGTAAAAGCGTTAGAGGGACGGGAGGCAACAAATAAAGGAAAAGAGAAGACTATTGACAAAGACGTGCAGCAAGGACGAGGAAGAGAGAAATAAAACTAGGATTGCACATGAGGTCACCGTATGTGAAAAGGCATGTGTTGGTTGGTAAAGGTGTGACAACGGAGAATCTGGTATTTAGCAACATTTGGGGGACCAGAGTAAGTCATAACACTGTTTTGATTAAAATTTTAATTTGATTACATTATTATATCTAGACCTTTTTATGTTGTAACACAAGTACATATGCTCTAACTAGTATCTAAAAATGATATTAGGAAAATAGTGGTTTTTCATATACACCACTATATATAGTAAATGAATTGTGAACTACCTATATGTACATGCATATCATGTATATAAGCTTATAGGGAATTAACATGATAATTTATTTTGGAATTTTAGCGACATGATGTATTCCTCGGGATCAGGAATAGTAATAGTTCGAACAATGTTGGGAAATTCAGAAATGCACAAGTATGGTTAATGCTGCTGAAACTAAATGGTTACTACTTTTGAAGTTAATGCTGCTCATCAAGATTAGTACTGCTAAGTCAAGATTAATACTGATAGAGGAGATTACTACTGCTAAGCAATTTTAATACTGCTAGTAGTTAGTACTGCTGAACATTAATATTACTCAAAGTATTAATACTGCTGAAGACTTAGTGCTGCTTATAAGATTATCATGATTCGTGCAGATAAAGTTTGAAGATTATGGAAAGCTTGGAGATAAAGATGGAAGATTATTTTGAAGATCTTTTATTATTTGTAATTATCTTTTATCTTCAGTATATATAGAATTAGTCAGAATAGTTTAGATAATTTTTTAGAATTCTGAATTTTTGTTTTTATAGAGAGAATCAACCTCAAGGTTTGTAATCCTAATTCTACAGAAGTAGAATTCGTATTGGTGAGCCTGTTTATCAATATTGAGGCTGAGTGTTGAATCTTGTAGCTTTACAATAATTAAATAAAGTTTACAAGTTGTTCTTCTGATTCACTGTTCCATTGATTCTTGAATATTAAAGTGTTATTCCGCAAACTCCTTTAATATTGTTTCTGAGTGTTTATTCTTGTTTAGAATTAAGATCCTGACAAGTGGTATCAGAGCAAGTATTCTCAGAAATCTTATTCATCATGGAAAACATAGTTGAATCAAACAGTACTCTGGTCTCAAAGGTTCCAATGCTCAGATCCAATGAATTTGACATGTGGAAGATTAGAATCAAGCAATACATTCTCCTCACAGATTACTCTATGTGGGACATAATTGAGAATGGCCCATCTGATGCAGGAAAGATTGGTGAAGATGGCAAAAGAACCCCTCCAAAGACGGATGCAGACAGAAAGACAAGGCAGACAGAGATGAAAGCCTTGAGCACACTGCTCTTGGCCATTCCCAATGAGTATCAACACCAATTCTGTAATTGCACTGATGCACAAATGCTCTGGAATGCTCTAGAGAAGAGATTTTCTGGTACCAAAAGTACCAAGAGAAATCAAAAGGCAATCCTGAAACAACAGTATGAAAACTTTATGTCAACTAAGAATGAGTCCATGACTCAAACTTTTAACAGGTTTAACAAACTGATTGGTAAACTAGCTACTATGGGAGTACAGATTGATCAAGATGATGTAAACAGGAAGTTCTTAAGGTCCCTTGGAGATGAATGGACCATGTACACTGTTTCATTCAGACAGAATGATCAGTTGGAAGAGAAAGAACTTGATGATCTGTACAATGATCTTAGAGTATTTGAAGCTGAGGTGGAGGCAAAGAAGAAGCCTTCTGGTTATATTCATAATGCTGGACTACTATCAGCATCAATTGATTCTACTGCTAACCCTGAATCAGTTAGTGCTGCTAATGGAGCCAATCAAGAAAAAGGCACTGAGTCTGTATTTGAAGCCTTTCTTTCCAGTCATGGAAATTCCTCTCTGATTAATGATGATTTGGAACAACTTCATCCTGATGATTTGGAAGAGATGGATATTAAATGGCAGATGGCCATGCTTTCCATGAGGGTGAAGAAGTTCATAAAGAGGACTGGGAGGAACAACTTCTCCCAAAGAAGAGAAGATGGTGCAGGGTTTGATAAATCAAAGGTGGAGTGCTACAAATGCCATCTAAAGGGACACTTTGCCAGGGAATGCAGAAGTGGAGTGTCACACAACAACAACCACCAACAAGCACAGTCTAGAAACCTCAATCATAACAGAAACTCTACTCAAGCCCTTGTTTCTCAACAAGGAATGGGGTTTGACTGGAGTGATCAAGCAGAAGAGGCTATCCAAAATCAAGCACTTATGGATGAAGTATCTGATCTCCCATCTGAGGTAAATTCTAATCTATGTTCTAAAACTTGCATAGACGCTGTTTAAAGGTACAGGGATCACAATCAGAATATTAGTGATGACCTTAAGAGATTAGAAAAGGATATCAAAGATTATGTGAGAATTGTTGAGAGGTTTGAGGAACAGATTAAAGGTTTTCAAGCCAATGAACTCCAACACTCATATGACACCAATTACTGGAAGTGGGAGAAAAAGGATCTAGAGCTTAAACTGACCAAATCTAATGAGGAGAGTGAGAAATTGAGAGATGAACTAACCAAGGTCAAGCTTGATGTAGAAAAGTTTTCCAATGCTTCTAAAGCAATGGACTCTTTACTACAAACACAGATTCATGATAAGCTGAGAAGAGGAATTGGGTACAATGCCACACCTCCACCATATAACAACAATTACATTCCTCCTACTTCAGATCTGTTAGAAACCAAAGATAGGAAGGACTTGCCTGAGGGAGACACTGAGATAGATCCCTTAGATGAGGTAGTTGTTGAGGATAAGACTGACAAAGAGGTTGGCAAGAGTAAGGAGAACAAGGTGAGTGGTGAGATTCCTATAGAAAATAATATTATCACCAATGAGGACTGTGGAAGGGCTTGGATCAAATCCAAGGACATAGAGAAGACAGAGGGAAAGTCTGGTAAGGTCCATTACAAACAGACCACAGTTGTGAATCCAGGTCCTTGCAAACAATGTGCATGTAAGAAGAATGAGCCCCAAAAACATGATAAAAAGAGGGGAAATCAAAGAAACTGGAATAATCAGTGGGCACAAAAACAAGGGGTTGATCTGAGTAAAATCAATAGACCAAAACCTTGTTTTATCTGTGGCAAACTGAATCATCTTGCCAAATACTGTTATTTCAATCCTATAAACCAAAGGATGAATTTTCAAAGATCCATGCAAAAACCCTTTGGTTATAGGAAAGTTGAAAGGAACCATGTGGCTAAGAAATCTGTTAAATCTAAAAGCCACATGAAGAAAAAGTCTGTTAAAGAAAGTGTCAATATGTGGGTTCCTAAAAGAACTAAAACTGTTAGTACTGCTATCACAAATAGTACTGCTGACAATGAGAGTGCTGCTAGAAGTAATACTACTGCTAACAATGTTAATGCTGCTAACATTGTTTGTACTTCTTCAAAAGTTAATACTGCTAACTCTGTTAGTGCTGCTAACAAGGTTAGTACTGCTAAACCTATCAGTACTGATAACTCTGTTAGTACTTCTAAGGTTAGTACTGCTTCTAGTGTTTGTGCTGCTAAGCCAATCATATTGACAAAATACTCTAATAAAGAGTGCTCTGAGTTTAAAAACCTCATCAAAAAGGAATGTAAATACTTTGATGAGAAAGGGAGACCCAAGACCACTTTGGCTTGGGTCCCCAGTCAATACTAATTACTTAATCTTATATGCAGGGCAACCAACAGCTCAAGGGGAAGATCATCTGGTATGTTGATAGTGATTGATCTAGGCACATGACAGGGAGCATGTCATGCCTCAAGAATTTCAAGAAAATTGATGGTGGACATGTTGCCTTTGGTAATACTCCAGATGGAGGTAAGATAAGTGGTAAGGGGGATGTAACCAAAGGTAAAATAACCTTTGAAGATGTATTCTATGTTGAGCAGTTAAGGTACAACCTGTTAAGTGTATCACAGGTTTGTGACAAACTACATAGTATATTATTTACAGATTCTGAATGTATTATCCTTGCTCCTGGATTCAAGGTAGTTGATGAAAAGATGATACTACTAAGAACTCCCAGAAAGGATAATGTTTATTGCTTAGATATGGAAAGTGTTTCAACTGATTCATCCCTAAACTGTCTTGTTTCAAAAGCTTCTTTGGATGAATCATCACTTTGGCACATAAGGATGTGTCACATGAATTTTAAAACAATGAATAAACTTGTTAAAGACAACCTTGTAAGAGGTTTACCTTCCAAAGTCTTTTCATGTGATGATCATTGTGTTGCCTGTCTCAAAGGCAAACAACACAAAACTTCTCATAAGACCAAAGAGTTAAACACAATATCTAATTCTCTTCAGTTGTTGCATATGGATCTGTTTGGTCCTACAAATGTTATGAGTATTGGTAAGAAATCATACTGCCTAGTTATTGTTGATGATTACTCTAGATTTACTTGGGTATATTTTCTAAGGACTAAGGATGAGACAAGTGGACTGATCAAATTCTTTATTCTAAGAATTGAAAACCAAACTAATCAAAAGGTAAAAGTCATTAGGTCAGACAATGGTACTGAATTTAAAAATCATGGCCTAAACACCTTTTGTGAGGAAAAAGGAATTGAGAGGCAATACAGTGCTCCTAGGACTCCACAACAAAATGGTGTTGCTGAGAGAAGGAATATGATACTGATTGAGGCTGCTAGATCTCTGTTGGCAGATTCAAAACTTCCAATTACTTTCTAGGTTACTGCCTGCTATGTCCAAAACAGAGTTTTAGTAGTCAAGCCTAAAAACAGACACCTTATGAGCTTTTAAATAAAAGAAAACCTTTTATAGGATTTTTCAAACCTTTTGGGTGTCCTTGTACCATTCTCAATACCAAAACTCACTTAGGAAAGTTTGATAGCAAGGCTGATGATGGTTTTCTTGTTGGTTACTCATCTCAGAGTAAGGCTTACAGAGTTTTTAATACTTCTTCTAGAATAATTGAGGAAAGTGACAATGTCAAGTGCAATGAGAACACACCAAATCCTATTGGGTCTGGTCCTCAGTGTTTATTTGACATTGATTCACTAACTAACTCTTTGGGTTTTAGTAGTGACTATAATGCAGGTTCAGGAAGTGGAGGATCAGGGGATGAACAAGTACAAGTACAAGACATTATTCCTCAGTCTGTGATCTTTCCTATACCTACAATAGAGCCTGTTGATGTCTGTGCAAAGGAAACTATAACTGAACCAATTTAGAGTGAAGAAGAAGGAAGAGATGAGGAAAATCAAGTGCATGATGAGCCAGAAGCAGCTGATGAGATCCCCTCAGCTGACTTAAATGATTCCAATCTGGATGTGGGAATCAATGAAGAACCTAGTCATCAGACTAGAACTCAAAAGAATCATCCTCCAGAGCTGGTCATAGGAGACATCTCTTCTCCTATGATAACAAGGAATCAAAGCAGACTTCAATCAGCAACACACAGTACTCTCCTGCTTTCTATCTCAGATTGAGCCTAAGAAGGTTTATGATGCTATGAAAGATTCCAGTTGGATAAAAGCTATGCAAGAAGAGTTACTGCAGTTCAAGTTGCAAGAAGTTTGGGACTTGGTGGACCTTCCAAAAGGTCATAGAGCTATAGGCACCAAGTGGATTTTCAGGAACTAAAAGGATGAGAGAGGCATTGTGATAAGAAACAAAGCAAGGCTGGTGGCACAAGGGTACACTCAAGAAGAAGGCATTGACTATGAAGAAGTGTTTGCTCCAGTGGCAAGGTAGAAGCAATTAGGCTATTTCTAGCCTATGCATCATACATGAAGTTCAAGGTATACCAAATGGATGTGAATAGTGCCTTTCTTTATGGTACAATTGATGAAGAAGTATATGTCTGTCAGCCCCCTGGATTTGAAAATCCATCCTATCCAGACAGAGTATACAAACTGAAGAAAGAACTTTATGGTCTTCATCAAGCCCCAAGAGCATGGTATGATACTCTGTCTACCTATCTCTTGGAGAATGGGTTTGAAAGAGGAATAATTGACAAGACCCTATTCATTAAAAGAAGTAAGAAGGACATCCTATTGGTTCAGATTTATGTGGATGATATCATCTTTGGATCCACAAAAGATCAAATGTGTAGAGACTTTGAAAAGTTGATGCACAAGAGCTTTAAAATGAGTTCAATGGGTGAACTTACCTTCTTCCTTGGGCTTCAAGTGAAACAAAAGAAAGATGGGATCTTCATAAGCCAATCAAAATATGTGAAAGACATCCTGGACAAATATGGTCTAACAGACTCAAAGCCAGCAAGCACACCTATGGAGACTCATAAACAGATCACTGCTGATCTTGAGGGGGAGGATGTTGATGTCCATCTATACAGATCAATGATTGGATCTCTCATGTATCTCACAGCCTCAAGACCAGACATCATGTTTCCAGTGTATTTGTGTGCCAGATTCCAAGTCAAGCCAAAGCAATCACATCTGCAAGCTGTTAAAAGGATTTTCAGATACTTAAGAGGGCAACCTAGATTATGTCTTTGGTATCCTTATGAATCCAACTTTGACTTGATTGCTTATTCAGATAGTGACTTGGGAGGTGCTATCATGGATAGAAAGTCTACTTCAGGTGGATGTCAACTTTTGGGTGCAAGACTAGTGTCTTGGCAGTGTAAGAAACAAACCACAGTGTCCTTATCAACAACAAAAGCTGAGTATATTGCTACTGCAAGTTGCTGCTCTCAGGTTCTATGGATTCAAAATCAGATGTTGGACTATGGGGTAACCTTTCTTCACACTCCAATCTTCATTGACAATAGCAGTGCTATAAGCATTGTTAAAAATCCAGTCAAGCACTCCAAAACCAAGCACATTGAGATCAGGTATCACTTTATTAGAGATTGTAATGAAAAGAAGATAATTCAAGTTGCTAAGGTTCATACTGACAACCAGTTTGCTGATCTATTCACTAAAGCTTTTGATGTGGGTAGATTCACTTTCTTGGTCACAAGTGTGGGCATGATCAACTCTGAATGAGCTCATGTTTTAAAAAGTGTGTTCATACCTGTTATTGGTTTATTCTTTGGTGTTACTAACATTTTTTTCAGGAAGCAATTACCTTGCTCAGAGTACCTCAAGATTCAAAAAGTGTAAGTTGAATTAATGCTGCCAGTGCAGTTTTATTACTGCCAGTGCACAGTTAATACTGCTAGTTAAGTTAATACTGCTAGTGGTTAATACTGCTCTCAGTTAATACTGCTAGTTAAGTTAATACTGCTAGTTAGTTAATACTGCTAGTGGTTAATACTGCTCTCAGTTAATACTGCTAGTTAGTTAATACTGCTAGTGGTTAATACTGCTTATGTCCCGAACCGTATAAATACCCTTTTTGCCCGCCCAAACGTTCATAACGACTCTTTGATTTCTATTCATATGCTCTCTAACCCTTTTCTCTCAAGAACAAGTGTTTCGGTCCAGCTTACACAAGTTCAATGGCATCCATGGCTTTCATTGATGAACACAACGAGATTGCGATGCTACAGAAGCCGAAACAAGCTGTTGGATTCCACCAGATTGTGGATTTTCTCAAATCCAGCCACATTGCCCATGCTCTAACTGTGTCGCCAACAATCGACATAGAGCATCAACGACAATTCTGGGCAAATGCCACCATAGTCACAGAGAATGGTGTACAGATTCTGAAGACAAGGGTGTGTGACAAACCCTTGTCAGTTTCTGAAGAGGTGATACGCATCTGTCTACGTCTAGACGATGCTGCAGGTATTACTTCTATTCCAAATGAGGACTTGTTCTCAAATTTGTCAAGAATGGGGTATGGAGGCCAATTGGGTGGTTTCAAATTCTCAAAAGCAAAATTTTATACCCAATGGCGTTTTCTTGTTCATACCTTAATGCACTGCATTTCCAAAAAGACTACTGGATGGAGTGAGTTTAGCAGTACTATTGCTTATGCTTTGGTCTGCTTGGCCACTGCCATAAAGTACAATTTTTCAAGAATGATTTTCAGTGATCTTGTATCAAACTTGGGAAGCAAAAAGAGTTTTTATATGTACCTAAGATTTGTACAAGAAGTTACAACACGTGAATTGACGGATATGCCTCACTTTGATGAGGTATATGTACCCAAAATCCCCAAAGGTAAGGTCTTTTCAAACATGAGAAGATCTCCATTGGACTCGGAAGGAGTTGACACCCCATTGTTCTCTACAATGATGGTGGTGTCCCACAATGAAGAAGGTATGGCAGCAGGGTCAAGGCCCTCATTAGACCATCCCACTGCTAGCCAATCCCAACCTTCCATCACCATATCAATCCCTCAGTCTCATGTTCAAAAGCCAACTTCTCCTATAACCCAAACTTATATAAGGAAAACGGTAAAGAAGGCTCATTCCCTTCTTGTACCATCACCCACTGAGCCTTTAAGCCCTCAAATGGAGAATTCTCCATTAGAGAATATCCACAGGGAAACCACAGGGGTGTCTCCCAACCCCAAGGAGGTGCTCACTAAGGAGATGTTTGAGCATATGGGTGCTAAGGCTGCCACTACTCCTGCTAGCACAGAGGAGGTCAGTGGTAACATAAATAAGACCTTCCCCATGGCAACTTTGGGTGAGCAATCATCCAAAGGTCCCTGGTGCCAAAAACCCAAGGGGGTGGAGAGTGCTTCTGTTAGGCAGAAGGCTCCCACTACAAAAAGATCCCATGATCCTTCAAAAGAGGGTAACACTTCTGGATAAGGTGAGGACATATATAACTATCAAGAATTGATGGATGTTATGGGTAACATAAACATGGATGTCATCAAGCAGGGGAAAGACATTGAAGAGCTGAAACTGGTCATTCTGTCTCAACAAGAACAGATTGTCAAGCTGAAGAATATGGTGAAGAGATTGATTCAGAAAAAGAAAAAGAAACAATTTGTACTCAGAAGAAGGGAACCAGTGACTGATGCTCCCAAAAAGGGGGAGTCAGAAGCTGATGTCAACCTGGAAGGTACCAAAGATAAGGGGGAGCAAGAAAAAGCTTATTTTGAGGGGAAGCAAGTAACTGCAGAAGATGTTGTACAAGCAGCAGAAACAACAGATTTTGTGCAAGCAGCAGGAAAAGAGCAAGCAGCAGAAACAATTAATGCTGCTGGTTCAGGCAAAGCAGCAGAAATGGTTAATACTGCTGAACTGAAAGAAGCATCAGAAATCGTGCAAGAAGTCCTGACAGATCTTGAGATTGCAGAAACCTTAATCAAAGACAAGCATGATACTCCCAAGGTCACCTCAAAGGCCAAAGGAGTTGTCATCAAAAAAAGAGGTGAGGCTGCAAAGAAATCAAACGTTGAGAAGGTGATGAGCAAAGACAAAGGCAAAGCTAAGCTAGTGGAATCTGATCAACCAATCAAAAAGAAAAAATTGGTTGAGTTAGATGAAGCTTTGGCCAGGAAGATGCAAGCTGATATTGAGAAAGAAGAAAGAGTTCAAGTTGAAAAAGACAGGGAAATGACTAAGGCTCTGGCAGCTGAACTGAATGAAGCTTACCAACAAAGCCTGGCAACTGAAATGGCTCAGAAGAAAGCTGCAACCCTGAAGAAATCTGTGGTGATAAAAAGTGCTGCAAAGAAGAGACAACCCTCAAAGACATTCCTTGGCACTCAAGAGAGAAACACGATGATAACTTTTCTCAAGGGTGCTGTAGGAGTCAGAAAGGAGATGTTCTCAAAAATGAATTTTGAACAGATTAAAGAGCTATACAATTCAGAGATGACCAAGCTTCAAGGGAATGAAACTGCCAGGGTGGATATGGAGAAGAGAATGAAAGAAAGCAATGATTTCATAGAAAAACCTTTTCCAGATGAGCAAGAAACACCACCAAAGAAAGAAGTCACTCTTGGTGAAAGTCTAAGGACTTTAAAAAGAACCAAGATGATGGCAAGAAGAAAATCAACAAAGAAGCCTAGAGTAGCTGAAGGACAAGATGAGAAGGTTGCTGAAGAAGAAGGGGCACCTAAGCCATTTGAACAGAAAGAACCAGCAAGAACTGATGATGTAAATATGCACATGGTAGTGATGGACAAAGTGTCTGAACCAATTTCAGCTGAACCTGTTGGTGTGAAGCCTCCTGAGGTTATTTTATGGGACACAATGAAGGTTGATGGCAAGGAATACATAAGGGTCAAGAGGAAGGATGAAAAGTTTGAAGTATACAATACTTGGGCAAAGATTGTTAGAACATGCTCCAGGTCAGATCTTGAAGAAATGTTTGAGATAGGTATGAAGTTGTATGCAGATCAACTGAAAGCTCCAGAGATTTCAATTACAAAATTAGTGATGGAGTATCTGTGTATGATGTTCAAGCCTGAAGAAGTGGAGCATGTCATCAGAATTGTGTTCAAAACTGTCAACAATTAGACTCTATATGAAACTAGTGGAGTATATGCACTAACTATGGATTTAAATAACATAGAATACTTCCTAGTGGATAGAGTGTACAATCATAGCAGACTGAAGCTTCATGCAATGTTGAAGAAGAAGCTTGGATGTGTTCCAAATTCAGAAATGGCAAAGTATCTGATCCAAAGAACCATAAATCAGAGTTTGGGGTTGGATGCAAATACAGGAGTATAAGTCATGAAGTTTTGGGAGCATCTAGAAGACCATATGAAGAACTTGACTTCTCTTTCTAAAAGTCAAGTTAGGGGGAGATTGTTGGGAAATTCAGAAATGCACAAGTATGGTTAATGCTGCTGAAACTAAATGGTTACTACTTCTGAAGTTAATGCTGCTGATTCAACTTTATGCTGCTCATCAAGATTAGTACTGCTAAGTCAAGATTAATACTGCTAGAGGAGATTACTACTGCTAAGCAATTTTAATACTGCTAGTAGTTAGTACTGCTGAACATTAATACTACTCAAAGTATTAATACTGCTGAAGACTTAGTGCTGCTTATAAGATTATCATGATTCGTGCAGATAAAGTTTGAAGATTATGGAAAGCTTGGAGATAAAGATGGAAGATTATTTTGAAGATCTTTTATTATTTGTAATTATCTTTTATCTTCAGTATATATAGAATTAGTCAGAATAGTTTAGATAATTTTTTAGAATTCTGAATTTTTGTTTTTATAGAGAGAATCAACCTCAAGGTTTGTAATCCTAATTCTAGAGAAGTATAATTCGTATTGGTGAGCCTGCTCATCAATATTGAGGTTGAGTGTTGAATCTTGTAGCTTTACAATCATTAAATAAAGTTTACAAGTTGTTCTTCTGATTGACTGTTCCATTGATTCTTGAATATTAAAGTGTTATTCCGCAAACTCCTTTAATATTGTTTCTGAGTGTTTATTCTTGTTTAGAATTAAGATCCTGACAAACAACCATCGAGAGCCTAGCAGCACATGAGCAAATTTTCACAAATGTAATAGACGGTTGGGTCGACATTCTAAATTATAAGGAGAGGTTTCGAAGTCCTACTTCGCCGAGAAGGTTTTTTTTCAAGGCCGTAGTGTTGGTTCGTGTTCTCCTTACTTTGTCATAAAACTCAAATAAATTTACATTTAACTAGTTACTAACTATATAGGCCGGAGGTGTTTTGCTATACGATATGTATGATTTCAACAAACGCTTCAAATGGTTCTCGAGGACCTTGGCACAAGCTGCAAATTTCAACATGGATGTGATTGGCATGAAGAACTTGGATTTGGTAATGACATCTACTTAACGATTTAATTAAACTTCATATATTTATACAAATTCAGTCCTAAATTGTTTAGCTATACGGCAATTTTTTCCCACTAATGAGAAGGATTCACTATTTTTGCGTGGTGTTTAATCTCAAAACACACAATGTAGAAATCTTAGATAACAACGCCGAAGAGGGCGATATCAATGACCTGTATGACTATGACGTACATATCTTCGTAAGAATAATTCATGTAAAAACATAAATGCATTTCAGTTTATTATATGAAACTTAACACTATATTAAATGAAAAACGCAGCAAGCGATGATGGTTCGACACCTAAAAGAAATAGAACACCCAGGAGGCCAAGCTTTTGCGAAAGTGGAAAAGAACCGTCTGGAAATTTCATGGTGTATGAAACAAAATTTCATAGACTGTGGGGTGTTTATTATGAGGCACATGGAGACGTACATGGGAGGAGGTGCGAGGATATGGTATAGTGGACTTGCAAGTGCTAGACAAACAGTTGAAAAGCCTAAGAATAAAATATGGAGCTAAAATACTATTAAGTGACAGGAACAGGAGACGAGACTATGTTGAGCCAAAACTCGCACGATTCAAATCTTTAGATGAAGGTTCAAAGGCACATATTATGGAATGAATAGACGCAACAAGGACAACAAGGCTACAGAAGTTATAACATTTTTTTTTCTTTTTCCTTGTTTAAAATATACCCAAATGGAACCCACCTAAGATTTAATCTAATGGCTATTTCTAGGATAAAGGTTTATATAAAACCTGCACCAAAATACATTATTCAAAATTTACGGGTGTTACACAAACTTTATTCCTAGTATGGGAAAATGCCTAGCATGTCAGCCAAAGTAAGTTCTAAAACACTATTTTATTAGTTCAATACTTTCTTTATTGTTTCCTCTACTTATGAAAGAATGGGATGGGTTAACAAGTTTCCAGATCAACTACAAAGGCTAAAGTGAAAAGTATAAGCATGTATAAACAAATCAGATGAAGACCATTTAAAGTTGGAAGATAGCATTTAATGCAATAGTGGATAAAAAAGGTTACCCATGTCATTTGTTGCTACTCCCTCGTTTTGATAGAACTTCTTAGTGATAGTTTCTTAGGCAAAATCAGTGTCACCATCTGAAGGACTATCTTAGTACTTTAGATCAGAAAAAGCAACTTCTTCCTTCACTTTTTCAGTGTTAACAAATTTGTACCGTCAGATTGCTTAGGATCAGGTCTTACCTTTCTAGCTTCCGCAACAAATATGTAATTATTTGTTTTAATTCGAAATATAGAATTAAAAGTGAGAATTTGTTGTGTTTATATTCAACCCCCTTCTAAAACATATCTTGTGTAAGTAATTGTATTCCAAGACCAACAGTGTTGGTGATTTTAGTGAAATCATCGGTTCATTTTAGGCAATTGGATTCACAAGATAATAATGGGGTTGGTAGCTAAGCTATAACATGAGGTAGGAGGTGTGGAGTGCACACTCGTGTAAGCTAACTAGAACTCGGAATCGTTGGATGGTTATGTTTGACGAGTTACTAAGTGGAAAAGCCCCCCCCCCCCCCATAATACGAAGATGGACGAATCCATTTCCGTATCAAGCATTATTGATAAATTGCCCCCCCCCCTCTTGGAAATATTTAAACACATGTTGAAACACAAAAAGGAAGAGTTGTCCCTTGTACAACACGGTAGTCACTTGCGCATAGAGGAATCTCTTCGGGCACAATAGGCTGAGAAACCAAGGATAAAAGAGGTTTCTGCCCCTTCGGTGAACATGGTGGAAGAGGGAAAATCAACCAATTTCAAGGGAAAACGCAAGTTCAATGAAGCCAACAAAGGGCCCAACAAAAAGGTTAAATTAACCTGTTGGACATGTGTTCATCTCAAGCGTGATTGTCGGGTTTTCAAGAACAAGAGTGGAGCAAGCACAAGTGGTGATGGGCAAGGATCCAAGGATCAAATCCCACAGCAAGGTCAGTTTCTCGACTTTGGTTTTAATTCAAATTTGAATTATGTACCACTAATCTCCGAATCATTTTATATGCAGGATGATGATGTTGCTTAGTGGATTGACTCGGGTGCCACGAGTCATGTGTGCAAGGATTGGCGTTGGTTCACCTCTTTGGAACTAGTTGAAGACGGATTCATGCTACACATGGGGAACGAGTCAAGTGCTCCATTCTTCGACGCGACTTAGTTAGGCTAGAGTTTAGTTCTAGCAAAATAATTGAACTTTTAGACGTTTTGTTTGCACCACAAATTCGAAAGAATTTGGTTTCAGGTAGTGTCTTGAATAAGTTAGGATATAGGCAAGTATTTGAGTCCGACAAGTTTATCTTGTGAAAAGGTGGCTCTTTTGTAGGATTCGGCTATTTGATGAATGGTATGTTTATGTTGAATTTAAATGAAAAGAGTTTTGTTTCAAATTATGTTTATGTTGCAAATGATTTTTTTTTGTTGATTCTAGTTTGTGGCATGCAATGCTTGGTCATGTACATTTTAAAATAATTGTTGAAATGTCAAAAGACGGTCTTATTCCGACCTTTGACATTAAAACCGAAAAATGTAAAACTTGCATGTTAACAAAGATCACTAGGCAACCTTTTCCTAAGTGAAAAGGGACTCATCGGTGCTCGAGTTAATTCATAATGATCTTTGTGATTTGCATTCTACTCCGTCTTTGGGTAATAAAAAGTATGTTGTTACTTTTATTGACGAAGCTTCATGGTTTTGCTATGTATTTTTGTTACACTCAAAAAATAAAGCGTTGGATAAATTTAAAATTTATAAAACGGAGGTTGAATTGTAAATGAATTGTTTTATCAAATGTTTATGCACCGATCGTGGTGGGGAGTATTACGACCCTATGTTTTTCCAATCCGTAGGAATCATTCATGAAACTACGACGCCTTATACACCAAAACAAAATGGTGTAGCGGAACGGAAAAATAGAGTTCTCAAAGAAATGGTGAACTCTATGTTATATCCTACTCAGGATTGAGTGATGGATTTTGGGGTGAATCCATGCTAACGGCTTGTTACCAATTGAATCGAGTTCCCAATAAAAGGAACAAGATTACCCCGTATGAACTTTGGTCAAAAAAAGGCCTAACTTGAGTTATGTTCGAGTTTGGGGTTGTCGAGCGGTTGTTCGACTACCCGAACCCAAAAGGAAAATCTTGGGTGAGAAAGTTATTGATTGCATCTTTGTTGGATATTCCGAGCATTCCAAAGCCTATAGGTTCTATGTTATTGAACCTAATGATTCTATAGAGATTCACACCGTTATAGAATCGAGAGATGCATTATTTGATGAGACTAGATTATTTTCAATACCTAGGCCGAAGAACATAGTTCCAAGTACTAGTGGAACTAGTGAGGTTGAAGAACAAGCAATTGTTCCAACCGAATCTCTGATGCTTCGAAGGAGCAAAAGAGGAAGGATTGAAAAATCCTTTGATCCCGATTTCCAAGTATACTTGGTAGAGTGATCAAGAGATGAGATTGGGTCACAATTCTCATACTATTATAGTATTGAGGAGGATCCAATATCATTTGATGAGGCTATGAAGTCTCAAGATGTTGCTTTCTAGAAAGAAGCAATAAATGATGAGATGTACTCCATTATGGGGAATAACACTTGGATATTATCGAACTTGCCACCAAGTTGTAAACCTTTGGGATGCAAGTGGATCTTCGAAAGGAAGATGAAAGTTGATGGATCATCGACAAGGTCAAAGCTCGATTAGTAATCCAAGGCTTTACGCAACGGGAAATCATCGATTATTTTGATACCTATGCTCCGGTTGCAAGGATATCCACGATTAGAATTGTTGATAGCCTTAGGAGTTATTCACAATTTAGTGATTCACCAAGTGGATGTCAAGACGGCATTCTTGAATGGTGACTCGGAGGAGGAAGTTTACATGAAACAACCGGAAGGTTTTGTTATGCCCGGGATGGAGCATAAGGTGTGTAAACCGGTAAAATCATTGTATGGGCTGAAACAAGCGCCCAAACAATGGCATCAAAATTTTGATAAGGTTATCTTGTCCAACGGTTTTATGTTAAACCAAGCGGACAAGTGTGTATATAACAAATATGACACATCCGGTAACAGAGTAATCATTTGGAATAAGGAACAAGCGTGAGAACAAAGGGATTGCAATTACGCAATCTCATTACATTGAGAAAGTATTAAAGAAATTTAATTGCTTTGATTGTTCTCCGGTGAGTACTCCATTTGATCCGAGTGTGAAGCTTATGCCCAACTCGGGTGAAGCGGTGTCACAACTCGAGTACTCAAAGACTATTAGATGCTTGATGTACGCCATGACAAGCACTAGGTCGGATATCGTGTAACACCCCGAATTCTGTTTTGGCCAGATTTGAAGAAGAATGGGAGCAGTGGCCCGCGCGAGTTACCATGCATCTTGGCCCACTCCGTGAACCGCGCAGACTGTTCTTCTACGGATCTGGTGTCGGCGCGAGCCACCGCGCGAGTTTGGTCGCTCCGAGTTCCGCGCGGAGGCTCTGAACCCCTTAAATGAGTTTTCAGCCCCAAATTCATTTATTTCTCATTTCTCCCTTCCTTTAACTCTCTCTCAACTCTCCCTCTTCATTTACTCCAAGATTAAGGTTTCTTCACATCCATCCATACCATTTATTGCAAGAGTTAAGAGCATCATCCAAGGTTTCGGTTTTGGAAGCTTCACCACCATCTTCATCTTCTCCAAAGGGTCTAAGTCTAAGATTTTGGGTTTTATTCTAAAACCCACTTGGTGAGTTCCTACTACCATTTTCTAAACTTTATACATGTCAAAGCTTACATTTTGAACTCCTATATATCTCCATGGTTTTGGATTTAAGTTGCTACATTTTTTACCTAACTTGAGTTTTGGGAGATTCTAGGGTTCCCAATTATTTTCAAGAAAAATAAAGGGTTTCATTTTATTTGAAGTAAAATGGAATTTTACTTGCACATTTATGTGAGTTACTTGAAGGAATGTATATAATCTCATTTTATGATTTTTCATTCTTATCAGCAGTTAAACATGAAAATGCATTTTGGGTTATAAATGTTATTGAAACCATATGACTAACTATGGTTGGTCACAAATGAAATTATGACAAGTATAGACCATTACTAGTGGATCCCTAGGTATTGAGTCGACTTATATTATTCGGATGTATTTTCCCCTTTTTGTAGCTATGGATGCATTTGACCCTCAGGGGCCTTTGGTACGGTTATGTGAGATCGGTTACTAGCCATAGGTCATAATGTAGTCCTAGTGAACGAGTATGACTTGGTTTCCTTGGGGGCCCTCCCTCAAATCTTAGTACGGACCGACGTTCGTGGCCATGGATTCCAAGTATTTAACTCACAACTCGGATTGTAGCCTACTTTTGTGTTCCAATACAATCCTTGGTAAATCGTGTATCCCCCGTCATCACAAGATGAATTTTCGGACCAAATGGTCCTTATGTGACAAAGATTTCAATTGTAAACTAAACTTTATTGAAAATGTTTTCTTTCGGTACAATTGTTTATGTCTCTTGAATTTTAAACTGTATGTTCTCACTAGGCTTTAAGCCTAACATTTTTTTCTCAAATTATATGTATAACAGGTTCCTTAGCGGTGGGTTGCCAAGGTCGTGAGAGACGAGCATGGTCTTGAGACATTTTTGAGATGACTAGTATTTGATGTTGGATATTTGTTCAAGTCCCATCTTTTGGTGATTTTGAGTCGACAACCGATGTAATCTAGATAGTTATGTTTAGATTAGTTTGTTGTTGATTTCCATATCCGTTCTCAGGTTTTTGTAAAGGCTTAGTACTTTTCCCCTTTTTGGGAGGTTTATACCAAATACAAATGTCATATTGCCTAATTTCCGAATTTTAAATTACTCAAATTTTTATGGTGTTACAAGTTGGTATCAGAGCTCTAGTTTAAGTGATCTAGGCATGAATGTAAGATGCCTAGACTTAGACTGAGTACGTTAGGCAATGATTTGTGAGTTGGGTAGAGCTTCTAAGATGGGTTAGTCTTAGAATCAACGGAAGTTATGTTCATCAAACGTTGTGATGATGGTGACAAGAACCCTCTTGTGTCATATGTTCATAATCTCACTTAGCTAATGTCATTATGAGGGTAGTTTACGTGAGTGTACTTGGTTTGCTAATGTTATGACAATTGGTAAACGTAGTAGTTCGTTTCTTTCTTGCTTATTTCTGTTAATCCTTCTCTTACCTCTTTCCCGTGCTTGTGTGGCAGCCATTACTCTAGTAAGGTGAACACTCGCAGTCGACCGTTAGCCAATGGGACGGTACGTGCAGATAGCTCGTCCGAGCGAAATCCAATAGTTAGGGCAGCGACCGTCATTCCTCCGGGCATGCCACCTATATTCACGGGAGAGGTGGAGCAAGTGCCAAGAGTGGAGTTGGCATCTACAAACCCGGTTGTTCAGGGGGCAAACCCTCCGGCTGGCATCATGCAAATGGTGTCATCGGCCATGGAGAAGCAGCAAGAGGCGTTCTTGAAGTTGTTAGAGGATCGCGATGCTAGCCTCAAGAGAAACGAGGCGGTTGCTGAAAACATCGTGGTTGGTTCTGGAGGCACCGATAATGGGATCAGAACTGAGGAGCTCAGAGTTGTTGGTGCTCCGAGAAGTGGGAGGAGTTGCTCCTACAAATCTTTTATGGGTTGTGGACCACCAGAGTTCTCTGGTTCCGAAGACCCAGTTGCGTGTGTAAAATGGATCTGAGCGGTCAAACAAGCATTGGGTTCATCTGAGTGCGGAGATGACCAAAGGGTGAAGTTCGGTACTCAACTGCTCAGGGATACGACACTGACATGGTGGAATGTTATCCAGTCCACCCTCTCTCCTACTGTTTTGGCCCAACTGACTTGGGGTGAATTCAATGTCAAGTTATTGGATGAATACTGCAATGAGAGGGCCATGGATCGGATCGATACGGAGTTCCGAGCGCTTGAGAAAAAGAACTTGACGGTGAGGGAGTATACCCGTCAATTCATGGAGAAGTTGGGGTTAATGGGGCATGTGGCCTCAACAGAAAAGGAGAAGATTAAGGCCTATCTAAAGGGCCTACCATCGGACATGATGACCATGGTCCGAAATTCGAAGGCTTCCAACCTTCGTGAGACTATTGAGGAGGCACAGTTCATGGAAGAGGTTTACGCGAAGAGTAAACCAGAGAAAGCTGTGGTGTTCGTGGCCATGGATTAAAGTATTTAGCTCATAACTCGGGTCGTGGCCTACTTTTGTGTTCCGTCACCCCCTTGGTAAATCGGGTTGCCCCCGTCATCGCGAGATGAATTTTTGGACCGGTTGTCCTCTCTTGATAAAGATCTTCTTTTGTGAACTATAATTCTTGAAAAGATTTACTTATGATACAATTGTTTATACCTCTTGAAATCTATAAACTGTATGTTCTCACTAGGCTTTAAGCCTAACACTTTTTCTCAAATGATATGTATAACAGGTTCCCTTAGCGGCGGGGCGTCATGGTCGTGAGTGGAGAGCATGTCTTAGAGGCATTTTTGAGATGACTGGTAGTCGTAGTTGGGCATTGTTTAAGTCCCATCTTTTGGTGATGTTTGGATCGACAACCGATGTAATCTAGATAGATGTATTTAGATTAGTTTGTTGTTGATTTCCATACCCGTTCTCAGGTTTTGTAAAGGTTTAAGTACTATACCCCTTTTTGGGAGTTTTATACCAAGTGCGAAGTCATATTGCCTATTCCCGAAGTTTTATTTCACTCTGATTTTTAGGGTGTTACAAATTGGTATCAGAGCCCTAGTTTAAGTGAACTAGGCATGAATGTAAGATGTCTAGACTTAGACTGAGTATGTTAAGCATTGATTCGTGAGTTTGGGTAGAACTCATAAGATGGGTTAGTCTTAGAGTCGACGGAAATTATGTTCCTCAACCGTTATGACGGTGGTGACGAGAGCCCTTATGTGCTATATGTTCATAATCTCACTTAGCTAATGTTATTATGATGATATTTTACGAAGTGTACTTAGTTGCTAATGCCATGACAATTGGTTGATGTAGTAGTATGTTTCTTTTGTGTTTGTTCCGTTAACCTTTCTCTTACCTCTTTCTTGTGCTTGTGTGGCAGCCATTTCTCAATTATGGTGAACACACGTAGTCGTCAGTTAGACGTCGAAGACCTTCGCGACGATAGTTCACCAAAGCGGAACCAGGTGGTCAGAGTACCGGCGGTTGTTCCTCCCGGTATGCCGCCAATATTTACTGGGGAGGTGGAGCAGGTGCCTCGGGTGGAGTTGGCATCCACCAACCCAGTTGTGCAAGTGGCGAACACGCAAACCGACATGATGGCCAACATCATGCAGATGGTATCGACGGCTATGGAGAAGCAGCAAGAGGCGTTCATGAAGGTGTTAGAGGAACGCGATGCTAGTCTCAAGAGAAATGAGACGGTCGTGGAGAATGTTGTTGTTCTTGGTTCGGGCGGTGCAGGCAATGGGGTTAGAACTGAAGAACACAGGGTGGTTGGTGCTCCAAGGGGCGGGAAGAGTTGCTCGTATAAATCCTTTCTAGGGTGCGGGCCGCCGGAATTCTCCGGTTCTGACGACCCCGTTTTGTGCGTGAAGTGGATTAGAGCTGTCGAGCAAGCTTTCGGCTCCGCCGAATGTGGTGACGATCAGAGGGTGCGGTTTGGCACCCAGTTGTTGAGAGATGCGACACTCACTTGGTGGGATGTTACTCAGTCCACTCTCTCTCCTACCGTCCTGGCTCAGTTGTCTTGGGCCGAGTTCAAAAGGAAGCTCATGGAAGAATTCTGCAGTGAAAGATTGATGGACCGCATCGAAAAAGAGTTTCGGTCCTTAGTAAAGGGAAGCTTGACGGTGAGGGAGTACACCCGTCAATTCATGGAGAAGCTGAGGTTGGTGGGGCATGTGGCCACAACAGAGAAAAATAAGATGAAGGCTTATCTTAATGGCCTACCAGCGGACTTGTTATCCATGGTCCACAATTCTTAAGCTTCTAATCTCCAGGAGATGGTTGAGGAAGCTCAATTTATGGAGGAACTGTTCGCGAGAAGCAAGGCTGAGAAAACTGTGGTGGTGCCTGAAAAGAGAAAATGAGAGAGCAATTCCGCTCCCCTAAGAGGACTCGACCTATTGTCGGGAACCGAAGTTTCAACAACAGCAACCAAGAGGCTAAGTGGTGCCAGAATTTCCGGTTCAAGCATCGTGGTAACTGTAACTCCACTCTACGATTTTGCGGAAAGTGTGGTAGGAATGATCACATCGCCTGCGATTGCTCTGTCCCGGGGATGGTTTGCTTCGAGTGCAAGGCACCGGGGCACATGAGGAGAGATTGTCCGAAGCTCAAGTCGGGTAGCGCATCGGAAAAGAGAGAGAACCCATCTAGGGTTCCGGGTCGAGCATTTCAGATTACGGCCGAGGAGGCCAAGGCATCCGTCGATGTGGTATCGGGTACGTTTCTTCTAAACTCCGTACCTGCTCGTGTACTCTTTGATTCTGGTGCGAGTTTCTCGTTTATATCTGATTCATTTCGTCAAAAGATTGTCGTGCCCACTACTAGTCTAGAGGATGCGTTAGTGGTAGAAATAGCAAATGGTAGTCAAGTTTTGATCTGCGATGTTCTGAAGTTGTGTACTCTCGGTATCGAGGGGAGAGAGTTCCCGATTGATTTGATGCCGATGACTATCGAAGGTTTTGATGTGGTGGTCGTCATGGATTGGTTAGCGAACAATCATGTCGAGATCGTATGTTCCAAGAAGTTAATTCGACTTCCCAATCAATGTGGCGAAGTCGTTGTCATCTATGGCGAGAAGAGGAAAGGTGAAGTGGCGTTAATCATGATGGTAAAGGCACGCAAGTGCTTGGTAAAAGGGTGCTCGTCCTTCATAGCCTACGTGATCGATGCCAAGTTCGAGAAGTCAAAGCTTGACGATGTGAAGATCGTACGGGAGTATCCCGATGTCTTTCCGGACGACTTGCCCGGGTTAGCACCCGACCGGCAAGTGGAGTTTCGGATTGATCTGGTACCGGGAGCGGCTCCTATTGCTAGAGCTCCTTACCGTTTGGCGCCATCGGAGATGCAAGAGATGATGGCACAACTCCAAGAGATTTTAGAGAAGGGTTTCATAAGACCAAGCTCGTCGCCTTGGGGAGCTCCGGTCTTGTTTGTCAAGAAGAAGGATGGCACGATGAGGATGTGCATCGATTACCATGAGTTGAACAAAGCAATAGTGAAGAACAAGTACCCGCTTCCAAGGATAGACGACTTGTTCGATCAACTCCAAGGAGCGGGGTGTTTTTCCAAGATCGACTTACGATCGAGTTATCACCAGGTGAAGGTGAGGGAAGAAGACGTTCCGAATACCGCTTTTAGAATGCGTTATGGCCATTACGAGTTTCTCGTGATGCCTTTCGGCCTAACTATCGCACCGGCGGTGTTTATGGACTTAATGAACAGGGTGTGCCGACCTTTTCTCGACAAGTCGGTCATCGTATTCATTGATGACATACTCGTGTACTCCAAGAGCGAGTTAGAGCACGAGCAACACCTTCACGAAGTTCTAGAAGTGTTGAGGGAAGAGAGATTGTACGCCAAGTTCTCCAAATGCGACTTTTGGTTTGATGAGGTACAATTCTTGGGTCACGTTGTCACTCGAGACGGGGTGAAAGTGGACCCCTCCAAGATTGAAGCCATGATGAATTGGGAGCCTCCCAAGAGTCCGTCCGAAATCCGAAGTTTCTTGGGTTTGGCGGGTTACTACTGAAGATTTATTCAAGACTTCTCGAAAATCGCTTCTTCCTTGACGGCTTTAACTCGGAAGAATGTGAAGTTGGAGTGGACCGAAACGCAAGAGAAGGCGTTCCGGATTCTGCAAAGGAAGTTGTGCGAAGCTCCAATATTGGCGTTGCCCGAAGGGTCGGAAGACTTTGTGGTCTATAGCGATGCTTCGAAGATGGGTTTGGGTTGTGTGTTAATGCAAAGAGGCAAAGTGATCGCTTACGCCTCGAGACAACTTAAAATTCATGAAAAGAATTACCCTACCCATGATCTGGAGTTAGTGGCAGTGGTGTTTGCCTTGAAGCTTTGGCGACACTACCTCTATGGTACGAAATGTACCCTCTTCACAGATCACAAGAGTCTAAAGTATGTCTTTGATCAAAAAGAGTTGAATATGAGGCAAAGACGGTGGCTCGAGTTGCTCAAAGATTACGATTGTGAATTGCTTTACCATCCCGGTAAGGCGAACGTGGTGGCCGATGCGCTAAGTCGGAAGGACTATAGCGGAAGTATTCGGGTTACCCATTCGAGAATCGAGTTAGTGTCTAGTCTTGTTGATAAGATCAATACGTCGCGGGTTGAAGCATTGTTGGAAGAGAACCTCAAGGATGAAGTCATGACAAAGTAACGGTTGCTCCTAACGGAAGATAGTCGCGGAGTCAAACTGTTCAGAGGTCGTCTATGGGTGCCCAAGATTGGGGGCAGTCGGGAGCTACTTCTTGAAGATTCCCACAAGTCCAAGTATTCCATTCATCCGGGAAATACAAAGATGTATCGGGACTTGAAGTTGCATTATTGGTGGCCGGTGATGAAGCTCGATGTGGCACGTTACGTAGAGCGATGTGTGACATGTTTACAAGTGAAGGCCGAACACCAACGACCGTATGGGAGTCTTCAGTCCTTAGAGATTCCTGAATGGAAGTGGGAGCATATTACCATGGACTTCGTGACAAAGTTGCCTAAAACTCTTCGAGGTCACGATACCATTTGGGTAATAGTCGATAGATTGACAAAGAGCGCTCACTTTCTAGCCATGCGCGAGACCTTACCGATGGACAGGTTAGCAAAACTGTACATTGATGAAGTGGTCTCGAGGCATGGTGTACCATTGTCGATCGTATCGGATCGCGATAGTCGGTTCACTTCGAATTTTTGGGATGGTTTTCAGAAAGAGCTAGGTACGCGAGTGAAGTTGAGTACGGCTTACCATCCACAAACCGATGGGCAAAGCGAGAGAACGATTCAAACGTTAGAAGATATGTTGAGGTCTTGTGTCATCGATTTCGGGGGTAGTTGGGACTCTCACCTGCCTTTGGTGGAATTTGCTTACAACAATAGCTACCACTCGAGTATTGGGATGACACCGTTTGAGGCGTTGTATGGGCGAAAGTGTCGAACTCTCGTGTGTTGGATTGAAGCAGGAGAGAAGCAATTTGCCGGACCTGAAATCGTGCAAGAGACAGCCGATAAGGTCAAGAGCATTTGTGAAAGATTGAAAGCGGCTCAAGATCGGCAAAAAGGCTATGTCGATAAGAAAAGGCGGCTGATGGAGTTCCAAGTGGGCGACCGTGTGATGCTTAAGGTATCGCCATGGAAGGGCATTATTAGGTTCGGAAAGCGTGGGAAGTTGAGTCCCCGTTTCCTCGGACCTTTTAAGGTGCTTAAGCGGGTGGGTTTGCTAGCCTATCAATTGGAACTACCGCTGGAATTGAGAAGAATCCACAACACGTTTCATATTTGTTACCTTTGGAAGTGTTTGGCGGTTGAAGAAAGCGTCATTCCTCTCTCCGAGTTGAGAGTGGACGAGGGTAATCGATGTGTGGAAGAACCCGACGCGATCTTAGAGAGAAAATCTAAGAAATTGCGTCACAAGGAAGTCACTTTGGTCAAAGTGCAGTGGAAGCATCATCGGGGAGCCAATGTGACGTGGGAAGCCGAGGAGGATATGAAGCGAAGATATCCTCATCTCTTCGAGTAGTTGGGATTTCGGGGACGAAATCATTCCCAAGTTGGGGAGGATTGTAACACCCCGAATTTCGTTTGGTCGTTTGTGAAGTAGAATTTAAGGAACAGGGGCTGCCTGCACTGGTCTATAGCCGTGCGCCCTCCTTCAGAAATTCCGCACGGGTCGTGCGCTAAGTCAGGGGCCGCGGCAGTAGGTTTCGCACGGGTCGTGCGTTCCTCCTTCAGTAAAAACGCACGGGTCGTGCGTTTTGTTAGGGGCTTCATCAAAGTGGGTTTAATGAGATTTTATTTCCAAAACTCATTCATTTCTCATTTCATCTTTCAAGTCTCTCTCTCTCAAACCTCCTCCCTCCTCATTTACTCCTCTAGGGTTTCTCCAACCACCAATCATCCCATTTATTTCTTGAATCAAGTGTTACATTCAAGGTTTCGGGTTTGAAGCTTCACCTCCATTGTCATCTTCTCCAAGAGGTCCAACCTAGCATTTTGGGGTTTTCTTCTAAAACCTACTTGGTGAGTTCCTACTATCATTTTACAAACTTTATACATATCAAAACTTACATTTTGAACTCCTATATATCTCCTTGGGTTTGGATTTAAGTTTATTGCATTTTGACCTAACTTGAGTTTTGGGAGATTTGTGGGGTTCCTAATCTTTTTATAAAATATAATGAGGTTCCATCTTAGTTGAAGGAAAATGAAGTTTTACTTGTACGATTACATGGGTTATTTGAAAGAATGTATATGAACTCATTTTATGATTTTCATTCTTATCAGCAGTTAAACTTGAAAAAGGCATTTTGGTTATAAATGTTTTTGGAAGCTATATGTTTAGCTTTGGTTGGTCACACATGTTATTGTGACAAGTTTAGACTATTACTAGTGGATCCCTAGGTTTTGAGTCGACTTATATTATTGGGACGTCTTTTCCCCTTTTTGGTACGGTTATGTGAGACCGGTTACTAGCTATGGGTCAAGTGTAGTCCTAGTGAACGAGTATGACTTGGTTTCCTTGGGGGCCCTCCCTCACATCTTAGTACGTTCCGAAGTGTTCGTGGCCATGGATTCAAGTATTTAGCTCACAACTCGGGTCGTGGCCTACTTTTGTGTTCCGTCACCCCCTTGGTAAATCGGGTAGCCCCCGTCATCGCGAGATGAATTTTTGGACCGGTTGTCCTCTCTTGATAAAAATCTTCTTTTGTGAACTATAATTCTTGAAAAGATTTACTTATGATACAATTGTTTATACCTCTTGAAATCTATAAATTGTATGTTCTCACTAGGCTTTAAGCCTAACACTTTTTCTCAAATGATATGTATAACAGTTCCCTTAGCGGTGGGGCGTCATGGTCGTGAGTGGCGAGCATGTCTTAGAGGCATTTTTGAGATGACTGGTAGTCGTAGTTGGGCATTGTTTAAGTCCCATCTTTTGGTGATGTTTGGATCGACAACCGATGTAATCTAGATAGATGTATTTAGATTAGTTTGTTATTGATTTCCATACCCGTTCTCAGGTTTTGTAAAGGTTTAAGTGCTATACCTCTTTTTGGGAGTTTTATACCAAGTGCGAAGTCATATTGCCTACTTCCGAAGTTTTATTTCACTCTGATTTTTAGGGTGTTACACCCCTGAACCAAAGAAACGTAAAGCTACAGAAACAAGATCTCAGGTATGGGATCATTTTGAAAAAAATTTAAGCCTAGAAGGTAATTTGGTCAAAGGGATGTGCAAATATTGTGGGAAAACATATGCGGCCGACCTGAAAAAGCATGTCACGTCCTCATTAAATAATCACTCGATTGCATGCCTTAAGAACCCACGGGCCAAAGAAACTAGACAATCCATATTGGCATTTGGTATGGGTGAAAGCAATGAAAGTGTTTTAACCAATTGGGTGTTTAATCAAGAGAATGTTAGGAAAGCAATGACTAAGATGATCATCATAGATGAACTACCGTTCAAATTTGTAGAGGGTAGGGGGTTTAGAGGTTTGATGCAAGAAGCTTTTCCTATGTTTAAAATACCGTCTAGATGGACGATTAATAGGGACATATTTGCCATCTATTTAGAAGAGCGGAATAATCTTAAATTTTTTTTAAGGAACACTCCCAACATGTTAGCTTGACCACCGATACTTGTACATCCGTGCAACGGATCAATTATATGTGCATAACTGCACATTATATTGATGCCCAATGGAAGTTGAACAAAAAAATAATATCTTTTGTGCCAATTCAATCACACAAAGGGGATGCAATAGCGAAAGCTTTAGAGGTTTGTTTGGTTGAGTGGGGCGTAAAAAACATAATGACCATTATCGTAGACAATGCATCTAGTAACGATGTTGCCCTAGTGTTTTTGAAAAGCAAACTAGTATCTTAGGGGTTTTCATCTGTAAGAGCTCAATACTTGCATATGAGATGCATTGCACATATTCTTAATTTGGTTGTCCAAGATGGGTTGAAGATGGCTGACTCGGCACTTAAGAAGCTTAGGGATACTGTGAGGTGGGTAAGGGGCTCTCCGACACGATTGGCCAAGTTTAGGGAACTTGCGGTTTTACTTGGTGTTGAAGAACGAAGCTCTCTCTGTCTTGATGTTCCTACTCGGTGGAACTCAACATACATGATGTTCAGGAATGCCATTCCTTATTGATACGTGTTTGAAGCTTATGACGGCCATGATGCATCGTTCAAGATAGATCTTGGTGATTCTGTGCTTGCTGATTATGATTGGGTGTATTTAGAGAGCTTCATTACCCTTTTGAAGACCTTTTATGAGATGACTATTCAGATCTCAGGCTCTCTTTATGTCACTTCTAATTCTTACCTGACTGAGATATGTGACTTGGGGTTCTCGCTTACGGAGATGATTGCTTCTCCGAATTTAACTGAAAATGTACAATTCAATCTCAATTTGTCTTACTTTATTAGTCCTAATTTACAATGTACTCCACTTTCATATAGTTCTATAATTCTTTTGATTTTTCTATAAACAGAATATGGGTCAAAAAGTGAAGGACAAATTTGAAAAATATTGGGGTGATGCGGAGAAGATGAATTTGGTAATTTTCTTTGCCAACATTATGGATCCAAGAGATAAAGTGGAGTACATGCCATCCCAGTTCGATCAGTTATTTGGTGAAGAAAAAGGTGAGGCATGCTTTAGAAAGGTAAAATCCCAACTCACTACCTTGTTTAAAGATTATGTGCAACAATATTCCAAACCTTCTCATTCTCAATCTCAATCTCAATCTCAAACCGAATCCCAATCTCAATCGGGAAAAGGTCTTCCCCCTCTTGTAAGATCACAATCCAAGTTTAAAAGTTTGTTGAAGAAACAAAAACTTGAAAGTGGGGCTTTAGATGGCAAAAGGAGTGAGCTTGATGTTTACCTAGGTGAGGCAATTGTAGATGATAATGGGAAAGAATTTGATTCGTTGATGTGGTGGAAACTGAATAGTTCACGATTTCCCATTATTTCAAAACTTGCAAGAGATGTCCTCGCCGTACCCATTTCCACAGTTGCGTCCGAATCAACGCTTAGTACAGGTGGTAGGGTTTTGGGTAATTTTAGGAGTTCTCTAACTCCTAAAATAGTTGAAGCACTTATCTGTACGCAAGACTGGTTAAGGGGTCCTAGTGAACCGATTGCGGTGGAAGAAAATTTGGAGGACCTTGAGAAGTTTGAGAAAGGTACGACATTACTTTATGAGTTAGTTATTATCTATAAATTATAATTACGACATTAGTTTATAATTATAAGTTATCATTACGTGCATAAATTGATAATTTAAGAGTTGGAACTTCTTCTACTCGTGGTGAAGATAGTCCTAGTATTGGTACACATGCATATGATTTAGGGGGATTTGTAGAAGTTGATGTTGATCCATGATTGAGAAAGGTACTTTAAATTTTGCATTATAAATGATTTTCATGATTCATGATTTGTTATGTTTTATTTTTTATTTTATAGGATTCAAAATTTCAAATGAAGTTGGTGTTACTTGTTAGTTGGTCACTTGGTTGGAGCTTGGAAGTTGAAGTTGGAACTTGGACGTGGATAGGAGGGTTGATCATGGAAATTGGTAAGCGAAACTTTGGTAAGTAATGGTACTTTGGTAAGTAATGGAACTAGCAGTTTTGGACTTTGGTAAGTAATGGTACTTTAGTTTTTGGTATGGTTGTTTGTTTCAAACTTTCATTTGAATTGGTAGTTATATCGTAGTTTGGTACTTTGGTTTTTGGTATGGTTGTTCCGTTCTTTGTTTCAAACTTTCAAACAATTGAATTAGTAGATAAGTAGTTTGGTACTTTGATAACTTGGTATTTTATAGATGTTGTTTAGTACTTGATATTTTAGTCTTTTAGATGTAATTTAGATTTTAGACTTTGATAACTTTGGTTCATTGTTGTTTTGTATTTTGTAATGTAAAATAGTTGTTTGTATTTGTAATGTAAATTAGTTGTTTGTAAATTAGTTGTTTGTATAATTGATTAATTGTAAGTAAAAAACAGGCCCAAAAAAATAAGCCCAAACCTGGCCCACCCGAACCTGCCCACTCGAACCCGAACCACCCGAATTGTGTTCGGTCGGGCTTCGGGGGTTCCCCTCCCACCCGGATATCCGATCGGGTTTTGGGTTTCGGGACCCGATTCGACCCGCCCCGCCCGGTGCTCGGTCCTAATCTAAATATCATATTTAGAGAAGGTTTCGTAAGTGTAACTAAAGGGGACCTTTAGAGAAGTTTTTCAAAAGTGTCACTAATGCCAACATCTTTAAAGAAGCTTTTTCCATTTCCTTCTCTGAAAGTATGTTTTAGTAACTCTTACAGTCTGTGACAAATACTTGAAAAGCGTCACTAATAATTACTTTTAGAGAAGCTTTTTGAAAAAAATTGTCTAACCTTAGAGAAGCTTAGAAAGTGTATTTAAATCCCCACAAAAGCGTCTCTAAAGGCTACCTAAAAACGCACCCTCCGAAAACCTTTACCTACCCTTATATAGAGAAGCTCTTTGACGGAAATGAAAAGCTTCTCTAAAGGCTTTAGGGAAGCTTTTAAAACTTTTATGTACAAAACAAAACCTTCCCTGAAGGTCATTTCTATTGTAGTGCTCGAAGGTCGCTCGTGTTTTGTCTTTGTGTGTGCACGACAAGGCATGGGCGGCAAGGTCATGCGACCTATGTTGCCCGAGAAGGCGCCCATATTTGGGGTTGTGGGTGCCAGGCAAGGCCCATGGTCTCTTAGAACATGCATGCAACTAAAGACACAACTAAAGCCGCCTGAGGAGTGGCCTGGCACGACATGGCATGGCATCTTCACTCAAACCAGCTACGACGCGGCATGGGGCCATGTGGACATTAGGTTCTAGTGGCCCAGTCTTATACACTAGTAGCCTTAGTTGTATGATTTGTATAACATCCTTGTAAACAAACTTTTTCAACAAAGACCATTTGGCTAAAAGGATCCATGTTATCATGTAGGCAAATTTACAAGAAATCGGATGTCTACGCTTTTGGTGTTCTTTTGCTTGAGGTGATAGTTCATACTAGTATTGATGAAGACCAATCCAATTTAGCACTCAAGACCGTATTAGAGAATGAAAATGGAATCATATCATTGATGTCTAGAGATTGTATGTAGTACATCCTAGTGTATACAAAATCAACCAATGAAATGAGAATGTGAAGGTGACCCAAAGTTCAAAGTTTTTTTTTGGGAAGGGTGCCCGCTATGCCTAGACTAATCCCTTGGCAAATTATGACTGTAAGACATCAGTCCGGATTTCTTAGTGGCCACAATTGTTGTGTATGCGTGGATTCGAACCCTGGGCAGAGCAGATGGGATATTCCACCACATCCCCCAGAGTCTTAACCAGTATGCCACAACCCATGTAGTTAAAATAAGAAAAATGATTGAAACGAGAATCAAACTTGTCCCAAAGTTCAAAGTTCACTACTTAACAAAATACATCCGAGTGAAATGAGACTTTGTCTGTGTTACATCCCAGTGTCTACCTTCAAAGTTCACTACTTAACAAGATTTAGCACCGTCGTAAGAAACAAAATGAAATGAACATTGAGCAAAAAGGTGACCCACGAAGGTCCTCGAACATAGTAAAATGAAAAATTTACTAGCATCTTCACCTTATCCACAGCCTGTTTATTCATCATGCATGACTTAGGTTTAGGTTGAGAAGTACCATGATTCTGCCCCAACATGACATTCCATAACCCAGCAGCTTGTTTGACTTGGTCTGAGTTTCTACTTTCTAGCTAATTACACTCTTTCTTGCAGAAGCACATAAGCCAATGTGTTTTTCCCACATCTTTCTTGGCTGTTGTATGTAAGATAGTATTCTAGCAATACATGTGCAGCAACTTGGAGCCACTTCAACCATTGCTTGGGCTTAGATATCGTTAAACATCCCCTACCTTTGTACTGACAGCCTCTGTTTAATCATCGGTTACATGTAATGATGTCTTAAGTTGTAAACTTGTTCAAAAACAAGATGATGTTTTGGTTGCAATTAACTTCAAGACACCATGATCACTACTGCTCTTATGCATGTAAAAAAAAGTTCAATTCATACAAAAGCGTAGAAACACCTCAAAAATATATACTTTCAGCATGCCAAAACTACATTCATTTCTACTCCTTTATCAACTCTTTTGGACTTGGGGCAGCTTTTTCGATATCTTGAAGCTCCTCCAATGCTTTCACTACCTCGTCAGCAGTTGGACTGTTCCAAGGTTCTATCGAGAGGCATCTCTTCACAATCCTAGCAAATCTTATTGCTACAGTTGTTGTGTACTGCCCAAATATACGATCGTCTATGATTCTCTTGATTCCTCGTTTGCTTTCTAAGTAAGGCCTAATAAAATCAACTTGTATTCGCTCATTGGCTGGACGGTTGTCGTCAATGTTCCGCTTTCCTGTGAAGACTTCTAGAAGAACCACACCAAAACTGTATATTTCTTTTCTCCGGGTTGAACAAGCTTCATAACATGCACCATTTTCAAAGATCAAATTAACTTTATGAGGAACTATATGTTGTTCAATGAAGATTTTTTTTATCATGGATTAAATGAGAGTGATTTCTGTAACTAGTAAATTGTAATTAATGGCTAGAAAAAACTTATTACATTTACAAAAGTAATTCGGAAAAAAACCAACAAACTTTTAAATATTACATTTTTAAAGTTATGCCATTTCTCATAAAAACTGATTCTAGTTACATCCTACTTTTGATATTACAAAGTTTTCTGAAATCAAAACTAAATATTTAATTATCATTATTGTCACCGTAGGAAAAGAGATTTATAGAGTCAATACACATATTATAATGGCTTTTTTTCATATACATTTCATACATATTTTTGATAAACATGATTGATTATAGTAATTAAGTAACACAATCAATTAATTCAATTTATTGTAAGTAATATATAAAATGTATTAAGTCAAGTACTGTTTTTGAATGTGAAAATAGAACTGAAATAGAGGTATATAAAATGGAAAATTAGGGGTAAAATGTTCACTTTACCCGTGTTTAACACACCACATATACGCAAGAGACGAATTTAATTAATGTTAGGACTAATAGATTGTCAGTCCCAACCATTTGGACATGCAGGGAGCCTTAACTATTTCTGGTTTAGCTTACCTGTGGGGACGTCGTTGATCTCATCACATTCATCTACATATAATCTGTAGGGACGATATTCAGGATCTAATAGATCGTGCGATCTCCACAAGAGATTAGAAAGTTTTGCATTGTAATCCTGAGGGTAAATAGAAGGGAACAGTTGATGTTACAAAGGGAAGTGCAGTAGTTGTTCATATGGAAATACTTTAATTTGATACACATACAGAATCCACCAAGATACAGCTGGACGTGATATCACAAGATATCAATATAAGTTCTTGGTTCTGAATGTAGGCAAGCCCCTTTGCAGCACCAAGAGCGATCTTCATTCGTTGGTTCCAAGAGAGAGGTAAAAAATTCCCTGTAATGAAAGACCAATCAAGTCAGATGGGTAAGTAGTAAAGAAAGCGATAGTGAGATTCGACAAATATGAATATAATTTATAATGGCAAGAACTCACTTCTGAATAGGTGGTTTTCCAGGCTGCCTTGATGAATGAACTCATATACGAGGAGTCTCCGGTCATCCTCTAGGCAGTAACCAATTAACTTCACAAGATTTGGATGATTTAGCATACTTAAATGATTAATTTCTGCCTGCAAGAATATATGTTTGAAAATGAACCAACTTACACATAATGGGAATATGACCAGCCTTCAAACTACACTTGTACTTAAGAACGAAAATAACTTTAATCCAATCAATCAAGTAAGAAGATCAAACAGTTGATACTTACCAACCATCCTCGGGGATTATAAGTAGCTAGGTTTAATTTCTTTACAGCAAAAACAGTGCCTATACCAGGCTTGGCAGGTTCAAGAGACTGCTCATCAAACCACCCCTCGAAAACTGAACCAAGATTACGTTCTCCCAGAATTGCATCAGGGCTAAAATCCATAGTAGCCATTTTAAGTACATTATAACTAAAACGCTTCAAATTTCTATCTGTCCCACTCAAACCTCTTTGGGGGCTAGGTGCAACCTTACCTGTTAAAGACATCAAAAGACATCTTGATTATCATTGTTATGATGAAAATAACTTAATTACATACATGGTTGTAGGATTATAACATTAGCTTCAGATTTATTTCCCAACCTTAAATCGTATTAACCCAAACTCGATCTCTTTGAATGTGTTTATAAAATATATTATTTACCTGCTTTTTCACTCAGTTCGCCTTCACTGTCTGATGTTTGAATTAAGTGGAGAACATCCTTATGCCCAAAATGAACTTTAGCTTTTCCTGTTGTAACTATTGCATTATTTACTTTGTCGCCTTCTTTCTCATTTGGTTCACCTTCACTGCCCAATGGACGAGATGCCATCAAATTGCTGGCTTTTGACTCAACTTTGGGACGAAAAAACCACTGGAATTTGTCAATGAATTTCCCTTCTGTTATCGCAGAATCCAATCTCTCTTGTAACGAGAGTATGCCTTCAAGCTTACCAATGATCTCAGCCATTGTAGGTCTCTGATTTGGATTGTTATCTAAGCAGCGGCATGCAATACGTGCAAAGTCCTTGAGACAATTACTAGAGATTTGTCCCCTGAGTCTAGAATCAATAATAGTGTTCAGTTTTCCTTCTCTAATACGGTCTTGAGCCCACGGTGCTAAACCCCATTGCTCTTCATCAAGACTTGTATAAACGGCAGGCCTCCCACATATAACTTCAAGTAAAAGAACCCCAAAAGAGTAAACGTCTGATTTTATCGTCAACTTGCCTGTATGGAAATAACGTGGATCCATATACCCAAATGTGCCTTTGAAGAGAGTGCTGACATGTGTGCGTGTCTGGTTCGTAGGACCTATCTTGGCCAGCCCAAAGTCAGAAATCTTTGCTGCAAAATTCTTATCCAATAGAACGTTGGAGCTCTTTACATCACGGTGTATGATTCCGTGTTGAGTGCCCGTGCCTGTGTGAAGGTAGTCCAGTCCACGTGCAGCTCCTTTGCATATTTTGAGCAGTTGCAACCATGATAGAGGAGCACCATCTTTGTGAAGATGGTCCTCAAGGGTCCCCTGCGGCATATATTCGTAAACAAGTGCCATCTCTATTCCCTCGTTACAGTATCCAATCAATGATACCAGATTACAGTGTCGAATCTTAGAAAGCATCTCAACTTCAGCCTGGAACTCTTGGGCTCCTTGATTGGACATCGAATTCGATATCTTGATTGCAACAATGGTATTTGAACCATTGTTGATGGATCCTTTATAGACCTTACCAAATCCCCCACGGCCAACGACCAGCGAGTCATCGAAGTTTTGAGTTGCCGATCGGATCTCATCAAGTGAGAATCGTTGGCATATTTGGAATGAGGTCTCCATTTCCTTTGGGGTTGCAGGTAACATTGCTTTTGGTAGTTGCAGGAAAGACAAATGCTTCAGAGAGTATCTGGTCAACGACCAGAGTGTGGAAGTTGCGCATAAAAGCTAGCACCCACACCACACGTCCTTTCATAGACTCTTTCATATTTATAAAATAATAAGTTATAAATTGATAATCAATAATTAACGATGATAAATTAATCTTAAAGCTTTTATTAAGTTATTAATTTTAATAATTCTCAAATTATTATTTTAAGCTACAACATTTAACGTTATATAAGTATATTATTATCAAACACATTAAAAAAGATAGTGTTAATGCCAAAAATCTCTCAAGGAAAATTTAAGGTAATCGTGAAGCTTAATCCAACCAAAGAAAGTAACATCGATAATCGTACGGTTGCAATGAAAATAAAGTAAAGGAGACGAGAGAATTGGTGACGCGGAAAACCCCTGAAACGGATAAAAACCGCGGACGAGTGTGAGTCGTCGTGCACTATGGACGTCAATCAGGGACGTCGTCCTTGAAAACAAGTGTTACAAGTGTAATACAATGTAAAACAATACAATAAAGAAAGTCGATCATGCGTCGTATATAAATAGACTTCGGTCGTGCGTCGTACGACAAACAGCAGAAGGCTTTATGAACTTCGAGAGAGATTGAGCGAGCTTGAGGATGTAATTCGTGAACTTATAAAGTCTGAGAATCAGATGTCCCGAATGTGAGGTTCCACCTTCATATTTATACTCTATTTTTCCGTTGGCAAGTCTTGAATGCGTATCTTTAATGGAATAACCGTTTGATATTGATGATAGCGTCTGTTATGTCCGTTGTTATTGATGAGGGCTTCCGTTACAATCTTTGGTCATAAGTGTCTTTTGAATCCTGCATTAAACATGATATAACATATGTCACAGGTTAGTAACTGAAATCATGTCGTACGACAGAATTTGCCAGACCAGTTTTGAGTCGCTTTAGTCGGGGTCGCCCCAAAGGAAGGGCGTCGGTTATCTCCGGTCGTGCGACGATGGACTGTTGGAATTTCTACCCAAACAGTTTGCCCCCAAATTTAAAATTCAAGTTGCAACTTTCTGAAATTTAAATTTTAAAATCATGACACGTGTCATAAAAGAAGCACGGGTAGTTCGAATAGAACCGAATGGGTTTGTTTCCAACTGAACCATGATGTCACCCCTGCAGAGTAAACGGTTAGACAACTAACATCGGACAGATGTCATGCATTCGATGGATGCACTTGAGTGATTTGCCTGACATGGACGACACGTGTCAATTGGCGATTGGCGATATAATTTTTCTGGCGATTCGTTTTTCCGATTTTTCAGTATAAATAGGGATTGTCATCAATCCTTTCCTTTTTTACGCTTACCTTTTTAGATACCATATACCTCCGGCGAGATTTTCTTTCCAAGCGATCAGAATCCTTTCCATTCTAAATTCGAGGTTTAGAAGTCTATTTAAGGTACGATTTCTTGTTCTCCTTCTGTGTCGGTTATATGCATAGGAAGTCCATAGCTAAAAAGCCTAGGAAAGGTTGGGATATTCTTAGTTATTGGCGTGCGACTCTAGATATCCCTGATTTCCAGATGTCGAGCGAGCCCGTGAGTGTATATAGGGAAGAAGAAAACCTAGATTATTTTCAAAAATTAGCTAGGATTCCAGATGGAGTCAATCTGATGACACCGGAGGATTTAAGACCGGACGAAGTTCCGATGGGATACAACGTTTTATACGAGTATCCTTTTAAGATAGGATTTACCTGGCCATCTAGTCTTTTGGTCAGGTCGTTTTTAGATACGTTTGACTTGACGCCTGGACAATTAATGCCTCAATTCTGGCGGATTGTCCAGGTTATTGAGCGTCTTACGGCCGATTGGGAGGTTCCGTTTATTTTGAACGACCTCCTGACTGCCTACAACGTTCGGACGGATAATTATCACAGATACAGCTTGTTCCCTCGAACGAAAGGAGATACCGTATTGGTGCATAATACTGCGGTGAACGACCGTGGTTGGAAACGCCAATACGTTTTCCTCCAAGTGGCGTCTGTGAGCGACGAGGACAGCCAATGGTTGTCGTCCGGATGGAATGAGTCGGGTAGGTTTTCTGCTTTGTCGTGCGTTTGTTTTACTTTTTATAATGTCTATTCTAATTGTTTTCTTTCTCTGTTTGACAGTCATTGACTTTACTAAGGTGAAGCCAAATCGTGATTCTCACGACAAGATTCAGAGGATCTTAGAGATAAGTATCGCCGATCGCTCGTTTTCCGCTAGATCGAACGACGAAGCGGAGGAGGCTGTCTTCGTAAAAGAAACGACGTTCGTTGAAAGTTCTTGTCGAGAGGAAGAGAGGAAAGAAGGAGAAGAAGAGAGAAAAGAAGATATGATTGGTATGTCGTTCGATATTATTTATTTATTCTTGCGTTGCATGCGACTTATTTTCTGACTTGCTTATTTTATCCAGGGGATGCACCTGCGAAGCCGTCCGCCCTTAAACGAGCCGAACAACTGGAGCTCACCCGCCAAGGGAGGGAGAAAACGAAGAAAATAACTGCCCCTTCTACGGGGGCAGACACCAGACGGGTTCGAGGCAAACCCCGATTCTCGCCCATGAAGACGGGTGACGCTGCTCTGTCGTCCCTTGCAGGGACGACACCATCGAAACGAACCGTTGCTGGGGTCGAGCTCGGAGGCTCGACTCAGGTGACGAAGGATGCCCAAATGTCGGGGGCGTCGGGTGTTGATAAGCCCTTTCATGCACCTTCTTCCTCCTCTAAGAGTGAGGAGAAGAATAAGGAGAAAGTGGGAGAGACGACATTCAAAGTCACTCTCCCTTCTGACTTTATGGCTAATGACGTCCTCGAGAGGGACGTCATTTTTCCACACTTGGGAAAATTCCTCCTCCCGACCTTCTATGATCGGTATAAGGAGTCTCGAGTCGAGGACACGGGGGCGCACGCCGCTGGTCTCTCCTTCATGGTAAGTCTTACTTACTTTCTTTTTTCTTTGTTTATTCATTTTTCTTAATATTAACTCTTTTCCCTTCTACCTTGCAGGCTTTCCAAGCTTGTCTAAGCTTTTTTGCTCAGACGGAAGGTCTTAGGGCGTCCTTCCCTGACATCGAGAAAAGGGCCGACGACGCTCTTGCAAGGGAGAAGGTCGCCCTAGAGGCGGTCGAGGCTGAAAAGACGAAGGTCGAGGGCCTTAAGATTGAGCTCACCGATGTCCGAAGTCTACTAGAGATTTCGGATCGTGAGAAAGTTAAGCTCAGGAATCGACTCCTTGAGCTTGAGGCGTCGTCGACCAAATTGGAGGTCGAGAGTATTAAAGTCGTCACTACTGCTACTGCTTCTGCTGACGAGATCGCGTCTCTCAAGAAGAAGATCGAGGAGCTGGAGGGTGACATAAAGGACCTTGAGGAGGAGAATAGGCTAGTTGAGGCCTTCTCCCGTGTCACGGCCCGAGCTGCCTTGATGAGGCGTCATCTGAATGGGAAGAATCCCATGGCATCGACCGCTGAAGAGCTCAAAACCTATCTTGACACCGTGGGGACCGAAAGGGACCTCGATGAAGATGATGACCTGGAGGGGAGCGATGATGGAAAAGAGGCGGCAACAATAGAGACCGACGTCGTGCAGGAACAACCTTATGTCCTCCTTCTTAGCTTATTTTCCTTTGGATTTACCATTAACGGTCGGCCGTTTGTGGTCGTTCCTTATACTTGTAGTTTTTCTTTTGGATATCTAATGAAAATACTTTCTTTTGTCCGTCGATGCTTGTCACTTGCTTTCCTTTTCAAACGTACGTCAAGTAAGTTTAAGAAGCTACAAAGTCACTGTATATCATACATTTATCCATACCATCATTCATTAACGAAATCAACTGAGATTTTCAATCAACCAAATGCAATTGTTACAATGGTTCTCGGATCTAAATATCGAACATCGAGTACAGGAATTAACCTTTATCAACAACTATGACCAACCGTATGCGTACGATCATATGAGTATTACTCAACATGAGATTTTAACTAAGTCCTGCGTCCCTGCGAGAGATAACATTAGTGGGGTGGTCGTTGGTTTGACCAACGACCCTCCGATGCCTAAGTCAGTAATTTTTCTTAAGAAATAATCAAAGGAAATGAATTCAGATTTTAAAAGAAATACCTCTTTAAATGAGCTGCATTCCAACTTCGTGGGATATCTCGACCGTCGAGGGTTTGGATTTTATAAGCTCCCTTACCCACGACACCAGAGATTTGATAAGGGCTTTCCCACTTAGTGGAAAGTTTACCTGCATTGGGCTCTTGAGTGTTTTGAAACACTCGACGTAGAACGTAGTCGCCTTCTTGAAAAACTTTGACTTGGACATTTTTGTTGAAATGTCGCTCGACCGCTTGTTTTTGTGATGCCATGCGAATGTGCGCAGCTTCTCGAAGTTCCTCTAGGGCGTTAAGGTTATAACTTAGGTCGACCAAGTTATGCTCAACGGACGTATGTCTCGACGTCAGTAGTCGGGCCTCAATAGGTAACACAGCTTCGCATCCATAGACTAAGGAAAAGGGAGTTTGTCCTGTGGACGTACGTGGTGTCGTACGATTAGCCCATAGAACGGAAGGTAATTCTTCCACCCATTTTCCTTTAGCAGCTTTGAGTCTTTTCTTGATTGAATTGATAATAGTTTTATTGCTTGATTCGGCCAATCCATTCGACTGTGGATATCGAGGTGTCGATGTTACCAACTTGATGTTTCTTTCTTCACAAAATCTTTGCGTCCGACCACTGATGAATTGTGTCCCATTGTCGCATGTTATTTCGGATGGAATTCCAAACCTGCAAATGATGTTAGTTTGGATGAAAGAAACGACTTATTTATCCCGAACTTGGGAAAAAGCCGTTGCTTCTATCCACTTAGAGAAATAATCTGTTAAAACTAGAAAAAATACCTTTTCCCCAGGGGCAGGTGGTAGTTTCCCAACGATGTCCATTCCCCATTTCATAAAGGGCCATGGGATCAATGTCGGGTGCAAGGGTTCAGATGGTTTATGAGACATACCTGCGTGTCGCTGACATGCGTCACACGACTGTACATACCTGATCGCATCTTGCCTTAATGTCGGCCAATAGTAACCTTGTCGTGATATCCTGTTGGCTAGACTACGACTTCCTGAGTGATTTCCACATTTACCATCATGCATATCTTGTAGGATTTTCTGGACTTGCGTCTTGTTGGTAATACATCGTAGATTCAAACCAGTCGAAGATCTTCGATATAATTGTCCTCTGATCATGACGTACCTTGATGCTTTAAATCTGATCTTTCTTGCCTCGATTCTATCGTCAGGCAATTGATCGTTCTCTAGATAACTTTTAATGTCGTCCGACCAGGAGTTTTCTTCCTCAATTGGTGCGACCAAAGTATTACCGTCGTCTTTGATAGATGGTGTTGCAATGTGGACTATTGGGATATTGTCGAATGTCGTTTGACTAAGTGCTGATCCCAAAATGGCTAATGAGTCAGCTTGAGTGTTCTGATCTCTTGGTACCTGCTCGACTATGAAGCGACTGAACTTCTTTGCTTCTTCTTTTACTATTTTATAATAGGCAATCATCCTAGAATCTTTTGCTGCAAATTCTCCATTAACTTGGTTAACAACTAGGGACGAGTCGCTCCCTACATGTAGATATGTTGCCCCCAAGTCATGAGCAATTTTCATTCCTGCAATCAGTGCTTCGTATTCTGCCTCATTATTTGTTGCCTTGAAGTCGCACCGTATGGAGTACACTATTTTGCCCCCTTGTGGGGACTGTAGGACGACACCCAGGACTGTTCCTCGTATGTTCGACGAACCATCGACGTTGAGCGTCCAAGTGGTGTCGTGCAAAGTCGCCACAATTAACTCGTTGGACGTCGTCGCTTCTTCTAGTTCTGGACTGAAATCTGTAACAAAATCTGCCAAGACCTGTGATTTGATCGCCGTCTTGGGCTTGAAATCCATATCATAATTACTGAGGTAGATGCTCCATTTAGCTAGTCGTCCTGTTAGTTCAGGTTTTCTTAACACAGACTTTAATGGAAAGTTAGTTACAACAATTATAGGATGCGATTCAAAATAATGCCGTAACTTCTTAGCGGCCATGATTAACGAAAGCAAGAGTTTTTTTATAGACGAGTACCTGGTTTCAGCGTCTAGTAGAGTTTTACTTACATAGTAGATTGGCAATTGTCATCCGTCGGTTTCTCGTATAAGGACTGCACTTACCGAATTAGTACTGACGGCCAGGTAGAGTTGAAGAACTTCACCTTTCTCAGGTATAGAGAGGAAGGGAGGTGATGTCATGTATTTCTTGAGTTGTTGCAACGCCTCCTCGTGCTCATCAGTCCACTCGAATCCTTTGTTTTTTCGCAGGACATTGTAGAATAGGTGACATCTGTCGGACGACCGAGAGATGAACTTGTTTAATGCTGCTATACGTCCTATTAGACGTTGGACTTCTTTAAAATTTATGGGCGATTTTAGCTCGATAATTGCTTTGATTTGGTTTGGGTTAGCTTCGATTCCTCGTCGTGTGACCATATAACCGAGAAATTTTCCAGCTCGAACTCCAAAAGAACATTTTGTCGGATTCAACTTCATTTTGTATTCACGCAAAATGTCGAACGATTGCTTCAAATGTCCTATATGATCGTCCGTACGTTTCGACTTGACAAGCATGTCGTCGATGTATACCTCCATAGTGTCGCCCAAATGTTCTTTGAACATCATATTTACTAGCCGTTGATACGTCGAACCTGCATTCTTAAGACCAAGAGGCATTACTTTATAACAATAAATACCTTTATCTGTCATGAAGGCCGTTTTTTCTTGATCGTCGAAATGCATCAATATCTGGTTATACCTAGAATATGCGTCCATGAAAGTGAGTAATTCGTGTCCAGCTGTAACGTCGACCATAGAATCGATGTGTGGCAATGGAAATGGATCTTTTGGACAGGCCTTGTTAAGGTCTGTGAAATCAATGCACACTCTCCATTTACCATTTTTCTTTTGGACGACAACAACGTTGGCGAGCCAATCTGGATATTTGACTTCTCGTATCTTTCCTGTTTTAAGTAGATTATTAACTTCGTCGTTAATAACTTTATTTCTTTCAGGAGCAAATTTTCGCCTTTTCTGTCGAACGGGCTTGAATGATGGATCGACGTTGAGTTTATGAGAAATAATACTTGGATCGATACCCACCATGTCTTCATGTGTCCATGCGAAGCAATCATAATGGTCCTGCAAAAAAGAAATTAGTCTTTCTTTAAAGGATGGATCGAGTGTTGAACCTATGTAGACCATCTGATCAGGCTTATCCTGGTTTAGGACGACGACTTCCAAGCGATAATCGTCGTCTGTCCCAGGAACGTCCTGGCTCTGTAATTGCTATATTGTCTGCTTTGGGGGCTTCAAGGAGACTTTGTAACATTCCCTAGCAACTTTTCTTTCGCCTTTGATCTCCTGTACTCCCCATTGCGTGGGGAATTTCAAGGTTTGATGGTACGTCGAGGGTACGACTTTCATATCGTGGATCCATGGTCGCCCAAGGATAACATTATAAGTCGAGGAGCAGTCGACGACGTTGAACTTAGTTTGCCTGTTGATTCCTTTAGCATATACCGGTAACGTGATTTCCCTCATGGTACTTGTCGTTCCGCCGTTAAATCCAACGAGTGTGGTCGAGCGTCGGGTAATTTCGGATTTGTCGATCCCCATAACTTTCACTGCATCAAAAAAGATAATGTTAGCAGAACTACCTCCGTCGACGAGTATCCTCTTTGTCAGGCAATTTCCAATGCTTAATTGGATAATTAGTCCGTCATGATGTTTCTGGTGTACGTCGTCGAGATCTGCTTGGTCGAACGTCAAGGGCATAGCTTCCAATTCCACGTCCTCCTTGGGTCTCGCCTCTTTTGGAATTGGTCGGTCGTCGGGACCGCGACTAGCATGTCTCTTAGCAGCTGAATATGTGGTCCCACAAACATCAGAACCTCCGGTGATACAATTAATCACCTTGGCATGCTCTGGGGATGTGGGACGCACGTCCTTCTTTTCCGTCAATTCTTGCAAATAGCCTTTCGAGTTAAGCCAGGACAGTTCTTTCTTCAGGGCGATGCAATCATCCGTTACGTGACCGAAATCATTATGGAAATCGCACCATTTTGTTTTGTCTTTCTTATCACTGTCTTTATCGCTTTTCTTTGGCCATCGAACGTTTTGCTGGAGCTGTTTCAGGGACGCGACGACGTCTTTGGCTGATCCAGGGAAACCATAAGATGACACCTTAGGATACTGGACAGATTTAGAAGTCGTCGGCCCTTTCTTTTCGAATCTGATGTTTGAAATCTGTCTGGTAGGCTTTGATCGACCGATCAACTTCGGTTTGAAGTCTGGCTTTTTAACACCTAGGCTTTTCTGGTCGCTCGAGTGTTTATTTCTGAAAGCGAGGTCATCCTCGACCCTCATGTGAGCAAGCGTCCTTGCTCGTACGTCTTCAAAGGTTTCTGGAGGATACTTCGTAAGGTCGAGATACAACCCTGAACTATCATCCAAACCCCGTTTGTACGCTTCAATTGCTGTTTTCGCGTCGCAATTTCGGATACTAATCATCTCCGCGTTGAATCAGTTAAAGTAGTCCCGGATGGACTCTCCATTCTTTTGTACGACATAGTAAAGGTCGCTCGTCTGTTTTTCTATTTTTCGGCTGCTGGCGAATTGTTGAGAAAATTGGTTCACCAACTCTGCAAAAGACCCGATGGTTTTGGGTTTGAGATTAATCAACCATTGTAACGCTGCTCCAGTCAAGGTTACTCCAAAACTCTTGCACATGCAGACTTCTTGAAACTGATGTGGTATCGAGATAGTCCACATAAGCTGTTTGTATTGGGCGACGTGTTCTGTCGGATCAGTGACGCCTTAATATTTTGGTGTGAAGGTCGGGATGCTATACGTTTTTGGGACGTCCACCAATGCGATCTCATCGACGAACGACGACGCCTGAAATCCTGTGCGTGGCTCGACATCAACTGGGACTGCCGCCCCCGGCAATTTGGCCAGCATCGATAAGACACGCTCATTCTGCTCTTCCAGAAGCTTCAACCGTTATGCAACGGGATCTACTGGGATACCCCCGGAGACACCCAATGGAATATAACCTGATCCGTTGAAGTTAGTCGGATGTGAAGAGTCAGATGCATATCCATTGAATGGCATAGAAGTCATAGGCATGGTTGGGATTACGAAGGTCGCAGGATTAACTGGTGGTGGACGAGGGTAATTAGGCAATGGAGGGGGTACGTTCCAAATACCGGTATAAGCATTCGTAGTCCCCGTCACATTGTTTCCACCCTGGCTTCTTAGATGCTCGATGGTTTCAGCCGCCTGTCGAGCCTGGGCTGTTAGGGCGTCAATACGGGCACGAGCAGCATTCAACTCCATGTTCATTTGGGCCACAACATGATCTTGGGTTCCTTGGAATAACATTGTCCTGAACGAATAAAAAAGAGGAACACTCGAAGGAAAACGTTAGTACGTCGTATGATTATCGAAGATTTTCTTTGGATGGGGCCCCACGGTGGGCGCCAAACTGTTTATGCCAAAAATCTCCCAAGGAAAATTTAAGGTAATTGTGAAGCTTAATCCAACCAAAGAAAGTAACACCGATAATCGTACGGTTGCAATGAAAATAAAGTAAAGGAGACGAGAGAATTGGTGACGCGGAAAACCCCTGAAATGGGTAAAAACCGCGGACGAGTGTGAGTCGTCGTGCACTATGGACGTCAATCAGGGACGTCGTCCTTGAAAACAAGTGTTACAAGTGTAATACAATGTAAAACAATACAATAAAGAAAGTCGATCGTGCGTCGTGTATAATTAGACTTCGGTCGTGCGTCGTACGACAAACAACAGAAGGCTTTATGAACTTCGAGAGAGATTGAGCGAGCTTGAGGATGTAATTCGTGAACTTATAAAGTCTGAGAATCAGATGTCCCGAATGTGAGGTTCCACCTTCATATTTATACTCTATTTTTCCGTTGGCAAGTCTTGAATGCGTATCTTTAATGGAATAACCATTTGATATTGATGATAGCGTCCGTTATGTCCGTTGTTATTGATGAGGGCTTCCGTTACAATCTTTGGTCATAAGTGTCTTTTGAATCCTGCATTAAACATGATATAACATATGTCACATGTTAGTAACTGAAATCATGTCGTACGACAGAATTTGCCAGACCAGTTTTGAGTCGCTTTAGTCGGGGTCGCCCCAAAGGAAGGGCGTCGGTTATCTCCGGTCGTGCGACGATGGACTGTTGGAATTTCTACCCAAACAGATAGTAGTTTATATATTTTTATTAAATTAAAAATAATTAATATATATATATATATATAGAGGTGGGTTAATACGTAAACAACATATATTTAAGAAAACACGAGAACAACCGAGAGTACATACAAAATCATATATGATTCACGTACAAAATCATATATGATTCACACGACATTGCACGCGACTTAAAGGTGCGCTGGACATTGTCCGCGTCCGATTTTTTCTGGTTAGTGTAAAATCACATATGATATTTTACATGATATGTTGTTTTTTTTGTTGTTTCCTTAAATAGTTATGCTAACTATTTAAGAAAACAACAAAAAACAGCAGGTCATTTACAATATCATATGTGATTTTATACTAACCTGAAAAAATCGGACCCAGGCGAAGTAGAGGTCGTGCGTCACGTGAATCATATATGATTTTGTATGTACTCGCATGTTCTCGTTTTTTCTTAAATAAAATTTGTTCTCGTATGAACCCAACCCCCCCCCCCCCCTCTCTCTCTCTATCTATATATATAAAAGAAATTATAAAATACTTTAAATAGAAGACATTTGCCAAAGCTGGCATGATATTTTGGAAGATGTTGCAATTTGGTACCTGAGAGGTTTATTTCTTCTCTTTTCTTGTTTGCTTATTCAAGACATGTTGATAGTCAATTCTTGCTTAAATTTACATGAAATCATTTGAAGAATACTTGATGCCACCATTGTTGCTATGAACTTCCAGTACCGAATTAACCTTATTCATAAGCAAGCATTTTATCTTTTTTTCATTAATTGTTGCTCAGATAGGTCAAACTAAATGCAAAAATCCACAAGATCAAAAGTAAACACAAAGTTCGATATTGAGATTAAGCTGAAGACGAATTGTAATGGCAATAAAAATATCTACTAAGCTAATCAATCACCAACAAATAAAATACCCAATAATGAAAGTAAAGCAAGAGAAGAGAGTGATGCCGGAGACTTTTACGTGGAAAACCTGGAAAGGGAAAAACCATGGGCGAGGGACGCCAAGAGTTGATCCACTATGGACGATGAAGTTACACTTGAGAAGATTACAACAATAGAGATGGAGAAATCATAAGTTATTGTGTGTAGTTCGTGTATGGAAAGCAACAAGTGTTTAGGAGATGAAAAGATTAGATATGGTAGGAAGGATATTGTGGAGATAAATAGCCATATGGACACCATCAACCCAATAAGGAGTTATGGAGGTATCACTACTAAAAACACCATCATTTCCGACGGAAAAATCGGTTGTAAATCCGTCGGATATAACATTTAACAACGGATTTTAGGCGGATTCCATTGTCAAAAGACCATCGCCACAAAACCAAATTTCCGATAGATTTCCGGCAGATTATCCCGTCGGAAATCTGTCGGTTTTTTTTTCTCAATTTTCTTAAAAATTTAGAGTTAATCAGATTCATGGGTGAGGAGTGATTGAGTGAACATATCATGCACTCGGCGTTGCCATTTTGGGAAGAGGTATTCGGGCAAGAGAAACGGCCGGAATTGCATTCCATGATTGTTGTAGAAAGTGTGGAAAGATGTATTGGAAAATTAACTTTCTTTAGATATATACAACCGTTGTAATCTAGGTGCAATCAACAAGTACATCAAAACCAGATTAGGCACCTTATTGTTTCGACCAAATGTCTTGTAGCAAGATTTCCCACACACTCGACAAGTGTTATAATCTGCATATTCCTATATAATAGCATGCAATGGTTTTTGTAAGCATGGATCTTTTCTTTTGGAAGAGCCTATTTCTTTTACATCTTCTTTGTCTTATAAAAGCTACCGACCAATTGTTCTTCATCTGACAATATTTCTTTAACCATTGGAAGTAGATGATTGTATGTTGTCTCCTTTACATTGCAATCTGTCTTCCAACTCAGAAACCTCGTGGGGACCTCTAACTTCAAAAATCTCTAACTTCAAATGATGGGCATGTGGATTTGGATCTTGTTCCATCCACATGTTTGATGTGTCTCTCACATTTTATTGATCAATGACCATCTGATAAGTATTGTCAACTTCATCAAACTCTTCGTCGTTAATTTTTTTATGCGGTTGTTGAACATCGACGAGTCTTTCACTATGTGCATACTAGTTGGTATAAAGAGGAAGAAATCCCTTTTACAATAAGTCCATATACATCTTCTCTTGCTTTAAATTTGAAAAGTTGACATTTCATGCATGGACATATTATACGTAATACTATCTACACATTCGTTATCCTTTGATGAACAACTTGTTAATTTGAAAAAGAAAAATCCATTAATCGTTCAACTTCTTGAGTTATCATTGATTCCTATGGTGCAAAATGGTAAAAGAAGCCCAAACTCACTATAGTTGTCAATAACCTCTAACAACCTCGATTTTCCCTTAAATAAACATTAACCAAAACAAACTATTTAGTTAAATACTAATCCCAAATGGAAATTTGAACAAGCTATCAAATCCTCTCAGGTGCGATTAGCATTAACGAGTTAGGGGTTGTTTACCAAATTTTTCATTAAGTCTTGTATGGATAAATTTGTCTGTCTGAATAAATTAATGATGTTGTTTAATTTTTTATATGAATCAGCAATCTAAATAACATAAATGACCAATTTACCCCTAAGTATGAATTATAAGCTATTTTATAAATTGTTTATTTTTAAGCCAAATTATATTTCTGAAACACAAAATTGGATAACAAGCTACAACACATCATAAAATCACATTGGATAACAAGTTACAAAACATCAAATTTGGATAACAAGTTATAACATATAAAAAACACATTTGACAACACATCGAAGTCTGTCCATCGAAATCTGTCCATTTTGATGGAAATGGACAACACTGCATAACAAGAACACAAATAACATATTTGCCAACATTGCATAATTAACAAGAACCACTATGAATAAGAGCACAAAAATATATATTTGACAACATTGCATAACAATAACGCGAAGACATTAAACATTTTAATTCATCTTCATAACACAAAAAAGAGAAATAACCACACAAAAAAGGTTAAATTCTAATAGCCTTCTTTTCTTTCAAGGTCCATAAAGTAAATATCACATCAAAAAACAAAGAGTAGAAATCACACCATCCATCATTATCTCACAAATTAATGTAAAAATATATTTTAATTTTCATCTCATCTCACAAGATAGAAAAGCAATAAATCAGTGAGCTCTTAAGTGGAAATCTCCTCCGATATATGGTCAGTGTGCTCCTACAAGAAGAAGAAGAAAAAAAAAGATATCGCTTGGAGCCAACTTATCAAGTCGTTGTTGAACAAGTATTGTCGGAGGGTGAAGTCGTCGGAGGGTGAAGTCGTCAGGAAGGTAGACAGGTTAGTTGCTATGTTTTTTTCTTTTTCTATGAAGCATGTTTTAGCATGTGGTATAAAATGGTTAAGTTAGGCAAATGAGTAATGGATCCTTAGGCACAATGGTCATATTTATTCTATAATGGTAATGAAGTTTATGTGACTTATATGCTTGGAAATGATGTTAGTTGCAAGTTAAATCCTTGCAAATTATGAGTTATCAAGAATGGTGAGATCTCAAGGTAAAGACCTGGATAGGGTTGAACTTGATGATTTTTTGGGTAAAGACTTGGATAGAGTTGAACCCATATTTATACCAAACTAAAGAGTTGGATAGAGTTGATGTTTAAAATAGATAAAGACTTGGATAAAGTTGATGCCAGGAAATACCCATTCTTGATATGTGCACCGTGTGAGTTGTGGCTTACTTTTGTATTCCGTCACGACTTATGGTGAAATAGGCTCCCTCATCTTACATAAGAGTAACAATCTATTGGGAGGCTTAAATTGATGTCTCCTATTTGAGTTGGGTTATTTAAGGTTATTTACTATGTATTGTCCTTGTGGAATTTTATACTTATTGGTTGTTCTCACTATGCTCCAAGCCTAACAGTTTTTTCTTAAAATGATGTGTATGCCAGGTTCTTTAGCGGTGGGATGGCGAATCCTTGAGGGGCGAGGGGAAGGTTGAGTCCCGTAGAGGATGATCTTTTGGATATAGCAAACTTTTGAGATTTAAGCGTGTATAACATTTGATGAAATCATTTGGGAAATGATGATGACACCCGGATAGTAATCTAAGCTAGGACGGTTTAGATTAGTAGGTTGTCAATTATTATTTCCAATTTTTTTTTGTAAACACTTTTACTTTTTCCCTTTTGGGTGATTATATTTTATAGACGCAAATCTTACGTCATTATACATGTTTAATTCCCCTCTAAAATTTATGGTGTTACAGTTGGGGTAGAAGATGAAGATAAAACATCGAGGCTCATGTTATGTTTTTACGATCTTAATTCCTATGAGCACATGAAGCCTATTCTGATGTATGGAAAGAGACCCTGAAGTTTCTCGATGTTACTAGTTAACTCATCTCGAATGGGAAAAAAGGATTGGAAGGTAATGGTAGCATTTCATCAAAACGTACGATTTTGTTGGCTAGCAAGTGATGATGAACAATCTAGTATGTTGGAAGCGTGGACAACCTGGGCATGTCAAGTTTCCAGGTGGAGCAGGTTTAGAAAAAGACTCCAATTCATATGCTAACAATGTCTCCATTGTCATGGGTGACGGTGAGTTTTGTTGAGATATTAGGAGAATACATCTTGATGGTATGTCTGCTTTACCATAAATGTTTGTAGGTTAGCAGTTCCACGTATTTACACTTGTGCATCTTCTTCGCATGCATGCTAAGTGTGTGGTGGAAATTGATGTCGATAGTTGATGAACTTCACCTAACGAGGAAGTTGCACCATTAATTTTTTCAATAAGTTTTTTGACATGTGTAGAGGTAAAGTTCTTAGAGTGAGTTATTCTAAGTGGTGATACTCTTTTATGGTGGAGTATGGTAATTTTTTAATTTAAGAATTATGATTTGCTCGATTTAGACAATGGTTGTCAATGTCGTAGCGGGACTTTATTTTTTTTTTTTAGCCAAAGTAGAGTTTGTTGAGAATTATTTGGCTAAAATTAAAGAAAATCTTGGACGGTTTGTCCCACACCAGTGGAGCAATGAAAGGTGAAAATGATTCCATGCCTATAAAAGATAAAAGAGGTTCACGACTTTGGTTTCAAATCACCTCACTAAAATACACTTTAAATATTTTATTCTTTCTTTCTCGTTCACTTGTTTTAGAGAAAAGAAAGATGTGAGTTAAATATTTGAGAGTGTGAGTATTATTAGGGAGGCTTGAGAGATTAGAATTGTGTGATCTTGTAACAACTTTCACATAGTAGATTTTCTCTTAGAGGCTGTTTATTTTTCTTCGATTTTGGAGTTTTCATGTAAATTCTTGTATTTTCCTAAATCTATTATTGTTCATTAATTGGGTTGTTGGAAACCAATTTCGCAACAACATATTTGATCTAAAATTGGCAAGTGGATTAAAAAAGGTTGAATGGTTGTAGGGTAAAATATTTATCACATTTCTAATTGGTTGGAGAACTATAAAACGGTGTGGGGTAAAAGAATTTATAAGGTAATTTTTTAAAAGGGTTGACTTGCTCGGTTGACCCTTCCCTCTACAACGTGGATCCGCCCCTACTAGTCTCGCACCTATCTCAGCAGCTGTTGGACAGTGTTCCTTTTTTCAGCCTTGGTCTTTGTGAAAGTGAAGGGTCTTTACCAGGTCCTAGCCCTTTGCACGTATACAACCTTTCCAAGTGGTACAAGGTTGGTAGTTTTTTACGTTGTGGGGTTGTTGAGTGGGGCTGCAACACTGCGCTGGAGTTTTTTATATGTTTGCGCATGCTTTAAATACCCATTTTTGTTTGAGGGTCATATTACAGACACGGTATTTTTGGCGAAAACAATCTGAGTCAGTAATTTATGGAGTTGCTTGTCTTACTCAACTGTATTGAGGATCATTCTAAAAGTAATCTTAGGAATGCATGTAATTTTGTTCCATACTCGTGTTCTCTTTTTGGTGAGTGTTTGGCTCATGGTTAATATTCTTGGCCTATGTTTGTCGTGCTCCAAACATGTTTTGGGGAGGCATTTTTCGATGGTTATATTCTTTCATCCCATTTTGTAACAAGTTTTAATTTATATTAATTTCCCCGAGGTCCATCCCCTTACCCGAAAAGACAAATGAAAGTTAAGATGATGAAATGGACTTTTTAGGTTAATACTAAAATTCTAAAACACATGATAATTTATAAATCTACAGTTTCAATTATGAAATGCCTTATATTCAAGTTATGCGAGAAAGGTAGCTAGGCTATTCAACCTTCGGATCACATATAGAGATGTCACCATACAAAGATACGAAAATACCATGAGATGAGCTCGGTGTGTAAGTTGTCTGTGTTAATGTATATGTGTAGAGGACCCAGACCCATGTCAGTATACGGCCCAAGCCCATATAGTTCATGTATATATTCTTTGTATCTTGTAGTTTAGGTTAAGATTTTACTCATTATTTACTTTTCATATTGTACGTTTTCTCTTAATCAATATATCAAGGTTTCAAACCTTCAGCATATTCATCGTCTCCTTCAATCATATTCATCTTCTAACATGGTATCAGAGCTATAGGTTTATTCTTCGACATCACTGTTCAACACTGTTCATCGTTTTTGGTTACTGTTCATCACTGTTCATCGATTTTGAATCAATCGCTTGCCATCGCCTTTGAATCGATTTTGTTTTCTGAATCGATTCTGGCTTGAATCGATTCTGGCTTGAATCGATTCTGACTGATTTCGATCTGTGTGTTTTTGATTTGCCGCCACTGCTGTTCTTCTGAAACCCTTGCCGCAGAATCGAATCGAACGCCTATCGGTCAAACGCCTACCGGTCGAAACATTCTACCGGTCGAACGCCTCTTACCGGTCGAATCCTTTACCGGTCTAACCCTTTACCGGTCGAAACATTCTACCGGTCGAACGCCTTTTACCGGTCGAACCCTTTACCGGTCGAACCTTTACCGGTCGAGAAATTCTACCGGTCGCATCTCTTTACCGGTGTTAGTGTATTAAATTGTATCCAATATTTAGTGAGAAAAGTCATGTAAAAGACTTTATTCTTGAATAGTCAATGAAAGTCAAAACGTAGATCGAACCTTTTACCGGTCTAAGTACTCTACCGGTCGAACCCATTATCTGAACTGTTTCGAACTCCCATGGCTACCAATCTCAGTCATTCAAATCCCATCTCAGTTGTTTTCAATGGTAGCAACTACATTCTTTGGCATCATCATATGACAATTTTGCTAAAATCCTATGGCCTTTACACCTATGTTACTGGTGCATCCAAAGTTCCAGTTCAAGAAGCAGCTGAGAACGTTGTTGACTTTGCAAAACGCATGAATGAGTGGGACATCAATAATGCTCGTATTCTAGGTTTTATTAATGTCTCCACTACTCCTGAGATCAACCAACAGTTTCTTGGTTATCTTACCGCCAAAAGTCTCTGGGATTTCCTTGCCAAGCGGTACATATCATCAGGCCTGTCTCATCAGTATCAACAGTGGACCACTTTTCAGAGCAAACGTCAACTTCCTAATCAATCCATAAATTCTTATATCTCTGAAATGCAGTCTCTCAGAGATCATATAAGTCTTGGAGCACCACAGATTTTTGATGAAACAACTCAACAATTCACCGCCTACTTCAACCAGCTTCATTTGATCACCATTCTGATGGGCCTTACTGATAAATTTGAGAATGTTCGTGCTTCTCTTCTTCATAGGCAGCCTTTACCTACTCTTGAAGAAGCAATATCAGAATTGCTAAGTGAAGAAACTCGTCTTCACATGCGCTCACCGATGCTTGCTATTGATAGCGTTCTCTACACGTATCATCTCAAGTCCAAAGGCAAATGGACCAATAACAATCATTCCAAATCTGTGGGAAAGACGAACACATCCGAGTGTGCCTTTTGCCATTCTCCTGCTCATCTTCTTCTTGATTGTCCTATCCGTAAGTGCCGTAGGTGTGGCATCACTCATCCGCATCATTATGAAACTGACTGCCCAAAGAACTCAAAGCACACTGGTTCTCAGAACCGACTTCTCGCTGTTGTTGGGCCTACAATTGCTGATACTGAGGTTTCTACAGCCTCCTCACCTGACCTAATGGAATCGATGCGTCGCAATCAGGAGCTCATGGAGCAGATCATGTCTGGTGCTATGGGTATGAATTCTCCACACTCAACTGCAACAGGTAATGTATGGCTTTTTGACTCTGGGTGTTGCAATCATATGACACCTTGCCTTGATGGTTTCGTTTCTAAGAAACCACCTCAGCAATTTACGTTAGTAAGAACTGCTGACAACACTGGTCTACTGGTATCATTTAGTGGAAATGTTTCCATTCCTCATATACAATTACCAGATGTTATAAATGTTCCAAAGTTATCTCTAAGCTTAGTTTCGATTGCGCAACTTCTTGAATCTAATTTGATCATTTTATTTCATTTTATTTGATCGTTTCACATGGATATATCTCATGAAACATCGTTCAGAACTACCCAAAATCTATATTATTTTTGCCAGGATGATTCATACCCAGTTCTCAAAATCTATAAAGATTCTTAGAGCTGACAATGCTATGGAATACAAAGAGTCATCTCTTCTCTCCTTTCTTCAATCTCAGGGGACTCTCTCCCAGTACTCATGTCCCAGCACATCTCCTCAAAATGGTCGTGCCGAACACAAACACCGTCATATTCTTGATACGGTTCACACTCTTCTCATCTCTGCAAAATGTCTAGAACGTTTTTGGGGTGAAGCTGCTTTCACTACAGTTTATACTTTCAATCGTCATCCTACTCCCATTCTTAATAATAAGTCTCCTTATGAGTCTCGTCATGAGGTCACCCCTGCCTATGAACTTCTAAAAGTTTGGGGCAGTGTTTGTTTTGTTCAACTACCATCTCATGAACATACCAAACTTGAACCTCGTTCTAGACTTTGCTGGTTCCTTGGATATGGTATTGAGCACAAGGGTTATCGCTGCTGGGATCCTATCTCTCAGCGTCTTCATATATCTCGTCATGTTACTTTTTGGGAACATGTTCATTTTTCCTCCATATCCAAGTTTCGTGAGTCTCCTAATTTCACCACTCCGCTCTTCACTGATGCTTTCGTCTCATTAGACTCACTCCAATCTGACATCACATCATCTTCACCTGTTGTTCCAACTCCTTATAAGTTTGTCTCTCCTTCAGAGTCTCCTGCCCCTACACAGCCTGTCTCTACTAGTTTTCCTGATCAACGTCAATCATCTGCTCCATCCGCACAGCCAACATCTGAGGTGCCTGCTGAGTCTTTGGCTCCTGGATATTCTCAATCTCAGAATGTTAGACGATCAGATCGGGTAAGACAAGTTCCTTCTCATCTTTGTGATTATCATGTTTATGCTACTCTGCTGTCAAATCACGAACCTACTTCCTACAAGAAAGCCTCCTCTAACCCTGATTGGCAGAAAGCTATGGATGAGGAACTTCAGGCACTTGACAAAGCTCAGACATGGGAATCTGTCCCTTTTCCATCAGGCAAGTCACCCATTGGCTCCAAATGGGTGTTCAAAATCAAACTAAATTTGATGGCTCTATTGATCGATACAAAACTCGTCTTGTGGTCAAAGGATTCAATCAAGAGTACAGTATTGATTATGAGGAGACATTTGCACCTATTGCTCGAGTCCCCTCTGTTCGCAGTCTTCTAGCCATCGCAGCTACCAAACAATGGCCTCTCTTTCTGATGGATGTTAAGAATGCCTTCTTGAATGGTGACTTATCTGAGGAAGTCTACATGACACCTCCTCCAGGCGTTCGACTTCCGCAAGGTCATGTTTGTCGTCTTCGGAAGGCTCTTTATGGCCTCAAGCAAGCTCCACGAGCTTGGTTTGAGAAATTCAGTTCCACAGTCACCTCTATGGATTCAGGACTGTTTACCCAGCAACTATGATTCAGGACTGTTTACTCGAACCACTGAGGCTGGCACAATCTTACTTCTCCTGTATGTGGATGGTATGATTATTACTGGCACTGACTCTACAGGCATAGCCAATCTGAAGTCATCTTTCAGCTCCTATTTTGAGATGAAGGATCTTGGTTCTCTACACTATTTTCTTGGTCTTGAGGTGCTCTCTAATCCATCGGGAATTTATCTGTGTCAAGCCAAATACACCTCAGATCTTTTGTCAAAAGCTGGGATTACTGACAACAAATCAACATCCACTCCTCTTGAGCACAACCTTCATTTGGCTCCAAATGTTGGACCTCCTCTGCGTGATCCTACTTTATAACGCCAGTTAGTGGGGTCACTTGTCTATCTGACATTGACTCGACCTGATATTGCCTATGTTGTTCTTACTGTCAGTCAATTCATGTCTGCACCCTGTTCTGATCACTACGCTGCTGTCCTGCGCATTCTTCGATATTTAAAAGGGACTATATTTCATGGTCTTCATTTTCCATCCACCTCATCGTTGACTTTGCGAGGTTTTTCTGATGCTGATTGGGACAGTGACATGACTGATCGTCGCTCCACTACCGGCTACTATTTATTTCTTGGCGACTCTCTTATATCCTGGCAAAGCAAGAAACAATCTCTCACAGTTCGGTCCAGTACTGAAGCTGAGTATCGAAAACTAGCTGACACGGCTCAAGAACTTGTGTGGTTACGCTGGCTACTCTCTGACATGGGGGCTCCTCAACAGTCTCCAACTCCATTGTGGTGTGACAACAACAGTGCCATTCAGATTGCTCACAATGATGTCTTCCACGAGCGAACGAAGCATATTGAAATTGACTGTCACTTTGTTCGTCAAGATGTGACTCGTAAGACTATTTAGCTTCTTCCTATTTCGACTCTTGATCAACCAACTGATATTTTCACCAAAGCTCATTCACCAGGACGGTTTCGTGATCTAGTTTCCAAACTCCATCTGGCTCATTCTTCTCCTTATTGAGTTTGAGGGGGATGTTAATGTATATGTGTAGAGGGCCCAGGACCATGTCAGTATACGACCCACGCCCATATAGTTCATGTATATATTCTTTGTATCTTGTAGTCTAGGTTAAGATTTTACTCATTATTTACTTTTCATATTGTACGTTTTCTCTCAATCAATATATCGAGGTTTCAAACCTTCAGCATATTCATCGTCTCCTTCAATCATATTCATCTTCTAACAGTCTGAATCACATGAGATCATAACGTTCGAGGGCTAAGCATTTGGTACATTAATTTTTAGCAAGGAGATGTAAGTGATGCGAGTTTACTTGGAAGAGATTGCATGTAGCTATCGATGATACGAGCGATAGTGGCTACCACGTCGCTTGAAGGCATGACAGGTAAATCTAATAGTAAATATAATTTGTAAGTTATTTGATATGTTTCCCAATTTATATATATGATTTCTTTGTGTAATATTTCTTTTTCTCTAGGATTATGTCTCCTTCTACATGTTTATATATTGAGGGAGTGCAATACAACCCTCCTGAAGGGATTCACATTCATGGTATCTGAGCCTTAACTGCTCTCTTTCTTAACGTCATCGGAAACCTCTTGCTAACTTCGTCTGGCATCTGCTCGTGCAATTACAACCCTTTCTTTCTGCTGCTTTTGACAGCCCCTGCATTGACATCCCGTGCATCGGTAGCCCCTGCTATGTATGCTTTCTGCTTCTGCCTTGTAGCCTCTTCTGCCCTAGGTTAGCAGTCCCTGAGTCTACAGCCCCTGCGTCTACTGCCTTTACCTTCTGCCTCATTGCTACTCTTTAGCTTCTGAACCAACATGACTAATGAAAAGGTTGTTCCCCCCTCTCTACACCCGGACATGCAGTTCCTAACATCTAAGGAATAATCCCTCTCACCCTCAACCTTCAACGAGTTCAGTATTACACATAGGCTTAACTTTTCAGAGTTGCTGCTATGGCTGACGATGTCATCGATCATATTGATGATCCTAAGGAAATTCCTCCGGATCCCACCATTTCCAGCACTAAGTGAAAACAATTAGATGCCATTGTTCTCTCTTGGATTTACGGCACTATAACCGAGGACCTTCTTTTCAATATTATCCAACCCGGATCCATAGATGCTTGGCTACGAGTGAAAAACCTTTTTCATTATAAGAAGGGAGCTCGAGCCGCTGACTTGGAGAATTATTTCAACCACATTAGTCTCGGCAATTTCTGTTGTAAAATCGAAAGGTAATGTTTTGATTACCAACCCAAAATCGATGCTCCAACTTAGAACCGTATTGATTCAAGCGGAAAAAGAATTATTTACCGAAAAACTCCGACGAACAAATAATCCAAAACAATCGAAATAACAACGCACATATGTAAATAATTGCAGAAAATTAAAGGGAAACACGACACCGTATTTACGTGGAAAACCCAAAAACGGGAAAAACCACGGGCGAGGAGGCCACCGAGAAGTTTACTATCACGATGTTTGAGTACAATACTTGGAAAGAAAATACAATGGAGAAATCGAATCGAAACCGAAGCCTACGTCTAATATAAATTTCTATCTCCATATATAATTTAGAGAGAGACGTAGAGAATGGAGAGAGTGATTGAGAGTGCAATTTTAGATAGAGAGTGAATACTTATTTATAGGGAAAGATGGAGGAAACCATATATTGCAAGTCTTCAAACCACCATCACACTATTACATGGGAATGAAAGAAAAATTGTGTTTGCATAAAGTAGCCACCATAGCCACCATCTTTGATATCCTTTTATATTGCACCGTCCACATGCAGCCACCATAGCCACCATCTTTGATATCCTTTTCTTGACTTTCAATTCACCACATAAAAAACATTTTAATTTGATGCATGAGTTTTGTGGACTTTCTCATATTCCATGCATGTATGTATTTTGGAGTAAAATATTTACAATCTCCACCTTTTTACTCCATAATAGCATCATCCCAAAAGCAACACAATAAAGAAACATCTCAATCAAAAATGATTCTCCAACTCAAGCAACCTTCAAACATCAATTAAAATATAGGAAAAACCAAAATAACTTCTCGGGAAAATGAAACAATACCGCCTCCACCACGAGTCCTTCGGACTCAATTGCGCTTCAAGAGACCGACCAAGTTTAAACACAAACTAAACTTGGCCACCGGAAGACATTTGGTGAACACATCCGCGGGATTGTCATTAGTGTGGATTTTGCTCACTTTGAAATCACCTCAAACAATGACTTCTCGCACAAAGTGGTAACGCACATCAATGTGCTTCGTTCGGTCATGAAACATTTGATCCTTTGCTAGGAATATTGCGCTTTGATTGTCACAAAACACCGTCGTGACATTGCGTGACTCATCAAGTTCACTGATCAAACCCTTCAACCAAATCGCCTCCTTAAATCCTTCCCTAACAGCCATATATTCGGCTTCGGTCGTTGAAAGCGCAACAGTAGACTATAACTGTGCCTTCCAACTAATGGCACAATCACCCAAAGTGAACACATATCCAGAAATCGATCTCTGGTTATCAATATCTTTGGCATAATCTGAATCAACATAACCAAAAACACCATCATCATTCTTGCCAAAACACAAATTCATAGATGACGTACCTCGGAGATATCGAAAAATCCATTGGACGGCCTTCCAATGTTCTTTGCCCGGGTTCTCCATAAATCTACTAACCACACTGACTGCATAAGCCAAATCAGGACGCGTGCAGATCATAGCGTACATCAATGAACCAACGGCCCTGGAATATGGTACACGTGCCATGTAAGACACATCAGCTTTTGAAATAGGACTTTGAACGGATGATAGCTTAAAGTAAGCCGCTAGGGGTGTGGTGACCGGTTTTGCATCATGCATATTGAACCGACGTAGGACTTTCTCCATATAACTCTTTTGAGAAAGATGCAAGGTCCTCGCTTCTCTATCATGCACAATTTCCATCCCTAAAATTTTCTTGGCAACCCCTAAGTCCTTCATATCGAATTCAGCGTTCAACTGGTCTTTTATCACTTGAATCTCATTCATATATTTCTCTGCGATTAACATGTCATCCACGTATATGAGTAAATAGACCATCGACCCATCGTCACACTTCTCGTAGTAAACGCATTTGTCATAGGTGCACCTTTTCAGCTCGTGACCAGTCACAAAAGAGTCAAACCTCTTATACCATTGTCTCGGAGATTGCTTGAGACCGTAGAGGAATTTCTTCAACTTGCACACGTAGTCCTCCTTTCCGGAACTACAAAACCCTTGGGTTGTTGCATAAATATCTCCCCCTGAAGCTCACCATTTAAGAACGCTATAGTTACATCTAGTTGCTCTAGTTCATAATTGTTAGAAGCAACTAATCCCAACAATGCACGAATAGATGTATGTTTAACAATGGGTGAATAAATATTAGTATAGTCGATACCTGGAATTTGACTACAGCCCTTAGCAACCAAATGAGCTTTGTACCTTGGCGTATCACCCGGATTAACGACCTCCTTGAGCTTATACACCCACTTGTACTTGATTTGCTTCTTCCCTTTCGGAGCCGGGACAAGATCTCAAATGCCATTCTTGTGCAATGACTCCATCTCACTGTGCATAGCAACCATCCAACTATCTGAGTCTGCAACCGAAATAGCCTCATCATAGCACGTAGGCTCTAGCATAGACTCTATATCTTCAGCAACTGTAAGGGCATACACAACACAATCGGCATGAATATACCTCCTACAAGGTACAATAGTTCTCCTCGACCTATCTCTTGTAATAGATGGACTAGGAACAGGTGGTGAAGATGGTGAGGAGATCTCGCCATCCACGCGTTCACTAGTCGGAACAGATGTAGGCTGATCACCAGTGACCGGTGTAGAAATCGGTGAAGAAACTGATATAACGGTAGATGATGCCGTCAACTCCACCTCAAGTTGAGATATCTTCTTACTTGCCTCCGATGGTTTCTCAACAGTAGATGTCGAGCTAGTAGCTCGATGGATCATGGAAGTCTCATCAAAAATCACGTCTTCTGAAACAATTACCTTCCTTAGCTTAGAACTCCATAACTTGTAGCCTTTCACACCCGGTTTATATCCAAGAAGCACATACTTCAAAGCTCTCGGCTCTAGCTTCCCATTGTCAACTCATGCATACGCTGGACAACCAAGTAGTTTCAAAACTGTGTAATCGGCAGCCTCACCGGACCATAGCTCAAATCGGGTATTCTTCTCAATGGCTCGAGCAGGTGACCGATTGATCACAAAACATGCAGTAGAAGCCGCCTCCACCCAAAAAGACTTTGGTAGCTTAGAATGGGAGAGCATACACCTAACCTTCTCGAGAATCGTGCGGTTCATCCTTTCGGCCACACCATTTTGCTGCGGAGTGTGAACCACCGTGTGGTGTCGAGTAATGTCGTCCTTTCGACAGTAGGCATTGAAATCCTCCGAGCAAAACTCAAGGCCATTATCGGTGCGCAAATAATTTATATCCTTACCCGACTGCTTTTCAATCATAACCTTCCAATCTCTAAAAGTAGAAAACACGTCTCCTTTATGCTTTAGAAAGAAAGACCATACCTTTATCGAATAATCATCGATGATCGTAAGCATATAGAAAGCTCCACCTACGGAAGTAACCCGATCTGGTCCCCATAAATCGGAGTGGATGTAATCGAGTGGCCCTTTCGTCGTGTGCCTTCCACTCAAAAACCTCACCCGTTTTTGCTTGCCATAAACACATTCTTCACAACACTCTAGCTCAACAACTTTGTCGCCTCCAAGAAGGCCTCTTCAACTCAATTCAGACATGCCATGAAAACTCATATGGCCGAGTAGAAGATGCCATAAACACGATCGATCCGAATCTGAAGAACCCTTTGAAACGACCGCTGCATCACCGGTAACTGTCTGACCATCCAAAATGTAGAGGTTTGAGGTCTTACGATTTGCCTTCAAAATTTTTGTATCATCTCTAAACACCCAGAGTGAGCCTTTCTTGTCAACAAACTTATATCCCTTCTCTTCAAAAGAACTAAGGGATAGAAGATTTCGCCTGAGATCGGGAACATATTTCACATTCCCCAAAATTCAGACAACTCCATCAAACATCCGAATTCTAACCGTGCCCTGTCCTTTGATCAAACATGTAGCATCATTGCCCATCAAAATCGAGCCATGGTCAATCAACGTCCTCATATGTATGAAACCAATCCCTATTGGGACACATGTGGAATGTACATCAGGAATCTAGAATCCATGCATCCAAAAGGGATGATCCACCTCTGGATACCATAAGAAGTTCCCCATCATAATCAACCTCGGCTACATCGGCTTCACCAGAACCAAAAACATGCTTACCCTTCGCGGCCGCTTTCTCTTTCTCTGTGTTCTTCAGCTTGTAACATTCTTCAATTACATGTCCTTTCTTGTGACAATAATTGTAGAATTTACGTTTGGTCTTTGACTTAGATCTCGCTTTACCGGAGGAAGATGAGCCTCTCTCAAATGTCCGACCTCTCACATTTAGACCCTCGGCTTTCGCTTCAGAACCACCATTCGTGATTTGTTTCATTTTCTCCTTCGAATCCAAAGCGGTGATAACATCATCCAACACAAGTGTGTCACGACTATACATGATTGTGTCACGAAAATGACTATTGTTAAGTGCATTTTATGCATTCATCATAGTAGCTTATAATTGCATTTTGCATTTAGTTTAATCGTTTGCATATAGTTTTTATTTTATTTTTAGTTAATTTTCGTATAATCATCGTTGGGGATATTACATTTGTATTTTGTGGTTTTATCGAGTTTTGACAGGTAATCTACGTTGAAAGCGTGAACATGGATGAAGATGCCTTTTGGAGTATTTGATCAATCATTTATATGGTGGAACAATTCAAGAAAATATAACAAATTTGGACCAAATTTTGAAGAAAAGGATTCATGAGGGGATGTTTATAAAAGAAAAGAAATCAAGAGGGGCGTTTTGGATAGTGCAGCAAAGTTGAGGGGGTTGGTTTGAAATTTTCATATTATATATATGAATTGTTGGTAGGGTTTGGAAAGCCCTCACCCTCTTAACCTCTCTCTAATCTCTTCCTCTCATTCTCTTCTCCCCCATGGCAGCGGCTGCTGCCATTTCTTCTTCTTTTCTTTTTTCTTTTCTTTTCTTTTATTTAGTTTTAGTTTGGTTTGATATGTTTTAGTTATTTTATTTTAGATTTAGGTTTTGAGATTTGTGATTTTTTTTCGTTCGTTGAGTCCTTTGAAGTTGTGAAGATTGCAATGTTTTGACGGATCGAAGGTGAAGATGGAATGTGACAGATTCTCATCAACATTCAATACTGTTGTAACGTTTCGTTTCTCCATTTTCTTATTTATATGTTTGGATTTCTCTCCCTATTTTTATTTTCTGCATCTTTTTAATTTATGCACCGTTCTTATTTATTTTACCTCTTTATTATGTTAGATCTATTCTTGGAGAGTGACACTCCTGGGATCGTATTTCCCCCTTTTTAACTTATGCACCACTCTTAATTTATTTATCGCTTTCGTAGCTAAAAACGATTCTTGGAGAGTGACACTCCTTGGATCGATCTTTACAGCTTTCGTAGATTAATTTTATTGTTTTGTTTAGATTTATATTATGTTTTGTTTCGTTGTTTAGTTATCGTTCATTTGGGTAATCGTCACTTTGGACAGAAGTTGTGGTATTGACCAATTATTATTTTAAAACAGATGTTGAGTTTTAATCCATTTTGATTTTAACGAAAGTTGAAATTGATTTAATTGGCTTTTAACAAATCATTTAGTTAATTCGATTAGTTTGAGATGAAACGAAAGTTTTAATCTTTTACTAGATTAAATTGGTTAATGACAACGACTTTAACATTTTCGAATAGTTAGGGATGTTGATTGGGAAAATCATTTGTTTTAAATCATAATATTTTTTTCCCAGCGTACACATATTACGAAAGTAAATATGGGTCTTGGGTTAGAAAAGATTTTCCACCTCAAAAGAGGGTTGAAGTAATTTTGCATAACGAATTCCCACTATTACCAAAATCTGAAGTTGACATCACCCAATGTCCGTTAGTTTGCTTTGTTTCATTCGTTTATTTGTTTGTTTAAGTAGTTTTAATATAAAAATCAAAATATTGAAAATTCCCGTAGCTAGGCCATAGTCTAGAGCAAGTCCGTGTTTAGTCCATCACCTCCCTGTGATCGACCCGTATGCTACACCTCCCGTACGTTTATAAGAATCAGGCAACGATGACAACAACAACAAAGCCAAATCATCATCTTCATACTTCACATCCATATTCTCTAAGTTGCAGACCAACTCTTTCAATGTGGACAAATGACTAGACAATGAATTTACCTTCCACCATCTTGAGGTAAAACAAACGTTGCTTCAAGTGTAATTAGTTCGGTAGACTCTTCGTCATCAACAATTGCTCCAATTTCAGCCATAAAGACGCCGCCGAAGTTTCCTTCAACACATCTTGCAACACATCGTGAGATAAGTGTAAACGGATTTGAGATTGCGCCTTCAAATCCTTATTTCTCTTCTCGTCGTCGGTCCAAGTCGCCGACATTTTATCAACACCCAAAAGTGCCTCATCAAGTTCTAATTGCATTAGAACATCCTTCATTTTCACTTGCCATAGTGGAAATCGAGTATTCCGATCAAGCTTTGGAATATCGAAGTCATAATGTAAACCAACGATAAATAATTCCAAACGAATCAATACTCAAACCCGGAAGCTTTGATACCAAGTGTTGTAAAATCGAAACGTAATGTTCCGATAACCAACCCAAAATCGATGCTCCAAATTAGAACCGTATTGATTCAAGCGGAAAAAGAATTATTTACCGAAAAACTCCGACGAACAAATAATCCAAAACAATCGAACTAACAATGCACATATGTAAATAAGTGCAGAAAATTAAAGGGAAAGACGACACCGTATTTACGTGGAAAACCGAAAACGGGAAAAACCACGGGCGGAGGAGGCCACCGAGAAGTTTACTATCACGATGTTTGATTACAATACTTGGAACGAAAATACAATGGAGAAATCAAATCAAAACCGAAGCCTACGTTTAATATAAATTTTTATATCTATATATAATTTAGAGAGAGACGTAGAGAATGGAGAGAGTGATTGAGAGTGCAATTTTATATAGAGGGTGAATACTTATTTATAGGGAAAGATGGAGGAAACCATATATTGCAAGTCTTCAAACCACCATCACACTATTACATGGGAATGAAAGTAAAATTGTGTTTGCATAAAGTAGCCACCATCTTTGATATCCTTTTCTGGACTTTCAATTCACCACATGCAAAACATTTTAATTTGATGCATGAGTTTTGTGGACTTTCTCATATTCCATGCATGTATGTATTTTGGAGTAAAATATTTACAATTTCTCAAATGTCACTGCTTATTGTCAATGACTCCAAAATTTGGCCAATCAACTTAAAGACGTTGATGAAATGGTGAGCGACCAACGTCTTTGATGTAGGGAGAATTCGAGAACTATCAAGGCGTTTATTCTATCTCTTGAAAAGAAGAAAACGAGTTCGAAAAAGGCTTAGAAATTGCCATCAAAGAAGGAGGAAACACCCCCTACCGGTAGTTACAACGAGACTTAAGTCCCGGTAGATGTATCGATGACCACTTAATTGATTGTTATTATTTTAATTATTTTAAATTAGGATAATTATTGTTAGACTTAATTATTAATAGGATTATTATTTAGTTTCCTTTTATTGTTTATTTAAATAACTTCCTAGTTGGTTTAGAATTAGGGTAGATTTAATTTTCATAGTTATCACTTGATTAGTTTAACTATAAATAGGTTTATTGTTTTCTATTGTTTTCTTTGTTAGTCAGAAATTATTGATCAATAAAATTATCTTTAGAGTTTCATCTCTAAGTTTAAGAGTTTTCTCTTATTTTCTAGTTCTACGCTTGTAGGCTCGTTATCCCTTGGATCCAGACGTTTTTCGATCCGTTCCGCACATCTCCGCTATGTCAGTTGATATAAGAGCAGATTTTCCTATCTCTTTTATTAACAATTGTTGGTCCCGAAGGTGCTTAACAAGTTTGTAGAAGGGGGGTTGAATACAAACACAGAAATTAAAGTTTAATAAATTGTTTATTGATAAATCAAACACAATTTACAAGTCTATTGCGGAATAATATTAAGTAGAACCTAATCTAAACAAACTTAAGAAAACACTAAGATGGTTGCACAAGAAATTCAGAGAATGGGGGATTGAAGAATATAGAAAACAAGGGTTTCTATTTTTGGTTCTAGAATCGAGCACCTCAAATGGAGAGGTGATCTTTCTATTTATACCCTATGCATTAAATGCATGGCAGGGTACTTTACACGTGTCACACAGTGATTGGCTTCGGCGTCTGACTTTTGGGAGACATGCTTTCGGCTGTATCATGAACAGTGTAGTTGACAGATTTGTTGTACGATTTATGGCAGAGGTATGTCCGTTCTGACACATCGTACTGGGTTGTGCAAAGTAAGACAAAAGGAGACTTGAGGCATAAGCTAAGTGATGATTTGATCGTTGAATATCTCTTTTTCAGAGATATCAAGAGTTCAGCGATCGCTGAAGCTTTTCCTTATGTTCCTTCAAGTATAAGTAGATTCGTCTTTGCTTCACTGATATCCGCATCATGTCACTAGTAGACTTGTCTTTGTTCAACAACTTCGTCTTCGATTCAGCTATGAACATCTGTTGACGCGAGGCTTATCTTCAGGGATTACGTTAGCTGTTTACATCAGAGACTATCAGCGATAACTGAACAGACTCAATCTGATCGCTGATAGTGAAACACTAATACATAGAAATGCTTACAAGAAAGACTATCAGCGATAACTGAACAGACTCAGTTTGATCGCTGATGGTGAAACACTAATACATATTAAAACTTAGTTTTCACTAAGTGTAGAAAAAGGGTCGTTATCAAATCATTGAGAGAGTTTGGATCAACAATCTCCCCCTATTTGATAATGACAAAGTAACTGAAGAAAATTACTTTATAATTCAAAATGATGGAATAATCATGACTCATAACATACATGTCCCAATTACTATTTTGAAGGATCTTTTACAGTACTGATAGAGTTAAGTACTTCACTGAAATTTTCATTTAATTCAATAGAAGGAATTACAAGGTATGAAAATAACAAGTACAAGTGGTATACTAACTACTGTAAGATTTATAATAGATTAGAAGAAAACTAATCTATCAGCTATCTAAAGAGGGTTTAGGAGGATTGATCAAATACTCAGGTATTTCTTCTCCTTTTTGCCTTCGCTCTAAAGATTATTGGCTAATTAACAGCAGGAGAGAGATCACACCATAAGCACATGAGATCCTTGAGAAGACTGAGGGGACAGATAGGGATTTCAGAGACTCTTTGAAATCTGAGTTGTTCCTCGTCATCTCTGAAGAAGATTCCAAAAGGTTCTTCAAGTACTTGTCCCGCAACATATGGTCCACCAAGGGGCAGAGATAGATCCAGAACTGAGAGATCAGGAGGAGGACCGAACAACGCTTCTCTTGAAAATTTGATGGAGGTTTCATTTCTGATCACCGCGACATTTTCAGAGGAGGAGGAGATAGGCTTTTTCTTGATTTGCTTTGACTTTGGAGGAAGAGCAGATGGCACCTTTAGGATAGCAGCGACTCTGTTGATGAGGGCATCATTTAGCCTTTCAACATAGCCTCTGTATGTTGACTTTGATTTCTTCAGCGCATCTTTGAACTCAAGCCATTCCATGTAGCCGAAGTCTTCCACCTTTGAAATGAACATAGCCTTGCAGCTTCCATCCTCTCTGGTAATCTCCATGGTGACAAAAAGTTTATCCTTCTTCTTTCTCCCTGAGATAGCTAGTGCTACGATCTTCATTTCGTTAGAGCGATAGTCGAGTCTATGCTTACACCACTCAACTGTGTTATCGTTGACGGATTGTTCTTTTGAGCGCTCCTCTTCAATCTATTTCAATAGAGCATCCTGGACTTCTACTGGATTCTTTTTCAGTTTCTTGTCTTTGACTTGAGAAGACTGAATTTTGAGAGCCAGAGAGGCATCTCTTTGACAGTCAACAATCATCTTCTCAGCCCTGACGGATTCTTCAATTTCAGCTTCAGTCAGGAACTCTAGATTTGTCGATTGAGAGGGAATCTTCAGTCGTTGACTCTCCAGATGAGAGATCATCTCTGTTCTTTTCTTCATCTCTTCCTCTGACCAATGAGGTGGTCTAGAGGGCCTCTGTGGATGTTGCAGGGACTATTCTTCTTCATCCTCTTCATCAATCTCTTTAGAGATTAGGATTATTTGTTCATCAGCTTTAGAGGCTGGGATTATTTGTAGCTCTTTTCCCTTAAGCAGGGGAGAGAACTGTCTGGTCAGAAAACGAAAAAGAAGGTTAGTTTATTTTCAGGGAAGTAGAAAGATAAAGGCTAGAAAGAAATATGGGTGGGATTTTTATAGAAGGATAAGGGAACTAGGGTAAGGCATACCTGAGAAGGATTCTCCTCAGATAGTGAGGTCATCTTCAAGCTTCCCTCAGCAGTTGCACCTTTGCTTTGGGAAGGGGTTCCTGAGAATGTCTCATGACTCCCCCCTGCTTTGATAACTTCTTTCGAAGCTATCGCTGATGACATGACGGCTGAAGAGCACCATAGAGATTGATCTTCTTCATCGTCATCATCATCATAATGATGAGGATCTTCCTATTGATCTTCAAGATCAAGGGCTTCATCTTCATCGTCCTCCTCTTCCTCTTCATTGATTAACTCATTGATGGTAGGAGGGGTTTTCTCAGCAGCTATCTCCCCCTCAGCATGAGAGGGAGTTTCCTTCTATTGATCATCAGCAGCGGCTTCAGTCTCCTTATTTTGTTCAGCTTCTTTCTCCCCTTCTTTGTCATTATCATTGAGGGAGAGATCTTTGGAAGGAGTAGAAGTTTTTGCAGCGGCCAACTTCTGGACTTCAGCCTCCAGTCTTGTAAGACGACCTTCAAGTACAGGTATTTCTGACGTAGCTTGATGAATAAACTCTACAGCTATGTTCATAGAGGTGCGATCGTTCTCTGTAAATGAAGGACTAGGAATTGGAGTTGGTGCCTTCAACTGGTCAAGAACTTGCTGAAGAAGAGCAGTTCAGGAGTCGACCATTGCAGACAGGGCATCAATCTGTTGCTTGGAGTCCTGCCTGACTTTGACAATCGCTTCTTGGAGAGTAGCGATGTGAGAGGCATCAGCTTTGGAGGCGCATTGAGCTGTCAGCGTCTGCAGTGCCTCACTAGCGGTATGGACAGTGCTGGTGGTGTTCTTTAGAGAGGTGATTAGAGACTCCACCTTTGCACTCAAACTGTTGACATTGGTGTCAACAGTCGCCAAACTAGGACCTGAAATAAAAGTTAGTTTTTGAGTAACAGGCTTATATGGTGAGTTGGGAGTAGTGTTTAAGGTTATAGGAGTACCTGAATTATCAAACAATTTGTAGAATTCCATAGATTCCTCAAAAGTTTGATGTTCAGATCCTATGGGTCCAAGCTGTGGCTGTGAAAGAGTAGATAGAGGGTCAGAGACCAAAGAAGTAGAAGGAGTAGAGATGGGGATAGAAGGAGGGATAGGGGTAGTTACCTCAGTGGTTACCTCAGGATGTTGAGGAGCTGAGATGATAGGTGGCGTCACTGTTGATGTGACAGTGACCGTAGCTGGCACGGTTGATGTGGGTATCGTTGAGGATGTGGAGGAGAGACCCACGAATGCATCTAAGGAGGTTTGTTGAGAAACGTCCTTAGGTCTTGAGCTAGAGGTGCCTTTCTCCTTGGTCACCTTGGCCTTCTTCGAAGGACCAAAGGAGCCAGTTGATGGTCATTTGGAAGGGATAGCGGTAGGGATAGCAGAAGAAGGAACCCCCTGCGTGGCCGCTGAAGACGAAGAAGTGTGGAGAGAGAGACGGGAGCAGAGTTCAGAAATACTTACCTCGTTGGGGCGCGTCTTGACCTCCAAGGAGCGCTGGCCCACTTTGGGAAAAGTTGCATCAGAATTAGTGGGGTAAGTAGCAGGGTAGAGGAACTTCAGGTACGCACAGATGAAGCGTACATAGGGAATCTTGGGATCCCTCTCTATCTTCTCTATCTTTGACCGCAGATCGTCAAAGATCGCCGTGGCGAAGTCAAAATTCCTTCCAGTGATCACGGAGTAGGCCATTTGGACCTGAATCTTGCTAGCCTCGTCCAGTGACCCACTTTTCCCACTCATACACTGAATGAAGTGAGAGAAGATGTTGTTAAGCTGAGAAGGCATGAGCACCTTCTTGATGAGAGTCAGCTTCTTGTTGGGAATTGTCGTCCTCGGCTTTGGATCCCAACAGTATTCCATAGCATCCAGGAATTGGATGAGTTCAACATCAGTGGGCAAGGCATCGAATCCATTCCTGGGTTTGTCAGGAAATCACAGAGCTTTCCTTAGCCCTAAGGCAGTCATCGTCCCTGGTCCAAGTTCAGTGCTGAAGGAAATAGCAGGAACCAACTCACCCTTTTGTTGGTGATGGAGGTCTCTTCAGCGGTAAACCGGAATTATTGGAGAAGAGCTTTTGAAGGTGTGGGATCCACAGTGATGGCGTAGGCAATGCAGGATTGCTTTAGAAACTGTGCAGCTTCCACCAGATGTGGGTATTTGACACCATCAAATTCAAGTCGAACAAGATGATTGTTTTTCGGAAGCTCTGAGTCTGTGATGGCGAACTTGATGCTCTTAGAGGCGACAAGTGCAGATTGAGCCATTCTGAATAAGAACAGAGAGAAGAGTAGAAGAAAGGTTTTAGTCTAAATATAAAGAAGGTTTTACCAGTTCATATTTGGGGAAAGAAACATAGAAAAACCAACAAATTTGAAGATTAAAATGAAAAAGGGGAAAACCAAAGATTTTGAATGAAGAGAATCAAAAGAGAAATGGTTTTGAATGAATAAAATCAAGATAAAAATGATTTTATGTGATACAAATCTGATAGAAAACCCATAAATGGTGTTCTATTAACAAGATTTAAATGGAAATAAGAACAAAGAAGCTGGTAATCTTGAATGAGGAAGATGTAGATGCTTGTGAGAGAGAGCTTGAGAGAGAATTGCTTGCTCAAAAAGTTTTCCAGAAAGTGTAAAACGATAAGAATGGGAAAAACATTCTTTTTACACGTTTGAGAGTAGGAGAGAGAAAGAATGAGGCGGGAAAACAAATGTTCATCATGACATAGACACGTTTGAAAGAGTTGATTGGATGGAATAGAAACAGACGAACGTGTCAGAGAAAAGCATGACACGGATTGTCGGTTCAAATGACGTCATAGGAGAGAGAGAGAGAAAGAGATTGTTCATTTGTCCGTTTTGAAATTATCGCTGAAGAAAAGTCAGCGATAGATTTTCTTTTTAAAAGTATCCCTTGTTGGTCCCGGAGGTGCTTAACAAGTTTGTAGAAAGGGGGGGGTTGAATACAAACACAGAAATTAAAGTTTAATAAATTGTTTATTGATAAATCAAAAATACAATTTACAAGTTTGTTGCGGAATAAGATTAAGACAGACTTAATCTAAACAAACTTAAGAAACACTAAGATGATTGCACAAGAAATTCAGAGAATGGGGAATTAAGAGATATAGAAAACAATGGTTTCTATATGGAGTTCAAGGATTGAGAACACCTTCAGATGAAGGGGTGAACTTCCTATTTATACCCTATGCATTAAATGCATGGCAGGGTACTTTACACGTGACGTTCACAGATTGGCTTTGGGAGTCTGAATTTTGGGAGACATGCTTTCGGCCGGGTCATGAACAGTGTAGTTGACAGAGTTGTTGTACGTATGGTGGCAGAGACATGTCCGTTCTGACACATAGTACTAGTTTGTGCAAGGATAGACAAAAGGAAACTTGAGGCATAAGCTTTGTGATCGATTGATCGCTGAGTATTTCTTCTTGCAGAGATAAAGAGGTTCAGCTATTGCTGAAGCTTTTCCTTATGTTCCTTCGCGTATTTGTAGAGTTGTCTTTGCTTCACTGATATCCGCTGATGGTGAAACACTAATACATATTAAAACGTAATTTTCACTAAGTATATAAGAGGGTCTTTATCAAATCACTGAGAGAGTTTGGATCAACATCCCTGATGGTAAAGTTAGGGATTGATTTTCTTTTAAGGATCATTAACTAGAATTATCAGTGATAAATTTATTTTTCAAAAAGCTTTTAATCATTTGAAGAAAGTTCAGTGATTAAAGTTTATATTTTGAAAAATCTTTGAATGAAGATTCAATTGTAGGGATGGAGAGAACATACCTGAGAGTCAGAATGTTTATCAGAGAAAATGATAAAAGGGGAACTTATGATTACTGACATAATGCATGAACGTTGAAGAATTATTCTTCGAGATTCAGCATTCCAAGCTCACTGATGAGAAAGTTGAACCTTGTCTCATCAAGAGGTTTGGTGAATAAATCAGCAAGCTGATAGTCAGTAGGGATGAAATGAAGTTCAATATCACCGTTCATCACATGATCTCTGAAAAAGTGATATCTGATCTCTATGTGTTTCATCTTTGAATGTAGCACTTGATTATTTGCTATAGCTATAGCACTACTGCTGTCGCAATAGATAGGAATTTTTGACAGCTGAAGGTCATAATCTAATAGTTGATTTCTCATCCATAAGATCTGAGAACAACAGCTTCCAGCGGCTACATATTTAGCTTCAGCTGTGGAAGTGGACACTGAATTTTGCTTCTTGCTTGTCCAACTTACCAGCTTTCCTCCTAGGAGTTGACATCCACCAGTGGTAATTTTTCTGTCAAGTTTACAACCTGCAAAATCACTATCAGAATATCCAGTAAGATCGAACCCTGAGTCTTTGGGGTACCAAAGGCCGAGGTTAGGACTTCCCTTCAGATATCTGAAAATTCGCTTAACAGCGATCAGATGGGATTCCTTGGGTTCAGATTGAAAGCGTGCACATAAACAAGTAGAGTACATAATGTCAGGTCGGCTCGCTGTAAGATACAGTAATGAGCCTATCATTCCTCTATAGGCAGTGACATTTACATGTTTCCTAGATGGATCCTTGTTAAGTGTCAGGGGAGGTGCCATAAGGGTTTTCATTGCTGAAGTTTATGTGAGATCAAACTTCTTCAGCATATCCTTAACATACTTACCTTGGTTGATAAAAGTACCTTTGTCAGATTGTTTAATCTGAAGACCAAGAAAATATGTCAGCTCACCCATCATATTCATTTTGTATTCTTTCTTCATTCTTTCAGTGAAGCGAGTACATAAAGATGGGTTAGTAGAACCAAATATGATGTCATCGACATATATTTGTACAAGAATAATATGAGCTTTTATCTTTCTGAAAAATAATGTATTGTCAATTTTGCCACGTTCAAAATTCTCAGAGATAAGAAAAGATGAGAGAGTGTCATACCAAGCACGAGGGGCTTGTTTGAGACCATAAAGAGCCTTATCCAGTTTATAAACATAATTTGGATAATTAGGGTCATAGAACCCTGGAGGTTGTTCTACATAGACTTCTTCATTCAGCTTTCCGTTTAGGAACGCTGATTTTACATCCATTTGATAAACAATGAAGTCTTTATAGACTACATAGGCTAAGAAAAGTCGAATTGCTTTGAGCCTAGCTACAGGGGAAAAAGGTTTCACCATAGTCTATGCCTTCCTCTTGTCTGTATCCCTGAGCAACAAGTCGATCCTTGTTGCGGGTTACATTTCCATGTTCATCTAACTTGTTTCTAAACACCCATTTGGTGCCTATAACAGTTTTATCAGATGGTCTAGGAACGAGATTCCAAACTTTGTTGCGAGTGAATTCAGTCAGCTATTCTTGCATAGCGCTGACCTAGTTTGGATCCCTGAGTGCATCATCAGTCTTCTTTGGTTCTATTAAAGAAAGAAAATTGACAAAGAGACAGATATTACCTGAGCTTCATCATGTCTGAATACCTTAATTGGGATTACCAAGAATTTGATCTATTGGGTGATCTCTGGTCCATCGCTGAGCAGGAGCATGATCACTTAACTCAGAGGTTGGATCAACAATTGGGATGTTCATTGATGAGGACGTTTGAGGTTCATCAGCAATTAACTGTTGAGTAGTGGACAACCTATTGTTTTTAGAGAGATTTTCAGACGAAGGTAGATCTGATGGTAGTAGTGTGTTAAGAGGTTCAGCTGACACCCATGAGTTGGATTAAGCATTAGGATGTATGATGTTTGGATCATCATCAGCAGTAGGTGGATCTGTGTGCTGATGGTGTGAAAAGAAGGGTTCTATTTCTTTGTAGTGAGAAAACATCTAAGCATTTAACTCTTCATTGTCAGTGATTGGTTTGGAGTTTGCTGAGCGAGTTTCATCAAAGGTGACATGAATGGTTTTTTCCATAGATTGTCTTCTCTTATTGAAAACTCTGTAGCCTTTAGAGATGGATGAATATCCAAGGAATATTCCATCATCAGCTTTTGGGTTGAACTTTTCAAGCTGATCTTTATTGTTTAAGAAAAAACACTGACAACCAAAGATATGAAGAAAAATGATAGAAGGCTTTCTTCCATGAAAAATTTAATAAGCTGTTTTCCAAATCGCTTTACTATCAGCGACATGTTTTGAGTAAAACATGCAGTATTTACAGCTTCAGCCCAAAATTGAGTAGGGAGATGAGAATCGCTGAGCATTGATCTAGCAGTTTCAATGATCGTTCTATTTCTTCTTTCAGCGACTCCATTTTGCTGAGGTGTTCTTACTGAAGAGAAATTATGAGAAATTCCCTTGTTCTTAAAGAAATTATTCAGAGAGTTGTTTTTGAATTTAGTTCCATGATCACTTCTTATTGAACGAACAGTAAGATTATTCAGTACTTCTATCTTTTTAACAAAAGATATCAGTTCTTCTGGAGTATCACTCTTGCAGCGAAGAAAGATAATCCAGGTATAGCGAGAGTGATCATCTACAATGACAAGTTTATATTTCTTTCTAGCTATTGATTGGATGTTGACAAGGCCAAACAGATCCATATGCAAGAGCTGAAGAGGACTTGTCACTGAGGAGACTTGTTTTGACTTGAAACTAGCTTTTGTTTGTTTTCTTTTTTACATGCTGAGCAGAGAGATTCTTTAGCATATGAGTGCTGAGGAAGACCAGAAACCAGTTCCTTAGATGAGAGAGAATTCAAGGTTTTGAAGTTTAGATGAGAGAGCCTTTTGTGCCATAGCCAGTTGACATCAGAAGAGGCCTTAGAGAGAAAACATATGTTCTCAGTGGTAGTAGAGTCCATGTCTATAACATAGACATTTTCTTTACGATAGACACTGAGAGCAGGTTTTCCTTCCTCATTTACGACTTAACATGCTTTCTTTGTAAATCGAACTTCATAGTCTTTGTCACATAGCTGACTGATGCTTAGAAGATTGTGCTTCAGTCCATCTACATAAGCGACTCTTCTAAAGGTGGTTGTTCCATTGCTGAGAATACCAAACCCTCGGGTATATCCTTTTCCATTTCCACCAAAGAACAAAGAGGGACATTTCTCTTCCTTGTATTCAGTGAGCAGGTCTTTTTGTCCAGTCATATGACGAGAGCATCCACTATCAAGGTACCAGATGCCCTTTGATCCCTGCACACATAAGGAAGATTAAGCTTTGTTTGGTACCCACTTTTCAATGGGTCCTTTTGGGTTAGTGGAGATGAAAGGTTCAGCAGTCTTCACGGCAGATGAAGATTCAGCTTCAGTGGTAACCTTCACCTTGGTTAATTTCTTAACCTTAGTGGTTTTCTTCACGTTGGTCAATTTTTCAGCTTTAATGACCTTCTCAGCCTTGGAGGCATTCATCTTCACTTTAGTTGATTTGTCAGCTTTAGTGACAGTTGGACAATTGCTTGCAATACGGTCAGTAAATCCACATTAATGATAGCATTTTCTATATTTGAATGTGGTTTTAGGACCAGAAGTAGAAAGTTTTGCAAGTTTAAGATGAGCAGGTCCAGCTCCAAGAATGCCTTTATCATGAGATCTGGGAGGAATTTTCATTTCTTCAGATCTCGTGGGTTTAATATCAATATTTAGCTTTGGAGAACAGAGATTAAAGATTTCTATCACAAAGCTAGAAGATTGTTTTACTGAAGGTTTAGAAGAAACTTTCAGTTTTGCTTTCTTGGGAGCCTTCTGAGGTAGAAGAATGGATTTTCCTTTATCTGTAGGCTTTGAGATTTCAGATTTTTCCTCAGGGATTGGATTAGAAGATGATGTAGGATAGAACATATTTTAAGAAGTGTCAGTGATAGACGTGACAAATGTTCCAAACTTAAGCATGGACTTGTCTTCTTTAGGTTCGTTCTGTGGTTTCCAGAAACCAAGACTAGTTCTATCACTGTCAGGAGTTTGAGCATTTATAATCTCAGTGATTTTTGTTGATTGGTTGCACCATTTTTCAACATGAGCCTTTTCTGCATTTAGAGCAGCGATGGCTTGTTCGCGTTCAATGCTGATGATTTCATTTATAATGACTTGATCTTTCAACTTTTCTTCGAAAAGAGTTAGTTCTCTGATCTTTTCATGACATTTCTCTAGCTCTTGAGTTAAATGAGCATTTTTGTTCTCATCTTGAGTTTTGTCATTTAAAGCATTATAAAGATCAATCGTCAGCACATCAACAGCGCGACTTCTCTCAGCTTCAGACAGAGAGGGATTTGTAGAGATAGATACCTGAGATGATATGTAGCTCATAGAAGGTTCAGATGGTTTTTCTACCTCTTCGTTAATCTCAGCCATGAGGCAGATACTAGAGACTTCTTCTTCATCAGAACTTGGTTCTTCTGATTCAGCCCAGTCATGTTCTTCAGCGATGAGACCTTTACCTTTTCGCTTGTAGCTTTTCAGCTTTTGATATTTGTTTTTCAGCTTTAGGTATTTGTCATCACTGGATCTTCTAGAGGTAGAAGGTTTGAAGACCTTTTTAGACCTTCACACACTAGCAAAGTGTCCAATCTTTTCACAGTTATAGCAAGTGGCAGTAGCCTTATCAACAGGGGTTGATTTTGGCTTTTCAGTGAGAGAGAGAGGCTTATTTCTTCGGAAATTGCTCTTTCTTGCAAATCTCTTAAAAGAGTTTGTCAAGAGTGCTAAGGACTCATCAAACTCTGAAAGATCAGGGTCTGATGGATCCTCAGATTCAGAATATAACTCAGTGATGGTGAGAGTAGATCGCTGAGATGGAATTATCTCTGAAGAGACTAAAGCACCAGGAGTGCTTTTGGAGTCTTTAGAATCTTTTACAAGATTCTTCTTCAAGAGATTCGATTGCTCATAGTTGAAGAGTATTCCATACAAAGTGCTGAGTGAAAGAGAATTTAAGTCTTTTGTCAGCTTAAGACATATTGAATAACTGTCCCAGCTTTCAGGGAGACATTCTAAGAGTTTTGTTAAGACCTCAGAATTAGAATAGGTCCTACCAACGGTTCTTAGATCAATGATTAATCAGTTAAACCGCTGATGAACATCAGAGAGAGATTCATTCTTACCAGCGATGAAACTTTCATATACTGTCTTACCAAGTTAATATTTCGAGTCTCTTGGATTTTAGTGGTGCCTTCATATTGAACACATATGGTTTCCCACATTTCATTAGAAGTTTTCAGATGCATGATGGAATGAAAAACTTCATCAGGCAGAGCCATTGAGATAATGGTCTTTGCTCTTGCATCTATACCTACCTTCTTTTTGTCTTCATCACTCCACTGTCTTATATCCTTAACAATATAGCGTTTCGGGACAGCTTCAGTGGTGGCAGTAGCTGGAACTGCAGCTATAATTCTAACAGGTTCATAGGGTCCATTTTCTATATATTCAGGTATAGTAGGATCTGCACCTTCAAGAAATAGCATCATTCGATTTTTTCCATAGAGAAAAGTTATATCTGCTAAATCGAGGAGGTTTAGAAAGTGAACCATTATCATAGTAGTTTGTGTTTGTGTTAAGTGCCATTTCGAACAGCAAGGAAGAGAATAAAGCAAGATCTTGTTTATTAGATTAAACAGTCTGCTCTGATACCACTTGTTGGTCCCGAAGGTGCTTAACAAGTTTGTAGAAAGGGGGGGTTGAATACAAACACATAAATTAAAGTTTAATAAATTGTTTATTGATAAATCAAACACAATTTACATGTCTGTTGCGGAATAAGATTAAGTAGAACCTAATCTAAACAAACTTAAGAAAACACTAAGATGGTTGCACAAGAAATTTAGAGAATGGGGGATTGAAGAATATAGAAAACAAGGGTTTCTATTTTTGGTTCTAGAATCGAGCACCTCAAATGGAGAGGTGATCTTTCTATTTATACCCTATGCATTAAATGCATGGCAGGGTACTTTACACGTGTCACACAGTGATGGCTTCGGCGTCTGACTTTTGGGAGACATGCGGAAAAGCTTCAGCGATCGCTGAACTCTTGATATCTCTGCAAGAAGAGATACTCAGCGATCAATCGATCACAAAGCTTATGACTCAAGTTTCCTTTTGTCTATCCTTGCACAAACTAGTACTATGTGTCAGAACGGACATGTCTCTGCCACCATACGTACAACAACTCTGTCAATCTACACTGTTCATGACCCGGCCGAAAGCATGTCTCCCAAAATTCAGACTCCCAAAGCCAATCTGTGAACGCCACGTGTAAAGTACCCTGCCATGCATTTAATGCATAGGGTATAAATAGGAAGTTCACCCCTTCATCTAAAGGTGTGCTCAATCCTTGAACTCCATATAGAAACCATTGTTTTCTATCTCTCTTAATTCCCCATTCTCTGAATTTCTTGTGCAATCATCTTAGTGTTTCTTAAGTTTGTTTAGATTAAGTCTGTCTTAATCTTATTCTGCAACAAACTTGTAAATTGTATTTTTGATTTATCAATAAACAATTTATTAAACTTTAATTTCTGTGTTTGTATTCAACCCCCCCTTCTACAAACTTGTTAAGCACCTCCGGGACCAACAAGTGGTATCAGAGCAGTTTGTTTAAACTAATAAACAAGATCTTGATGTATACTCTTCCTTGCTATTCTAAAATGGCACTAAACACAAACACAAACTACTATGATAATGGTTCACTTTCAAAACCTCCTCGATTTAGCAGAGATAACTTTTCTCTATGGAAAAATCGAATGATACTATTTCTTGAAGGTGCGGATCCTACTATACCTGAATATATAGAAAACGGACCCTATGAACCTGTTAGAATTATAGTTGCGGTTCCCGCTACTGCCACCATAGATGTAAGAGCAAAGACCATTATCTCAATGGCTCTGCGTGATGAAGTTTTCCATTCCATCATGCATCTGAAAACTTCTAAAGAAATGTGGGAAACCATGTGTTCAATACGAGGGCACCACTGAAATCCAAGAGACTCGAAAGATTAACTTGGTAAGACAGTATGATAGTTTTATCGCTGGTAAGAATGAATCTCTTTCTGACATTCATCAGCGGTTTAACTGTCTAATCATTGACCTAAGAACTGTTGGAAGGACCTATTCTAATTCTGAGGTCCTAACAAAATTCTTAGAAAGTCTTCCTGAAAGTTGGGACAGTTATTCAATATGTCTTAAGCTGACAAAAGACTTACATACTCTCTCTTTAAGCACTCTGTATGGAATAATGCTCAACTATGAGCAATCAAATCTTCTGAAGAAGAATCTTGTAAAAGATTCTAAAGACTCCAAAAGTACTCCTGTTGCTTTAGTCTCTTCAGAGATAATTCCATCTCAGCGATCTACTCTCACCATCACTGAGTTAGATTCTGAATCTGAGGATCTATCAGACCCTGATCTTTCAGAGTTTGATGAGTCCTTAGCACTCTTGACAAACTCTTTTAAGAGTTTTGCAAGAAAGAGTAACTTGCGAAGAAGTAAACCTCTCTCTCTTACTGAAAAGCCAAAATCAACTCCGGTTGATAAGGCTACTGCCACTTGCTATAACTGCGAAAAAATTGGACATTTTGCTAGTGAGTACAGGTCGAAAAAGGTCTTCAAACCTTCTACCTCAAGAAGATCCAGTGATGACAAATACCATAAGCTGAAGAACAAATATCAAAAGCTGAAAAGCTATCAGCAAAAAGGTAAAGGTCTCATTGCTGAAGAACATGACTGGGCTGAATCGGAAGAATCATCTTCTGATGATGAAGAAGTCGCTAATCTTTGCCTCATGGCTGAGATTAAAGAAGAAGTGGAAGAACCATCTGAACCTTCTATGAGCTACATATCATCTCAGGTATCTATCTCTACAAATCCGTCTCTGCCTGAAGCTGAGAGAAGTCGTGCTGTTGATGTGTTGACAATTGACCTTTATAATGCTCTAAACGACAAAACTCAAGCTGAGAATAAAAATGTACATTTAACTCAAGAGCTAGAGAGATGTCATGAAAAGATCAGTGAACTAAATCTTTTAGAAGAAAAGTTGAAAGATCAAGTCATTAGAAATGAAATCATCAGCATTGAACGTGAACAAGCCATTGCTGCTCTAAAAGCAGAAAAGGCTCATGTTGAAAAATGGTGCAAATCATCAACAAAAATCTCTGAGATAATAAGAGCTCAAACCCCTAAAAGTGATAGAACTGGTCTTGGTTTTTGGACACCTCAGGACGATCCTAAGGAAGAAAGTTCCTCGCTTAAGTTTGGAACTTTTGTCACCTCCTTTGACACTTCAAATGATCAATTCTATCTCTGTTCTTCAAATCCCATTCCTGAAGAAAAATCCAAAGACACTAAGTCTAAGGATAAAGGAAAGTCTATTCTCCTTCCTCAGAAGGCAACAAGGAAAGCAAAGCTGAAAGTTCCTTCTGAACCTTCAGCTAAGCAATCCTCTAGCTCTGTGATAGAAATCTTTGATCTCTGTCCTCCAAAGCTAAAGATTGACCTTAAACCTCTGAGATTTGAAGAAATGAAAATTCCTCCCAGATCTCAAGAGAAAAGTCTTCTTGGACCGGGCCCTGCTTATCTTAAACTTGCAAAACCTTCTACTTCTGGTCCTAAAACCATTTTCAGATACAAAAAATGTTATCACTGTGGTTTTACTGATCATATTGCAAGCAAATGTCCAACTGCCACTAAAGCTGATAAAATAGCTAAAGTGAAGAAAAATGCCTCTAAAGCTGAGAAGGTCACCAAGGTTGAAAAATCAACCAAGGTGAAAAATACCACTAAGGTTAAGAAATTAACCAAAGTGAAGATTACCACTGAAGTTGAATCTTCAACTACTAAGAAGAAAGCTGAATCTTCCTTATTCACTAACTCTGAAGGACCCATTGAAAAGTGGGTACCAAACAACGCTTAATCTTCCTTATGTATGCAAGGATCAAAGGGCATCTGGTATCTCGATAGTGGATGTTCTCGTCACATGACTGGACAAAGAGACCTGCTCACTGAATACAAGGAAGAAAGAGGTCCCTCTGTGACCTTTGGTTGAAATGGAAAAGGATTTACCCGAGGGTTTGGTGTCCTTAGCAATGGGACAACTACCTTTCGAAGAGTCGCTTATGTAGATGGACTGAAGCACAACCTTCTAAGCATCAGTCAGCTATGTGACAAAGATTATGAAGTTCGCTTTTCTAAGAAAGCATGTTCAGTGGTAGATGAAAAAGGAAAACTTGCTCTCAGTGGTCATCGCAGAGAAAATGTCTATGTAATAGATATGGACTCTACTATCACTGATAACTTATGTTTTCTCTCTAAGGCCTCTTCTGATGTCAACAGGCTATGGCATAAAAGGCTCCCTCATCTAAATTTCAAAACCCTGAATTCTCTCTTATCTAAGGAACTGGTTTCTGGTCTTCCTCAGCACTCATATGCTAAAGAATCTCTCTGCTCAGCATGTGAAAAAGGAAAACAAACAAAAGCTAGTTTCAAGTCGAAACAAGTTTCCTCAGTAACAAGTCCTCTTCAGCTCTTGTATATGGATCTATTTGGCCCTGTCAACATCCAATCAATAGCTGGAAAGAAATATACACTTGTCATTGTAGATGAATATTCTCGCTACACCTGGGTTATCTTTCTTCGCTGTAAGAGTGATACTCCAGAAGAACTGATATCTTTTGTAAAAAAGATGGAAGTGCTGAACAATCTTACTGTTCGCTCAATAAGAAGTGATCATGGAACTGAATTCAAAAACAGTTCCCTGAACAATTTCTTTGAGAACAAGGAAATCTCTCACAACTTCTCTTCAGTAAGAACACCTCAGCAAAACGGAGTCGCTGAAAGAAGAAACAGAACAATCATAGAAGCTGCTAGATCAATGCTCAGCGATTCTCATCTCCCTACTCAATTTTGGGCAGAAGCTGTAAATACTGCATGTTTCACTCAAAATAGATCGCTGATAATAAAACAATTTGGTAAGACAGCTTATGAACTTTTTCTGGGAAGGAAGCCTTCTATCAGTTTTCTTCATATCTTTGGTTGTCAGTGTTTTATCTTAAACAACAGAGATCAACTTGGAAAGTTCGACCCAAAAGCTGATGATGGAATATTTCTAGGATATTCCTCCATCTCCAAAGCCTACAGAGTTTTCAACAAGAGAAGACAAACCGTAGAAGAAACAATTCACGTCACTTTTGATGAAACTCGCTCAGCGAACACCAAACCAATCGCTGAAAATGAAGAATTAAATGCTTGGATGCTTTCTCACTACAGAGAAACAAAACCTTTCTTCTCAAACCATCAGCATTCTGATCCTCCAGCCGCTGATGATGATCCAAACATTATACATCCTACCGCTGAAACCACCTCATGGGTTTCAGCAGAACCTCTAAACACACTACTACCATCAAATTTATCTTCGTCTGAAAATCTCTCTGATGAACCTTCTCAACAGTTAATTGCAGATGAACCTCAAACGTCATCATCAGTAAACATTCCAACTGTTGATCCAACCACTGAGTTAAGCAATCATGCTCCTGCTCAGCAATGGACCAAAGATCACCCAATAGATCAAATTCTTGGTGATCTCGAAGCAGGTATTCAGACACGACGAAGCTCAGGTAATATCTATCTCTTTGTAAATTTTCTCTCTTTAATAGAACCAAAGAAGATTGATGATGCCCTCAGAGATCCAAACTGGGTCAGCGCTATGCAAGAAGAGCTGACTGAGTTTACTCGTAACAAAGTTTGGAATCTAGTTCCTAGACCATCTGACAAAACTGTTATAGGCACCAAATGGGTGTTTAGAAACAAGTTAGATGAACATGGAACTGTAACCCGCAACAAGGCTCGACTTGTTGCTCAGGGATACAGACAAGAGGAAGGCATAGACTATGATGAAACCTTTGCCCCTGTGGCTAGGCTCGAAGCAATTCGACTATTCTTAGCTTATGCAGTATATAAAGACTTCATTGTGTATCAAATGGACGTAAAATCAGCGTTCCTAAATGGAAAGCTGAATGAAGAAGTCTATGTAGAACAACCACCAGGATTTTATGTTCCTAAGTATCCAAATTATGTCTATAAATTGGATAAGGCTCTCTTTGGTCTAAAACAAGCCCCTCGAGCTTGGTATGACACTCTCTCATCTTTTCTTATCTCTGAAAATTTTGAACGTGGCAAAATTGATAATACGTTATTTTTCAGAAAGATAAAAGGTCATATAATTCTTGTACAAATATATGTTGATGACATAATATTTGGTTCTACTAACCCATCTCTATGTACTCGCTTCGCTGAAAGAATGAAGAAAGAATATAAAATGAGTATGATGGGTGAGCTGACGTATTTTCTTGGTCTTCAGATTAAACAATCTGACAAAGGTACTTTTATCTGCCAAGGTAAGTATGTTAAAGATATGCTGAAAAAGTTTGATCTCACACAAACTTCAGCGATGAAGACTCCTATGGCACCACCCCTGACACTTAACAAAGATCCTTCTGGTAAACCTGTTAATGTCACTGCCTATAGAGGAATGATAGGCTCCCTGCTGTATCTAACAGCAAGCCGACCTGACATTATGTACTCTACTTGTTTATGTGCACGCTATGAATCTGAACCCAAGGAATCCCATCTGATCGCTGTAAAGCGAATTTTCAGATATCTGAAAGGAACTCCTAACCTCGGTCTTTGGTAACCCAAAGACTCAGGGTTCGATCTAACTGGTTATTCTGATAGTGATTTTGCAGGCTGTAAACTCAACAGAAAGAGTACCACTGGTGAATGTCAACTCCTGGGAGGAAAGCTGGTAAGCTAGACAAGCAAGAAGCAAAATTCTGTGTCCACTTCCACAGCTGAAGCTGAATACGTAGCCGCTGGAAGCTGTTGTTCTCAAATCTTGTGGATGAGAAATCAACTATTAGATTATGACCTTCAGCTGTCAAAAATTCCCATCTATTGCGACAGCACTAGTGCTATAGCCATAGCAAATAATCCAGTGCTACATTCAAAGACAAAACACATAGAGATCAGATATCACTTTATCAGAGATCATGTGATGAATGGTGATATTGAACTTCATTTTATTCCTACTGACTTTTAGCTTGCTGATTTATTTACCAAACCTCTTGATGAGACAAGGTTCAACTTTCTCATCAGTGAGCTTGGAATACTGAACCTCGAAGAGTAAATCTTCAGCGTTCATGTATTATGCCAGTAATCAAAAGTTCCCCTCATTGTTTTCTCTGATAAACATTCTGACTCTCAGGTATGTTCTCTCAACTGAATCTTAACTCAGTTAAGATGTTTTTCTTCAAAATATAAACTTTAATCACTGAACTTTCTTCAAATGATTAAAAGCTTTTGAAAAATACATTAATCACTGATATTTCTGGTCAGTGATCCTTTAAAAGAAAAATCTATCCCTATCTTTACCATCAGGGATACTTTCAAAAAGGAAAATATATCGCTGACTTTTCTTCAGTGATTATTTCAAAACGGAAAAATGAAACATCTCTCTCTCCTATGACGTCATTTGAGCGGATAATTCACGACACGCCTTTTCTGACACGTTCGTCCGTTGCTCTTCTATCCAATCAACTTTGTGGAACGTGTCAATGTCATGATGATTTTTCTTCCCGCTTCATTCCTTCTCTCTCCTCTATCTCATCGTATAAAAGGAATTCTTCTCTCCTTTATACGGTTTACGCTTTCAAAACTTTCATAGCAAGAAACACTCTTTCTCAAGAACACTCAAGCAAGTAAACCCAGAATATTGAATCTGCAACTCTTCTTCTTCAAAATAAACAGGTTTATTTCATGTTTATGTGCATTGTTCGTACTTTTTTTATTCTTTTTAAAATCCTACTCGTTCTTGTTCTTCATGGATTTTATAAAACGGTTTTGTTTAAAAACTAAAAATCATTCTTTCTGATTTTATGTTTTTTTTATAATAAAAACCTTTTGGTTTTTAAAAGTGTTCTTCATTCTTTCTACCCAGAACACTATTTTTCTATTCCTAAAAATAACTTGATATTTTTCCAGTTTCCCTTCTTCTATGGAAACTGGTAATCATATTATTTTTTAATCATAATCATTTCTTCTATTATGCTTCTTTCCATAACAGAAATTGCACAATCTTCAATCGTTGCTTCCAAGCATGTTCGATTCGCTATTACTGAAGTTGAGATTACTAAATGTAATCACTTGGGAAGACTCGACTTTAAAGCTGACAAATACCCAAATCTGGTGGAAGCTGCTGAATTTCTCAAACAATCATGCATAACTTACGCGATCACTGTGGATCCTAAGCCTTCAAAGACTCTACTCCAGCAGTTCTGGTTCACTGCTGATGCAACTAAACTCACCAACAAAAAAGGTGAACGAGTCCCTGCTATCTCCTTCAGCACGGATTTGGGGCCAGGGAGCATGACCGCTCTTAGCCTCAGGAAATCTTTGAGATTCTCTGACAAACCAAAGAGTGGGTTCGACGCACTCCCCACTGATGTTGAGCTGATATCCTTTCTGGATGCAATGGGCTATTGTTGGGAAAACAAACCGAGATCTTCTATTCCCAACAAAAAGCTCACCAAGATTCTCAAACCTCAGATGCCTTCACAACTGAACTTCATCTTCTCGCACATAATTCAGAGCATGAGCGGAAAGAGTGGTTCGCTGGATCAAGCCAGCAAAACACAACTGCAAATGGCCTACTCCGTTATCGCTGGTCAAAACTTTGACTACGCCACTGCCATCTTTGAGGACCTGAGGTCGAGATTAGAGAAGCCTGAACGAGATCCCAAGATCTTGTACGTACGTTTCATATGTACGTACATCAAGTTCCTCTATCCCAACACCTATCCCACCAAAGATGATGGCACTTTTGCCAGGATAGGTCAACGATCACTGGAGGTAAAACCGCTCGCCAACGAGGTAAGTATCTCTCTCCTTCGCTCTCGTCTCTCTCTCTCCATTCTTCTTCTTTTTCAGGGACCACGCAGACGGTTCCTTCGTCTGCTATCCCTGTCGCTACCACTACTTCCAAACGACCATCAGCTAGTCCGATTGGTCCTTCTAAGAAGGCCAAAAAGACTAAGGAAAGTACACCCTCTAGTACTATACCTGAGGGAGCTTCTCAACAAGCTACCTTAGATGCATTTGTGGGTCTTTCCTCCACAACTCCAGAAGTCACTCAACTTGCCGTGTCAGCGATTTCAATCGTTGTCACATCATCAGTGACCCCACCTATTATTTCATTCGCTGAGATTAACCCCAACCCTACTTCTATCCCCATAACTCTTCCCTCTCCTCCTTTCGTCTCTGAACCCGCTACCTCCTCTTTACCTATAGGACCTGAACATCAAACGTTTGAGGAATCTTTGTAGTTCTACAAAATGTTTGATACGTCAGGTAAACCTATTATCCTAAACACTTCTTTCCCCACCTCTCCAAATAAGCCCGTATCTGAACTAATATCATTTTCAGGTCCTAGTTTGGCGTCTGTTGACACGCATGTCAACAGTCTGGGAGAAAAGGTGGACGCTCTCACCAACACCATCAACAACACCAACATCGCCGTCAATCAGGCTGGTGAGAAGCTGAAGAGGTTGACAGCTACCTGCTCATCCAAAGCTGAGAACACCCAACTTTCAGCTGTAGAAGAACAAGTCGTCCAACTCAGAGAGTCCTCTCAACTCTTTCAGGGGCGATTTGAGTCTCTTACCACTGAAGTTCGAGATCTCTTTTCAAAGGTTGATCTCTGCACGTCCTTTCTTCAGCAACTTCTCCAAAAGGTGACTACACCAGCTCCAGCGCTGCTTCCCTCCTTCACTGAAGATGATCGGACAAATCTCAACATCGCTGTGGAATTCATCCATGATGCCACATGTGACATCCCTGCAGTTGAAGAACGGGTCAAGCGTCTGGAGGCTGACGTTCAAGTACTAAAAGCTTCAACAGCTACTCCAGCAGCTGAGCAACCCCCTGTCGTTGATAATGACAAAGAGGGGGAGAAGGCAAAAGAACCCTCATTTATTCATTCTCTTCTCTTTGAAGATGATGAGGAAGAAGACGATGAAGAGGAAGATGATCTAGATCTTGTTGATCAAGAAAAGGATCAACCCTCCAATGATGACGACGACGATGAAGAAGACCAATCTATGTGGTTCTCCAAGCCGAACGTAGCATCAGGGACAACTTCGCAAGAGGTTGTCAAAGCAGGGGTGAGAGGTGATACATATTCAAGTGCTCCTTCGCAAAGCAAAGACAAGCAACCAATCGCTGAAGGATGCTTGAGGACTGGATCACAATCTGAGGGGGAGCATCCTTCTCATGTATGTCTTTCTATTGTACCACTCTCCTACTCTTTCCAAACCCCTATTTCCTTCTAGCCTTTATCTCTCTTTTTCTAAAAATACACTTATCCCTTCTTTCCTTCATTTTCTATCCAGACAGTTCTCACCCCTGCTTAAGGGTTCTGAACTACAAATAATTCCAGCTACTATCGCTGAAGAAATAATCCCAATCTCTATCGCTGAGATTGATGAAGAAGAAGAAGATTCCCTGCTCCATCCAGGAAGGCCCTCTCGACCATCTCGTTGGTCAGAGGAAGTGGTAAAGAAAAGAGTTGAAATGATCGCTCAACTAGAAAGTCAACGGCTGAAAATCCCTCTTCAAACATCCTTATCAGAGCTCGACTTCCTCACTGAAGCTGAACGAGAAGAATCTGCCAAAGCTGAGAAACTGATCGCTGAATGCAGACGAGACGCCCAACTCGCTTTAAAGATTCAATCTTCTTGTCAGGATCGAATTCTCAACAATAATTAATTCTCAGAAACAATATCAAAGAAGTTTGCGGAATAACACTTTGATATTTTATGAAACAGTAAATCAACACAGAAAATATGAATAACAAACTGTGAACTTGTATTGAATGCTTTTAAGTTACAAGATTACACACTCAACCTCAATATTGATGAACAGGCTCACCAATACGAATTCTACTTCTCTAGAATTAGGATCTATGCCTTGAGGTTGATTTCTCTCAAAAAAAACTTTAATCTTAAACTATTCTATAACTTCTATACATATACTGAAAGGAAAAGATAATTACAATAAATAAACAAATCTTCAGTATATCTTCCATGTATATCTCTAAGCATTCCATGAATATCTTCATTCTTTCCAGCTGTCTTCCTTTCCATACGGATCATATAAGCAGCACTAACTATGCTCAGCAGCATTAACTTCTTCTAGCAGCATTAATTACTAAGCAGTACTAACTACTAGCAGTACTAACTAGCTAAGCAGTACTAACTTTGTTCAAGCAGCACTAACTTTGACTAGCAGTATTAACTACTAGCAGTAGTAATACTCAGCAGTACTAACCTTGAAGTCTTCTAGCAGTATTAACTCTGAACCAACAGCATTAACCATACTTGTTAAATTCTTCAGTTCCCAACAATCTCCCCCTAACTTGACTTTTAGGAAAAGAAGTCAAGTTCTTCAGAATTAATCTTCAAGATACTTTCAACACCTCTGGTTCAATTTCCCAAATTAGGATCTAGGCCCAAGCTTTGATTCATAGTTCTTCTCACCACAATCTTGGCCATCTCTGAATCCTTTGTACATACCAGTGTAGCTTTAAGCATCCCTTCCAACTTCTCCTTGCTATGCTCATATATTTTGTCCACCAGGTAGTATTCATGATAACAGTTGTCAATAGTAATCATGTGTACTCCACAGTTTTCAAACAGTATCCATTTGTCAATCTTCTTGAATATGAACTCATGCTTATGATCTTTAATCCTATGGTGTACTCTTTCTAGATCAAACATCATGCACAAGTATTCCAATGTCACTTTTAGAAGATTCTCTTCAGTACTTCAACACAGGTTCATAAAGTTTCATCCCCACTTTGTATAGTTCTTCCATATCAGCTCTGGAGAAGCTTCTGATAACTTTCCCCCATGTTGAATAAGCTTCAAATGAACCATTAGCTCTCTTGATTCTGAAGAAGTTCTTTCCATTGTTTCTTAGAATATCCCAGAAGATGATCTCTGGAGCTTGCATAGAGATTGGATCAGCCTTCAAAGGTTCCACTATGGTCATGTACGGATCCATACTCTCATCTGTTTGCTTAGTAACCTGCTCTGGACTCTGTACTGGCTCTGTTGGAGATGTGACTGAAGGTTCTGCTTCCTTTTCAGTTTCTTCCACCCTAGGCCTTTTCAACTGCCTTTTTGAAGCAATTGATTTCACTCTTTTTCCAGACTTGGCTTCTATACCAACACTTCCAGGTTCTTCCTTCTTTTCTTTTGCTTCTTCTTTGGAGGGTGTGGTTTCCTCAGGGAATGGTTGTTGGATGTTGAGATCATGTCTCTCTTTCATCCTTCTCTCAGCCTTCTCCCTTTGTGCTGAATTCCCTTGAAGCTTGGCCATTTCCTTGTTATACAACTCTTCAACCTGAGAATATGCCATGTGAATAAACATCTCCCCCTTAACACCAATTGCACCTTTCAGGAAGTTTATCATTTTTCTTCTTTCCTGATTGGCCAAAAATGTCTTGGAGGGTTGTCTTTTCTGCTTTTGTTTCTGAATAGGCATCTTCTTAATTTGAAGTTTCTTGACCTGAGCTGCTGTCTGAGCTGCTTCTTTCAAATTCTTTTGGTATTCTGCATTTAACTTCTTGGCCATTATCTTTGCCAGTTCTCTATCCTTTTCTGTTTGTAACTGCTCCTCTTTCTCAATTTGGTCTTGCAACTGCTTTGCTATTGCCTCATCCATTTCAATCTGAGACTTCTGTCTTGGAGGCATTTCAGCTTCAACCATCTTCTCTTTTCCTTTTCCCTTTGATTCTTTCAAAACTTCCTTCTCTTTTTCCTGCTCTGAGATCCCTCCTTCTTTGATAACTACTCCCTTGGCCTTTTGAGTAGCCTTAGGAGTATCATTCTTTGATTTGACTAAAGTTTCTGCTATCTCCATTTCTTCCACAGAGAGCCCTATTTCTGCTACTTTAGTTTCTGCTGCTACTTTTACTTCAGCAGTAGTATCTGTTTCTTTAGCCATCTCTTCCTCTGTCTCCCCCTCAACTTCAGCTTTCTTTTCAACAGTTTCCCCTTCATGCTTCTCCCCCTTGTTGAAAGAATCTTGAACTTGGTCCCTCTTTTTGAGTACAAACTGTTTCCTTCTTTTCTTTTGAACCAGCCTGGTTACCATCTTCTTCAATTTTTCAATCTGAACTTGTTGGGACAGGATAACCAACTTCATCTCCTCTATTTCTTTTCCTTGTTTCATAACATCTATGTTGATGTTTCCCATGGTTTCCATCAATTCCTGGTAGTCATATCTGTCCTCACCTTCTCTAGAAGTGTTACCCTCCTTTGAAGGATCATTGGATCTTTTAGTAGTGGAAGTCTTCTGCCTAGCAGAAGCACTATCCACCCCCGTGGTTTCTTGGCACCAGGGACCATCAAATGATTGCTCATTCAAAGTTGCCATGGGGGAGGTCTTATTGATGTTACCACTTTCCTCCTCTGTGCTAGCAGGAGTAGTGGCAGCCTCATCACCCATATGCTCTTCCTCCTCCTCATAGAGCACCTCCTTGGGGTTGGGAGACACCCCTTTGGTTTCCCTATGGATATTCTCTAAAGGATAATTCTCTTTTAGAGGGCTTAAAGGCTTGGGGGATGATGGTACAAGAAGGGAAGGAGCCTTCTTTACCTGTTTCCTCTTGTAAGTTTGGGTGATAGGAGAGGTTGGTTTTTCAAGAAGGGACTGGGAGATTAATTTTGAGTGGGAAGGTTGGGATTGGCTAGCAGTAGGATAGTCTAATGGGGGCCTTGACCCTGCTGCCATACCTTCATTGGTTTGGGACACCACCATCATTGTAGAGAACAATGGGGTGTCAACTCCTTCAGAGTCCCCAGCAGATCTTCTCATGTTTGAGAAAACCTTGCCTTTGGGGGGTTTAGGTACATATACCCCAACAGGTTGAGGTATATCCGTCAATACATGAGTAATAACTTCTTGAACAAACCTGGGCTACATAAAGAAACTCTTTTTGTTTCCCATGTTTGATACAAGTTCACTGAAAATCATTTGTGAAAAATTGTACCTTCTGGCAGTGGCCAAACAGACCAAAGCATAAGCAATGGGACTGCTGAACTCACTCCATCCAGTAGTCATTTTAGAGATGCAATGCATCAAGGTATGAACAAAAAAACGCCATTGGGGTGAGAATTTAGCTTTTGAAAACTTAAACACACCCAACGGGCCTCCATACCCCATTCTTGCAAGGGAAGAGAACAGTTCATCATTAGGGATAGAAGTTATACCAGAGGCATCGTCTAGACGTAGACTGATGCGAATAACTTCTTCAGTAACTGTTAAGGGTTGGTCACACACCCTTGTCTTGATCATCTGCACACCATTCTCAGCAACAATGGTGGCATTAGCCCAGAACTGCCTTTGATGCTCGATATAGATTGTAGGAGCAACGGTAAGAGCATGAGCAATATGGCTCGACTTGAGGAAATCCACAATTTGATGAAATCCTGCAGCTTGCTTTGGCTTTTGTAGCATTGCGATCTCATTGTGCTCATCGATGAATGCCATGGATGCCATTGAACTGGGATGCTCTTGCCTGAAAGACTTGGTACTTGAGAGAAAAAGGTTTAGAGTGCAAGTGAACAGTATGCAAAGATTCGTTATGAACGTTTAGGCGGGCAAAGGGTATTTATAGTATTCGGGACATAAGTAGTATTAACCTAGAGCGGTATTAACTACCTAGCAGTATTAACTGCGAGCAGTATTAACCGCGAGCAGTATTAACTAACTAGCAGTATTAACTGCGAGCAGTATTAACCTAGAGCAGTATTAACTACCTAGCAGTATTAACTGCGAGCAGTATTAACCGCGAGCAGTATTAACTAACTAGCAGTATTAACTGCGAGCAGTATTAACCGAGAGCAGTATTAACTAACTAGCAGTATTAACTGCGAGCAGTATTAACCGCGAGCAGTATTAACTAACTAGCAGTATTAACTGCGAGCAGTATTAACCGCGAGCAGTATTAACTAACTAGCAGTATTAACTATACTTACTCATTGAAGCTTAGGCTGAATTGAGTACTGCTATGTATGCCCTGCAAAGATAGATTAGTAACACCAAAAATCTATAATATTCAGATATTTAACCACTTTTTGAGAGAAGGCTTATTCAGAGTTGATCATTCCCACACTTGTTACCAAGAAAGTGAATCAACCCACATCAAAAGCTTTGGTGAATAGATCAGCAAACTGGTTGTCAGTATGAACTTTCACAACTTGAACAAGTTTCTTTTCATTACAGTCTCCTATGAAGTGATACCTGATCTCAATGTGCTTTGTCTTAGAGTGCTTGACAGGATTATTCACAATGCTGATAGCACTGCTATTATCAATGAAAATGGGAGTGTGTAGAAAGGTTACCCCATAGTCCAGCATTTGATTCTGAATCCATAAGACTTGAGAACAGCAACTTGCAGCTGCTATGTACTCTGCCTCTGTTGTAGATGTGGACACTGTGGTTTGTTTCTTGCACTGCCATGAAACTAGTCTAGCACCCAAAAACTGACATCCTCCAGAAGTAGATTTTCTGTCCAAGTTTGCCCCACGTAGATCACTGTCTGAGTATGCTATTAGGTCAAAGGGTGAGTCATGAGGATACCATAGTCCCAATCTGGGTTGCCCTTTGAGATATCTGAATATCCTCTTAACAGCTTGAAAGTGAGATTGCTTTGGCCTAACTTGGAATCTTGCACAAACACAGACTGGAAACATTATATCAGGCCTTGATGCTGTGAGATACATGAGAGAGCCAATCATGGATCTATATCCATATCCTCCCCCTCAAGATCTGCTGTTATCTGCTTGTGTGTCTCCATAGGTGTGCTAGCAGGTTTTGAATCTGAGAAACCAAACTTGGTTAGAATGTCCTGCACATACTTGGATTGACAGATGAAGATGCCATCTGACTTCTGTTGAACTTGGAGTCCAAGAAAGAAAGTGAGTTCCCCCATGGAACTCATTTTGAATCTTTGATGCATTAGATCCTCAAACTCCTTGCACATGTTGTCTCTTGTAGATCCGAAGATAATGTCATCAACATAGATTTGGACCAGCAAGATATCCTTCTTCTTTCTCTTGATAAATAGAGTCTTATCAATGACTCCTCTTTCAAAGCCATTTTCCAAGAGATAGGATGACAGAGTGTCATACCATGCTCTTGGAGCTTGATGCAGTCCATAAAGAGCTTTCTTCAATTTGTATACCCTGTCTGGATAACTTGGGTTTTCAAATCCAGGTGGTTGACAGACATATACCTCTTCTTCAATTGAGCCATAGAGAAAAGCACTTTTTATATCCATTTGATAGACTTTGAAATTCATGTAAGAAGCATAGGCTAGGAATAATCTGATTGCTTCTATCCTAGCCACAGGTGCAAAAACTTCTTCATAATCTATACCCTCTTCTTGAGTATACCCTTGAGCCACCAGCCTTGCTTTGTTCCTTATGACAATTCCTCTTTCATCTCTCTTGTTTCTAAAGATCCACTTTGTGCCAATTGCTCTGTGACCCTTAGGCAGGTCTACTAGATCCCATACATCTTGTAGCTTGAACCGTAGCAGTTCTTCTTGCATTGCTTCTATCCAGCTGGATTCTTTCATTGCATCATGTGCCTTTTTAGGCTCAAGCTGGGATAGAAAGCAAGAAAGCACTGTATGCTGTTGATCATGCATTTCTTGAAGTCTGGTTTGATGTCTAGTCATCATAGGAGAGGATATATCTCCTATTACCAGCTGTGGAGGATGATTCGTTTGAACTCTGGTGTTATGACTAGGTTCTTCATTAAGTCCAGACTCTATATTAGAGTCATTCAACTCAACTGAAGTGTTTTCAGCATCCACTTCTGATTCTTTATCTTCTTGAGTCTCTTCATCTCTACTTTCTTCTTCACTCTGACTTGGTCCAGTAGATGGTTCCTTTTCACAGTCTTCAAAGGAATTCACTGTGGGTATGGGAAGATCACTGATTTAGATATACTTTCTTGAACCTGTATAGTCCCTGATCCTCCACATCCTGAACCTGCATATTCATCACTACTGAAACCAAAGGAGTTAGTTAGTGAATCAATGTCAAATAGCCACTGAGGACCAGTTCCCATAGGATTTGGTGTGTTCTCATTGCATTTGACATTGTCACTTTCTTCAATTATTCTAGAAGATGTGTTAAAAACTCTGTAGGCCTTACTTTGAGATGAATACCCAACAAGAAATCCATCATCTGCTTTGCTATCAAACTTACCTAAGTGAGATTTGGTATTGAGAATTGTACAAGGACACCCAAAAGGTTTGAAAAATCCAATGAAAGGTTTTCTTTTATTTAACAGCTCATATGGTGTCTTGTTCTTTGGCTTAACTACTAGAACTCTGTTTTGGACATAACAGGCAATATTAACTGCTTCAGCCCATAAGGTAATTGGTAGTTTTGAATCAGCCAACAGAGATCTAGCAGCCTCTATTAGTGTCCTATTTCTCCTTTCAGCAACACCATTCTGTTGAGGAGTCCTAGGAGCACTATACTGTCTCTCAATGCCTTTTTCTTCACAGAAGGTGTTTAGATCCAAAATTTTGAATTCAGTCCCATTATCTGATCTAATGACTTTTACTTTTTGATTAGTTTGGTTTTCAATTCTTAGGATAAAGGATTTGATCAGTCCACTTGTCTCATCCTTAGTCCTTAGAAAATAAACCCAGGTAAATCTAGAGTAATCATCAACAATAACCAAGCAATAAGATTTCTTGCCTATACTCATAACATTTGTAGGACCAAACAGATCCATATGCAATAACTGGAGACAAGAAGAAATTGAATTTATCTCTTTGGTCTTATGAGAAGTTTTATGCTGTTTGCCTTTAAGACAAGCAACACAATGATCATCACATGAAAAGACTTTAGATGGTAAACCTCTTACAAGGTTGTTTTTAACAAGTTTGTTCATAGTCTTAAAATTCATGTGACACATCCTTCTGTGCCATAGAGAGGATTCATCTACAGAGGCTCTTGAAACAAGACAATTTAGAGATGAATCACTATCAACATTGTCCATATCTAGACAGTAACATTGTCCTTTCTTGGAGTTCTAAGTAGTATCATGCTTTCATCAACTACCTTGAACCCTGGAGCAAGGATCATACACTCAGAATTTGTAAATAATATACTATGTTGTTTGTCACAAACCTGTGATACACTTAACAGGTTGTACTTCAATTGATCAACATAGTAGACATCCTCAAATGTCATCTTACCTTTGGTGACATTACCTTTTCCACTTATCTTACCACCAGTAAGATTATCTCCAAATGCAACATGTCCTCCATTGATATGCTTGAAATCCTGAAGGCATGACATGTTACCTGTCATGTGCCTAGAGCAACCACTATCAACATGCCATATGCTCTTTCCCTTGAGTTGTTGGTTGCCCTGCACATAAGATAGATCAGTTAGTATGAAATAAGAACCCAAGCCAAAGTGGTCTTGGGTACCCCTTTCTCATCAAAATACTTGCATTCTTTTTTGACAAGATTTTTGAATTTTAGCTCCTCATTCTTGGAGTACTTTGTCACAATAATAGGCTTGGAAACATTTGTGCTAGAAACAGTACTGGTTTTAGAGTTACTAACTTCTTTAGCAGCACTTGCATGCTTAGCAGTACTAACCTTGTTAGCAGTAGTAACTGTGTTAGCAGCAGTAACTGTGTTAGCAGCAGTAACTGTGTTGGCAGTATTAACCTTTGAAGAGGTACTAACTGTATTAGCAGCATTAATATTTTCAGCAGTACTAACACAGGTAGCAGCAGTAATGCTTCCAGCAGCACTAACCCTGTCAGCAGCACTAACAGTTTTAGTGCTTTTAGGCACCCACATTTTAATACTTTCTTTTAAAATCTTTTTCTTCATGGGGCCTTTCTTTTCACCATGTTTCTTTACAGCCTTCCTATTTCCAACAGGTTTTTGCACAAATTTTTGAAAAGTCGTCTATTGATTGATAGGGTTAAAGAAGCAGTATTTAGCCAAATGATTTAACTTGCCACATATGAAGCAAGGTTTTGGTCTATTGATCTTACTCAGATCAACTCCTTGTTTCTGAGCCCATTGATTATTCCAGTTTCTTTGATTTCCTCTTTTTAAACCTGAATTTAGGCTCTTGGCTTTACTGCAATCACACTGTTTACAAGATCCAGGATTCACAACTGTGGTTTGTTTGTAATGAACCTTGTTATCTTTTCCTTTGGTCTTCTCTATCTCCTTGGACTTGATCCAGATTTTCCCACATCCCTCATTGGTGATAATGTTGTTTTCTAATGGGATCTCTTTACTTACATCATTATCTCTATCCATACTGGCTTCTTTCTCAGTTAAATCCTTAATTACTACTTCATCCAAAGTATCTATCTTAAAGGCTTTCTCAGATAAGTCCTTTTTCTCCTTGGTTTCTAACAAGTCTGAAGTAGGAGAGATATAATTGTTGTTGTAAGGAGGTGGTGTACTGTTGTATCCAATACCAGGCTTCATCTTATCATGAATCTGAGCCTTTAGAAGAGAATCCATTGCTTTTGAAGCATATGAAAACTTTTCTATGTCAAGTTTAACTTTAGACAGTTCCTCCTTCAACCTATCTCTCTCTTCTAAGGATTTAGACAGTTTGGTTTCTAACTCATTCTTTTTCCACTTCCAATAGTTAGTGTCATAGGAGTGTTGAAGTTCATTAGCTTGAAAGCCTTTGATTTGTTCTTCAAATCTTTCTACTATTAACATATAATCTCTTCTATCTTTTTCTAATCTTTTAAGGTCATCACACATACTTTGATTGTGATCCCTGTATCTTTTGACAGTGTCAATGCAAGATTTAGTGCAAAGATTAGAAATTACCTCAGAGCGGAGATCTGACACTTCTGCCATAAGAGCTTGATTCTGAATGGCTTCCTCAGCTTGATCGCTCCAGTCAAATCCCATTCCTTGTTGAGAAACAAGGGCTTGAGCAGGATTCTTGTTCTGAGTGTAGCCTCCATTCTGAGCTTGTTGGTGGTTGTTGTTTGGAACAACACTCCTGCATTCTCTAGCAAAGTGTCCTTTCATGTGACACTTATAACATTCCACCTTGGTCTTGTCAAAAACAGCTCCATCTTCTCTTCTTTGAGAAAAGTTATTCCTTCCTGTTCTTTTAATAAACTTCTTCACCCTCATGGATAGCATGGCCATCTGCCATTTGATATCCATCTCCTCCAAGTCATCAGGGTGAAGTTGATCCAGATCATCATTGATCAATGAATTATTTCTTTGACTGGACAAGAAGGCTTCAAAGATTGTTTCAGTTCCTTTTTCTGAACTTGCTCCACAAGCAGTACTAACTGCTTCATGGATAGCAGTAGTATCAGTGGCTGCTGAAAGAAGTGCAGAATTGTGGACATAACCAGTAGGCTTCTTCTTGATCTCTACCTCAGTTTCAAAAACTCTTAGATCATTGTATAGATCATCAAGTTCTTTCTCTTCCAGATTGTCACTCTGCCTATAAGAGACAGTGTACATAGTCCACTCATCCCCAAGAGATCTGAGGAACTTTCTGTTGATGTCATCTTGATCCATCTTCACTCCTACAGTAGCCAGTTCACCAATGAGCTTGTTGAACCTATCAAAAGTTTGAGTCATAGACTCATTCTTTGAGGAAGTAAAGTTCTCATATTGCTGCTTTAGAACATCTCTTTGATTTCTTTTGATGCTCTTAGTTCCAGCAAATCTTTTCTCTAGAGCATTCCAGAGAATTTGAGCATCAGTGCAGTTGCAAAATTGATGTTGATATTCATTGGGGATTGCCAAGAGCAAAGTGCTCAAGTCCTTCATCTCTGTCTGTCTAATCTTCCTTTCACCATCTGTCTTTGGTGGAGGTCTTTTCCCATCTGGTCCTATCCTTCCAGCTTCAGAAGGACCATTCTCAATGATATCCCACATTGAGTAGTCAGTGGGGAAAATATATTGTCTGATTCTGATCTTCCACATGTCAAACTCACTGGGTTTGAGCATTGGAACCTTGGAGACCAAAGTACTGCTTGATTCTGTAAGATTTTCCATGATAAATAGATGTTTCTGACAGAGTTTGGCTCTGATACCACTTGTCAGGATCGAATTCTCAACAAGAATTAATTCTCAGAAACAATATCAAAGAAGTTTGCGGAATAACACTTTGATATTTTATGAAACAGTAAATCAACACAGAAAATATGAATAACAAACTGTGAACTTGTATTGAATGCTTTTAAGTTACAAGATTACACACTCAACCTCAATATTGATGAACAGGCTCACCAATACGAATTCTACTTCTCTAGAATTAGGATCTATGCCTTGAGGTTGATTTCTCTCAAAAAAAACTTTAATCTTAAACTATTCTATAACTTCTATACATATACTGAAAGAAAAAGATAATTACAATAAATAAACAAATCTTCAGTATATCTTCCATGTATATCTCTAAGCATTCCATGAATATCTTCATTCTTTCCAGCTGTCTTCCTTTCCATACGGATCATATAAGCAGCACTAACTATGCTCAGCAGCATTAACTTCTTCTAGCAGCATTAATTACTAAGCAGTACTAACTACTAGCAGTACTAACTAGCTAAGCAGTACTAACTTTGTTCAAGCAACACTAACTTTGACTAGCAGTATTAACTACTAGCAGTAGTAATACTCAGCAGTACTAACCTTGAAGTCTTCTAGCAGTATTAACTCTGAACCAGCAGCATTAACCATACTTGTTAAATTCTTCAGTTCCCAACACTTCTCAAGTCAAGGACAAAAAACTGAAAAGAAAACCTGTGGAAGTTCAAGCTGCACTGCTGAAAGAAATTGAAGAGGAGCGCTCCAAAGAACAAGAGATCAACGATAGGTCTATCGAATGGTGTAAACAGAAGATGGATTATCGTTCTGATCTTCTTCCAATATCAGCCGTGACTATCTCTGGTCGCAAGAAGAAGGATCAACTCTCAGTGACCATGGAGATTACTAGAGAGGATGGAACCCAAAAAGCTATGTACGTATCTAAACTTGAGAGCTTCGGGTTTACGGAATGGATAGAGTTCTGGGATGCGCTGAAGAAATCCAAATCTACATACAGAGGCTACGTTGAAGGACTTCTTGAAGCCCTCATAAATAGAGTCACTTCTGTACTGAAGCTGCCATCTCCTCTTCCTCCCAAATCTTTGAAACTCAAAAGAAGAATTGGTTCCTCCTCCTCTGAAGACGTCGCCATCATCAGGAATGAAACTTCTATCAAATTTTCAAGAGATGCACTGTTTGGTCCTCCTCCTGATCTTTCAGTTCTGAATTTATCTCTGCCTCCTGGTGGTCCTTTTCAAGCTGGTCAAGTAATTGACAATCATTATGGAATATTCTTCAGAGATGATGATGAGGAACTCAGATTTCAAAGAGTCTCTGAGATTCCTATCTGTCCTCTAAATCATCTCAAGGATCTCTTATGCTTATGGTGTGACTTCTTCCCTGCTGCTGAGAAAATTAAAGAAATTATCAGCCAAGAATCTTTGGAACGAAGACAGAAAGGAGAAGAAATACCTGAGTATATGATAAATCCTCCTAAGTCTTCTTATAGCTGATAGATTAGTTTTCTTTTCTGTAATCTATTAGTTGTACTTACAGTAAGTAGTTATTCACTTGTACTTGTAATTTTCATTCCTTGTAATTCTCTTCTTGGATTAATGAAATTTCAGTAAAGTACTTAACTCCATCAGTGCTGTAAAAGATCCCTCACTGATAGTCTTTCTTATAAACATTTCTATGTATTAGTGTTTCACTATCAGTGATTAGACTGAGTCTGTTCAGTTATCACTGAGAGTTCCTGAAGTAAACAGCCAACGTAATCCCTGAAGACAAGTCTCGCGTCAACATATGTTCATAGCTGAATCGAAGACAAAGCTGCTGAACAAAGAGAAGTCTTCTAGTGACCTGATGCGGATATCAGTGAAGCAAAGACAACTCTACAAATACGCGAAGGAACATGAGGAAAAGCTTCAGCGATAGCTGAACCTCTATCTCTGCAAGAAGAGATACTCAGCGATCAATCGATCACAAAGCTTATGCCTCAAGTTTCCTTTTGTCTATCCTTGCACAAACTAGTACTATGTGTCAGAACGGACATGTCTCTGCCACCATACGTACAACAACTCTGTCAATCTACACTGTTCATGACCCGGCCGAAAGCATGTCTCCCAAAATTTAGACTCCCAAAGCCAATCTGTGAACGTCACGTGTAAAGTACCCTGCCATGCATTTAATGCATAGGGTATAAATAGGAAGTTCACCCCTTCATCTAAAGGTGTGCTCAATCCTTGAACTCCATATAGAAACCATTGTTTTCTATCTCTCTTAATTCCCCATTCTCTGAATTTCTTGTGCAATCATCTTAGTGTTTCTTAAGTTTGTTTAGATTAAGTCTGTCTTAATCTTATTCCGCAACAAACTTGCAAATTGTATTTTTGATTTATCAATAAACAATTTATTAAACTTTAATTTGTGTGTTTGTATTCAACCCCCCCCCCTTCTACAAACTTGTTAAGCACCTCCGGGACCAACACCGACCGACCCGCTACCAAAGCAGATTTGGAAGAGATGACTGTGGCTGTTACAACAACACTTGCCAATCTGATAGCGGATGTCACAAACGCCCTCAAGAACAACGACAACAACCATCGACGAAGAGATAGAAGAAATATTCAAGTTAGGGTTCCACGCAATGGTAACCAAGACCACCGTATTATCAATTCATTTTTTTTCAACTCAAACAACCGCCCATTCCTGAGAAACCACCAGAAAAAGACGAAGACTTGCCCAACAAGGTTGAAGGTAAGTCCTTCCTCATTATGAAAAAGCCACAAGAAGAAATCTTTACCGAGACCTAAGTGTCTGAACCAGATCTCGGACCAACTATCGAAGAAATCAAGAGTGAGCCAATAGAAGACATTCCCAAGCCACATAATGATGGTCCCGAAGATGATGCTGCCATTAATCCAGCACTAAAGGCTCCAGATCAGATCAAGACAGTTCCCGATGAAGTCCTTGTAGCCGTCTATCCTTTCGAGTTTGATGAAGTATCACTCGTGTGGAGGCATCCAAGGAAACATCCTTTGGGACTTGAACATTAGTCAACCTTTTTGAATTTTAAAGGTCGACTTGCAAAACCAAGTATGTTGAAGACCAAGATGTTCTATGAGTCGGCGTTGCTTCAAACATCAGATGATGTTGTCCTTAAAGTGAACTCGAGGTCGAGTTCTTTTCAAGTGAGGGTGTTTGATGTAGGTAGAATTCGAGAACTATCAAGACGTTTCTTCTATCTCTGGAAAAGAAGAAAACGAGCTCGAAAAAGGATTAGAAATTAGCATCAAAGAAGGAGTAAACAACCCCTACCAGTAGTTACACCGAGACTTAAGTCCCGGTAGAAGTACGGTAGACCACTTGATTGATTATTATTATTATTTTAGTTATTTTAACTTAGGAGAATTATTGTTAGCCTTAATTATTAATAGGATTATTATTTAGTTTCCTTTTATTGTTTATTTAAATAGCTTCCTAGTTAGTTTAGAATTAGGATAGATTTAATTTTCATAGTTATCGCTTGATTAGTTTAAATATAAATAGGTTTATTGTTTTCTTTGTTAATAAGAAATTATTGATCAATAAAATTATCTTTAGAGTTTCATCTCTAAGTTTAAGAGTTTTCTCTTATTTTCTGAGTTCTACGCTTTTTTCTGGGTTCTACGCTTGTAGACTCGTTATCTTTTGGATCCAGACGTTTGTCGATCTGTTCCACACTTATCTCCGCTGCGTCAGTCTTGTTCTCCAATTATTAGTCAATGGACTCAACCGTGATTATGACATTATTGGGAGCATCATTAGTCAACAGTCTACGCTACCCACTTTTCTCACTACTCGTAGTATGCTCGTGAGTGAAGAAGCATACATATCGTAGCTGCAACACCGAGTCTGCCGCTCTTCAGTCCAGATCTGCTATTGCCTTTGGTTTCTCCCTTATACTACTATTACCCATGTTTCTCCCGTCGTTCCTCCTTCGTCGAACAATTATCTATGCAAAAACAACATCGGCAATAGCCGCAACAATTGTCGCAATAACGGCAACAATCGTGGCAACCAGCAGCACAGTGGTCCAGCGGCAAAGTGGCCCTCTTACCCATCCTATTTGCTACCTTTTAGGCTGCACCCCATGCTTGTACCCTACAGTAGCCCCACGTGGACAAGGAAATCTTCTTGGTCATCCTCTTCGCATCCCGTAACCCAACAACTCAGGCATAGGCGATTTCCTCTCCGGATCATCACTACACCGATCTCCCTGCTGCTTTTTAATACCATGTCACTCAATTTTCCCTATGATTCTTGGTACATGGACACCAACGCTACCTCACAAATGGTTGCTACTACCATAATTTTCGTTCCTTCTTCAAGGAAAATAATATTTCCCATGTTTTAGTTGGAAATGGTTCGTTTATTCCGGTGCAAGGCTCCGACATAGCACACCTATCCCCCACCCATCCTAATCTGTCACTCAGAATGTCGTCCTTACTCCTCACATTGTTAAAAACCTTCTGTATGTTCGTAAATTTACTAGTGACAATCATGTATTTTTCGAATTTGACCCTATTGGTTTTTCGTGAAAGATCATCGAACCGGGGGGGGGGGGGTTGTCATGAGCTGCAATAGCTCCCGATAGCTCTATCCTATCACCAAACCTATCAAAACCTGTCAATTCTTCATCCACTACTCCAATCTCACTCGCCACGCTCAGTCCTCCGCTTTGGCACCAACGCTTAGGACACCCGAGCGACCATATTCTAAATTTTCTTAAGACAAATAAATGCATCTCTTGTAATAAAGAGTCTATCTCCAACATAAGTCGTGCTTGTGCGATAGCCAGGAAAAAATGTTTACGTTCACTAGTACAAAAATGGCCAAAAGTGACGGTTAAAAACCGTCACCATAGGTATACGGTAACGGTTTTCATGGACATGAAAATCGTCACCTTATCTGTCGTCACTTTTGATACACTTTTGGTTACGTTTAAAAAACATTACCAAATTACATCAAAAAAACGTTACCATATGCTAAAACCGTTACCTTAAGTGTATGAAAATAGTCATTTTTTCCTTAAAACCGTCACCGTAACATGACATATGGTGACGTTTATTTTTCAAAACCATCATTGCATCATAACATATAGTGACGTTTATTTTTCAAAATTGTCACCGTAGCATGACGTAGAATGACGTTTATTATTCAAAACCATCACCGTAGGAAGACGTACGATGACATTTATATTCAGAATCGTCACCATAATATGACGTACGATGACGTTTATAATTCAGAACCGTTACCATAGCAATGATAGCATGATGTACGACGATGTTTATTTCTCAAAACTGTCACCGTAGCATGACGTACAATGACGTTTATTATTCAAAACCATCGTCGTAGTATAACATACGATGACATTTGTATTCAAAACCATCGTCGTAGTTTATTATTCATGTAAGGTGATGTTCAATTTTCAGAAGTGTCACCATAGCATGGTATATGGTGACGTTTATTTTTCAAAACAGTTGTCATAGCATGGTGTACGGTGACGTTTATTTTTCAGAACTGTCAACATAACATGATGTACGATGACGTTTATTTTTTAAAACAATCACAGTAGCATAACATACATTAACATTTATTTTTCTTAATGTCACCGTAGCAAAACATAAGGTCACGTATATTTTTCAAAATCGTTACTGTTGAATGACATAAGGTGACATTTATTATTTAAAACTGTCACAGTAGCATTACGTACGGTGACATTTGTTTTTCAAAGCTGTCCACATACCATGACATATGGTGACATTTATTTTCAAACCATCAATATAACAAGACTTACTATGACATTTATTTTTCAGAACCGTTATCATAAGATGACATATGATGACGTTTATTTCTCAAAAGCGTCATTGTAGTATGACGCACAATGACGTTTATTATTCAAAAATGTCACTGTACCATGGCATAGAGTGACGCTTATTTTTCAAGACCGTCAATATAACATAAAGTAAGGTGACATTTATTTTTTAAAATTGTCATTATAGCATGACAGAAGGTGAGGTTTATTTTACAAAACCGTCACCGTAATACGACACACGCTTACGTTTATTTTTAAAAGCCGTCACAAGAACTTAACATACAACAACGCTTATTTTTCAAAACCATCACAATAGAATGACGTATGATTACATTTATTATTCAAAACCGTCACTGTATCATAAGTACAATGATGTTCAGTTTCCAAAACCGTTACCGTAACATGACATAACATGATGTTTATTTTTCAAAATCAGTAGTCACATAGGACACGGTTACGCTAAATTACAAAAAACGTTGCCATAAACTGCTTTATGGATACGTTTTTTTTATCATGCATGGAAAATTTGACAATATTAAAATTCTAAAATAATAATCAAATTATATGAAAATAATGTATACGAACACCAATAACAAACATATCATTCTATCAAACTATAACTTTATAAACACCTATAACAAAATGTTTGTCCTTTAAAACAAAGTTCTTTTTATCAATGGTACCCTGTGTAAGCTTCGGCGCCATCAACATTTGATTAATAGCCGAATAATTCTTGTCTCTTTTCTTTGTCTTTTGCTTTTTATTATGATCAAAAGTTTTTTTAATGTACCTGCAAGAAAAGAGAAAAAAAAAAAAAAATTAGCAAACCAAAGCAAAAATAAATTGCAACCTAAAGTGGTCGATTTAAATACACTCCCAAATAAATTAAATGGTCCTAATTCCGTGTTCAAAGCTTAATTGATTATAGTGCATGATCTTTGTTTACAAGGTTGTGCTAAAAAACCGTTGTGACATATAACTTTTTAAAACCGTCACCGTAACATAACATACGGTGACATTTACTTTTCAAAATCGTTACCGTAGAATGACATATAGTAACGTACTCAAAACCATCACCAAAACATGACATATGGTGACATAATTATTAGAAACCGTCAATATAGCTTAAGATATTGTGATGTAAATGTTTTAAAGTCGTTACCAAAGCATGACATATGGTGACGTAATTTTTTCAAAAACCATTGCCATACAATAACTTTTAATGATGCAAATTTTGCAAAACCGTTGCCATAAAACTTGATGACTTTTGGAAACGATTTTCAAATAAGCATTGCAAAACATATATTAGATTTTAGTAACGTTTTTTTTAAAACCGTTACAACATAAAGCAACGATTTTGACAAAAACCGTTACTAAAAGGTCTTATATCGTAACGGTTTTTAAAAACCGTCACAAGATAAAGCAACGGTTTTCAAAACCTCCCTAAATCGTTACCTTAGGGAACCTTTTATCGACGTTTTTATCTAAAATGATGCTTTATATTTCTAATTTTTTTGTAATAGTAACTTTTCTTAATAAAAATTGTTACTAAAACAATTCTTTAACTTTTTATGTGACTTTCTGTAACGTTTTTTTATCAAATCGTTGCAAACTTATTTTTCAAAACCGTCACAAAAAGTCATTTTTGTACTAGTGGTTTCTCTTTATCTACTTCCATCCCTTTTACTCCATTTGATATAATACACAGTGACTTGTGGACTTCTCCCTTTTTAAGTCACCATGGCCATCGATAGTATCTTGTATTGCTTGATGATTATTGGCATTATGTTTTGGTGCATCATCTTAAATATAAATCTGAATCATATTCCAAATTATTCAATTCCGTACCTATGTTAAAACTCAATTGAATGAATGAACACTTTCCAATGTGACATGGGTCGAGAATTTGACAATACATCTTTCCACAATTTCTGCAACAATCATGGCATGCAATTCCGTTTCTCTTGCCCGAATACCAGTTCCCAAAATTGGCAAGGTCGGGCACTTGATATGTTCACTCAACTATATCACTCAATCACTCCTCAACCATGCCTCCATACCTCAGTTCTTATTGGGTTGATGTTGTCCATATGGCTACTTATCTCCCTAATATTCTTCATACCATATCTAATCTTTTCATCTCCTAAACACTTGCTGCTTTCCTACACGAACTACATACAATAACTTATGATCTCTTCATCTCTATTGTTGTAATCTTCTCAAGTTTAACTTCATCGTCCATAGTGGATCAAATATTGGCGTCCCTCGCCCATGGTTTTTCCCTTTCCATGTTTTCCACGTAAAAATCTCCGGCATCACTCTCTTCCCTTGCTTTACTTTCATTATTAGGTATTTTATTTCTTGGTAATTAATTGAGCTTGATAGATATTGTTATTGCCATTACGATCCGTTTTTGGCTTAATCTAAATCTCGAACTTTGTGTTTATTTTTTATCTTGTGGTTTTTTGCATTTAGTTTGACCTATTTGATCAACAATTAATGGAAAATGATAAAATGCTTGCTTAAGGTTAATTCATACATTCTGTAATGGAAGTTCATAGCAACAATGGTGGGAACAAGTATTCTTCAAATCATTTCATGTAAATTTAAGCAAGAATTAAATATCAACATGTCTTGAATAAGCAAACCAGTTGATCTATCGTAATGTTGGGAAGAGAAAAAAAAACTCTCAGGTACCAAATTACAACATCTTCCAAAAATATCATGCCAACTTTTGCACTACGCCAATATAATATCATTTATCATTTATCATTTAAATATAGTGCAACCCGCCATATCGACAACTATTTTATGTTAACGGTAATTCTATGTGGTCAAGGGTTGACCGAGTTTGTGGGAGGTAAACGTTGGAGGCATCCTGGTCTTTAGAAGATGTGGTTAGTGGTAGCTAGTAAATTTCCAATATTTTAGCTAGTTTGTTATTCCCAGTAGGAGTTTAAATAACGTTGTTGTTGTGCATTTTATTTGTATTGAATCGTATTTTGAGTTGAGAAATAAAGCTACCAGAAAATTCTTCCTCAATCTGTTTTCTTTACTTGTCTTATTATGAGTTTGTATTTGGGTTTAGGAGATCCTAAGCTTTGATTACCAACATTTTATAATTTTTAATTATATGTATGAGTTCACGCGAAAACCTAAAAAAAACAAAAAACTATCAGGTTCAGGAAAACCTCTAAAAAAACGAAAAAGGTAACCCTTGATCTGAACAGTATGCACTTGTGCGTACAAATAATTTGTAACATGCACACATGCATAAATACCAAAAAATAACTTAATTGTTTGTATGTACAAGTGCATAACATCCGGATCAAGGGCTACTAGAGTTTTCCTCAACTTTCTATTTTTTGAAGGTTTTCATTAAACCTCTGCTCTATATATAATCCTTTGTAATTTAATAAAAATATATAAAATACTATCTTTTTTATGTGTTTGATAATAATATGTTAGGACTGAAAGTCCTATGTGTTGAACGAAGTTTGGCTTCTGATCATATGACAGATCAGGACCCGTTCTTCAACGTTCAGACCTGGATATTTTGCAAATATCCAGGGGGAGCTTAAAAGACCTAAATCATTATATCATGATTTGAGGGGGAGTTTAAAGGTAAATATTTTCTGATCTAGATCTCTGATTGTTTGAAAAAAGAACAACTTTCGAACATGAAAAACGTGTTTTGAAATGTTCAAACCACTTCTGGTTCTCAAAAGATTTTATGAATTCAGAAGTGTGAGTTTAAATGTTTTTCATTTTTTGAGCTTTAATGTTTATCTGACTGTGTGTTTCTAAAGATCAATACTTGCGTATTATCTTATCCTTATACTGTAACGTATTCACACACACAGGTTCAGTACTTTATTTATATTTGTTATTACCATGTCTCATAACGAACCAATTTTTCGATGGTAATACTCCCGCTTGAAATTCAATGTTGTTGAGCATCTATCATTATTTCTAAATGTGTGCTTTCATTGCTAAGTTGTTTATATTTGTTCATATAAACAAAATATCCAATTCTTTGATACCCTAACTAGTTTAGTTGATTTGATTGATACATTGTCATATTCTCAAAGTTTAATTGCTCGAATTTCATAAGCATACATTTTGACAATGTTAAACATACATTTTGAGCTTAATTGTACAAGTTAAACTGTTGAGCAATCATTTCTTTTAGAAATTACATGGGAATCGTGTGAGAGCTTAAACAGAACTTCCATGGATTCACGTAAACCAGTGTTTCCTACCCCGAAAGTTATTCTAAGGTGATTGAGGGGTGAGGGGTCATATATCAAAGAGTGGGGGAGATAACTCATCGGGTTGAGTTTTTCTCATTGTGTGGAGCGGTAAAAATGAAAAAGAGAGTTTGGTTAGAAGTGAGCTTTAATGTTAAAAAGAAAGAGGGGGTGAGCACAGAGTTAAAAGAATATCATAACTCTGCACCAACCACTTTCTGAGCTGGGCAGCCACATATTCTGATTGGTTCACATTCTTTGGTGACCATCATTGAAACAGGCAGTGAGCCCATGCCAACTCTTGCTATAACCCCACCAGCCACTCATTTCTTTCTTAACAAAGAAATGTTTCATTTTCTTTGGGGACGCAGCATATATGCTATCTAATCTTCACTCGGAAGATTTAGATATTGAAAAAGAAGGAAAGTTGCCCCACCTTCGCACCTCTTTCATGCACATTGAGTCCGTGTAATATTTGTTGTTGTCTCAACAGTTTACACAATTTGATCCTGAGAAAGCTAAGTAGCTTCAATCATTCATACACTTGCACGAGAACACAAGGAATGAGTTTTCTTGTCATATCATTCATAGAAAATTCCTTTGTGGTTTTTCGATGATTGAATGGAAGCCCTGGGAGAGTGAACATCACAAAAACTCCTTTCCAAAGTACATCCGTTGTACATAATGGCTCCGTGCTACTTACAGGCATACTAACTGTTTCATCTGTTGAATCATGGTTACTAACTGTTTCATCTGTTCATTATATCTGAATTTGAAAAGATTCGGATATATACATTTCATGAATTGACAGATACTTAGATCACAGGTGGGAGATTGTCATATTATCATAAAGGGGAGATCAAAGAAAGTGCTGAAATTGAAGAAGTTTTGATGATCATGATGCTCACAATCATCAAAAAGGGGGAGAAAAAGTTCAATTTCAAAGTTTTAAAGAAAGAAAGTTATTTCTGAAGACAGTCTAGAGATCAAATCAATTTTTCAAAGATGAAGATTTCAAAGATTGTATTGATTCTTCCCGTATCATATGGTGTTTGCTACAAGTTTGTTTCCTTCTACGCGCTGATTGAAACAAGTTCTTAAGCTGAAAGCATATTCAACTCGCGGTTAAAATACAGATTCTTTGTTTTAAACTGAAGATGCACCGTGGAATGTCAAGTAACTCTCACATTACCTTTCTTGTGTGCTGATCTGATGTGATTGAGTTTCTACAGTTAAAAGCTCCGTGATAGTGCATTCAGTCGAGGCTACTGTACATTGAATCTTGGTTACAAAGTTGATACTATGAAGACCAAGAGCTTTATTCAAGGGGGAGCGTGGAAAGACATGAAGACATGCAACACCAAAGTTCTTCAAAGATTCAAGAGGGAAAGAAGATCAAGGCATGAAGTTTTTCAAGTAGATAAATGCTTTATTCAACTTTAGGGGGAGATTGTTAGGACTGAAAGTCCTATGTGTTGAAAGTGGAATAAAGTATTTATAAGGGTTTAAATTGTAATTCATTAATAGTTAATTTATTAGATGGGCCCAAGCCCATTAGCCCATTAGGCCTTGTAAGCCTTAGTATATAAAGGCATTATTAGTTCATAATTTAGGTAAGACATTTCATTAGAAAGATTATTAGTAAGACTCATTATTTACAAACAACTAGTTTATAGGTTTACTCTCTCTGATCAGAAATTCTTTCTGTAACCCTTTGATTCAATATCAATCATATGACTAGTTGCTGTGACTCATATTCTGTTCATATTTGATATAACTTGCTGCTGATTGCACTGTACTGGGATCTACATAATATATTTATATAACGTTAAGGGGTTGTTTGGTTGGTTCTCCATTAAGTTGGATAAAGTTGTCTGTGTGGATTAATCTGTCTGTATAGATTTAGAAGATTTTTATTTGAGAGAGTTTTTTCATAGATGGAAGGAACGTGTTTTTTAATGACAGGGATTGGTTTGGAAAAAACTTGACTTTTTGCATAAAGCTCCTGTCAGGATCGAAATTCAAAACAAGAATTTAAATAAACACTCAGAAACTTTGTTAAAGAAGTCGCGGAATAACACTTTAACAATAAATCAATGAAACAGTATATGAAATCAAATCACAAGTTATATTGAATTAACTTGATGATTACAACCAAAACCTCAATCTGTTGAACAAGCTCAACAGACGTTCAATACTTCTCTAATGAAAGGATCACTAATAATCTTGAAGTTAATTCTTTCTATAACAAAAACGTATCTCTGTATTTTGTATATCTAATAATCTAAGACTTCTAGACTATATATACAAAACAGATTACAAGATAATTACTAAAGAAACGTTGATCTTCAGTATCCATTCCATAATTATCTTCATCTCCTTGTCTTTCGCACAAATCATCCTTATCAACATTAGCAGCATTAATCTTCCAGCAGTATCTTTATCTTCAGCAGTACTAACATACTAGCAGTAGTAACTTCCAACTTGCAGTACTAACTCTTCAAGCAGTACTAACTATTCTTCTAGCAGTACTAACCTTTCAAGCAGTAGTAATTTATTCAAGTAGCAGTATTAATATCTTCAGCAGTAGTAATCTTCAATACTTAGCAGCACTATCCAGACTTAGCACATTTCAGACCCAACAATCTCCCCCTAACTTAACTTTTGTAAACAAGAAGTTAAGTTCTTCAGAATACGGTCTTCATGATGCTTTCAAAATTACTGCTAAGATTCCTAGATCAGGATTCAATCCCATACTTTGATTGATGGTTCTTTTGATCACAATTCTTGCCATTTTTGAACCTTTAGGGCAGACCAACTTAGTTTTCAGCATTCTCTGCAACTTTTCTTTGCTGTGGTCATACACCTTATCAACCAAGTAGTACTCATGAAAGTTTTTATCAACAGTTAAGACATAGAATCCATATCTTTCAAAAAGCATCCAATAATCAATACTTTTTAATCCATTTTCATGATACACATCTTTGATAAGATATTCAACCTTAACAGGGTCAAACATCATGCATAAATATTCCAAAGCTATCTTTGTTAGACTCATTCCTGCTCCTTTCAACAAGTCACCATATAAGTTTAAACCAACTTTGTACATTTATTCCAAATCAGCTCTGGTACAACTTCTGATTATCTTACCCCAAGTTGAATAAACCTCATACTTGTCACCCATTCTCTTGATTCTGAAGTATTCGGTTCTTTTATCCACCAAAGTATCCCAATGAATGATTTCTGGAGCATTCACTGAGATAGGATCAACTTTCAAAGGTTCTTCATCTGTCACTGTCATATATAACTCAAACTGCTCATCAGGTTGTCTTGGTTGTTCTGAAGATTGTTGACTTGATTGCTCAGGTCTTGATGATTCAGCTTCCATTCTTTCACTGCTCTGTGCTTTCTCACCTTCCTCAGTCCTTGGCCTTTTTGCTTGTTTCTTTGAAGCAATTGACTTGATTCTTTTAATAGCTCCAATCTTTTGAGCTAAAGTCTCTTTCTTCTTGACTTCTATCTTTTCTTTTTTAGGAGTGCCTTCTTCACTGTCAGCAAAAGGTTGTTGAATGTTCAGATCATGTCTTTCTTTCATCTTTCTTTCAAATTCAACCCTCTGACTGAAGTCTCCTTGAAGCTTGGCCATCTCCTTTTTGTACAAGTCTTCTATCCTACTCCCAGACATTTTTGTAAACATCCCTTCTGGAACTCCAACAGATCCTTTCAAGAAGTTTATCATTTTTCTTCTTTCTTGTGTAGCTAGAAAGGTCTTTGAAGGCTTCCTTTGTCTTGTTGCTTTCATTGTACTCTTCTTTGCAGTAGTTTTCAAGCTTTTCTGAAATTCTTCATTGAGCCTTTTTGCCAAATCTAATGCAAGCTCTCTGTCTTTGGCTTTTTGGATTTCATTCTCCTTTTCAAGTTCCTGCCCAAACTGTACATTTAACTCCTTTGCCAATTCTGCATCCATATCTATTTGTTTTTGCTTCTTTAATGGTTTTACTGGCTCAACCATCTTCTCTTTCCCTTTCTTCTTGGCCTTTGACACACTGACCTCTTTCCTTTTCTTCTCTAAGCCTCCTTCTTTGATCACCACTCCCTTAGCCTTTTGAGTGGCCTTAGGAGTGTCATTCTTTGCCTTCATCAGAGTCTATGCAATCTCTATTTCTTCTCTAGACATACCAGTTTCTGTTGCAGCTGTCTCTGTTTCTACTTCTTTGGCAGTTTCTACTTTTGGTTCAGTAGTTACTGCTGCTTCTACATTTTCTGCTTCTTTCTCTGTTGTTTCTGCTGCTTTCACAAATGTTTCTGCTGCTTTTTCTGTTTCTGCTGCTTTTATTGTTTCTGCTTCAACCTTCTTTTCAGCTTCACCACAAATCTCCCCCTCAAATTTGAATTCCATTCCAGTTGAGCTTTCCTTCTTAACTTCAGTTTGATTCTCCCCCTTTTTGGAAGCATCATGAGCACTTCCCCTTTTCTTCAAGACATATTGCTGTCTCTTCTTTTTGTGGACCAACCTGAGTACCATCTTCTTGAGTTTGGTTATCTGCACTTGTTGAGAAGTGATCACCTTTTTCAACTCCTTTATCTCCATACCCTGATTGATTACATCCAAGTTTACATTGCCAATGGTTTCCATCAATTCATCATAGTTATTTATGTCCTCACCTCCTTTAGGTGTGTTGACCACCCTTGGAGGATCCTTGGATCTTTTAGTAGAGGCCTTCTGCCTAGCAGAAGCACCTACTACCCCCTTGGTTTCTTGGCACCTGGGACCCTTAGATGATTTCTCATCCAAAGTTGCCGTGGGGAAGGTCTTAGTTATGTTCACACTGTCCTGATCCACACCTTGTGCAAAATTAGTAGTGTGAGCCTTGCTGCCCACATGCTCATCCTTCTCCTTAGAGAGCACCTTCTTGGGGTTGGGAACACCCCGGTGGATTCCCTTTGGATATTCTCTGATGGAGAATGCTCCATCAGAGGGCTTGTAGGCTTTTGGGGTGTAGATAAATGAAGGGAAGGAACCTTTTTCCTTACATAGGTTTGAGTGATTGGGAAATTTGGCTTATCAACAAGGAACTGAGGAGGATCATTTGAAATGAATGGTGTGGGTAGGTTATCAGTGGGTTGGTCAGATATGGGTTGTGACCCTGATGCCTCACCATGGGAATGAGATACAACCATCATTGTAGAGAACAATGGTGTATCATTTCCAGAAAAGTCCTTACTAGGCCTTTTCATATTGGAAAATACATTCCCTTTGGGAGGTTTAGGTACATAGACCTCTTCAAAAGAGGATAAATCTGTCAATTCCTTATTTAGTACCTCTTGCACAAACCTTGGATACATATAAAATCTTTTGGTTTTGGTATCCAAGTTTGACATCAAATCATTGAAAATCATTTGAGAAAAATTGAACTTTCTGGAGGTAGCTAGGCATACAAGAGCATAATCTATTGTATTGCTAAACTCACTCCATCCAGTTGTTTTGCGAGATAGACAATGTTGAACAGTATGAACAAAGAATCTCCACTGAGGTGAAAATTTGCTTTTGAAAAACTTATAAACCTCAGTAGGACCTTCATACCCCATTCGACCAATTTCGAGAAATAGGTCTTCCTTTGGGAGAGTAGATATACCTGAGTCATCATCTAGATGAAGATGAGTGCGTATGCATCCTTCTGTGATTTGGATAGGTTTATCACAGACCCGTGATTGAATAAGCTGAGTTCCAACAATGGTCTGAATGGATACGTTTGCCCAGAACTGTCGCATGTATTCCACATAGATGGTAGGATTGACTGTGAGTGCATATGCAATGTGGGATGATTTTAGGAAATCCACAATTTCATGAAAACCCTCAACTTGTTTGGGTTTTCGCAGCATTGCAAGCTCATTGTGATCGTCAACAAAATCCAGTCCTGCCATCGTTCTTGGGTTCGAATCAACACTAGGGTTTACTCACTGGGAAGCAAGAATTCGATAGACAGAGAGAGGATGAAAACTCGCTTGGAAATTCAAAGAGCCGTTTGGGTTTTGGCGGTCAGAGAGGGTATTTATAGGGTAAGGAATTCAGTTAAGAGCAGTACTAAGTACCCTAGCAGCATTAACACATACCAGCAGTATTAACTCATATCAGCAGTATTAACACATGTCAGCAGTATTAACACATACCAGCAGTATTAACCCATACCAACAGTATTAACACTGTCTGACAGTAGAAATAAGGCAAGCAGTAGTAACTTTGCACTGGCAGTATAAACCACCTAGCAGTAGTAACCATACTTAACCATATTTGAACTGTCAGCAGGAGTAATAGTGAGAGCAGTATTAACTTAACCAGAAGTACCAAGTATCCAATCAGTAAAGCAATCTGAAACACTTAAACACAAATGGTTAGCAGCACCATGCACAATGAAATATGAGAAAGTAAACAATGAAGAATCTATACAGAAATGGTACATTAAGAAAATCAAAAGAGGCTTATTCAGTGTTTATCATGCCCACACTTGTGACCAAGAATGTGAATCTACCCACATCAAAAGCTTTGGTGAATAGATCAAAAAATTGGTTACTAGTGTGTACCTTCAAAACCTGAATTAACTTCTTTTCATTGCAGTCTTTAATAAAATGGTACCTGATTTCTATATGCTTGGTTTTTGAATGCTTCACTGGATTATTAACAATGCTTATAGCACTGTTGTTATCAATGAAGATGGGAGTGTGAAGAAAAGTAATACCATAGTCCAACATCTGATTCTGAATCCATAGCACTAGTGAGCAGCAGCTTGCAGCAGCTATATACTCTGCTTCTGTTGTAGAGGTGGACACTGTGGTTTGCTTTTTACACTGCCATGAGACTAGCCTTGCACCCAAAAACTGACATCCTCCTGATGTAGACTTTCTATCCAAGTTTGCACCACCCAAACCACTATCTGAATATGCAAACAGATCAAATGGTGAGTCATTAGGATACCAAAGACCCAACCTAGGTTGTCCTTTGAGATATCTGAAGATCCTTTTGACTGCTTGAAAGTGAGATTGCTTAGGCCTCACTTGAAATCTGGCACACACACATACAGAAAACATAATGTCTGGTCTTGAAGTTGTTAGATACATGAAGGAGCCTATCATGGATCTATAATGATGAACATCCACATCCTCCCCCTCAAGATCAGCAGTGATCTGTTTGTGTGTTTCCATAGGTGTGCTTGCAGGCTTTGCTTATGAAAATCCAAACTTTGTAAGTATATCTTGCACATACTTGGATTGACTTATGAAAATGCCATCTTGCTTCTGTTTAACCTGTAGCCCAAGGAAGAATGTGAGTTCACCCATAGAGCTCATCTTGAATCTTTTGTGCATCAGCTCCTCAAACTCCTTGCACATAAGATCTTTTGTGGATCCAAAGATTATATCATCCACATAGATTTGCATAAGCAGGATGTCCTTCTTCTTCCTTTGAATGAAAAGAGTCTTGTCAATGATGCCCCTTTCAAAACCATTTTCCAAGAGATAGGTAGACAGAGTGTCATACCATGCTCTTGGTGCTTGATGTAGCCCATAGAGTGCCTTCTTTAATTTGTATACTCTGTCAGGAAAGTTAGGATTCTCAAACCCTGGAGGTTGACAAACATACACTTCTTCTTCAATTTTCCCATATAAGAATGCACTCTTAATATCCATCTGATAAACTCTGAACTTCATGAAAGAAGCATAGGCTAGAAACAGCCTAATTGCCTCAATTCTGGTTACTGATGCAAACACTTCTTCATAGTCTATCCCCTCTTCTTGTGTGTACCCTTGTGACATAAGTCTGGCTTTATTCTTTATCACTATTCCTCTCTCATCTTTCTTATTCCTGAAGATCAGTTTAGTTCCAATTGCCATGTGTCCTTTTGGAAGGTCAACCAGATCCCATACATTTTGCAACACAAACTGCAGCTGCTCCTCTTGCATTGCTTCTATCCAGCTTGGGTCTTTCATTGTATCATAAGCCTTTTTGGGTTCAATCTGGGATAGAAAACAAGATAACAAACCTGACTGTAAGTCTTTCAATCCTCCTAACTTACTTTGTTGCCTTGTGATCATTGGGGAATTGATATCACCAATCACCAACTGAGGAGGATGATTCTTCTGAGTTCTTGTATGATTGACAACATCCTAATTAAGATTTGTATCAATATTGGAGTCATTCTTTTCAGGAGTGTTTCCACCAAACACTGAAGAATTTTCATCATCAGTGTCATCTTCTGTCAATGTGAGCATTTCAGGACCTGAGTTTCTTGAACTTGAAGGATTAACATCCTCTTTATCACCTTTATCCTCTTTATCACCTTTATCCTCTTCATCACCTTGAGCATATCCATCCTGATCTGGTTCAGAATCCTTTGTTCCTGAATCATCTTTCTTTTCTTGTTGACAAAATTCAACAGGATCAACTGTAGGTATAGGAAATAGCACAAACTCTTGTTTATGTGCTTGTACCTGTTCTGAACTTGTTCCTGCAATTTGTACATTACTAAAACTCAAAGAATTAGTTAGTGAGTCAATGTCAAACAGCCAATCAGGACATGTACCAATCTGATTTGGTGTGTTCTCATTGCATTTGACATTGTTACTTTCCTCTATTATCCTGAAAGAGCTGTTGAATACTCTATATGCCTTACTCTGAGAGGAGTATCCAACAAGAAATCCATCCTCAGCTTTGCTTTCAAACTTTCCTAAATGAGATTTGGTGTTGAGAATTGTGCAAGGACACCGAAAAGGTTTGAAAAATCCAATGAAAGGTTTCTTCTTTTTGAAAAGTTCATAAGGTGTCTTTCCTTGAGATTTGACTACTAGAACTCTGTTTTGGACATAACAAGCAATATTAACTGTTTTTGCCCAAAAAGTAATTGGTAATTTTGAATCTGCCAACAGAGATCTAGCAGCCTCAATTAATGTCCTATTTCTCCTCTCAACAACACCATTCTGTTGAGGAGTCCTAGGAGCACTGAATTGTCTCTCAATACCTTTAGTCTCACAAAAGCTGTTTAAGTCACTGTGTTGGATCAAATAATTGTATTCAAGATTAAAGTTAAAGTTAAGGGTTTAAACTGCAATTGTGCTAAAGTTAATTAGAGGGTTTAAATTGTAATAGATTAATAGTTTATTAGCTATTGGGCCTCAAGCCCATAATCCCATTAGGCCTTTTAGCCTAGGTATTTAAAGTTTTGTTTAATTAGTTTTAGGGTTAACCTTTGATAATTATTGTTTAGAGATTATAGTGAAGTGAAATTTTCTCTGTATTCAAGGGTATTAAGAACACTCAAGGTTTAACCGTTTATTCAAGGGATTGGTATGTTTTATTAATATTTATATCTCTTGATCTTATTGTGTTCTGTGATTAATATATCAACTAGATTAAACTGGGATAACAAGTGGTATCAGAGCCAAAAGAATCAAATTTTTTTTTTTGATTTTACTATTCACATATTAATGTTCATCGATTTTTTTTAGGTTTACTGTTCATCGAATTCTGAAAATCGATTGCATGAATTAATGTGTTTATTGGTTTAAAGTTGATTTGATTAGTTGAGGTTCATGCTTCTGAATGCTATCTGATTGATTAATTGAATTAAGAATTATCAAGTGATTGAATTGTATGATTTTGAGTTTTCTGGGTTCGACAAAAGTTATCTATCGGTCGTTACTGTGCTTATCAAATCAAATGCTTAAAAGTTGAAATTGATCTCTGAGTTTGATTGTATTGTGATTGGTTTATGTTTTGGAGCACAAAGGTATAATTTTCGCATCAAATTTCTGTGTCTTGTGTGATTTATGGGTTTCTGCATCATCATTCTGGTTCGACTTAAGAACATACCGGTCGACCTCTTTATATCGGTCAAAGGGTTCCAGGTCATAACAGTTTATCGGTCAAATCCATACCGGTCTATCACACTATATCGGTCGAGTTCACCATATCGGTCTAGTCTTTTACCGGTCGAGACCTCTTCATTATCGGTCGAACTCACTATCGGTCCTATCACAATCCCGGTCGAACACTATATCGGTCTAATCCTTCCCGGTCTTTGCAAGTTCCCGGTCGAACGTTATACCGGTCTAAGAAAGTTCCCGGTCGAACATAATACCGGTCTAAGCAAGTTCCCGATCAAACACCATACCGATCGAAGCAAGTTTCGGTCGATTTCACTTTGCGCAACGGCCTTGATACGCAAACCTTCACTTTGCGCATCCTACTAGACCCGCAAACCTCTTCTTTGCGTACCATTGTGGTCAAGCGATTTAATAAAACAGCATATGAGCTAATCAACAATCGTACACCTAACATCAAATTTCTTCGTGTCTTTGGTTGCAGGTGCTACATTCTTAAAGAGCGTCAAGGATTATCAAAACTTGATAAGAAAGCGGATGAAGGATATCTCGTTGGATACTCTCTGACATCCAAAGCTTATCGAATTTACATTATTCGAACTAAGACGGTTGTTGAGAGCATGAATGTCTCCTTTGATGAGAATTCTACAAGGACTTCTGGACACAACAGTTCAGAACTCGTAATTAAGGACAAAGCTTATTCAATCCCGAATAGAACCAACTACAAAAGGATCCACTTCTTCAAACTCTAACTCTACTTCATCTGAGTTAGACTTATTGTTTATTGATGCCTTTGATGATATATGTGCAGATTTTGAAAAAGGCATATCAACATCGATAACAAGTGGTACAGGCTCGAAGGTCCCTAATATATCTGAAGACATATCTGGACCGTCCGAAGAAGAAGTCACTGAAACTTCATCTCCATCAGGTACGACTACAAAGTTAGTTTCTGACTCTACTAATGCTGAATCTGTCTCTACAGATAGTTCTTCTGGAAAAGAAGTCCCGAGCACTTCCACTGCTAGCCCAGAAGCTTCAGTATCAGAAACACCAGTACAAGATGTCCCGAGTACATCTATGGAGCAACCAGCCGTGCATGATGAAAACGATGCGTCGAATACGCAACAAACAGTTGAAGCCTTACCAAGCACACATCGTTGGACTAAGGATCATCCTCTGGACAACGTGATAGGTGACGTACAAACCGGTGTCACAACACGGTCAGCAACAGCCAACTTATGCATGTTCTCAAGCTTCCTTAGTTCCTTAGAGCCAAAGAAAGCATCTGAAGCTCTACGTGATCCCTTCTGGATTTCTCCTATGCAATACGAGCTTCTACAATTTGAAAGGAACAAGGTATGGCGCTTGATCCCACTACCTAAAGGTAAATCTGTTATAGGAACAAAGTGGGTTTTCAGAAATAAGAAAGACGAAGCCGGAGTAGTTGTGAGAAACAAAGTTCGTTTGGTCGCCAAAGGGTATTGTCAACAAGAGGGCATCGACTATGATGAAACATTCGCCCCGGTTGCAAGGATCGAAGCCATCAGAATCTTCCTCGCATATGCAGCACACAAAAACTTTACAGTCTATCAAATGGATGTAAAGTCAGCTTTCCTGAACGGCGTTCTGCATGAGGAGGTCTATGTGGCTCAACCTGAAGGTTTCGTTGATCCTCATCACCCTGATCATGTCTATGTTTTAGACAAAGCGCTTTATGGTCTTAAACAAGCACCGCGAGCCTGGTATGAAACTCTCACTAAATTTCTACTTGCTTCTGGTTTCAAGAAAGGTACTGTTGATACAACCTTATTTCTTAAAAGGCAAGGTGAGGACTTGATTCTCATTCAGATTTATGTTGACGACATAATATTTGGGTCGACAAATCCGAAATTTTGTAAGAACTTTTCAAAAATAATGGAAACAAAGTTTGAGATGTCGATGATGGGTGAATTGAATTTCTTTCTTAGTTTACAAGTAAAGCAATTACCCGACGGCATATTTATTAATTAAGCTAAATATATAAAAGATACTTTGAAAAAGTTCAATATGTCAGATAGTTCAGTCATGAAAACACTAATGGCTACTAGTACACTCTTAGACGCGGATCCCTCCGGGAAACCTGTTGATCAAAAGGTGTATCGTAGCATGATTGGATCTTTACTTTATCTGACTGTAAGTCGCCCAGATATAATGTTTGCCACATGCTTTTGTGCGAGATATCAGTCTAATCCTAAAGAGTCACACTTAACTACTATTAAGCGAATCCTTAGATATCTCAAAGGCTCTCCTAATCTAGGCCTTTGGTATCCAAAGGATTCTCGTTTTGAACTAACTGCCTTTACAGATGCTGATCATGCAGGATGTAAGCTAGACCGGAAGAGCACCTCTGGGTCATGTCAATTTATAGGTGACAAACTTGTAAGTTGGACTTCAAAGAAACAAAACTGTGTTTCAACATCCACTGCCGAGGATGAGTATGTAGCCGCTGCTAGCTGTTGTTCTCAAGTCCTTTGGATGAAGACACAGTTAAGGGACTTTAGATACAACTACAAGCGTGTTCCTATTTATTGTGATTCCAAGAGTGCCATATCTATAACTGCTAACCCGGTACAGCATTCGAAGACCAAGCATATCGATGTACGCTATAATTTCATCAAGGATCATGTAGAAAAAGGTAATATTGAAATGCACTTTGTTCAAACTGACTTCCAGGTAGCTGATCTTTTCACCAAGCCATTGGATGAAAAGCGATTCCAATTTCTAATCAGCAAACTTGGTATGTTGAACATGTCTTAGACCTTACTCATGATTCAAGGGGGAGTATTATGTGTCTTGACTTTGTGTTCATTTTTATTCCTCAACTGTTGCTAATGAAAGAGGAATCATTTTCACAAATGATTACCATTATTTCTTTCATTTATGAAGGTTTGTTCAAGTAACAATGACTTCTAATCACATCGGATTAGAACCCGCACTTCAGTGCTTTATTTATTTTTCTGCTTTATGTTAAAAAAAACTTCAGTTAAGGGGGAGCTTAAATGTCTATAAGCTTAATTGAAAAACTCCTTAGAGCTTAATTATCAAACTCTTTTAGTTTGAGGGGGAGAATCGTATCGTCAAACACAACTGTTTTGACTTCTCCAAATTTTTACTCTTCTTGTAACTCTGTGCTTAATTGTGCTTATTTGTGCTTTCATGTACAATAGCTTGTTGAACAACATGTTCTTTTAGGAATATACATGGGATTCAGTGTGAGAAATTAACAGAACTTCCATGGATTCACGATAACCAGTGTTTCCTACCCAGGAAGTATTCCCTCAGTGATTGAGGGGAGAGGGGTCAAAAAGAATTGAGTGATGGTGTATGAAGAGGTAAAATGGAAAAGAGAGATTGGTTAGAAGTGAGCATTAAAAGAAAGAGGGTGAGAGAACAGAGTAAAAGAATATTAAACTCTACACCAAACTTTTTTCTGAGCCGGGCAGCCACATAATCTGGTTGGTTCACATTCTTTGGTGACCATCATTGAAAAAGGCAACTAGCCCATGCCATCACTTGCATACAACCCCACCAGCTACTCATTCTTTTCTCAAAAAGAGAATGTTTCACATTTTTTGGGGAAGCAGCACATACGCTATTGGTTCTTCATTTGAAAGATACTAATATTGAAAAAGAAGGAAAGTTGCCCCACCTTCGAACCCTTTCTCATGCACATTGAGTCTTTGTATAATTTGTTGTTGTCTCAACAAGTTTACATATTTTGAGCCTATAATGAAAAGCAATCATCTGTGCTTAAATTCTTTCATACACATGCACGAGCACACAGAAATTTGTTTTCTGTGAGAACGTTCATAGGTAACTATGTATTATTCGATGATTGAATGGAAGACCTGGGGAGCCAACATTAAAACCAGCTCTTTATATAGTAACTTTGTGTTACTCAGTGAATTTGTGTCATTGACAGACATTCTAACTGAGTCATTTGTTGATTCAAGGTTACAACTTTTAAACTGTTTGAATTTGAAAAGATTCGAATGGTTACTACTTTTTATCTGAAAAGATTGAAGTAATCACTCTTTCCATCTGGGAATACTGCTCTTATTTCCATACAGGGCTCGTTACATGATGAAGACTGTGCTTACGTGATCATACACAATGGGGTAGATTGTCTTGATAAGGGGGAGATTGTTTTGCCAAGTTTTGATGATGATGATTCTCACCACTCATCAAAAAGGGGGAGAAGATACAAAAGGGGAGAATACAATCTGAAGATCTGAAGATTTCAAAGATTTTAAAGTTTTTAAAGATATCAAATTTTGAAGCGATCAACGACATATCTGAAGACAAGTGAAGACCCGAAGACAATTGCCAATTTTTTTTTAATCTTGAATCTAAAGGGGGAGATTGTTGGATCAAATAATTGTATTCAAGATTAAAGTTAAAGTTAAGGGTTTAAACTTCAATTGTGCTAAAGTTAATTAGAGGGTTTAAATTGTAATAGATTAATAGTTTATTAGCTATTGGGCCTCAAGCTCATAATCCCATTAGGCCTTTTAGCCTAGGTATTTAAAGTTTTGTTTAATTAGTTTTAGGGTTAATCTTTGATAATTATTGTTTAGAGATTATAGTGAAGTGAAGTTTTCTCTGTATTCAAGGGTATCAAGAACACTCAAGGTTTAACCGTTTATTCAAAGGATTGGTATGTTTTATTAATCTTTATATCTCTTGATCTTATTGTGTTCTGTGATTAATATATCAACTAGATTAAACTGGGATAACACATTGTTTTTAAACTCAGTTCCATTATCAGATCTGACGACTTTAACTCTTAGATTTGTTTGGTATTCAATCCTAAGAACAAAGGATTTGATCAGTCCACTTGTCTCATCCTTCGTCCTCAGAAAATATACCCAAGTAAATCTAGAGAAATCATCAACAATGACCAAGCAATAGGATTTCTTACCAATACTCATCACATTAGTAGGACCAAAAAGATCCATATGCAATAACTGAAGAGGTGAAGAGATTGTATTTATTTCTTTGGACTTATGAGAAGTTTTGTGCTGCTTGCCTTTAAGACAAGCAACACAATGATCATCACATGAAAACACTTTTTGAGGCAAACCTCTTACAAGGTTGTTGTTCACAAGTTTATTCATAGTTTTAAAATTCATGTGACACATCCTTCTGTGCCAAAGAGATGATTCATCTAAAGAAGCTTTTGAAAACAGACAGTTTAGTGATGAATCAGATGAAACACTCTCTAAGTCCAAACAATAAACATTATCCTTTCTAGGAGTTCTAAGTAGTATCATATTTTCATCAACTACCTTGAATCCTGGAGCAAGGATAATACATTCAGTATCAGTAAATAATATACTATGTTTCTTGTCACAAACCTGTGATACACTTAACAGGTTGTATCTCAATTGCTCAACATAGTAAACATCTTCAAAAGTCATCTTACCTTTTGAAACCATACCTTTACCACTGATCTTACCTCCTGCTGGATTGTCACCAAAAGCAACACGTCCTCCATCAAACCTTTTGAAATTTTGAAGGCAGGCCATGTTACCTGTCATGTGCCTAGAGCAACCACTATCTACATGCCAAATGTTTTTCCTCTTGAGTTGTTGGTTGCCCTGCACATAAGATAAAACAGTTAGTGTTTTGAGGGAACCCAAGCCAAAATGGTCTTGGGTTGCCCTTTCTCATCAACATACTCATAATCAGTAAGCTTAGTCTTGATGAGATGATCAGAATTAGGAATCTCATGGCTAGAATACTTTGTTAGAATTATAGGCTTGACAGTATTAACACTGGTAGCAGTACTATCTTTGTTAGCAGTACTAACCTTGTTAGCAGTACTAACTTGGTCAGCAGTACTAACTTGGTTAGCAGTACTAACTTGGTCAGCAGTAGTATTGCTATTAGCAGCACTATTTCTGTTAGCAGTACTATTTGAGGTAGCAGTACTAATAGGTTTAGTGCTTTTTGGAACCCAAACTTTGACAAAGTTGTTTGCTTTCCTATTCTGTAAGTTACTCCTTGATTTGCTTGGAGTATTTTCTTTTGTTTTAGCAAACTTATTCTGAATATGAGATTTTGCAGTACCAGTTTTCATTGGTGTTGTTCTCACATTCTCAGCCATGTGGTTCCTTGATCTTCTTGATTGTTTCCTATAACCAACAGAATTTTGATTTTTTCTTTGAAAAGTAATTCTTTGGTTAATAGGATTGAAATAACAGTGTTTGGCTAAATGATTCAACTTGCCACAAATAAAACAAGGCTTTGATCTATTGATTTTGCTTAGATCAATTCCCTGTTTTTGAGCCCACTGGTTATTTATGTTTCTCTTATTTCCCCTTATTTTATCATGTTGATGGGGCTTGTTCTGTTGACAAGTACAGAGATTTATAACAGTAGTTTGCATATAGTGATCTCCCTGTACTTTTTCCTTCCCTTTCCTGGAGGTCTCAGCTTTCTCACTCTTAACATTTTCTTCCCCAATTTTAGACTTCTCCACTTTCTCACTCTTGACAAATGGTTTACCCCCTCTTTCATTTGTAAGAATATGGTTTTCTATGGGAATTTCTTTCTGGTCTTCCTTATTCTTATCCTCAGTGTTCTCTTCTTCAGATTCTGCCTCTACCACTACTGTATCTAGTGGATCTATTTCAGTGGCTCCTGCAGGTAAGTCCTTCTTATCTTGTCTTTCTAGGAGGTCTGAGGTGGGTGGAATATAGTTGTTATTGTAAGGTGGAGGGGTGTTGTTATAGCCTATACCTCTTCTCAGTTTGTCATGAACTTGAGTTTTGAGTAAAGAGTCCATTGCTTTAGAGGCATTGGAAAATTTCTCAATGTCTATTTTGGCCTTCTCAAATTCACTTCTAAATTTCTCACATTCCTCTCTAGCCTTCCCTAGCTTAATCTCTAACTCCTTCTTCTCCCACTTCCAATAGTTGTGATCATATGAATGTTGAAGTTCATTGGCTTGATATGCCTTAATTTGTTCTTCAAAATTCACAATAATCAAACTAGACTCTCTTCTATGTTTCTCTAACCTTTTAAGGCCATCACACATGCTCTGATTGTGATCCCTGTACTTTTTAACAGTTTCAAGACATGCTTTAGAGCAAAGGTTAGATTTTACCTCTGTGGGGATGGTTGTGCTTGAAGACTCTGAAACCTCAGCCATCAATGCTTGATTCTGGATTGCCTCATCTGCTTGATCACTCCAATCAAAGCCCATTCCTTCTTGTGAGACAAGAGCTTGAGATGAGTTCATGTTGTTGTTGTAGTTTATGGACTTTGATTGTTGATTGTTGCTCCCATGTTGTTGAGACATTCCTCCTCTGCATTCTCTTGCAAAGTGCCCCAGTTTATGACACTTGTAGCATTCCACCTTGAATTTGTCAAATCCAACACCATCTTCTCTTCTCATGGCAAAGTTGTTTCTTCCTGTTCTTTTAATGAATCTTTTGATTCTCATGGTGAGCATTGCCATTTGCCACTTGATATCCATCTCTTCAAGGTCATCAACATTGATCTGCTCCAGATCATCATTAATAAGAGAAGATTTTGCATGGCTAGCAAGAAAAGCTTCTAAAACAGAATCACTGGGTCTATCCTGTTTTGAGCCATAAGCAGTACTAACTGATTCTGTATTAGCAGAAGAATCAGTAGTAGATGATAGGAGAGCAACATTATGAGAATATCCAGATGGCTTCTTCTTTGATTCAACCTCTGCTTCAAACACCCTGAGATCATTGTAGAGGTCATCAAGTTCCTTATCCTACAGATTATCATTCTGCTTGAAGGATACTGTATACATTACCCATTATTCACCAAGAGATCTTAGAAACTTTCTGTTGACATCATCCTGGTCCATCTTGACACCAACAGTAGCCAATTCTCCAATCAACTTGTTGAATCTATCAAAGGTTTGAGTCATAGACTCATTCTTTGTAGACATAAAACTCTCATATTGTTGCTTGAGAATTGCTTTCTGATTTCTCTTAGTACTTTTGGTACCTGAAAACCTCTTCTCCAAAGTATTCCACATGATTCTAGCATCAGCACAGTTGCAAAATTGATGTTGGTATTCATTAGGAATTGCCAAGAGCAGAGTGCTCAAGGCTTTCATCTCAGTCTGCCTCATCTTTCTTTCTCCATCAGTCTTTGATGGAGGTCTTTTGCCATCTGCTCCTATCTCTCCTTCACTGGAGGGACCATTCTCAATGATATCCCACATTGAGTAATCTGTAAGAAGTATATACTGTTTGATCCTGATTTTCCACATGTCAAACTCATTAGGTTTGAGCATGGGAACCTTTGAAACAAGAACACTATCGTGTGATCCGTCCATGATGATTATTGATTTCTGAGTTCCTAATGCTCTGATACCACTTGTCAAGATCGAAATTCAAAACAAGAATTTAAATAAACACTCAGAAACTTTGTTAAAGAAGTTGCAGAATAACACTTTAACAATAAATCAATGAAACAGTATATGAAATCAAATCACAAGTTATATTGAATTAACTTGATGATTACAACCAAAACCTCAATCTGTTGAACAAGCTCAACAGACGTTCAATACTTCTCTAATGAAAGAATCACTAATAATCTTGAGGTTAATTCTCTCTATAACAAAAACGTATCTCTGTATTTTGTATATCTAATAATCTAAGACTTCTAGACTATATATACAAAACAGATTACAAGATAATTACTAAAGAAACGTTGATCTTCATTATCCATTCCATAATTATCTTCATCTCCTTGTCTTTCGCACAAATCACCCTTATCAACATTAGCAGCATTAATCTTCCAGCAGTATCTTTATCTTCAGCAGTACTAACATACTAGCAGTAGTAACTTCCAACTTGCAGTACTAACTCTTCAAGCAGTACTAACTATTCTTCTAGCAGTACTAACCTTTCAAGCAGTACTATTACTACTAGCAGTAGTAATTTATTCAAGTAGCAGTATTAATATCTTCAGCAGTAGTAATCTTCAATACTTAGCAGCACTATTCAGACTTAGCACATTTCAGACCCAACAGCTCCCCCTTGAAATCTTACTGAATAAGTCACTTTCTATATCATTAAGCCACTAGTCATATATAGTTGACTGAATAAGCTGTGAGTCTCATTAAGCTCATTAAACTGCAAAAAAACATGCCCTAAATATTGTAACTTAAATTGAATCATTTGAGAAGTATTAAAATTCATAATTTAATAAAAGTTTTAAGATTAATTTATCATTGTTAATGGGTAATTCTAACCCCACCCCCTGCAGGTTTTAAAAAATTGCACACCCCCTTTCCCCCTCACATGTGTACTTTTTTTCTTTTTTTTCAATTTAAAGTTACAATTTTGGTCCCTGAACTCTTTTGATTGATTTACTTTATACCTTTTAGTTTTACATTTTACGTTTTACAGTTTTATTACATTAACACATATAAGCGTATATTAACTAAAACACGTTAAAAAAGTAATTTTTAATTTTAACAAGTTACACCATTATAATCGTCTCGTCAATACCCTCGAAATGAGCCCAATATTGAATATTTTTTGATTTAATTATATTATTATATGTCATATATTATACATTGATTAATCGATTTTTTTTTGAAAAAACAGAAAACGCATCACATCGGACGTAAGTTTTTAACACATATAAGCGTATATTAACTAAAACACGTAAAAAAATAATTTTTAATTTTAACAAGTAACACCATTATAATCGTCTCGTCGATACCTTCGAAATGAGCCCAATATTGAATATTTTTTAATTTAATTATATTATTATATGTAATATATTGTACCTTGGTTAATCGATTTTTTTTTTGAAAAAATAGAAAACGCATCACATCGAACGTAAGTTTTTAACATAAAGGTAATAAACATAATAACTATATTGCGTATTTTTTTTATTCCAACAAATTCCAACTTTGATTATTCATTTAAATCAACATAGCCACGAGTACGAGTACGCTCTATATGTTCTTCCTACATATCTAATCTACGTTGGCATAGGATAATCCACGACATTGCATCTGGAAGTGCATGATGTGTCCAATGGTGTATGAGTGTGGGCATTGGGTAATCTCCTTTTAGTACCACCTTTATGTAATGATTACCATTAACATGCACTATTACATTAACATGCACTAAATTCTTTGGCACTCGTTGTAGCCAATCACATTAATGTAATAAGCATAATTCTCAGTTAGTTCACCCATTAACTCTGTGCGGATAGTGTCTCATGCATCTTCATGACGACCCAAACAAGTAGATATGGCTCGAAATCCACAATTTCCATCGCCCAATACATCTTGTATTTGTGTGATGTATGGATGAAATAAACTCGGGATTTGATCAAGATATGGATTTGTGGGGGTGGGTTGTCGTTGGAAGTGGGAGCTATGCCTCGCTGATTCTTGATGACCAAAATCTTCATAGTTGATAAATGTTGGCGCGTTAGTACAACTGCGTCTACGAGGGTCTTCAATAATATTTTTCTTTTGAGCTTGATTCTTTAGAGAAGGACGTCCACGAGTGGTTCTATGAGCCGAGGGTTCATGAAACAACGTTTTTTCTAGCATTATTATATCCTTTAATTTTTTTAACAAGCTTTTGCGACCAGAAACTGATTGTTTATTGAAATTTTCTCTAAACATATGAACTTCATCGTCACATTGAATATCGTCATCTTGTGCGGACACACATGGCGAAAAATCAAGTGTTTTCCAAAATACATCGATCGCATCAAGTGGAATGGGTATGTTTTGACATGTATACATTGCTTGTTCATGCGCACATGGCAACCCATGACTTGTACGCAGTTTACAACCACAATATTCAGAAAATACGTTAGTCTTGAAAGACCGCTCATGTTCACTGTAAATCATATCAAGTGCATAAAATGAAACAAAGCCCGACAAATTTTCAAAATGTCGGTTTTGAAATCGATGTTTCCTAATATTTTTACTCATTTCAAAACTTGCTTTGATCGATGTGTCTTGTGATTCAATTACAGTATGAATATGAGATAAAAAAAAATTTAAATCTGCTTGGGTAGACTCCAAATATTTTTTTAATTTTGCATGTTGGCTTTCAACTCTATTTGTTGTATGATTTCCAAAATTTAAAAATCGACCAACCCATGCAGATACAAACATTTCCTTATATGGCGTCAACCATACACGTTCCAAGTAATTTAAAACACCTGAAAAATATAACAAATATACGTCAATATCTTTAGTAATAATGGTTAAACTTTTTATATAAAAAATACCTAGATAATTGAGCAACATTTCTTGGAGTTGTACCAAATTGTACATGTACAATTCTTGATTTGGAGATTCAAGTAACTGCACCCATGCTTGATGAAAATGATTCCACGTTTGAGAATCATGTATCAATGGTTTACAGTGTTTCACAATATTCTGATAGATATGCCATCTACAAAGCAAGTTTTTAGCACTAGGAAATACCACTTTGCATGCATTAATAAAAGTCAACTCTCTGTCTGTTACTATGGCGATCGGGTAAAAGTTATCGTATATTTTGGACTTTAGACATTCTAACGCCCAAACAAAATTTGATACTTTTTCTTGATGCATGAAAACAAATGCTATGCAAAATGTTTTGTTTGTTGATGTTACACCAACTATCTCAAGAAGAGGCATATCGTACCTGTATATAATAAACAAAATAATAATATTAAACAAAATAATAATATTAACATTAAAATAATAACATTCTCGTACCTATTTGTTTTATATGTGGCATCAATGACCAACACTTGTGGGAATGCACGCCAAAGCTCCATCGAGTTTGGATGAATGTAAAATAAATCTTCCAACTCGTTTGTTTCATCATTTGCACGAGTCTCAAAATCATAACTTTTTTCAACAAAAAAATCCAAAACAACCTGCATTTTTGGTCTTCCTGCCTCGTTTCTTGTCTTAATTTTTTGAACTTCATTGTATATTGTATATTGTCTTTGACGTAGATGTATTTTCCACATGTCTACCCTTTAACGTGGATAAAATGTATCGTGGTTTGACATGTTGGGCAGATAAATCTTCAACTAGTTGAACTTCAGGTTCGTTCAGCCGCATTGCATATGGATGACCCTCCATATATTGTGCAACGACATGATTATGTGTATCACACACAACCCTCAACGTCCACCAATGATGCTTAGATGAATATAGCGCTATCAACTCAAATGGACAGTCAAACTTTCTTGTTCCAGTATGACGACTGGAAATTTTGTCACCTTTGTAAACCCCACTATGTTCACACATAAACACGACTTTATAAACATCTCCATTTGGCTTAGTCTTTGATCTTTTGGTAACAACAACGACACCAACCGAACGTCCCACATTACGCACCCAGTCAGTTATTTCTTCTCGAGATTCGAACGCCTGAAATTATTATATTTTGTTATAACCTTCACATGTACCCATAAGTTAAAATTAACATAAATGTTAGTTATCATAATATTGTACCTGGTTGGTGACAAATTCTGATGTTGGTGACAAATTCTGATGTTGGTGTCATATCTTCTCCCATGTTTGTCATCTGTAACTTTGATCTATATATATATATATATAGAGAGAGAGAGAGAGAGAGAGAGAGAAAGAGAGACGAAGAGGAAGATGTTTGGTGAATTTGATCTATATATCTGCAACTTCGAGCGATCCTTATATAGAAGATGTTTGGTGAATTTGATTAAAGGAGATGGTGAATTAGATAGATCTCCATGTGATCTCATACCACCAAAGTTAAAAAAACACAATCATTATTATTCTTTCTTACTACAATCATCATAAACCACCAAATTTCTACTATTAAATAATTAAACAAGTTACACCAGACAAAAACATGAACAATATTTAGTTGGTTTTGGTGTCCAAAAAAGTGATGTGTTCCTTAAAAATTTATTAGTCGATATGTGGATATATTTAGAGTATTAAATCAAAAAATATTCAATATTGGGCTTATTTCGAAGGTATCAAAAAGACGATTATAATGGTGCAATTTGTTAAAATTAAAAAGTATTTTTTTAACGTATTTTAGTTAATATACGATTACACACTTATCCTACAACACTATTAATTATTTTATTTAGATTGTTTGTTATTTATATGTACTATTGATTAACGGAAGTTAGAATACAAGTTGGATGGTTTCCAACTAAATATAGTTTCTGGGAAATTACTAAAATACTCAGGGAGTATTAAAATAAGTTAAAAAATACTTTTTAATTTTAACAAGTTACATCATTATAATCGTCTCGTCGATACCTTCGAAATGAGCCCAATATTGAATATTTTTTATTTTAATTATATATTATATGTTATATATTGTACCTTGTTTAATTGATTTTTTTTTTGAAAAAAAAAAGAAAATAAATCACATCGAACGTAAGTTTTTAACATAAAGATAATAAACATAATAAATATATTGCGTATTTTTTTTATTCCAACAGATTCCAACTTTGATTACTCATTAAAATCAACATTTTAACAAGTTACATCATGTTAAATAAATTAAAAACACGAATTAATAAACATATAATAGAAACTATATTAACTTATATTAAATTTGCAGACTCTCTTTTAAAAAACACAAAACACACAAAAACATGAACAATATTAGTTGGTTTTGGTGTCCAAAAAAGTGATGTATTCCTTAAAAATGCATTCAAATGTGCAGATTTTGTTGACAATTTTATTTTATTTTTTCAAATTTATTAGTCGATATGTGAATATATTTAGAGTATTAAATCAAAAAATATCCAATATTGGGCTTATTTCCAAGGTATCAAAAAGACGATTATAATGGTGTAATTTGTTAAAATTAAAAAAGTGTTTTTTTAACATATTTTAGTTAATATACGATTATATGTGTTAATATGATAAAAGTGTAAAATGAAAAACATAAAACTAAAAAGTATAAAGTAAACTAACTAAATAATTATAAGGGTATAAAGTGTAAATATATATTAAAAATCAATAAAAAAAATAAAAAAATTACATTTTGGCATATTGTTGTCGTTGGTGTGAGTGAAGATGGAAAGTAGGAGGGGTATGGGGATATAGAAGGGTAGGGTTAGCAACACCCTTGTTAATTATTGATTATTATATTAATTTATAACTTATAAATTATTTTATAAACATGAAAGAGCCTATGAAAGGACGTGTGGTGTGTGGTGTGGGTGCTAGCTTATCCTTATGCGCAACTTCCACAATCCGGTCGTTGACCAGATACTCTGTGAAGCTTTTGTCTTCCAACATCCATGACGGACAATAACAACTGCCAAAAGCAATGTTACCTGCAATGTTACTCGCTGGTCATTGGCCGTGGGGGATTTGGTAAGGTCTATAAAGGATCCATCAAGGATGGTTCAAATACCGTTGTTGCAATCAAGATATCGAATTCCATGTCCAATCAAGGAGCCCAAGAGTTCCAGGCTGAAGTTGAGATGCTTTCTAAGATTCGACACTGTAATCTGGTATCATTGATTGGATACTGTAACGAGGGAATAGAGATGGCACTTGTTTACGAATATATGCCGCAGGGGACCCTTGAGGACCATCTTCACAAAGATGGTGCTCCTCTGTCATGGTTGCAACTGCTCAAAATATGCAAAGGAGCTGCGCGTGGACTGGACTACCATCACACAGGCACGGGCACTCAACACGGAATCATACACCGGGATGTAATGAGCTCCAACGTTCTATTGGATAAGAATTTTGCAGCAAAGATTTCTGACTTTGGGCTGGCCAAGATAGGTCCTACGAACCAGACACGCACACATGTCAGTACCCTCGTCAAAGGCACATTTGGGTATATGGATCCACGTTATTTCCATACAGGCAACTTGACGATAAAATCAGACGTTTACTCTTTTGGGGTTCTTTTGCTTGAAGTTATATGTGGGAGGCCTGCCGTTGATACGAGTCTTGATGAAGAGCAATGGGGTTTAGCACCATGGGCTCAAGACCGTATTAGAGAAGGAAAACTGAACAATATTATTGATTCTAGACTCAGGGGACAAATCTCTAGTAATTGTCTCAAGGACTTTGCACGTATTGCATGCCGCTGCTTAGATAACAATCCAAATCAGAGACCTACAATGGCTGAGATCATTGGTAAGCTTGAAGGCATACTCTCGTTACAAGAGAGACTGGATTCTGCGATAACAGAAGGGAAATTCATTGACAAATTCCAGTGGCTTTTTCGTCCCAAAGTTGATTCAAAAGCCAGCGACAAATTAAATAATGCAATAGTTACAACAGGAAAAGCAGATGATAAAGGCGAACCGAGTGAAAAAGCAGGTAAATAATATATTTGTTAAACACATTCAAAGAGATCGAGTTTGGGTTAATACGATTTAAGGTTGGGAAATAAATCTGAAGCTAATGATTATAATTCAAAAGTAGGATGTAACTAGAATCAGTTTTTATGAGAAATGGCATAACTTTAAAAATGTAATATTTAAAACATTTTTTTTTTCGGAATTACTTTTGTAAATGTAATAAGTTTTTTCTAGCCATTTCAATTTACTAATTACAGAAATCACTCTCTTATTTAATCCATGATAAAAAAATCTTCATTGAAAAGCATATAGTTTCTCACAAAACTAATTTGATCTTTGACAATGATGCATCTTCTGAAGCTTGTTCAAGCCCGAGAGAAGAAATATACAGTTTCGGTGTGGTTCTTCTAGAAGTCTTCACAGGAAAGCAGAACAATGACAACAACCGTCCACCCAATGAGCGAATACAAGTTGATTTTATTAGGCCTTACTTAGAAAGCATACGAGGAATCAAGAGAATCATAGACGATCACATATACGGGGAGTACACAATAACTGTAGCAATAAGATTTGCTACGATTGTGAAGAGATGCCTCTCGATAGAACCTGAGGATAGGCCAACTGCTGACGAGGTAGTGAAAGCATTGGAGGAGCTTCAAGAAACTACCCCAAGTCCAGGAGTTCGGGAAGTGTCTAATCCAAGGCCAGTGACTTCAGCTACAACCTCTACTAGTGCCAATGTTCAAAAGAGTTGATAGAGGAGAAGAAATGAGTATAGTTAATTTGGTGTGTAGTTTTGGCATGCCGCAAGTATATATTTTGTAGGTGTTTCTATGGTTTTGTATGAATTTAACTTTTCTTACATTCATAAGAGCAGAGTGATCAATGTTGTCTTGAAGTTAATTGCAACCAAAAGACCATGTTGTTGTGAAATTTTTTACAACTTTAAGACACTATTACTTTTTCCATGTAACCGATGGCAATGGCGGATCCAGAATTTTTCCCTAGTGGGGGCACCTTTAAGGTAGATTAAAGGTTCGCAAAGTCGTCCGATATGTTTTTAGCCTAATTCCACTGTTTTAAAAGATTTTTAAAGTTTTATTGGTTGATTTCATGGGATTTGTAAGTTTTTTTGTCGATTTCGAGGGACTTTTTCGGTTTTTTTGGTTGATTTCGAGAGTTTTTGTTTTTTGGTATTTTTTTGGTTGATGGATCCGAGACAAGAAATCATTGGGGAACTAATGGTAGAAAGTTAAAAAAACATTAATTTTAACGTAAGAAAAATTAATTTTTTTATTTTCTATTGAGGGCTATCTCCCATTAATAACCAAGTGCATCCGCCCGTGTTGGTAGTAGATTAATGATATTGAAAATGACTTATTCAGTAATCTTCTATGGAGAGATTTATGCATAAAGTCTTTCCAAACCTGCATCTTCCAATTAAAAAACACGCTCCTTCTATCTATGAAAAGGTCAGTCCAAACAAAAGTCTTTCCAATCATATATTTTCTTTTAATGCCTTTCCAAGAATTTGATCCGGCCGCCTCAAATTGTTTTAGTGCCTTTATGCACTTTGTGGGATGGATGGTACTTGTAGGTGTCACAATATCTTTGGTGGCAGTTGTTACTCAGTTATGTGATTTTGGGTTAATTTGTTTCATTTGGTCTAGTTGCACAAATTAAAAAGGAGCCAGACCAGGTTCTCTTGTATGTAGAGGCAGATCTAAGAATTTTTGTTATTGTCATCACAAAAGTAATTATTATAATATAAATTAAACTAAAAATTTTTATTGTCAATATTAGCATATTCAAGACTCCATCAATCATTCCTTTGTTGCATGTAAATAAAATTAAATTCATACAAACACCTGACCCCGACAATGCTTCCTGAAACTACACACCAACTACTCACTCCTCCTTTTGTCGGTACTTCTGAAGACTACCACTAGCTGAAGCTGAAGCAACTAGTTTCCGAACTGCTTCCATTGAACTTGGTGCTGATTTTTGCAAGTCTTGAAGCTCCTTCAATGCTTTTACTACCTCATCAGCAGTCGGCCTGTCACCAGGTGTGCTGGAGAGGCATCTCTTCGAAATCATAGCAAATCTCATAGCAACAATTGGCGAGTACTGCCCGTCTATGCAAGGGTCTATGATTTTCAGGATTCCTTGTTTACGGGTTAAGGCATAGCAAAATCAACTAGCATCTGCTGATGGACTCTACACTTGTAGTCCATATTCGGCTTCTCTGTCAAGACTTCTATAAGAACCAAACTTATGTTGTATATGTTGCTTCTTCCAGTGAAGTGACCTTCAGAAGATATGCCATTTACAAAAGGTTAGATCAATGCATCGGGATTAAGTAATCGAATCAAATTGTGAGAAATGGTGTTCAATGAAGATTTTTCGTAATGGACTAAATGACGGATTGATTTATGTTTGTATTGGCTATAAAACAACTATTATATTTGCAAAAAAAAAATCTAGAAAAACTACATGCTTAATTACCTGTGACAATATATTCAGGAGCATCGTATCTACTAGCAACCAACTCTATAGTATTGCCAAAAGAGCCGACGCGATTAGATGATTCCACATCCTCTGTTAACACAAAATTAGAAAGTTTACCATTGTAATCCTGAGAGTTGATACAAGTGAATGGTAACAGAACCATCTGATAATACGAAATGTAGTAGAAGGTCATATGGAAAGACATCAATTTGATGCACATACAAAATCCACCAAGATGATACTGTTGGGCTTAATATTACTATATATCACTTTTGCTTCTTGGCTTTGAAGGTAAGCAAGCCCCTTTGGAGCACCAAGAGCCACCTTTATTCGTTGGTTCCACGACAAAGATTCAAAGTTATCACCCCCTGCTATAATGATTCACTCAGATGGGTAGGTGGTGAATACAACGAAAGTGTAAGATTTGACCGATTTCACTGCTAAATAAAAGACCAATTCCGGCGGATTTTTCCAACGGAATACAAAACAGTCAAACGGTGTGTTAATGTACATGTCAGTATAGGGCCCAGGCCCATGTCAGTATAGGTCCCAAGCCCATTTAGTCTATGTATAAATATGTTGTATCTTGTAGTCTAGGTTAGATTACTCATTATTTACTTTTCATATTGTACGTTTTCTCTCAATCAATATATCGAGGTTTCAAACCTTCAGCATATTCATCGTCTCCTTCAACCATATTCATCTTCTAACATGGTATCAGAGCTGTAGGTTTATTCTTCGATTTTACTGTTCATCGTCATCACTGTTCATCCGAACCATAATCGACTCTCGTCGCCGCTTCTGCCTCTTGCCGTCTCTTGTCGCCGCCGCCGCTGGTTCTTTGTGAGTCATTGCCTTTGAATCGATTTCTTTGCTTTGAATAGATTTGTTTCTTTAAGATCAGATCGACCGATAAGATAAGATCGATCGATCTGTTTGAAGCCGCCGCTGGTTTGTTTTCTGAAACCCTAGTCGGTCGAACGCCTATCGTTCGAACACCTATCGGTCGAACACCTCCCGGTTGAACCCTATCGGTCGAACACCTCTCGGTCGAACTCTATCGGTCGAACATCCACCGGTCGAACCTTTCGGTCGAACACCTCTCGGTCTAACACCTTTCGGTCGAACCCTACCAGTCGTTTATACCGGTCCACATCCCGGTCGAACATCATCCTATCGGTCGAACACCCTACCGGTCGAAACTATTATCGTTCGAACTCTGCCGGTCGTTAATACCGGTCATTAATACTGTTTCTCAGTATCTATTCCTCAATTCATGGCTACCAATTTCAGTCACTCAAATCCCATCTCAGTTGTTTTCAATGGTAGCAACTACATTATTTGGCATCATCATATGACAATTTTGCTAAAATCCTATGGCCTTCACACCTATGTTACTGGTGCATCCAAAGTTCCAATTCAAGAAGCAGCTGAGAACGCTGTTGACTTTGCAAAACGCATGAATGAGTGGGACATCAATAATGCTCGTATTCTGGGCTTTATTAATGCCTGCACTACTCCTGAGATCAACCAACAGTTTCTTGGTTATCTTACCGCCAAAAGTCTCTGGGATTTCCTTGCCAAGCGGTACACGTCATCAGGCTTGTCTCATCAGTATCAAATGTGGACCACTTTTCAGAGCAAACGTCAGCTTCCTGATCAATCCATAAACTCTTATATCTTTGAAATGCAGTCTCTTAGAGATCATATAAGTCTTGGAGCACCACAGATTTTTGATGAAACAACTCAACAATTCACCGCCTACTTCAAGCAGCTACATTTGATCACTATTCTGATGGGTCTGACTGATAAATTTGAGAATGTTCGTGCTTCTCTTCTTCATAGGAAACCATTACCTACTCTTGAAGAAGCAATATCAGAATTGATAAGTGAAGAAACCCATCTTCACATGCGCTCACCGATGCCTGCTACTGATAGCGTTCTTTACACGTCTCATCCCAAGTCCAAAGGCAAATGGACCAACAGCAATCATTCCAAATCTGTGGGAAAGACGAACATATCTGATTGTGCATTTTGCCATTCTACTGCTCATCTTCTCCTTGATTGTCCTATCCGTAAGTGCCGTAGGTGTGGAATCACTCATCCGCGTCATTATGAGTCTGATTGCCCGAAGAACTCAAAGCACACTGGTTCTCAGAACTAGACTCACGTTGTTGCTGGATCTACTATTACTGATACCGAGGTTTCTTCAGCCTCCTCACCTGACCTAATGGAACTGATGCGTCGCAATCAGGAACTCATGGAGCAGATCATGTCTGGTGCTATGGGTATGAATTCTCCACACTCAGCTGCAACAGGTAACGTATGGCTTTTTGACTCCGGGTGTTGCAATCATATGACACCTTGCCTTAATGGTTTCGTTTTTAAGAAACCACCTCAACAATTTACGTCAGTAAGAACTGCTGACAACACTGGCCTATCGGTATCCTTTAGTGGAAACGTTTCCACTCCTCATATACAATTACTGGAAGTTCTAAATGTTCCGAAACTATCTCTGAGCTTAGTTTCGATTGCGCAGCTTCTTGAATCAAACTTGATCATTTTATTTCATTCTTCTGGTTGTGTTGTACAGGATCCAAAGACCAAGCAGATCTTTGGACTCGGCCGTAAAGTTGGACGGATGATTGAAGTGGTCGACCTTCGCCTTCCATTACCTTCTTCAAGTCTTGTTGCCTCAGTTTCCAACACTTCCTCTTTTGAGTTGTGTCATGCTCGGCTAGGTCACTTATCTCTAGCCAGAATAAAATCATTAGCTCACTTAGGAGTGTTAGGAAATTGTGTATCAACTGATAATATTTCTTGTTTATCATGCAAACTTGGCAAACATCATGCTTTACCTTTTGCAATGAATGATTTTAGTTCTACTTCTTCTTTTGATCTTATTCATTATGATGTATGGGGACCAGCACCTCATCCATCCATAGGGGGTGCTCGATATTTTGTTATTTTTATTGATGACCATACACGTTTCACATGGATATATATCATGAAACATCGTTCGGAACTACCCAAACTTTATATTATGTTTGCCTGGATGATTCACACCCAATTCTCAAAATCTATAAAGATTTTTAGAGCTGACAATGCTATGGAATACAAAGAGTCATCTCTTCTCTCCTTTCTTCAATCTCAGAGGACTCTCTCTCAGTATTCCTGTCCCGGCACATCTCCTCAAAATGGTCGTGCCGAACGCAAACACCGTCATATTCTTGATACGGTTCGCACTCTTCTCATCTCTGCCAAATGTCCAGAACGTTTTTGGGGTGAAGCTGCTTTCACTGCAGTTTATACTATCAATCGTCACCCTACTCCCATCCTTAATAATAAGTCTCCTTATGAGGCTCTATATGAGGTCACTCCTGCCTATGAACTTCTCAAAGTTTGGGGTAGTGCTTGTTTTGTTCAACTACAATCTCATGAACATACCAAACTTGAACCTAGCTCCAGACTGTGCTGCTTCCTTGGATATGGTATTGAGCACAAGGGTTATCGCTGCTGGGATCCTATCTCCCTGGGTAATCGTATATCTCATCATGTTACCTTCTGGGAACATGTTCCTTTCTCTTCTATATCCAAGTTTCGTGAGTCTCCTAACCTCACCACTCTGTTTTTCAGTGATGCTTCCGTCTCATTGGACTCACTCCAATCTGACATCATATCACCTCCACCTGTTGTTCCAACTCCTTATGAGTCTGCCTCTCCTTCAGAGTATCCTGCCATCACACAGCCTACCTCTCCTAGTTTTCTTGATCAACATCAATCATCTGCTCCATCCGCACAACCAACATCTGAGGTGCCTGCTGAGTCTTTGGCTCCTGGAACTTCTCAATCTCAGAATGTTAGACGATCAGATCGGGTAAGATAAGTTCCTTCTCATCTTCGTGATTATCATGTTTATGCTACTCTGCTGTCAAATCACGAACCAACTTCCTACAAGGAAGCCTCCTCTAACCCTGATTGGCAGAAAGCTATGGATGAGGAACTTCAGGCACTTGACAAAGCTCAGACATGGGAATTTGTCCCTCTTCCACCAGGCAAGTCACCCATTGGCTCCAAATGGGTATTCAAAATCAAAACCAAATTTGATGGCTCTATTGATCGGTACAAAGCTCGTCTTGTGGCCAAGGGCTTCAATCAAGAGTATGGTATTGATTATGAGGAGACTTTTGCACCTGTTACTCGAGTCATTTCTGTTCGCAGTCTTCTCGCCATCGCAGCTACCAAACAATGGCCTCTTTTTTAGATGGATGTTAAGAATGCCTTTTTGAATGGTGACTTATCTGAGGAAGTCTACATGACACATCCTCTAGGCGTTCGACTTCCACAAGGTCATGTTTGTCGTCTTCGGAAGGCCCTTTATGGACTCAAGCAAGCTCCGCGAGCTTGGTTTGAGAAATTCAGTTCCACAGTCACATCTCTGGGCTTCTCACCCAACAACTATGATTCAGGACTGTTTACTCGGACCACTGTGGCTGGTATAATCTTACTTCTTCTGTATGTGGATGATATGATTATTACTGGCAGTGACTCTACAGGCATAGCTAATCTCAAGACATCTCTCAGCTCCTGTTTTGAGATGAAAGATCTTGGCTCTTTACACTATTTTCTTGGTCTTGAGGTGCTCTCCAATCCATCGGGAATTTATCTTTGTCAAGCCAAATACACCTCAGATCTTTTGTCAAAAGCTGGGATTACTGACAACAAAACTGCATCCACTCCTCTTGAGCATAACCTTCATTTGGCTCCGAATGCTGGATCTCCTCTACGTGATCCTACTTTATATCGCCAGTTAGTGGGGTCACTTGTCTACCTGACAGTAACTCGACCTGACATTGCCTATGCTGTTCATATTGTCAGTCATTTCATGTCTGCACTCTGTTCTGATCACTATGCTGCTGTCCTGCGCATTCTTCGATATTTAAAAGGGACCATGTTTCATTGTCTTCATTTTTCATCCACATCATCATTGACTTTGCGAGGTTTTTCTGATGCTGATTGGGACAGTGACATGACTGATCGTCGCTCCACTATCGGCTACTATTTCTTTCTTGGAGACTCTCTTATATCTTGGCGGAGCAAGAAACAATCTCTCACATCTCGATCCAGTACTGAAGCTGAGTATCGAGCACTAGCTGACACGGCTCAAGAACTTGTGTGGTTACGCTGGCTACTCTCTGACATGGGGGATCCTCAACAGTCCCCAACTCCATTATGGTGTGACAACAACAGTGCGATTCAGATTGCTCACAATGATGTCTTTCATGAGCGCACAAAGCATATTGAAATTGACTGTCACTTTGTTCGTCAACATGTGACTCTTAAGACGATCCAGCTTCTTCCTATTTCGACTCTTGATCAACCGGCTGATATTTTCACTAAAGCTCATCTACCAGGACGGTTTCGTGATCTAGTTTCCAAACTCCATCTGGCTCATTCTTCTCCCGATTGAGTTTGAGGGGGGATGTTAATGTACATGTCAGTATAGGGCCTAGGCCTATGTCAGTATAGGGCCCAAGCCCATTTAGTCTATGTATAAATATGTTGTATCTTGTAGTCTAGGTTAGATTACTCATTATTTACTTTTCATATTGTACGTTTTCTCTCAATCAATATATCGAGGTTTCAAACCTTCAGCATATTCATCGTCTCCTTCAACCATATTCATCTTCTAACACGGTGTTGACTCTTGCTGGGAATTTTTTTCTAAATTTTTTAAAAGAATTATAATAAATTATGACCGATATTTAATTTTTTTATGGAAGCAAGTAACAAGGGCAAGAGCTCACTTATGAATAGATGGTCTTCCAGGTTGCGTTGAGGCATGAACTCACGTACTATGAATCTTATGAATCTTTGGTTATCCTCTACGTAGTAACCAGTTAACTTCACAAGATTTGGATGATTCAATAGCCCTAAATATTTTATTTCGACCTGCAACAGTGTGGTAACAAATCAACTTACTCATAATGCGGATATCGGTTTTCAAACTGCACTTGGTACTTAAAATTGAAAATCACTTTAATCAAACCAATCAAGTACACACCGGGGACTATCCGAAATTAATCTTTATTAAATCAATTTTGGACGGGTGACCTAAAGGCATATGAACCTATGTAATAGACGCATGCATGTTTCTATAATTCTATTTGCACTTGATATAAGACAAAAAAAACATGTATAATTGACCAAAAAATGAAAATAAGGTAAAGTAATGAAAAAAACGTACCTTAGAAAAAAAATCGATGAATCAACTAATGAAAAATTCAACGTATAGTAGTCGTCCTACACCTTTACGTAAATCTCTTGATCAAGTGGTATGTCGTCCTACAATTAAACATTTTAATTCGTCGTTTATTAATTATAAATTGATACAATTGTATATATATGCATATATACAGTTGAATATGATAAATATAATGAGAAAAACATAAAAAAAACATCATTAATATATGTTTAATTGACAAATGAAATCAAAACATTAATGCAATTCTTAATAATACATTGATTGGTTAGAATTAATGATAATCATATAATACATACCTTGAACTATTTAATATCTTTCAATCGATCAATATTGACTCCTGAATTTGTGTGTAGATAGTGAATAAAGAAGATGGAGAGGCTATAAAGCAAAAAAACGGTGGCCTAGATGAATATAAAAAAACCCTATATTTTTAAAGTCTTTTTTAAACGGTTTTGTGGTAGTGAAAGCGTTTGAAAAAGTGTCCGACTTTTTTAAACGGTTGTTTCTCGAGAACCGTTTAAAAAGGGTATGCATTTTACACGGTTACATGAAAAAAAAACCGTTTAAAAATGTTTGGCGGCTTTTTGTACGGGGTTTTTCTGTTATCCGTGTGAAATACGTACACCTTTTTACACGGTTTTTAATAACAACCGTATAAAAAGGTCATATGACTTCTTTAAACGGTACCACAAACACAGAACCGTTTAAAAATTGTCTTAAAAAACGAGGCCACCGTTTTAAACGGTATTTTCGAATTTTTTTAAAAACCGTTTAAAAAAGTCATTCCTATAGTAGTGACAGAAATTCAACAGTTCACACTTACCAACGAGTCATAATGCAAATAACGACCTTGTTGCTTTATTCTTCTAACAACAATAACATTGTCGGTATTAGGCTTGGTAGCTACAAGAGATTGCTCATCAATCCATCCCTTCAAAACTAAACCACCATCGTGTCCCATAACTCTATCATGCCCAAAACCAAAATTGTCAGTGGCCGTGTTGAGTACGTTAAAACTAAAAGGCTTCAAATTTCCTTCCGACAGACTCTTAGGACTTTGAGGGCTAGATGGTACCTGTGTAGATGTAACTTTACCTATTAAGGGAATCAAAGAAGCCTGTTAAACATTGATTATCACTTTTATGGTGCGAATACATTACACTATGAATCGGGAGAGTTTAGAGGTGTTATAATTGTTAGGTAAAAATTGTGCCTCACAAATGCAAAAGCTAGCGAGTGATTTCTAAGGTCCCAAACGGGTAGAAATCCAAGTGCACAATTAACCCAACAACGAATATGGATAACAATAATCTAGATGTTGCACAATAATTCTCTAACGTAAAAAAATAAACCCACGAAATATAAATAATAATAAAAACGTTATTATCTATAATTATAGCAAGTTCAAAACAAATAACACCGTGATTTAACGTGGTTCCACTATCGGTGTGATAGTGTACATCCACCAAAGAGAGAGAGCAAGAATATCATTACCAACCAAGGAGATTACAAAGTGCTTGTACAAGGATCTTGAGATCCACGATCACCTAACGAAACTTTCCCGAATACCACCGAATATCAAGAACACTCTCAACCTCAAGAATATATTAGGGAGAGTGTTTGGTGGTTATCTAGAGAAAACTCAAGAAAGGGATGAAGAAAATGGTTGGAGGGGAAGGGGTATTTTTAGGATGGAAGTGGAGGATGACAACCAAGCATATGGAGGATGACATATGGAGGATGACATATGCCAAGTCTTCCAATGTGAAATATGTGGTCCAAATTTGAGTTATGTCATGTTGGTCCAAGTTTGGCTTTAGTCACATGTAGCATCCAATGTATAATATAATTAAATATTATAACACTTGTTAAGACACAGTCTCATTGGATTAAATATCATCCAATACGAAGATCACAATCTGAAGTTAAAGCTGATAAGTCACTCTCAACAATAGTCTAGGGTCTATTTTGTAATAAATGTCAAAGTTATAATATCTAGATATTATTTAGATATTATGTTTTAGTTTTATATTAGTTTAATTATAATATCTAGATATTATAGATATCTAGATATTATGTTATATTTGTTAAGCTAAGTTAGAGTTCAAGATCACATTTACAAAACAATTACAATCTTAATCTCAAATCTAAGACCAAGATCAAGAACATCAGAGAGAGAGCTTCAAAGTAAACTTATCAACCTCTGTAATCCGCGTTTTGTAATAGAAACAGGTTGGTAATCTATATCTTGTTGATGTTTGATTTATCTGGTAAACGATCACGGACTCACAATTGGTATCAGAGCAAACCTCAACTTTGCTTCACCAACTGCTCAAGCAAACCTCAACTTTGCTTCACCAACTGCTCAAGCAAACCTCAACTTTGCTCCACCCACTTCTTAAGCAAACCTCAACTTTGCGCCACCCACATCTAGCGCAAATTGTGTTCTTCCAGACTTAGTTTTTCTAAGGATCAAATTAGATATTCAAGATGAGTTTTTCTGATGATGAGGAAAAGATTACAAAGCTTAAACTGGAACTTAAAAATCTTACTTCATCAGCGGAACATCATTTTAAACGTTCAAAGAAATTATCTAAATATCGTGATGAAAGAAAGGTTCTGAAAGAATAAGTAAGTACATTAAAGGAAGTCAATGAAGAACTTCTGAAACAGAGTTCTGGGCTTTGTGAAGATAAGGTTAAGATTTTGGAAGCTGAGAACACTGAGCTTCAAAAGAAAATTTCAGAATTTGAAAAGAAGTTCTCAGATCTTTCCAAGAAGGGTGTTGAAGAGAAGAAGGTGGTTGAGCTTAAATGTTTAAAGCTTTCTCAACAAGTTGGTAACTTTGAGAAAGTAATCATTTTGGAGAGAGAACAGATTAACAAAGAGAGGAAGGCAGCTGAACAGAAGGGTGCAAAGAAAGGATTTGAAGAAGAGAGAAGCATCCTTGAAGCTACAATTAGGAAGCTGAATGCCAAGTTATCTGAACTTTTTAAGAATGCACAGAAAGAGAAGAAGAAGAAGTGTGAGCTTGAGAAGAAGATTGACCTTCTCGTCAAAGAAAGAAACAGTTATTCTTCAAAGGTCAACGAGCTTGAAAAGACTATCTCAATGGTGGTGGTGACTGAGCGCAAGACTCCAGAGTCAATTGTCCACTCACCTAGATATGATTCAGCTGATTCAGAATGCTCATTCAAGTCAGCTGGAAGTTCAACATTCAGACCTGTTTCTTCAAAGAGGTCAGTTAAATCTTCTGATCAAATTCGTAATTCTAACCTTTTCTATGATAGAAATATAGATTGTTCAGGTACACATAAAAGGAGGAACATCTACAAGGAAGTTGAACTTGTCTGGAACAGGAAACCAGTTGAAGCAAAGAAGAAAGATAAGCTTAAAAGTAAAAGCTCATGTGTACATACGCATACTGAAACGAAAAACAATGCACTGAAAAGTAAACTTGCTCATGTTTACACGAGAGATAAATTAATCAGTTTGTCAGGTAAGAAATTCTATTGTTCTTATTGTCGTACACATGATCCTGTTCACAGAACCAAAGATCATTACTGGTATGGTTCTTATTCCATAACCCCCATACGAATTGCAACAAACACATATGGACCCAAATACCGGTGGGTACCAAAGAAGAAGAATGATTATGTGTTGCAGACACCTACTGTCAAGGGGGAGTAGGAGAGAAAAGGTTCTTCAATAACACAGTTCAAGACCCACACTTCAAAGAAGAATGGTTCTTGAGTAAATCAGCTCAAGACCCGGACATCAATGTCAACAATGGCTTTTGAACACAACAGTTCAAGACCCGTACTTCAACGAAGTTTGTCTTCTAAACAGAACAGTTTAGGACTCGCACTTCAATGAACAAAAGACCTTACTCAAAGTTGATAAGAGATTGTACTCAGATACTCGAATGAGGAAATCAACCATCAAGGGGGAGTACATACATATTTGTCTGAAATTTTATGCATATTTTTTTCAAATGATAGTTTTTTCAAATGCATAATTTCAGGGGGAGTAAGAGAAGTTCTTTGTTTTACTGCTTTTTGTCTTTTCAATTTTAGTGAATAAAGTTTCTTTGACTTGACTTAAGACTTTTGCAGAATTTTTTGAGAAGAGCTTACACGATCATATGTTTATGACTTTAAGCTAAGCTTCATGAGATGTAAGATCGCACTTAAAGGTATAATCCTTTATCTTAATCTCATATGTGATTGAAAGAGGGACAACTTTCAATCATTGAAAACATATTCTTAAACGTTCAAACCACTTCCCGATTTTTCATAAGATTTTATATTTTGGGAGTGTACTTTAAATGTTCTACATGAGCTTACATGATTATAAATCATTTTGAGCAACATATTCTTTATAGGATATACGGGATCAGTGTGCTAGGAATTAACACAACTTCTATGGAATCACGTTAACCAGTGATTTCTACCCATGAAGTTAATCCATAGTGATTGGGTGTGAGGAGTCAAAAGAAATGAGTGTGGAAGAGTGATGAGGTATCATGAAAAAGCGAGTTCGGTTAGCAGTGAGCTAAATGTTTAAAAGAAAGAGGGTGTAAGAACAGAGTTAAAAGAATATCACAACTCTGCACCAACTTTTTCTGAGCCGGGCCACCACATTTCTAGTGTTTCACAACTCTTTTGTGATCATTATTGAAACAGGCAACTAGCCCATGCCAACTCTTGAATTTACCCCACCAGCTACTAATTTACTTCTTAACAAGAAAATGTTTCATTTTCAAAGGGGAAGCAGCACATATGCTATCTGATTTTCATTTGGAAAATCTAGATATTGAAAAGAAGGAAGTCTGCCCCACCTTCGCACTTCACTCATGCACATTGAGTCTGTGTTTAACTTACTGTTGTCTCAGTGGTTTACACAATTTCGAGCCAAATAAGCAATCATCAAGTGCTTATTTCTTTCAACACAAGCACGAACACACAAGGAATTTGTTTCTTTGTCATAACGTTTATAGAAATAACCTTTGTGGTGTTTCGATGATTAAATGGAAGCCCTGGGGGAGTCAACATCAAACAACTCCTTTCCATTGTGTATTCGTTACACACAGTGACTTAGTGTTACTGACAGACGTTTCTAACTGATTTGTTTATTGCTACAGGTGTTACATGACTATTTTGTCTAGATTTGCAAAGATTTGGATAAATATCTATTGCATTGATGAATTAGAGGCTCCTTATGAACAAAATTTCTTGTCATCAAGTTTTGATGAAATTGTTACACTTCTCATCAAAAAGGGGGAGAAGATCTACCCAAGAAATGGAGAAGAGCTAACCAAGAAAACACATGTTTCAAGAATCACGTCCAAGATTAAATTCTTCAAAGAGCAAGTATTCTGAAGAATTTCGAGCTAAAACTAGAGATAATTTCTTCCCATGAACTGAAAGAGATAAAAACTACATCTTTTGGGGAGTTAACTATATCTTGAAGACTAAGAGAGAGATTGCATCTTCTGTGCTGAAAGAGAAGACCGTATTGCTAAATCATTCTCGTAATGATCTTGATCTAAAGGGGGAGATTTTTAAGACACAGTCTCATTAGATTCAAGATCATCCAATACGAAGATCGCAATCTGAAGTTAAAGCTGACAAGTCACTCTCAACAATAGTCTAGGGTCTATTTTGTAATAAATGTCAAAGTTATAATATATAGATATTATTTAGATATTATGTTTTAGTTTTATATTAGTTTAATTATAATATCTAGATATTATAGATATCTAGATATTATGTTATATTTGTTAAGCTAAGTTAGAGTTCAAGATCACATTTACAAAACAATCACAATCTTAATCTCAAATCTAAGACCAAGATCAAGAACATCAGAGAGGGAGCTTCAAAGTAAACTTATCAATCTCTGTAATCCGCGTTTTGTAATAGAAACAGGTTGGTAATCTATATCTTGTTGTTGTTTGATTTATCTAGTAAACGATCACGGACTCACAACACTCCACCATGATGCATGTGATCCTCGATAGCAAAACGAATCCCAATCCAACCAATACGAGTTCTTCCAACGGTTGATCATAGCAAGTAGATAGCAAAGTAAATTGGCACGAGGTAGCAAAATGCATTCCAACCTTGACGAGCTTCGGCATGGTCATCACCCGTCAAAGTTACAAGCAAACAAATAACCTCAAATGCACAATCTATTAAACAAGGTAGAGCATAAGCAAAGCTCTAAGCACTTAACAAAGTAATTCCTTCAAAGATGTCATTTTTGTCACCTGTGGTAATATCTTCTCTCTCTCGAGCAAAGTGCCCAACGACACTAACACAAACGGAGCTGGATCAAGTTTGAGCAATGCTCAAACTTAGCTGGCGGTAGCGACTTAGTGAACATATCAGCGGCATTGTCATCTGTCAGGACTTTCTTCAAATAGACAATCTTCGCTTCATGTAATCTCACAAGATATGCATCACGCACATTTATGTGCTTTGTCCGGGAGCTGAAAGCCAAATTAGTTGCCAAATGTATGGCACTCTGATTATCACAGAAAATGGGCACGGAAGGTTGCTCGAAGCCTAAGCCATTCATCAATTCTTTCAAATGGACCGCTTTCTTTGCAGACTCAACCGCCGCAACAAGTTCATCTTCTGTGGTTGACAATGCAACAATGGACTGTAAACGTGATCTCCAACTGACGGCTGTTCCACCTAAGGTAAACACATAACCGGATGTGGATCTCCAACCAACTCGATCACCTGCATAGTCAGAATCACAAAATCCAACAATTTCACAGTCATTGTTGTTGGGTCTGAAATGAGCTAAGGATGGATACTACTGCTGAACTTAAAAATTAATACTGCTGATTATATTAATACTGCTACTTGAATGATTACTACTGCTTGTAGGATTACTACTGCTAGAGGTATTAATACTGCTTGAAAGTTAATACAGCTAGTAGTTAGTACTGCTGAAGAATTACTACTGCAAGCATGGTTAGTACTGTTGTGGATATGAAGATTAATGCTGCTAGAAGATTAGTGTTGCTTATGAAGATAAAGATGGATTAAAGAGAAAGTCTAGGAGCTGAAGATTATGATGAAGATAATTATGGAATGGATGCTGAAGATCAATATTTCTTTAGTAATTATCTTGTCATATTTTCTATTTATATAGTCTAGAAGATAGAAACAGTTTTACATAGTTTTATTCATACGTTTGTTTTAGAGAGAATTAACCTCAAGATTGTTAGTAATCCTTTCTTTAGAGAAGTTTAGAACGTCTGTTGAGCCTGTTCAACAGATTGAGGTTTTGTTTGTAATCATCAAGTTAATTCAATATAACTTGTGATTTGAGATCATACACTTTTTAATTGATTTACTGTTAAAGTGTTTTTCCGTGACTTCTTTAACATAGTTTCTGAGTGTTAGTTAAATTCTTGTTTCGAATTTCGATCCTGACAACTGGTATCAGAGCATTGAACTCATAAATCAAAAATCATCATGGACGGATCAAGGGACAGTGTTCTTATTTCAAAGGTTCCCATGCTCAAACCCAATGAATTTGACATATGGAAAATCAGGATCAAGCAATATATCCTTCTTACAGATTTCTCAATGTGGGAAATCATTGAGAATGGTCCCTCCAATGAAGGAAAGATGGGAGCAGATGGCAAGAGACCTCCACCAAAGACTGATGGAGATAGAAAGATAAGGCAGACTGAGATGAAAGCCTTGAGCACTCTGCTCTTGGCAATTCCTAATGAATACCAACATCAGTTTTGCAACTGTTCTGATGCTCAAATCCCGTGGAATGCATTAGAGAAGAGATTTTCAGGTACTAAAAACACTAAGAGAAATCAAAAAGCAATTCTCAAACAACAATATGAGAATTTTATGTCTACAAAGAATGAGTCTATGACTCAAACCTTCGATAGATTCAACAAGTTGATTGGAAAGTTGGCCACTGTAGGTGTCAAGATGGACCAGGATGATGTCAACAGAAAATTTCTAAGATCTCTTGGTGAAGAATGGGTGATGTACATTGTATCCTTCAGACAGAATGATAATCTGGAGGATAAGGAGCTTGATGATCTCTACAATGATCTAAGGGTGTTTGAAGCAGAAGTTGAATCTAAGAAAAGGCCATATGGATACTCTCATAATGATGCCCTCCTATCATCTTCTACTGATTCTACTGCTAATACAGAATCAATTAGTGCTACATATGGCTCAAAACAGGATGGACCTAATGATTCTGTTTTGGAAGCATTCCTTGCTAGTCATGCTAAATATGCTCTTATCAATGATGATCTGAAGCAGATCAATGTTGATCTTGAAGAGATGGATATCAAGTGGCAGATGGCAATGCTCACCATGAGAGTCAAAAGATTCATCAAAAGAACAGGTAGAAACAATTTTGCCATGAGAAGAGAAGATGGTGTTGGATTTGATAAATCCAAGGTGGAATGCTACAAATGCCATAATCTAGGACACTTTGCAAGAGAGTGCAGAGAAAGAATTGCTCAACAACATGGAAGCAATAATCAACAACCATAGTCCACTAACTATAACAGGAATCCATCTCAAGCTCTTGTCTCACAAGAAGGGAAGGGCTTTGATTGGAGTGATCAAGCAGAGGAGGCAATTCAGAACCAAACATTGATGGCTAAGGTTTCAGAGTCATCAAGCACTGCAATTCCCACAGAGGTAAAATCTAACCTTTGCTCTAAAACATGTCTTGAAACTGTTAAAAAGTACAGGGATCACTATCAGAGCATGTGTGATGACCTTAAAAGGTTCGAGAAAGATAGAAGAAAGTATGTTTTGATTGTTGAGAAGTTTTAAGAACAAATTAAGGCATATCAAGCCAATGAACTTCAACATTCATATGATACCAACTACTGGAAGTGGGAGAAGAATCAGTTAGAGATTGAACTAGAGAAGGCCAAAGAAGAATGTGAGAAAATTAGGAGTGAATTTGAGAAGGCCAAATTAGATATTGAAAAATATTTCAATGCTTCTAAAGCAATGGACTCTTTACTCAAAACTCAAGTTCATGACAAACTGAGAAGAGGTATAGGATACAACACCACCCCTCCACCTTGCAATAATAACTACATTCCACCCACCTCAGACCTCTTAGAAAGACAAGACAAGAAGGAATTACCTGAAGGAGCCACTGAAGTAGATCCAGTAGTGGTTGAGACAGATTCTGAAGAAGAGAACTCTGAGTGTAATAATAAGGAAGACCATAAAGATATTCCCTTAGAAAACCACATTCTGACAAATGAAATAGGAGGTAAACCATTTGTCAAGAGTGAGAAAGTAGAGAAGTTTAAGACTAAGGAAGAGACTGTTAAGAGTGAGAAAGCTGAGACCTCCAGGAAAGGGAAGGAAAAGGTACAAGGATTTCACTACATGCAAACCTCTGTTGTAAATTCCTGTACTTGTCAACAGAACAAGCCCCATAAACATGATAAAATAAGGGGAAATCAGAGAAACATGAATAATCAGTGGGGTCAAAAACAGGGAATTGATCTAAGCAAAGTAAATAGACCAAAGCCTTGTTTTATTTATGGCAAGTTAAATCATGTAGCCAAACACTGTTATTTCAATCCTATTAACCAAAGATTTTCTTTTCAGAAACAAACACAAAATTCAGTTGGTTATAGGAAGCAATCAAGAAATCACATGGCTGCTAATATGAGAACAGTACCAATGAAAACTGGGACTGCAAAATCTCATATTCAGAATAAGTTTGCTAAATCAAAAGAAAATACTCCAAGCAAGTGAAGGAGTAACTCACAGAACAAGAAAGCAAACAACTTTGTCAAGATTTGGGTTCCAAAAGTAAAGAAACCTGTTAGTACTGCTATCCCAAATAGTACTGCTAACAGAAATAGTGTTGCTGATAGCAATACTACTGCTAACCAAGTTAGTACTGCTAACAAGGATAGTGCTACTACCAGTATTAATATTGCTAAGCCTATAACTTTGACAAAGTATTCCAGCCATGAGATTCCTAAATCTGATCATCTCATCCAGACTAAGATTGCTGATTATGAATATGTTGATGAGAAAGGGCAACCCAAGACCACTTTGGCTTGGGTTCCCTCTAAAAACTAACTGTTTTATCTTATGTGCAGGGCAACCAACAGCTCAAGAAGAAGAACATTTGGCATGTAGATAGTGGTTTCTCTAGGCACATGACAGGTAACATGTCCTGCCTTCAAAACTTCAAAAAGTTTGATGGAGGACATGTTGCTTTTGGTGACAATCCAGCAGGAGGTAAGATCATTGGAAAAGGTATGGTATCAAAAGGTAAGATGTCCTTTGAAGATGTATACTATGTTGAACAATTGAGATACAACCTATTAAGTGTATCACAGGTCTGTGACAAGAAACATAGTATATTATTTACTGAGACTGAATGTCTTATCCTTGCTCTAGGATTCAAGGTAGTTGATGAAAATATGATACTACTTAGACCTCATAGAAAGGATAATGTTTATTGTTTGGACTTAGAGAATGTATCATCTGATTCATCATTAAACTGTCTATTTTCAAAAGCTTCTTTAGATGAATCATCTCTATGGCACAGAAGGATGTGTCACATGAATTTTAAAACAATGAACTTTCTTGTGAAAAACAACCTTGTAAGAGGTTTACCTCAAAAAGTATTTTCATGTGATGATCATTGTGTTGCTTGTCTTAAAGGCAAGCAACACAAAACTTCTCATAAGTCCAAAGAAATAAATACAATCTCTTCACCTCTTCAATTATTGCATATGGATCTCTTTGGTCCTACTAATGTGATGAGTATTGGTAAGAAATCCTACTGCTTAGTCATTGTTGATGACTTCTCCAGATTCACTTGGGTATATTTTCTGAGGACTAAGGATGAGAAAAGTGGACTGATCAAATCTTTTGTTCTTAGGATTGAAAACCAAACTAATCTAAGGGTTAAAGTCATCAGATCTGATAATGGAACTGAATTTAAAAACAATGACTTAAACAACTTTTGTGAGACTAAAGGTATTGAGAGACAATACAGTGCTCCTAGAACTCCTCAACAAAATGGTGTTGCTGAGAGGAGAAATAGGACACTAATTAAGGCTGCTAGATCTCTGTTGGCATATTCAAATCTACCCATCACTTTTTGGGCAGAAGCAGTTAATACTGCTTGTTATGTCCAAAACAGAGTTCTAGTAGTCAAATCTCAAGGCAAGACACCTTATGAACTTTTTAACAAGAAGAAACCTTTTATTGGATTTTTCAAACCTTTTGGGTGTCCTTGCACAATTCTCAACACCAAATCAAACTTAGGTAAGTTTGAAAGCAAAGCTAAGGATGGATTTCTTGTTGGATACTCATCTCAGAGTAAGGCATATAGAGTATTTAATAGTTCTTCAAGGATTATAGAGGAAAGTGACAATGTCAAATGCAATGAGAACACACCAAATCAAATTGGTACAGGTCCTGATTGGTTGTTTGACATTGATTCACTAACTAATGCTTTGGGTTTTAGTAATGTGAAAAATGCAGGAACAAGCTCAAAAAAGGTACAAGCACAGAGTCCAGAGTTTGTGCTGTTTCTAATACCTACAATAGATCTTGTTGAATTCTATGAAAGATGACTCAGAATCAGAAGATTTTGATCCAACTCAGGATGAAGATGCTAAAGCAGATGAAGAGAACAAAGGTGATGAAGAGAATAAGAGTGATAAAGAGGATGCTCATAATTTAGGAAACACAGGACCTGAGATGCCCATACTGTCAGAAGATGACACTGATGATGACAATTCTTTAGTATATGGTGGAAGCACTCCAGAAAAGAATGACACCAATCTTGAAGCAAATCTTAATGAGGAGGCTGTCAATAATACAAGAACTCAGAAGAATCATCCTCTTCAGTTGGTGATTGGTGACATCAATTCCCCAATGATCACAAGGCAACAAAGCAAGTTAGGGGGATTGAAAGACCTACAATCAGGCTTGTTATCTTGTTTTCTATCCCAGATTGAACCCAAAAAGGCTTATGATGCAATGAAAGACCCAAGTTGGATAGAAGCAATGCAAGAGGAGCTGCTGTAGTTTGTGTTGCAAGATGTATGGGATCTGGTTGAACTTCCACAAGGACAAAGGGCAATTGGTACAAAATGGGTTTTCAGAAATAAGAAAGATGAGAGAGGAATTGTGATAAAGAATAAGGCCAGGCTTGTGGCACAAGGGTACACACAAGAAGAAAGAATAGACTATGAAGAAGTATTTGCTCTAGTAGCCAGAATTGAGGCAATTAGGCTGTTTCTAGCCTATGCTTCTTTCATGAAGTTCAGAGTTTATCAGATGGATGTCAAGAGTGCATTCCTATATGGGACAATTGATGAAGAAGTATATGTTTGTCAGCCTCCAGGGTTTGAGAATCCTAACTTTCCTGACAGAGTATATAAATTAAAGAAGGCACTCTATGGGCTACATAAAGCACCAAGAGCATGGTATGACACCATGTCTACCTATCTCTTGGAAAATGGTTTTGAAAGGGGAATAATTGACAAGACTCTGTTCATCAAAAGGAAGAAGAAGGACATCCTGCTTTTGCAATTCTATGTGGATGACATCATTTTTGGATCCACAAAAGATTATATGTGCAAGGAGTTTGAGGAACTGATGCACAAAAGATTCAAGATGAGCTCTATGGGTGAACTTACATTCTTCCTTGGGCTACAGGTTAAACAGAAGAATGATGGTATCTTCATCAGCCAATCCAAGTATGTGCAGGATATACTTACAAAGTTTGGATTTTCATATTCAAAACCTGCAAGCACACCTATTGAAACACACAAACAGATCACTGCAGATCTTGAGGGGGAGGATGTAGATGTTCATCATTATAGATCTATGATAGGCTCCCTCATGTATCTAACAGCATCAAGGCCAGATATTATGTTTGTTGTCTGTGTGTGCCAGATTTCAAGTAAGACCTAAGCAATCTCATTTTTAAGCAGTCAAGAGGATCTTCAGATATCTCAAAGGACAACCTAGGTTAGGTCTTTGGTATCCTCATGACTCACCATTTGATCTACTTGCATATTCTGATAGTGATTTGGGTGGTGCAAACTTGGATAGAAAGTCTACATCAGGAGGATGTCAGTTTTTGGGTGCAAGACTAGTTTCATGGTAGTGTAAAAAGCAAACCACAGTGTCCACCTCTACAACAGAAGCAAAGTACATAGCTGCTGCAAACTGCTGCTCACAAGTGTTATGGATCCAGAATCAGATGTTGGACTATGGTGTTACTTTTCTGCACACTCCAATCTTCATTGATAACAACAGTGCCATAAGCATTGTTAATAATCCAGTGAAGCACTCAAAAACCAAGCATATAGAAATAAGGTACCATTTTATTAGAGACTGCAATGAAAAGAAGCTAATTCAGGTTTTGAAAGTACACACAAGTAACAAATTTGCTGATCTATTCACCAAAGCTTTTGATGTTGGTAGATTCACATTCTTGGTCACAAGTGTAGGCATGATAAACACTGAATAAGCCTCTTTTGATTTTCTTTATGTACAATTTCTATATAGATTCCTTCCTCCTTACTTTCTCATATTGTTTTGTGCATGGTGCTGCTAACCCTGTGTGTTTAAGTGTTTCAGATTGCTTTGATTGGATACTTGGTACTTCTGGTTAAGTTAATACTGCTCTCTATATTACTCATGATGACAGTTCAAATATGGTTAAGTAAGGTTACTACTGCTAGGTGGTTTATACTGCCAGTGCAAAGTTACTACTGCTTACCTTATTTCTACTGCTAATCAGTGTTACTACTGCTGGTATGTGTTAATACTGCTAGTCTGTGTTAATACTGCCAGTATGCGTACTACTGCCAATCTGAGTTAATACTGCGGGCTTGTTAATGTTGCTAGGGTACTTAGTACTGCTTCTAACTGAAACCCTCCACCTATAAATACTCTCTTTGTGTGCCAAAAATACAAACGAACCTTTGAATTTCTATTTCTCTCTCTCTCTCTCGAATTCTTGCTTTCCAGTGCATAAACCCTAGAGTTGATTCGATCCCAAGAACGATGGCCAGATTGGAATTCATGGACGAACACAATGAACTGGAAATGCTATAGAAACCCAAACAAGCTGGGGTTTTTGAAGAAATTGTGGATTTCCTGAAAGCATCCCACATTGCCTATGCACTCACAGTGAATCCCACAACCTATGTGGAACATCAAAGACAGTTCTGGGCCAATGCTTCCATTCAATCTGTCGATGGTAATCAGGTCATCCAATCAAGGGTATGTGATAAACTCATCACAATCACTGAAGCCTGTATTCGCACTCATCAACGACTAGATGATGCCTCAGGTATTACTTCTCTGTCCAAGGAAGATCTCTTCCAAGCCATTAGTCGAATGGGGTATGAAGGTCCTACTGAGGTATATAAGTTCTTTAAAAGCAAATTTTCACCTCAATGGAGATTTTTTGTTCATACCCTTCAGCATTGTATTTCACGCAAAACAACTGGATGGAGTGAGTTCAGCAGTACCATAGCTTATGCTCTGGTCTGCTTAGCAACCTCCCGAAAGTTTAATTTTTCACAAATTCTTTTCAATGATTTGCTGTCAAACCTGGATACCAAAACCAAAACAAAGAGATTTTATATGTATCCCAGGTTTGTACAAGAAGTACTTAACCAAGAATTGACGGATTTACCCTCTTTTCAAAAGGTGTATGTACCAAAACCTCCCAAAGAGAAGGTATTTTCCAACATGAAAAGGCCTAGTAAGGACTTTTCTGGAAAAGAGACACCATTGTTGTCTACAATGATGGTTATGTCTCATTCCCATGGTGAGGCACCAGGGTCACAGCCCACATCTGACCGCCCAACTGATGACCTACCCATACCACTCAGTTCAATTAATACTACTCAGATCCCTATTGTCAAGTCAAAATCCCCCATCACCAAAACATATATAAGGAAAAAGGTACAAAAGGTTCCTTCCCTTCTTGTATCTACACCCCCATAGCCTACAAGCCCTCTAATGGAGCATTCTCCATCAGAGAATATCGAAAGGGAAACCAAAGGGGTGTCTCCCAACCCCAAGAAGGTGCTCTCTAAGGAGAAGGAAGAGCATGTGGGCAGCAAGGCTCACACTACTGACTCTGCACAAGGTGTAGATCAGGACAGTGTGAACATAGCTAAGACCTTCCCCACGTCAACTTTAGATGAGCAATCATCTAAGGGTCCCAGGTGCCAAGAAACCACGGGGGTAGAAGGTGCTTCTACTAGGCAGAAGGCCTCTACTAAAAGATCTAAGGATCCTACAAGGGTGGTAAAAACACCTAAAGGAGGTGAGGATAGATATAACTACGAAGAATTGATGGACACACTTGGTACAATTAGTCTGGAAGTTCACAATCAAGATATGGAAATAAAAGAGATGAAGAAGGTGATTATCTCTCAACAAGAACATATAGTCAAATTAAAGAAAATGGTGCTCAATCTGGTGCACAAAAAGAAGAGAAAACAGTTCATCCTGAAGAAGAGAGGAAGTGTACATGATGCTTCCAAAAAGGGGGAGTATCAAGCAGCAGAGGGTGAGAAGGGGATGAATTTTCAGTTTGAGGGGAAGACTGGTGCTGAAAAAGAAAAGGAGATTGGTGCAGAAGCATAAACAAGTGTAAAGGCAGCAGTATCTGAACAAGCAGCAGAAACCTTTGTGAAAGCAGCAGAAACCTTTGTGAAAGCAGCAGAAATTGGTAAAGCAGCAGTAACTGAGGCTGCAGCAGTAACCAATGAACCTGCAGTAGAAACTGCTGCAGCAGCAGAAACTGAATTATCCAGGGAAGAGATTGAGATTGCTGAAACATTAGTAAAGGCAAAGAATGACACTCCCAAGGCCACTCAAAAGGCTAAGGGAGTGGTCATTAAACAAGGAGGATCAGAGACAAAAAGGAAAGAAGTCAGTATGGCAGAGGTCAAAAGGAAAGGAAAAGAGAAGATGGATGAGCTTGTAAAAGCAGTGAAGAATCAAACTCAAATAGAATTGGATGAAGAGGTGGCTAAGAACTTGCAAGAGGAATTGGAAAAGGAGGAAGAGATCCAATCTGCAAATGACAGAGAGATTGCTTTGGAATTGGCTACTAAGTTGAATGAGGAATATCAAAGGAACTTAAAGACTGCTGTTGCTGCTAAGAAAGTTACAAAGAAGGCATCAAGGCAAATGCTGCCATTAAAGACAAGACAAAGACAACCATCTAAAACATTCCTAGCCAATCAAGAAAGAAGGAAAATGATAAACTTTCTGAAAGGAGCTATTGGAGTCCCTGAAGGAATGTTTACCAATATGTCATTTCGAAGGATAGAAGAGCTATACAAGAAGGAGATGGCCAAGCTGAAAGGGGATTTCACTCAAAGGGTTGAGGTTGAAAGAAAGTTGAAAGAAAGACATGATCTCAACATACAACAGCCTTTCCCTGACAGTGAAGAAGGCACTCTTATCAAAGACAAGGCTTAAGTGAAGAAAGAAGAGACCTTAGCTCAAAAGATTGGAGCTATTAAAAGAAAGAAGTCCATAGCTACTAAGTCAAAGGCGAAAAGGCCTAGAACTGAAGAAGGAAAGAAAGAACAGGAAAGTGAGAAAATAGAAACAGAACCATCAGAGCAGCAGAAACAGGGTGAACAGGTTGAAACTCAAAAGAAGAGTCAAGAGCAGTCTGATCAACAATCTGATGAGCAGGTGAATTTGTACATGACTGTGACTGATGAAGAACCTATGCAAGCTGACCCTATCTCAATGAAGGCACCAGAGATCATTCATTGGGATACTCTGGAGGATAACAGAAGAGAATATTTCAGAATCAAGAGAATGGGTGATCAGTTTGAGGTTTATTCAACTTGGGGCAAAGTAATCAGAAGCTGTTCCAGAGCTGACTTGGAAGAAATGTACAAAGTTGGGATAAAATTGTAAGAGAATGTGTTGAAAGGGATAGAAATGAGTCTAACCAAGATAGCCATGGAGTACTTGTGCATGATGTTTGAGCCTGAAAGAGTGCATCATAGGATCAAAGATTTGCATCGTGAATATGGATTTAAAAAGATTGATCATTGGATGTTGTTTGAAAATTATGGAGTCTACGTGATTACAATTGACAAAAGTTATCATGAGTATTACTTGGTTGACAAGGTGTATGACCACAGCAAGGCAAAGCTGCAAGGGATGTTGACAGCAAAGCCGGTCTGCCCTAAAGGATCAGAAATGGCCAGAATAGTGATCAGAAGGATTATCAATCAAAGTCTAGGTCAGGATCCTAATCTTGGAAATTGAGCTGGAGTTTTGAAAGCATCATGAAGACCCTAGGCTGAAGAACTTAACTTCTCAATTTGAAAAGTTAAGTTAGGGGGAGATTGTTGGGTCTGAAATGAGCTAAGGATGGATACTACTGCTGAACTTAAAGATTAATACTGCTGATTACATTAATACTGCTACTTGAATGATTACTACTGCTTGTAGGATTACTACTGCTAGAGGTATTAATACTGCTTGAAAGTTAATACTGCTAGTAGTTAGAACTGCTGAAGAATTACTACTGCAAGCATGGTTAGTACTGTTGTGGATATGAAGATTAATGCTGCTAGAAGATTAGTGTTGCTTATGAAGATAAAGATGGATTAAAGAGAAAGTCTAGGAGCTGAAGATTATGATGAAGATAATTATGGAATGGATGCTGAAGATCAATATTTCTTTAGTAATTATCTTGTCATATTTTCTGTTTATATAGTCTAGAAAATAGAAACAGTTTTACATAATTTTATTCATACGTTTGTTTTAGAGAGAATTAACCTCAAGATTGTTAGTAACCCTTTCTTTAGAGAAGTTTAGAACGTCTGTTGAGCTTGTTCTACAGATTGAGGTTTTGTTTGTAATCATCAAGTTAATTCAATATAACTTGTGATTTGAGATCATACACTGTTTAATTGATTTACTGTTAAAGTGTTTTTCCGCGACTTCTTTAACATAGTTTCTGAGTGTTTGTTAAATTCTTGTTTCGAATTTCGATCGTGACAATTGTACAAACCAAATATAAGACCATGTGTCTCAGTTCCCTTCATATATCGGAATGCCGTTTTAACGGTTGTCCAATGTGATCGACCCGGATTCGCGAGAAACCGACTCACCACTCCGACACAATGTGCAAGATCGGGACGAGTACATACCATGGCGTACATGAGACTCCCGACCGCACTAGCATATGGAACTTTTGACATTTCGGCCTTTCCCTTTTCATCCTTTGGACAATCTTCACTTGTAATCTTGATGTACTTCGGTAGCGGAGTTCTAGACGTCTTGTCACCATCAAGATTGAACCTCTTCAATATCTTTTGGATATACGCCCGTTGTGTCAATCTAAGTGTTCGAGACTTTCTGTCCCACACAATTTCCATGCCCAAAATCTTCTGCGCCGCGCCAAGATCTTTCATTTCAAATTCTGAACTCAACTTATCTTTCAGACGTTTGATCTCTGAACGGTCCATGCAGGCTATAAGCATGTCATCTACATAAAGAAGTAAGTATTTGAAAACGCCACCACTTTTTCTATGATAGACACAAGCGTCCTTTTCACTTTGCTCAAATCACAGATTGAGCATGAACAAATCAAACTTCTTATACCACTGACGAGGCGATTGTTTAAGTCCATAAAGGGACTTCTTGAGTTTACATACATATTTTGGCTTGCTTTCGAAAACGAAACCATCAGGTTGCTTCATATAGATAGTTTCCTCCAAGTCTCCGTGTAGGAAGGTTGTCTTTACATCTAACTGTTCTAGCTCCAAATCGTGAATAGCCACGATCGCTAAAAGAACACGGATAGATGTATGACATACAACGGGAGCAAAAATATCATCATACTCGATACCTTTTCGTTGTGCAAAGCCTTTAGCAACGAGACTAGCCTTGTACCGATTGTCATCTTTGACTTTGAAAACCCACTTGCAACCAATAGCACGTCTGCCATTCGGCAATGGACATAAGTCCCAAGTGTTGTTCTTCGAGAGAGCTTCCATCTCTTCTTGCATGGCTCCAAGCCATTTAGAACTGTGGGTCGAGGCTAACACCTCCTTTATATCAAGCGGCTCATCTTGCCCTACATGCAAAGCAAACTCCAGTTGATCTGTAAAACTCATGTTAGCAAAATCCCAATCTCTATACCTGTTAGGCGGACGAATAGTTTTTTGACTATGCCTGGTAGGCGCAATAACTGGGATTGTATCTCCATCGTCTCCACCATCATTCAGAATCTCTTCTTCAGAATCACTAGTAGAAGTCACTGGCGGAATGACTTCTTCAACATTAACGGGTGATTCTGAGCTAATATCAAGAGTGGATGAACTGGGAATACAAGGACTGTCTACTGTCTCCACATCATCGGCAGTAGGAGCAATAGTAGAAGTGACTTCCGGATCTTGAGAGGACTGATGATCCTGTGACTTCAACAGGACTGATTCATCAAATGTGACATGTCGAGAATGAATAACTTTACGAGTCAAGGGGTTCCATATTCGGTAACCCTTGATACCATCTGTATAGCCGAGTAAGAATCCTTTGGTTGCTTTAGGATTCAACTTGTCCTAGTCTGAGACATGAAAATAAACAGGACAACCAAATACATGTATGTATTTCAGACAGATGTTTCTTTTACCTCTCCAAACCTGTTCCGGAATCATTCCCCCGATGGCCGAACAAGGTAACCTGTTAATGATGTGCACCGCGGTGTGAAGTGCTTCGGCCCAGAAAGATTTGGGGAAGCCCGATGTCGTCAACATACATCGGACCTTTTCAAGAAAAGTCCTATTCATCCGCTCGGCAACCCCATTAGATTGAGGGTCACCAGGTGTGGTGTAGTGACGGTGGATGCCTTTACGTAAACAAATGTCTTTGAAGTTACCACTAGTAAATTCTCCACCGTTCTCAGATCTCAGCACTTTCAACTTCTTGCCAGTCTCGACCTCTACTCGTGCCAACAAAGTCTTGAACGTATAGAAGACATCTGACTTTAACTTCAACACATACACCCAAAGCTTATGTGAGAAATCATGAATAAATGAAACAAAGTATTCCTTTAGTGTTGTGTTTTCCAACACCAAAATAAACACGCGTCTTCTTTCCTTTGACACATCCCGAACAAAACTCCAGGCTGGCAGGTATCGCGATTTTAATGAGTTTTCGCTTGCACAAAATCTCCAAGTTCTTCTCGGATGTGTGGCCCAAACGAAGATGCCATAAGCGAGCAACATCGAGATTCTTTGATCTTTCGGCCACACACGATTCAGAAGCAATAGTTTTGCCAATCAAGTGGAAAAGGTTATTTTCCGCCCGTTCGCCTTTCATTACGATAATACTCCCCCGGGAGATGCGCAAACTCCCGTCGTCAATCCGAATCTTGCAACCCAGTTTGGACAGTTGTCCAACAGAGATCAAGGAACAAGTCATGGATGGAACAAACTTGACATTATTCAATGTCTGAATACACCCATCGAACATCTTGATCTGCACAGTACCGATACCCTTAGTAACACACGAAGTACTGTTTCCCATAAAAATACTGTTACCTTCAACTTTTTCGAAGGTAGAGAAACAATCCCGAAATGGTGTCATGTGGCAAGATGCCCCAGTATCTAACACCCATCACCTGTCACCTTACGGTGGTGTAACGGTGGCAGAGAAGCCATTTTGCTCCTATTTGGCTGCAGCAGCTGATGATTCGGCGTTGTCTTTGTCTTTGTTTTTAAGACTCGGACAATCTTTCACCCAATGACCTGGCTTGTGGCAATAGTTAAAGTTGCCACGTATCTTTGATTTCCCACGAGAGCCAGGCCGACGGGACTGAGAGCGCCCACGGTTTCTTCATCTTGAAGACTGTTGATCGTCTCGGCCTCTGTCAGCAAATAGTCCTTGACTGCAATTGTTTTCCCTGGGATTGTTACCGATCCTCATCTGAGTTCTTTGATCTTCAGAAATCATTCCTGTTTTCACATCAGACAAAGGGAGAGTTTCTCTTCCATAAATAAAATTGTTAGTGAATTGGGAATATTTCTCGGGAAGTGAATACAACAGGATCATAGCAAGTGCTTCTTCATCTTTAGCAAGAAGCGCATCTGTTGCCTTCAACTTCATAATGATATCTTCAAATTCGGTCATGTGAGCTTTAATGGTTGTGCCTTCCTTCATTTTGAAGAAGAGACACGACCGCATCATTAACAATCTGTTGGTCAAAGTTTTCTTGAGATATAAATTCTCAAGATTGCTCCAAATACCTGCAGCTGTCTTTTCAGACACAATCTCAGATATAACATTTTCTCCCATAGCCATCTGCAAAGTAGTAAATGCCCATGCTTCCATTTCTTTAGCCTTAAGTTCAGACATATTAGGGTCTAACTCGTCTTTAGCAAATACTACGGGATGGACTCCATTTTTTCTAAGTGCAACAGATGTTGTGAACTGCCATTTACCAAAGTCACCGTCCCCATTACAAGTCTGTATACAAATCCCAGCCCCGGACAAATTAAATGTACCTTCTTGGTACGATTTTTGGGACTGGTTTGAGGAACCGCCACCAAATGGATTTTCTACGTCAGCCATAGAGAAAAAAATGTGCAAACTGGTTTATGTATATTTTCTACACAAACCCAAATCTAGATCCAAAGCTCTGATACCAATTGTTAGGTAAAAATTGTGCCTCACAAATGCAAAAGCTAGCGAGTGATTTCTAAGGTCCCAAACGGGTAGAAATCCAAGTGCACAATTAACCCAACAACGAATGCGGATAACAATAATCTAGATGTTGCACAATAATTCTCTAACGTAGAAAAACAAACCCACGAAATATAGATAATAATAAAAACGTTATTATCTATAATTATAGCAAGTTCAAAACAAATAACACCGTGATTTAACGTGGTTCCACTATCGGTGTGATAGTGTACATCCACCAAAGAGAGAGAGCAAGAATATTATTACCAACCAAGGAGATTACAAAGTGCTTGTACAAGGATCTTGAGATCCACGATCACCTAACAAAACTTTCCCGAATACCACCGAATATCAAGAACACTCTCAACCTCAAGAATATATTAGGGAGAGTTTTTGGTGGTTATCTAGAGAAAACTCAAGAAAGGGATGAAGAAAATGGTTGGAGGGGAAGGGGTATTTATAGGATGGAAGTGGAGGATGACAACCAAGCATATGGAGGATGACATATGGAGGATGACATATGCCAAGTCTTCCAATGTGAAATATGTGGTCCAAATTTGAGTTATGCCAAGTTGGTCCAAGTTTGGCTTTAGTCACATGTAGCATCCAATGTATAATATAACTAAATACTATAACAATAATATCTTGGGGGTCTTTCGATATGTGGGATTTATTACAATTATAACTGTATCACTATCGAAGTAGCTTCAATTTTATTTCGGAACCCCAAATCACAATCACCTAAACTCTCTTTCTTTCTCATTAGATTACATCACCTTCACTGGTTGTTGACTCAACTTTTGCCTCAATAAACGACCAGACTTTGCCAATGATTTCCCCTTCTGCTATGGAACATTTCAGTCTCTTCTGCAATGAAAGTAAGACCTCGAGCTTGGGCACAGTCTCAGCCATCCTAGGTCGCTGATTTGGTTGATTATGTAGGCACTGGGATGCAATACGGACAAAGTGTTTCAAACAATTGCTAGAGATTTGCCTCCTGAGTTTAGAATGAATAATATGGTTCCGTTTTCCTTTTTTAATACTGTCTTGAACCCATGGTGCTAAACCCCATTGGTCTTCATCAAGACTTTTATCAACTGCAGGCCTCCCGCATATCACCTCAAGCAAAAGAACCCCAAAAGAGTAAACATCCGATTTTTTTGTCAACTCACCTGTATACACATAACGTGGATTCAAATACCCGAATGTATGTCGGAACAAAATCCTCCTTCGACATCCGAAGCAACTCCATTCACAACAGTGGACAAGGGAAAAGGTAATGATTGCAGAAGAGAAGGCTGAAGATTTAAAGAAGAAGAAATCTAAAAAATAAAAATTCATCGGAAGATCCAGTCAATCGGATATTTTAATCCTTCTACGTCCTCCTCCAAAATACACAATTCTGGATCTTGGGATATCAGATGAAGAACTTGTTGCAGCCAAAGCTCTTCAGTTTGAGAGAGATGTTTTAGAGGAAGAAAAACTCAAGGAGTTCAATGGTATATTCTACTAGAGAAGCCTAAAATCGAAATTATCAAAGCTTCAATAATAGGTTGCATGAAGAGTGGATACAAAAATCTATTGATAAAGCTTAGACTGATTCGAGAAGATCTAAGTAATCGGGATAAAGACATCTGTTGCTTGAACTTATATGGATACACCCAATTGCTCGAGATCATCGATACAATCAGAGAAAGTAAAAACATGTTTAAATCAGTATACATGCAATGGATACAGATACTTCTTGAAGAAAGTGAATGAAATCAAGAAAGCATTGAATTAGGAATGAAAGATCATTTCAAACCTTCATCTGATCAACCTCCTCAGTTGCACCAACCCCATCCCCAGTCTCTCATGTGCCACTCAAAATTCAAGTGGACCAAAACGTTATCTTGGCCCTCCCACATTCTAGTGATCCTTTTATAACTACTAATCTTGACCTCTCCCTACCATTAGGAGATCAATCCTTGCCCCAAGGAACTATATTGTTCCTCCCTGTTGCTGAATGTACTTCTATGACCTTTTATAGAGATCTTCGAATGATGATACACGACATCTCTATGCTTTACTCAAGATTTCTCCAAATGATGAGTTCGGCAGAGCATTTTTGGATGGAGTAAAATGAGTTTGTGGAATTGGATCTCACAACCAGAAGAAAGTCAATTTTAAAGATTTAATTTTTGAAATATAAACATATCGTCCGATGTAAACTTTCGTTGTAATCCCTTCACTTTATGTCTAGTTAAATGAAAGTTCACATTTTTAACTATTTTCCATGTATTTATTATTTCGTATGTACCGATGTAACACTTAGAAGCATTCGTAAGACATATATATCCTTTAGAACCATTCAAATTGTTGCATCCGAACAAGTAACAACTCCGGATTTGGCTTCGGGTTCTTGTCCAAACTTATAATCTGATTTTTCATCCGAAATAGGTATCATCATGATATGACATCCAATGTTGATATATGTCTGGATTTGATATCATGATTTGTAATGCTAAGTTAGTATCATCCTCATCTGACTTCCAGATTTGATATCTGGATTGGGCATCTGGATTTGCCATCCGAATTTAGAATTCGGATTCAAGTGGTATCTTGATTTGGTATTGGACTTTATATCCTGATCCAACATCTGCAGGTTGCTAAGACAAAATAATATTCATTTTGCTTTTATATCAGAATAAAATACTTCATAAGTTGTCTTCATGGAATCCGAAATATAGCTCATGTTTTGAATAGAAAATGGATAGGAATTTTCCTTTGTAAAAGTCTTATTTTTATCTGTATTGATCCAAAAAACAAAAAGTGAGCAACAAAATTGAAGACTATTTGAACAAAGCCAAGATTGTCACCAAAGTGGATCGGTTTGTCATCTGGCCGAAAGAAGATCAATACATGATAAAGTCAAAAGTAGTCTGACAAATACTATTTCTGGCAAGGCTATTTTGGAGTACAAACTTATACAACGAGTTTGGCTCACCAACTCTACCAACTCTTATCCTGGTATAGGAACATGTTTGACATATTAGACAAAGTAAGTTCTAAAGTACTATTTTATTAGTACCAAACTTCCTTTACTGTTCCCTCTGTATACAGCAGGATGGGTCGGGTTAACAAAGGTGTACATAATTCTCAGAGGCTACAAATGAAGAGTACATGCATGCACTAATCAACAAATTAGATAAATACACATGTTAAAGTTGAACAGCAACATTAATGCAATGGTGACTATAAAAGGTTATCCTTGAAAGATGTTGTAACACACACGTTTTGACATGAATTATGAGTGATAGTTTCTTAGGCAAAATCGGCTTCAACCATCTTAAGGACTACATTAGTTCTTTAGATCTGAAAGGAACATTTTTCTCCTACCCTTTCAGTTGTTAATTAGCAAATTTATCACATTCAAATTGTTTAGGACCAGGTCTTACCTCCCTAGATTCCGTAACATTTCTATAATTCTTTGTTTTTAATAAACATATAGAATTAAAAAAATAAAAATCTATTGTGTTTGTATTCAACCCCCCTTCTACAAACATTTTTGTGTTCGTCACTACCAACTGAGGACCAACATTTTTCAAACATCATTGGCATGCTATGAAATGGGTTATGTTCATATGATTCGTTCGGGTATGGAATTTGGGTCGATTGTCATATGGGAAGGTATTTTCTAGGGATGGGTGATTGGACAATGGTGAGCCGTATAACTCAAAGGAATTATGATGACAATATGACCTTTACCTAATGCTATAGTATATAAGGTCTCATAATCATTTAAAGAGTTTTAAAACAAATGTGCATACCGTTTTTAATTTGAGCACCTGATTGTTAATATGCATGATGAGACATATATTATTTGTGAAAGAAAACCATAAACTCACTGAGATTGTAAATTTGACTATTAATGTTGGGAACTGAAGAATTGCTTAAGTAAAATTAATGCTGCTAGCACAACACATGGTTACTACTTCTGAAGTTAATGCCGCTGATACAGGTTAATGCTGCTAATCAAGATTAATACTGCTTGAAGAAGTTACTACTGCTAAGCAAGTTTAGTACTGCTAGTAGTTAGTACTGTTGAACTTAATACTACTCAGAGTGTTAATACTGCTGAAGAATTAATGCTACTTATGAGATAATGAAGACTTCGCATGGAAAGAAGACAGCTGGATTGATAGAAGATAATCATGGAAGTCTTGGAGATATCTATGGAAGAATATATTGAAGATCTTTTATTATTTGTAATTATCTTTTATCTTCAGTATATGTATAGAATAGTTTTGTAACATTAACATAGATTTTATCATTCTGAGTTTTTGCTTTCATAGAGAAAAATCAACCTCAAGGTTAGAACCCTAATTCTAGAGAAGTAGAATTCGTATTGGTGAGTTTGTTCATCAATATTGAGGTTGTGTGTAAAAGCTTGTGACTTTCAATCATTCAATAGAGTTTACAAGTTGTGATTATGATTCACTGTTTCATTGATATTTTGAATATTAAAGTGTTATTCCGCGAACTCCTTTAATATTGTTTCTGAGTGTTTATTCTTGTTAAGAATTTAAGATCCTGACAAGTGATATAATATTTTGAATATTAAAGTGTTATTCCGCAAACTCCTTTAATATTGTTTCTGAGTGTTTATTGTTGTTAAGAATTTAAGATCCTGACAATTAATATGCATCTCAGGGGCATGAGGTTCAAGAGTAGACAAGGGCAAAGGGTCTCACTTAGATAATATATTATGTCATATTTTGGGATGCTTAGATTTCATGTTTGAACTTATATTATTTGTAACTTATTTTGTAACGTATTCTCTCACTTGGTCTCGTAACCGGTTATTTATTCGATTGAATTAGAATATACATGCTTCATTATTTTATACCCAAATTGAAAAATTTAAAAATCCTAACCTCTTTGAATCATAACCTCCTCTTCTTCCACCATTGTTTCGTAAAGTAGTTTCAGAACATACTAGTGAAATTTCAATTTTTTCTTCGAAATTGTTATGAAATTGGTTGCCTTGTTTGCTCCGATCAAATTGTAAACGGAGATTCTGTGAGATTTTAATCCCGGAAATTTCGTTTTTCGTAGTTTCCAAAACTGAATGCAGAAAGTAAATTCCCGTAATGCCCTTCATAATTTCCCAACGACTCATGGTGCCCTAAATTGCATAGGTTATTACAGTTTTGCCAATGTGTTTCATCACACGCATCAAATTTCTTAATCAACGGTCATGATCAAGTTTCATAGTTTATACTCTTACTTAGGCTTATAACAGAATTAGCCCCCCCCCCCTCTCTCTCTCTCTATAGATATATATACATAGTTATATTGAGTTAATTATTAGTATCTTCATAATGTTGTAAATTAATATGTACTTTAATTTAATCTTTACATTTACCGAGTGAAAGAGTTCATAATGATTAAATAAGAAACAAGACAAGTCTGTAAAATAAAAACAACGAGAAGTGTTCCTTTACAATTTTTATATTGTTTTTAAAATATTATACTATGATTATATTTAGAGTAATGAAATGTTTATTAGAACAATATAGATTTAAAATAATAACTATATTTATGAACTTATGTTGTACTTATATGTTTGAGGTTTAACAACATCATTTATTTTTCAAAATGATATTTTGTTTTACCATTTATCCATATTACCTGTTTCGTTACCCGCTACTTTTAATGGGTAGGGTAGGATATGTATAAGAGTTTTAAGTGATGGATAATACCTCTTTCGTTACCCGCTATATTAAATGGATTGGATAATGGAATCACTCTTACCTTACCCATACCCTACCTATTGTCGGCGTTAGTCGTGTTTCGCCTCGGCTCCCGTTAAGGAGGCTCTAAAACTTTTTCACATGCAAATTTCTTGGTAATTCTGCGGAATCGAAGTAGTCCAAATTAACTTGCTTGTACTGAGCGACATGTTCATTAGGTCATAGATCTCATGACTTTTGCAATTTCCTCTTCCAACATTTAAAAACGTCAAGTAATTGCATCTTCCTCTAGTTGAGCATATGAAGTCAGGATCGACATTAATGGTGGAGTGAATCCTAAACCTTGAGCACTAAACCCAATGGTCACTTGAATCCCATTCCTCTAGGATTATCCTAGATCATCTTGGACACCAGGGAGAGGGAGGGATGGATAATGGGATATTTGGAATAGGAAATGATGTAGTAGGCATGGTTGTCGTGGATATCGACGACAATGGGATAGTGGCTCAAGGAAATTGTTAGATATCGAAAGTTGGTCAAATTTGTCTAAGTGTTAATCTTTGATGTGTATGATCAAAGATCTGATAAAGAAGAATCAGAGTTTGTCAGTCGAGAAATTTATTAAGTATGAACTCTGCTTAGTATGATCAGAGATCTGAAGATGTATGATCAAAGTTCTGAAGTACAAAGAATGTCTTAAGTACTACGTCTGGATAGGAAGGGTCAGAGATCTGAAGGTGTGTACTTCGACCAGACTTATGTACAAGCTTTATCAGAGATCTAAGGGAGTTCAATAAGAGTTTGACTAGAAAGTCTGAACTTCTAAGGTCAGACTTTGTGACTTAAGAGATAGCATGCATGGTTCTTCCATATGGCTTTCCTTTACATATGAAGACGGGGGATACTAGAGCACGTGTCACCATTCTATTTGTCATTCTTGTATTTGTAATGTACCTATAGATTTACTTTCCTAGTATAAATACAATTGGTTAGAATCTTGTAATTAACTTTCCACTTTTGTATACGCTCCTTCAATTGTAATATTTCTCTCACTACAATCGTAATTCTCTCCCAGATCAATACATATGACATTTGGCTTCTATTTTTTGATGTTCTTCATATTAATCTTCTTTAGTTCTTGATTAGTTGGTTAATTTGGGTCTAACAGAAAGAAGGTCATATTCGGTGGAATGGTAGAGGTGGGGTAGAACTTGAAGATGTGGAGTCATGGATGTGGTACTAGGAGGTCTAGTGTACGAGGATATGTTCAAAGAACTTGATGGGAATTGGAAAAAAATGGGCCTGCAATATATATAGAAGTAGATGTTGCCACTACAAAACAAACAGCTTTTTCCGACGGAAAAATCCGCCGAAAACGAGTGTTTTCGGCGGATTTGGCTGGACGAAAATCCAGGCGCCGCAAACTCAATTTTTCGGCGGACATTTCGGCAGACAGAACATTTTTGGCGGATTATTGCGCCGAAACCATACCCGAAAAGTTTTTTAATTTATTAAACGATTTAATCGATTTTTTAATTAAGGAAATAATTATTTTAATATTCGGCGAAATATTCCGCCGAAAATAATTTATTTATTTATTAAATTTCTTTTTTTATTTCTTAAATAAAATAAATTGTGTTTTCGGCGAAAGGTTTTGGCGGATTTTCGGCGGAATAATCCGCCGAAAAAAATTAATTTTTTATTAAATTAAATAATTTGTTTTTTTAATTATTCAATTATTTTCGGCGGATTATTCCGCCGAAAATCCGCCACAAATTTTAAAAATAAAAAAACAAAAAACCTGTTTTTTCATTAAAAATCATGCTACAAAACATAAAACCTGCTAAAAACTTGCTGAAAGCCGTAAAAACTGCTAAAAACTGTAAAAAACATAAAATACAACTAACATAAAACATAAAATACATTGTTCAAGTGTTGTTCCAAAATACATTTCGATGTTCAATATTGTTCAAGTCTCATCACATGGGTGGCGGTGGCCCTGGCGGACATAAACGCTTTATCATTTCACATCTATGGTGGTATTGGGCATCACGTTCCCGCTGATGTGCCTCTTCCTCTGCCCAACACGTCGTTTCCTCCGTCTCACCTCTCTCTTCTGGATCTTTCAACTCCTGAAGTTGGGTCCTTAGATCCTCAATTTCCTATAAAATAAAAAAAGACGTTAGAACAAGTTTAACATGATTTATAAAATAAATTAATAATCCTCATATAATGAAATATGGTACGCACCCATCGAGAAGAAGAAAAATAAGCATCACCCTGTGTTAGGACACAGTCTCATTGGATTCAAGATCATCCAATACAAAGATCGCAATCTGAAGTTAAAGCTGACAAGTTACTCTCAACAATAGTCTAGGGTCCAATTTGTAATAAGCGTCAAAGTTATAATACCTAGATATTATTTAGATATTATATGCATGATTGAAGTGCGAAGGTGGGGCAGACTTCCTTCTTTTCAATATCTAGATTTTCCAAATGAAAATCAGATAGCAAATGTGTTGCATCCCCTTTGAAAATGTGAAACACTTTCTATTTGAGTAGAAAATGAGTGGATGGTGAGGTTTGATCAAGAGTTGGCATGGGCTAGTTGCCTGTTTCAATAATGCCTGTTTCAATAATGATCACCAAAGAATTGTGAAACATTAGAATTGTGGTTGCCCGGCTCAGAAAAAGTTGGTGCAGAGTTGTGATATTCTTTTAACTCTGTTCTCACACGCTCTTTCTTTTTAATATTTAGCTCACTCTAATCAAATTGTCTTTTTCAGTTTAACACACTCATTTCTTTTGACTTCTCACACTCAATCACTATGGATGAACTTCTTGGGTAGAAATCACTTGTTAAGGTGATTCCATAGAAGTTGTGTTAAGTCCTAGCACAATGAAATCCTTGTTTTCCTGTGATGCACGTGATGCTCAGTTAAAGCACAAATTTGATCTTGAAAACATTTAAAATCACACTTCCAAATGATGAAATCAGTTTAAGATTTAGGAAGTGGTTTGAACTTTTAAGAACGATGTTTTCTATGATTGAAAGTTGTTCTTCTTTCAACCATATATGAGAGTAAGAGAAAGGATTATACCTTAACGTGCGATCTTACATCTCATCAAGCTAAGCTTAAAGTCATAATGATATGAACTTGTAAGCATCTCTCAAAAATTCTGCAAAAGTCTTATGTCAAGTCAAAGTAAAATTTATTTACTTAAATTGAAAAGACAAAAAACAGTAAAACTTTTAAAGTACGAGTTCTGATCAGAAATAATCTGAAGTCATATCCGTACTCCTTGACTTGAAGAGCTCCCCCTAGAATCTTGCATTACAAAAATTTGACATAAAAGGTAAATGCAGAAATCTTATGAGCTCCCCCTTAAAATAAGATTGACCAACTGTCAATTCTTCTCATACTCCCCCTTGGATCATGAACAGAATATAGAAGTGCAGATATCAATCAGAAATAGGAATGAAGAAATGATGAAAAAGTATACAATTAGAAAACTTTGATAGGTAACTACTGATAATACCTTAAGATTTAGCATACCAAGCGTAGAGACAAGAAAGGTAAACCTCTTTTCGTCTAAGGGTTTGGTAAACAAATCGGCAAGCTGATAATCAATCTTTACAAAGAAAAGTTCAATTGTTCCTTTCTCGATATTATCTTTGATAAAATGATACCTGACGTCTATGTGTTTGGTCTTTGTGTGTTGAACAGGATTCGCTGTTATTGCAATGGCGCTCTTGGAGTCACAGTATATCGGGATTTTGTTGAAGTGGAAACCGTAGTCGCGCAATTGAGTTCTCATCCATAAGACCTGAGAACAGCAGCTAGCAGCAGCTACATATTCTGCTTCGGCCGTGGAAGTTGAAACACAAAGTTGCTTCTTCGATGCCCAACTTACGAGTTTATCACCGAGGAACTATACATTTCCTGGCGTGCTCTTCCTATCTAACATATAACCAGCATGATCTGCATCTGTGTAAGCTGTTAGTTCAAAACTAGTATCTTTAGGATACCATAGACCAAGATCTACAGTGCCCTTCAGATACCTAAATATGCGCTTAACTGCAGACATATGGATTTCTTTAGGATTGGCTTGATATCGTGCACATAAGCATGTTAAAAACATTATATCTGGCCTACTAGACGTAAGATACATTAAAGAACCTATCATCCCTCTGTAAGTCCTAACATCAACAGCCTTTCCCCAAAGATCGGTGCCAAGCTTAGTACCTGGTGCCATTGGGGTACCAATCGGTTTTGATTTTTCCATTTTGAACTTCTGAAGAATTTCAAGAATGTATTTTGATTGATTGATAAAAATACCCGATGAAAATTGTTTGACTTGTAATCCGAGAAAGAAATTCATCTCTCCCATCATATTCATCTGAAATCTAGACACCATAAAGTTTGAAAAATTCTTACAGTACTTAGGATTTGTAGAGCCAAAAATAATATCATCTACATAGATTTGTATTAAAATGATATCGGCTTTTTTCTTTTTGATAAACAAAGTGGTATCCACCGTACCTTTTGAAAAACCAGACTTGACTAGAAATTGTGAAATGACATCATACCAGGCGCGAGGAGCTTGTTTCAGACCGTAGAGTGCTTTGTCGAGAATGTAGACGTGATTCGTCTTCTCTTGATTGACAAAACCCTCTGGATGATAGACGTAGACTTCCTCCTTCAGAATGTCATTCAGAAAGGCATTCTTCACGTCCATTTGAAAGACTGTGAAGTTCTTGTGGGCTGCGTAGGCTAGAAACATTCTAATTGCTTCTAATCGCGCCATAGAAGCATATGTCTTGTCGTAGTCGATTCCTTCCTCTTGTCTGTATCCTTTGGCTACAAGTCTTGCCTTGTTTCAGATAACGGTACCATCTTCGTCCTTTTTGATCTTGAAAACCCACTTCATACCTATAATGGTTTTACCTTGAGGTTTTGGTACGAGTCTCCAGACTTGAAGTGCGTCGAACTGATTAAGCTCTTCTTGCATTGAGATCACCCATTCTGGATCCGCAAGTGCCTCTGATACGCGAGTTGGCTCGAACTTTCTCAGAAAGGAGTCATGCATACACATGTTCATTGACGCTGACCTAGTTTGCACCGGTTTTGATGGATCGCCAATGATCTGGCTTATCGGGTGCTCTTTGGTCCATTTATGTTCATGAGGAAGTGGATTATTTGAATGTATATCAAATGTTTCATCTATAAATCCATTTGTACCTACTTCAGTTTGTTCAGGAGGAATGATGATTGCAGTTAAAGTGGTAGGTGTAGAAGGCTCAGCAGGTACAACTTGGTCTGGCTGTAGATTGATCTGTACAGAACATCCTACTGTTTCAGCTACTTCTGTCTCTTCTTCACATGTCACTTCTTCAACTGTTGGAGTCGGCATTTGAATTGGAATTTCTTGTTGAATTGGGGTGTTGGATTCAATAGGAATATCTGAACTGGTTGGATGAGTAGTCGTTAAGTCTTCCATCCTGTCGACCACAACAGATTTCTTTACATTAGATCCAAGAAATTCATCATAAAACAATTCAAATAATAAATTTAAATCAGATATATGATTAGTTGACGTTGATGCTTCATCTGATTTATTCTGTTGAGACGCAGGTTCTGGACTGATTTGCCCAGAAGCTAGTATTCCTGTTATCACGGGTTCTGAACTGTGTTGTTCGGAAGCCATCTCTTCATCAAACGTGACGTTGATGCTTTCTATAACCGTATTTGACTTCTTCAGATATACACGGTATGCAGTTGATGTCGAGGAATAACCAATGAAGATGCCTTCGTCCGCCTTGGCACTGAACTTGTTCAGACTCTCTCTATCGTTTAGAACGAAACACTTACACCCAAATATATGGAAATATTTGATTGTCGGTGTTCGGTTGTTGATTAACGCATAAGGAGTCTTCTTGAATCTGCGGTGTATCATGGATCGATTCTGAGTGTAACACGCAGTCGATACAGCTTCAGCCCACATAAATAGAGGTAAGTCAGATTGACTTAGCATTGTATGAGCAGCCTCGACTAGCGTACGATTTCTTCTATTGACCACTCCATTCTGTTGAGGCGTTCGAGCAACAGATTATTGATGTGAAATCCTGACAAATTCGAGAAATTCTTCAACCTTTTTGTTCTTGAACTCTGTGCCGTTGTTTGTTCGTAGAAACTTGACTGGTTTCTGCAGATTCACCTGGGTCGTCTTTAGGAATGTAATGAGAACATCTGGTGTCTCATCTTTTGAACGTAGAAACTTAACCCAAGTGTATCGCGAATATTCGTCCACGATAACTAGAATGTACTTCTTTCCGCCTAGACTTTGCGTTCATATCGGACCACAGAGATCCATATGCAACAACTCTAACGGAGCGCTTGTACTCGGTTCAGGCTTTGGTTTATGTGGAGCTCTCTTCATCTTTCCCTTTTCACATGCTGCACAAAGATGTTCTTTTTCATACTTGAGCTCTGGAAGTACTTTGACTAGCTTTCCACTGACCAGATTGTTGATGTACCGAAAGTTGAGGTGAGAAAGACGTCGATGCCATAACCAACTTTGTTGTATCGAAGCTTTCGACAGTAGACAAACCTGCTTGTCAATCTGGACGTTTGACAGATTGATTGTGTAGAGGTCTGATTCTCGAGTACTGACCAAGAGTTCCTCGCCTTCTTCAGTGCGAACTGAACATCTCTTGGCTTTGAAGTTGACCTCTAAGTCTTTGTCACAGAACTGGCCGATACTGAACAGGTTGTGTCGTAAGCCTTCAACATAGCTCACCTTCTTGATCGTGACATTTTCATGTTTTACATCACCATATCCCATTATTGGTGAAAACTGGTCGTTGCCGAATCTAACTGTTCCGCTATACTTCTCTGTAAAGTGGGACAACATCTCTTTTTGTCCAGTCATATGCTTGGAACATCCGCTATCCAAGTACCACATATGACGGATCTGCACAAGAGAAATAACGAAACAATTGATTTAGATAGTCTTAAAAGAAAGATGGAATTAATACTTTTGAGCATTGAAGTGCGGGTCTTGAACTGATTTGTTCAAAAGCCTATGTCTTTGAAGTTCGGGTTTTGAACTGCATTATCCAAAAACCTATGTTCTTTGAGGTACGAGTCCTAGACTGTTTTGTCTAGAAGTCAATACTTCGTTGAAGTACGGGTTTTGAACTGTTGTGTTCAAAAACCTTTTTTTATGCTCCCCTTTAAACTTTGGGTGCCTACAACACAGATTTAGCCTTTGGTACCCACTGGAATTTAGGTCCTGCTGTGTTAGCACAAGATTTTGGTACCCATTTGAAATTGGGTCCTCTTTTCATTTGAAATTCATTTGAAGCATTATAATGAGATGAATGCACATGATAATTGCCAAACCAAATCTCATAATCTTGACAAGAAGTAGAAACATGTTTATCATAAATAGTAGACTTTCTAGCAGATAAAGATAACTGAAATAATTGCTTCATTGAATATTGTTTACGAGAAACAGCAAGTTTTGATTTCAAAATAGCAATATCAGCAATTAAGACATCTTTACTAGGCGAAGTCTTATTACAATTAACAGTACAAAACGATTTAACGGCCTTGTCAAGCTTCTGTTTCGGTTGCCACTGAGATTTAACTTCTGGCCTTTGCTTGCTCAGATCTGAAACATGTGAAACTCGTGAGTTAGACTTCTGAGCAACAAACGAATGCTTCTTCTTCGGATTACCAGTAGTGTTCAGTTTATGTGAATGCTTAGATTTAATCTTACCTTTAGCACTCTTAGGTTTCACAGAAACTGATTTATCAACTTTCGTTGATTTTGTACTGTTAACAGTCATACTGGTTTTTCCCAAAGATTTCACAATAAAAGATGAATGGTTGGGAAGTTTAGCATTAAAATCAAATTGTTCAAAACACTCATCCAAACCACCGTCAGAGTTAAGAAAATCAAATCCACTGTTTGTTAAACCAAACATGTCATCAGATTTAGAAGCCTTTGAAATAACAACATTTTTCAGCACAGTTGAATTTTTTTTTTGTTGAATCTCAATCAAAAGTCTTTCATCTGTTAAAGAGTTCCTTGAGTTCAGAAATTTGACTTTCCAAAACAAGAGGAGGGACGTAGATTATACCTTTAATAGGCTTCGCCTCCATCTCTTTTAGAGAATAACTTTGAAAGAAGTCATTTGAAAGAGATTTCTTTTGATAGTTAGGATCATCATAACTATTATTCAACTTCGTATAATAAAATGGAAGATGAACTTTTGATGATTTCAACCATTTTTCAGTTTCCTTGGCTTCATCCTTTTCAGACAGTCCAGTCCAGAAAACTTTTAGCTCGGGGATTCTTCGAGCTATTTTCAAAGAAGTAAGATCATAAAGTGCAGGCACTTCAGATATACCTTTTTGAAGGCAGTGAGGATTCTCATAACCGATTCCCCAATTTTCTTTATTCTTTTTCGGTTTGTTTAGATGAATGGCTTGCTCACTTTGACCTAATGAGTATAACTTCTTTTCCAAAGCATCTAATTTTGCAATTAAAGTTTTGTTTTCTTCAGTACATGAAGAATGCATTTTAGTAAGCTCTCTGAAATCAGACTCACTCTTTCGCAGTTTAGACTTGATTTCAGAATTCTCTTTAAGAATTATTGTCTTTTCTTTGGCGTTGGTGTCATTGTTTCTATGTAAAACCTCAATCAATACTTCTCTCTCAGCAATTTCATTGCTAAGTTTCTGTATCGATTGGTTTTTGTCAATTATAACACCATTTTCTTGCTTAAGCTTCGACTCTAACTCTTGTTGTTTTAAATTCATGGCATGCATTTTATTTATGAAATCTGAATAAGATAAATCACATACCTCATCTTCTTCATCATCTGAATCAGCTTCAGCTTCTGATTCGTGCTTTCCCATCAAGCACATGTTGGCTGACTCATCCTTCTCTTCATCATCTTCTTCCTGATCTGAATGATCAAGCCAGTATTCATCCTCTGCCATCAGTGCCTTACCCGCCTCCTATTGCTTTGCAAGAAGCATCTTGTTCTTGTAATAATCGGAGTTTCTGACTTTGGGTCTGCGACAATCTTTGGCAAAGTGACCTAATTTGCCACAGTTGTAGCATTTTGGTGGTTCTGACTGACTGGATCCTTCAGCTTTGAACTTTCTCTCTTCCGTTTTCCTTTCTTCTAATCTCTTTCCTTCGTACCTCTTTCCTTCAACTCTATTTCCTTCAACTCTTTCCTTATGGATATAGTTGCTCGGACCAGAAGAATACCTCTTACTGTTTGAACTTGGCTTCTTGTAGAACTTTTTCTGAAAAGCCTTTGTCAGCATAAGCATTGCTTGCTTCAGTTGTTCACAGTCATCCGAGTCAGAGTTTGCTTCAACTTCATTTTCTTCTGATTCATACACAATTGTCTTTTTCTTCTTCTTTTTGACAACAAGAGCAACTGTGTCTTCAACTGTCTTCACTGTCTTCACTGTCTTCACTGTCTGTCTCTTCTCATCTAGAATTTCATCCACCTCTTCTTCATTTTGTTTGAGGGTTTCATACACCTCATGAAGTGTGTTAGAGCATAAATATGTTGGATACAAGATCAAGCTTACTGAAGGTCAAAGTTGAGAAAGTCAAAGCTGCTAAAGTCAAATCTCATTAAAAGTCAAAGTCCATTAATAAAAGTCAATGTATTTTGTATTTGTTGTTTCCTTGTTTTAGAGGGTAGTATAAATAGTTTTCTTTTTGTATTTTCATGAAGTAGTTGAGTTACAAGAGATAGAAGTGAGAGAGAAAGATACGTAGAGAGAGAGAGAGAGAGAGTTCTAGAAAGAGATCTTTGTAATTGTGATTTGAGAAAGTAATCAAACAGGTAATTGTTTGTTAATCTTGTTGTGTTTGTTTAATATTGATTAGAAACTAGATTTAGGGACACACAATTGGTATCAGAGCAGATCCAAAGTGAAATTGAATTAAGAAAATCAAAGTTTTTGGTTTTTCGTCACTGTTCATGGAAGAAATTTCGAAGTTTAGATTTTTTAGTGTTTTTGAAGCTGATTTGTGTTAGGATTTGGTCGAAATGTGTAATAGATTGAATCTTTGTAATAAATTGCAAGTTGTAACACTGTAATTCATTCGATTTTGTTGATTTTGTTAAGTTTTTCTTCGAAGTTGTAAACGTACTGTTTCATCGAATTATTGAGTTGTAATTGTTTGTTTGTAAGTTTCTTTGATTATAATTCGTTCTAGAGTTGTAATCGATAATTTCTGCAAAGTTTCAAGACATTTGGACAAAGTTTGGATCGAAAACAGATGGAAAAATCAATTTTTGGGTCGACAAACGGAAGAACGCGCTAGATCTCTCAAACGCGCAAGTTCTTCGTGAAACGCGCTAGTTCGTCGTGAAACGCGCAAGATTCATAAGCTAGAACGCGCAAGTCGAAGGAATAAATTTTGGTCTAAAACGCGCACGTTTCGATCTGCGAGTTCTCCAAACGCGCTCATCAAAGCTAGCGAGTTTGGAAGGAACAGTGGTTTGCGAGTTCTTCTACATGCGAGTTTGAAGAGTAATAGTTGAAACGCGCAAGTAAAGCTAGCGAGTTTTGTTCAAACGTGCAAACTTCGACGTGCGAGTTTTGTAAACGCGCAAGTCTCTGTTAGTGAGTTTCAGCGTAAACAGTTTTTAGCGAGTTTAGGCGCTTGCGAGTTTGATCATCTGCGAGTTTGATCTGCGAGTTTGCTTGCGAGTTTGTCTGCGAGTTTGCTTGAGAGTTTATCAAACGCGCAAGCCTCGATCTGCGTGTTTCTCAGTGTCTGCGAGTTTTAAGCTTGAATAGTGACTAGCGAGTTTTAAGCGGGACCCCCGTGCTAAGTCTGCCTAGGGGGACATAGTTCTTTCTGTGATAAAAATCTCTGTTTTTCTTTTCAAGTTTTTTCTTGTGATTTCATATTTTGGACTAACGATCAGTTCTAGTTTCTTATTGATATATTTTTCAAACAGGTTTAAACGAGATGACTTCCAAAGATGCACTCTCAATTGGAACAGATGTCAAGCCTCCAGTATTGTTCAAAGGCGAATATGAACAATGGAAAGACAGATTCCTGGATTTCATAGATAGACATTCAAATGGAGAGAATATACTTCTATCTATCACTGAAGGTCCCATGAAACCAATCACAATTCATGTACCTGTTGATGATCATGATGGTAATAATGTTGATGGTGAAAGTGATGATGGAGATGGAGAAAAGGAAATAAAGACAAAACCAGTTAAAGTTGACTTCTCTCAGTACTCAGAAGAACAAAAGAGTAGATTTAAAGCTGATAAGCAAGCAAGATCTCTTTTACTCCAAAGCATTCCAAATGACATATATATCAAAATTGATAGCTTCAAACATGATGCTAAACAGATGTGGGATCAATTGGAAAAGATGATGATGGGATCAAAGATAGGGAATCAGATAAAGGTGGCCAATTGCATCAATAACTATGAGGAGTTCAAGGCAAAAGAGAATGAGAGTCTTGAAGACACTTATGAAAGATTCACTTTGCTTCTTAATGAGCTGACAAAGAACAAAGTCAAGAAGAAGCAGCTGGAAAACAATGTAAAATTTCTAAGTATCTTACGTCCTGAATGGAAGAAACACACACGTCGGATGAAGCAGATGAAAGATTTAAGTGAAATCCCTCTTCATGAAGTTTATGAGACATTACGTCAGAATGAGGAAGAGGTCGAGGAGAAAAGAGCTGAAAAGAAAAAGGCTGAGAAAGTTCCTGATCCGATTGCTTTGGTTGGAGAGACAAAGAAAGAAAAGAAAGAGAAGATTGAAAAGAAGAAGAAAAAGATAGTGAGTTCAAGTTCAGAGTCTGGTTCTGTGTCTGATAGTGATGATGGCGAAAGTCTGAAACAAGCCATGATATTGTTGACCTGTGCATTTCAGAAGAAATTTTATAAGAAGCCGGGATCAAATTCTCAACGCTATTCGTCATCAAGTTCAAAGAACCATGAGCACCGAGAGAGGGTCAAAGGCAAGAGATTTGAAGAGAATAGGTATGGTGAGAAGAAACCGGATGAGAAGAAGAAGTTTGCAAATGATTACACTGCTGTTGAGAAGCCAGCAACTGATTCAATAAAATGCTACAATTATGGCAAGTTGGGTCATTATGCTAAAGATTGTCGAAAGCCGAAAGTTCGCAACTCTCAGTACTATCAGAACAAGTTGCTTTTGGCAAGACAACAGGAAGCTGGTATTGCTCTAATGGCTGAAGATGAGTTTTGGTTGGATCATTCTGAGGATGAAGGTGAAGAGAAAGAAGAAAATGCTCATATCTGTCTCATGGGCAAAGAAGAAAAAGATGATGATTCAGATGATGAGGCAGTTAATGAGGTATTAAACTTAACTCCAAAAGATTTTATTACCAAATTAGAAACCATGGTGGTTGAGCTTCAAAATTTACAAAATAATCTGAAAAATGAAAAGGAAAAGATTGCTAAAAAGAACAAGAAGATCTTTGAACTTAATACTTCTGTTATCTCAAACAAAGATCTAATTGATTCTTTACGCAAATCTGATTCTGATTCTAAATCTAAAGTAGATAATTTTGAAAAGAAGATTTCTGAGTTTGAAGGTAAAGTAAATAGATATGAGTTTGAGAAAAATGAATCTGCTCTAACTATTTATAAACTGCAGGTTGAAAACAAGAATTTGAACAAGAAGGTAAATGGTCTGGAAGTTAAACTTTATAAAAGAGATCAAACAGATCAAACCATCTTTCTTAATACTCCTAATGAAGAGGTAGATGTTAAGCAAAGATGGGGACTTGGTTTTAACAACCCCCATTATCTTAAGAAAGCTATCAGAAAACAGCCGGCACTTTATAACTATGATTTTCTTGCCTGTGCTGGTAAATATACTCATTTGAAACCCAAATTTGTTACCAAATTGTCAGATGAAGATGAGGCCAAAGAAACTGAAAACAGAAAGAATAAAAAGAAAATGCAACTACCATTTAACTATGTAAAGTTAAATGATAGTTATCTTTCAGAAACACCAAAAGTTTTTTCAAATGACTATTTTGTTAGTTATTCCGCTTCAGAGATGAAGGCAAACCCTGCGATTGCAAAGGTTTATGTTCCTACATCTATTCTTGAAAGCAAAATAATTGAACTTGAAAATGTTTTATCTGATGAAAAACTTTTGGTTGATATAGAACAAAATGTGTTTTCTACAGTTATAAAGAACAATGTTTTACAAGAAAAATCAACAAAGTGTTCTACAGTTTCAAAGGAACCTCAAATTTTCTCTGATAATTCTGATGACTTATTTGAGTCTGCAAATGATTCTTTTAATTCTGATGATGGGAGAATGGAAGAATCTGATATGTTTGACATTCATTCTAAACTTCCTGATCATTCTACTTGTCTTGAAAATGACAAAGTGTTACCAAGTGGTGTTAGTAATGACAAAGTTTCTGTAACTGCTGATTACTATGCTAATGGTAAGAAACATAAGAAGCAGCGATTACAGAAACAGAAATACACTGGTACACAAAAGAAAACTCAATCTTGGAAATCTACTTTTTCTAATACATCTACATCTTGTGTTTCAGATTTAAAGAAGAAAAAGTTGAAGGCTCAATCTGAATGGAGACCAAAAATGAAGGATGATGAGATAGTAGAATCAGTTTCTGATAATACTTGTAATAGATCTGTTAGTAGTGATTCTGATGTAGTTGATCAATGTGCTTCTCATAAACAAAACCTTGTAACTTCTTACAAGCGTTATTCAATAAAGCAGTTGATTCAATTATCTCCTATTACTACTAAATTTCATTATAATTATCGGAAAACTGACTTTGCTTATTCTCATGATTCTTCTGATTGGTATGGATCTTATCATGTATATTCTTCTAAGTCAAATGTTTGTAAAAGTTTTCAAAAGAACATAGGGTCCATTTTTAAGTGGATGCCAAAATCTTGTGCTAATCTGTTAGGGCCCGTTTTTAAATGGGTACCTAAATCTATTATTGCCTGATTTCTCTTGCAGACCCGGCATATGTGGTACTTGGATAGTGGATGTTCCAAGCATATGACTGGGCAAAAAGCTTTATTGTCTAACTATACAGAGAAATTCAGTGGCAATGTCAGATTTGGAAACGATCAGCTTTCACCTATCTTAGGATATGGTGACATTATACAAGACAACATAACGATCAGTAAAGTGAGTTATGTCGAAGGCTTGGGGCACAATTTATTCAGCATAGGTCAATTCTGTGATAAAGGGTTAGAGGTCAACTTCAAGTCTAAGAGTTGCTCAGTTCGTACTGAAGACGGAACAAAACTCTTGGGTGGACATAGAAAGACAAACCTCTACACCATCAACTTGTCCAAAGTTCAGATTGACAATCAGGTATGCTTGATGACAAAAGCTACACAGCAACAAAGTTGGCTCTGGCATAAACGGTTATCTCACTTGAACTTTCGTTACATCAACAAGCTGGTTCGTGGGAAATTGGTAAAGGGACTTCCTGAGCTGAAATACGAGAAAGAACACTTATGTGCAGCTTGTGAGAAGGGTAAGATGAAGAGAGCTGCTCACAAACCGAAGCCTGAACCAAGCACTAGTTCTCCGTTAGAACTGATACACATGGATTTATGTGGACCAATGAGAACTCAGAGTTTGGGTGGTAAGAAATATGTGTTGGTAATTGTGGACGATTACTCAAGAGACACGTGGGTCAAATTTCTTCGATCTAAAGATGAGACACCGGAAGTTCTCATTTCATTCTTAAAGACGACCCAGGTGAAACTGCAGCGACAAGTCAAGTTCCTTAGAACTGACAATGGCACAGAATTCAAGAACAAGATTGTTGATGAATATCTCGATTCAGTTGGGATTTCACATCAGTATTCTGCTGCTAGAACCCCTCAACAAAATAGAGTAGTAGAAAGACGTAATAGGATGCTAGTCGAGGCCGCTCGGACTATGCTTAGTCAATTGGATCTACCTCTATTCTTGTGGGCGGAAGCTGTGTCGACTGCATGTCATACGCAAAATCGTTCCATGATTCACCGTCGATTTAAAAAGACTCCATATGAGCTGATCAACAACAAAACACCTACCATCAAATACTTTCATATATTTGGGTGTAAATGTTTTGTGCTTACCGATAGAGAGAGTCTGAATAAATTCAGTGCTAAGGCGGACGAAGGCATTTTTATCGGTTATTCTTCAACATCTGCTGCATATCGGGTTTATCTAAAGAAGTTAAAGACAGTTGTGGAGAGCGTTAATGTCACATTTGATGAAGATATGGCTTCTGATCAAATCAATTCAGAACCCGTTATCACTGGTGTATTAGCTTCTGGGCAGATCAGTCCAGAACCTATGTCTACAGCGATAAATTCGGATAACGCTTCTACATCTACTTCACATTTAACCGATTTAGATTTGTTATTTGAATTTTTTTATGATGAGTTTCTTGGAACTAATGTATCTAAATCTGCTGTGACTGACAGGTCTGAAGATACAAGTTGTAATCATCCAGTCACTTCAGAGGTTATTACTACACAAGTATCCCCCGTTCAGTCTGAAACTCATATTCCTATTGTTACTCCTACAGTTGAAGATGTTCAAACAAATGCTGAGTCAGAAGTAACTGTTTCAGTTGGGTGTACTACATTGTCTAATCAACAGCCTGAATCTGATGTTCCCACTGATACTTCTGCACATGAAACTTCAACTGACAAACCCCCTCCTGTAATTCAAACTGAAGATTTTGAAAGTGGATTTCAAGATGATGATCATGTTCAGAATTCATCTATTCCACTCCCACATGAGTATCGCTGGACCAAGGACCATCCATTACATCAAGTAATTGGAGATGTTGACAAGCCTGTTCAGACAAGGTCAGCGACTATTAATCAGTGTGTGCATGACTCGTTCCTAAGCAAGATTGAGCCAACACGAATATCCGAGGCTCTTGCTGATTCGGACTGGGTATCTGCAATGCAAGAAGAGCTCAATCAGTTTGAAGCCCTAAAGGTTTGGAGATTAGTTCCTATGCCTGAAGTAAAGACCGTGATAAGAACTAAGTGGGTATTCAAGAATAAAAAGGATGAAGATGGTGTCGTCATCAGAAACAAAGCTAGACTTGTTGCCAAAGTCTACCGGCAAGAGGAAGGCATTGATTATGACGAGACGTATGCTCCAGTAGCGCGCATAGAGGCAATCAGAATGTTTCTCGCCTACGCCGCTCATAAGAACTTCACAGTCTTTCAGATGGATGTGAAAACAGCCTTTCTGAACGGCATTCTTAAAGAAGAAGTGTATGTGTCTCAACCAGAAGGGTTCGTTAATCCAGATAAGCCAGATCATGTTTACATATTGGACAAAGCCCTTTATGGATTAAATCAAGCCCCTCGAGCCTGGTATGACGTCTTATCCAAATTCTTGGTCAAGTCTGGTTTCTCTAAAGGTAAGATCGATACCACTTTATTCATCAAGAAAGAAAAAGCTGATATTATACTTATTCAGATATATGTTGATGATATAATATTTGGTTCTACTAATCCAAAATATTGCAAAAACTTTTCTAACCTCATGGTGTCACGTTTTCAAATGAGTATGATGGGAGAGATGAATTTCTTTCTCGGATTACAAGTTAAACAACTTTCTACGGGGATTTTTATAAATCAATCTAAGTAAATTTTGGACATTCTTCGGAAGTACAAAATGGAAAATCACAAATCTATTGGCACCCCGATGGCACCAGGAACTAAGATCCACACTGATCCTTCGGGAAAAAGTGTTGATGTTAGAACCTATAGAGGTATGATTGGTTCTTTGATGTATCTTACATCGAGTAGACCAGATATTATGTTCTCAACATGTCTTTGTTCTAGATATCAAGCTGCTCCCAAAGAATCCCATTTGGCCGCTGTCAAACGGATCTTTAGATATCTGAAGGGGACTGCAGACCTTGGTCTGTGGTATCCTAAGGATACAGGGTTTCAACTGACTGCATATTCAGATGCAGATCATGCAGGTTGCATGTTGGACAGAAAGAGTACTTCTGGTCACGTACAATTCCTTGGAGACAAGCTCGTTAGCTGGGCTTCAAAGAAACATTTATGAGTTTCCACATCGACTGCTGAAGCGAAATATGTAGCTGCTGCTAGTTGCTGCTCTCAAGTCTTGTGGATGCGAACACAGTTACGAGATTATGGCTTTAAGTATGATAAAATCCCAATATATTGTGACTCGAAGAGTGCGATTGCCATATCTGCTAATCCTGTCCAACACACCAAAACCAAACACATTGATGTAAGGTATCATTTTATAAAAGATAATGTTGAAAAAGGAACAATTGAACTTTATTTTGTAAAAATAGATTATCAACTTGCAGATTTATTTACCAAACCCTTAGATGAAAAGAGATTTAATTTTCTTGTCTCTAAGCTTGGTATGTTAAATCTTAAGACATAATCGGTTGTTACCTACTAAAGTTACAAATTGTTATTTTTCGTCATTTTCTTTATTTTTATTTCTGAAAGATACCTGCACTTTAATTGTTTGCTCATGATCTCAGGGGGAGTTAGAGAAGATTTTTAAATGATCTACATTCATTTGAGGGGGAGCAAAACTAATTTCTGCATTATACTTAACTGACAAAATTTTAGTGATGCATGATTTTAGGGGGAGTCTATAAGTAAAAAGGAGTAAGACTATGATTTCTGATTACTTCTGATCAGAACTCGTTCTATAATTGTTTTATTGTTTTACGTCGTTTATTTTCGAATAAATTTTGTGAATAAATTTTTTACTAGACTTTGAGACTTACAGGATGAGAGAAGCTGACACGATCATATCTACATGTCTACAGCTGACTTTCTGAGATTTAAGATTGAGCGACAAGGTAAATTTCTTATTTTAATCTTACATATATCTGAAAGAAGGACAACTTTCAGATATAGAAAACATGTTTTTAAATGTTCAAACAACTTTCCAATTCTTAAACAGATTTTATAATTTGGAAGTGTGATTTTAAATATTTTTATTCTATTTTTGTGCTTCATTGATAAACAAACCGTGTGTTTCCAAAGATAAATACTTGCGTATTGTCTTTTCGATATACTTTCAAGTATTCACACACACTGGTTTGAATTTTTGTTCAACATGTTCTTACCATGTCTCTAAATTGAAACAATTTTTCTTCGATGGTAAGACACTCCGCTTGTATTCAAAGAATTTTGAGCGATATTTTATTTCGAAACGGTCATTTCAAGAATGTCTATATCTTGTTTCGTATAGACAAATATCAATTTTTCTTGACCTTAAGCTTTAATTGATATATCATTCATTTCTGATCATTTTATACAATGTCAGATTTTCAAACAAGTTTCTTGCATTCATGTTCATTCATTTAATTTCCTTGTTTGAAAATACTTCAATGGTTTAAAATGCTCATATCTTCATGATTATATCACTGAGCATATTTATGTCTGACATTTGTATATGCGTTTTACTGAAAAAGTTAAACCATTTGAGCAACTCATGTTTTATAGGAACTTGGGTTCTTTGTGCTAGGAATTAACTAAACTTCTATGGATTCACGTTAACCAGTGTTTTCTACCCATGAAGTTAATCCCTTAGTGATTGAGTGTGAGGAGTCAAAAGAAATGAGTGTGGGTGTGATGAGGTAAAATGAAAATGAGAGATTGGTTAGTAGTGAGCTAAGTGATTAAAAAGAAAGAGGGTGTGAGATCAGAGTAAAAGAATATCAAACTCTGCACCAACTACTTTCTGAGCCGGGCAGCCACATTACTAATGTTTCACAATTCTTCGTGAACGTTATTGAAACAGGCAACTAGCCCATGCCAACTCTTGAATAAACCCCACAAGCTACTCATTTTCTTCTTAAAAAGAAAATGTTTCACATTTTCAAGGGGACGCAGCATATTATCTATCTGGTTTTCATTTGGAAAATCTGGATATTGAAAAAGAAGGAAGTCTGCCCCACCTTCGCACTTCAATCATGCACTTAGAGTCTGTGTTTATCTACTGTTGCCTCAGTGGTTTACACTATGTTGAGCCTTAAAAAGCAATCTTTTGTGCTTAATTCTTTCTACACATGCACGAGCACACAAAGAATTCGTTTCTTTGTCATAACATTCAAAAAAATAGTCTTTGTGGTATTTCGATGATTGGATGGAAGCCCTGGGGGAGTGAACATCAAAAAGCTCTTTTATATTGTGTATTCGTTACACACAGTGACTTTGTGTTACTGACAGGCATATTAACTGATTCATCTGTTGATTCAGGAGTTACATGTTCTTATTTTGTCTGGATTTGAAAAGATCTAGATGAATATCATGGAGAGTTGACAGAATCAGAGGCTCAGTATGACAGATCAGAATGGTAAATGACATTTCTTGGAGAAAAGTTTTGATGATATAGATGCTCAAATCATCAAAAAGGGGGAGATGGTATGAAGAAATGTTAAAGATTGGAGATGGTATGCAGAAATGTTAAAGTTTTTTCAAGTTTGGAGGAGATTATTTTTTCTGAAATGCTCAAATCAGAAAAGTTCAAAGTAAAGATTTTAAAGTTTTGAAGACGATCAAAGAATTTCTGAAGGTTTCTTTGAAGAAGCATTCGAGCTGATACTGAAGATAATTTCTTTCCAAAAGTCTGAAAGAGTTCTATGTGAAAGTCTGGGGAGATTGTTCATCATTTTTGAAGACAGCTTTGGAAAGAAGATCATCAATGAAAAAGGGGAGTTTGCTTTGACAGAGCTTAAAGTGAAAACTGAATTGTTAGATCTTTCAACAGTGATCTTGAATCCAAAGGGGGAGATTGTTAGAACATAAATATGTTGGATACAAGATCAAGCTTACTGAAGGTCAAAGTTGAGAAAGTCAAAGCTGCTAAAGTCAAATCTCATTAAAAGTCAAAGTCCATTAATAAAAGTCAATGTATTTTGTATTTGTTGTTTCCTTGTTTTAGAGGGTAGTATAAATAGTTTTCTTTTTGTATTTTCATGAAGTAGTTGAGTTACAAGAGATAGAAGTGAGAGAGAAAGATACGTAGAGAGAGAGAGAGTTCTAGAAAGAGATCTTTGTAATTGTGATTTGAGAAAGTAATCAAACAGGTAATTGTTTGTTAATCTTGTTGTGTTTGTTTAATATTGATTAGAAACTAGATTTAGGGACACACAAAGTGGAATCTCATTCAGATCCTTGATCTGCTTCATCTGCCTAGCAAATCTCTTCCATTCAGGTTGTAGAATACTTAGGAATTTCTCATTCAGCTCTATTTGAGATTTGATGACCTTGTTCTTGCTTAGTTCATTTAGCAAGGTCACGAATCTATCATAAGTTCCTTCTAGAGACTATCCACTTCTGCCTTTAAATTCTTCATAATTGTTTAGGCAGTTGGAAAGTTTGAGCTGGTTCCCAACCTTTGAACCCAACATCATCTTCTCTAGTTGATCCCACATTTGTTTGCCTGAGGCTTTATAGCTGTCTATCTTCACATAAATTTCGTTTGGAATGCCTTGAAGAATATAAGACTTAGCTAATCTGTCTCCTTTTGCTCTATTCTTGTTCTCACCTTCGAGCTCTTCATATTTAATTTCAACTCTTTCCTCATTAGTTCCCGCTGTAGGTTCCCTATACTTTGGTTCCATAAGTCCTTCTTCAAAGGATATCCTGATGTAATTACCCAAATCTTGTCTTTCAATGATGTTCAGGAACCGATCTTTCCACTGTTCGTATTCTCCTCTAAAGAGAACTAGTGGCTTGGTGTCAGTTTCGATTGCAAGGGCTTCTCTTGAAGTCATTCTTTTCGATAATTTGAAATAAAAACCTGATTCGAATTGTTAGTTCAGATAAAATGAATACAGATTAAAACAATTTAGAAATGACCAAGTCAGGAACTGGCGCGAAATTGGGGTTTGCGTTTGTAGTGGGTTGTGCAAACTTGAGGTTTGCTTGAGCAGTGGGTGGCGCAAACTTGAGGTTTTCTTGAGCAGTGGGTGGCGCAAACTTGAGGTTTGCTTGAGCAGTGGGTGGCGCAAACTTGAGGTTTGCTTGAGCAGTTGGTGGCGCAAAGTTGAGGTTTGCGTTTCACTTGAGTGGCGCAACATAGGAGTTGACCGGTAAGATGTAAGGACCGGAGAGATGCTCGACCGGGAAAAAATGCTTGACCGGTATTGATGCTCGACCGGTATTGATTCTCGACCGGTATTGAGGTTTGCGCTAGTAGTGGTTCGCGCAAAAGGAAGTTTGTGCGAGACTTGGGTGGCGCAAAGGGAACTTTGTGCGAGCAGTGTATGGCGCAAAGTGTTTGTTCGACCGGTAATTTGTTGCGACCGGGATGATGTTCGACCGGACTCTTGTTCGACCGGTAAGATGTAACGACCGGTAGAGTGCAAAGACCGGTATTAAGGTGTTGACCGGTATAGGATGTAAGGTAAGACTGATATTCTTTTCAGTTCCTTCGACCGGTACTACTTTTCGACCTGTATGATGTAAAGAAAGTTCGACCGGTACCTTGTTTATGGACCGATAATGGAGTTCGACTGGTAAAGAGAAGTGGACCGGGAAAGTGTAGGACCGGATGAAAGTTCGACCGATATTGTGACTATTGGTCGACCGGTGTAAATTTGGACCGGAAATATGTAAGGTGGACCGATATATTGTAATGTTCTCGACCGGTATGTTGTTAATCGACGGGTACTTTTGCTTTTCCTCGACCGATATAAAATGTAGACCGGTAATGAGTAAACAGTGAGACCGGAGGTATGTTGGTCCGTGGTTTCAACCGGTATGGAATTTGGGATATCGGTCGACCGATATGGTTTCGACCAGTATCGTTTCTTCTCCGAAAAACAGCCCTGTAAATCCCAAATCGACCCAACTAGAATTCGATTTACCACTCCAAACTTTGACAATATGATCGACTTATCAACTACAACACCACACAACCTTTTGATTTTAAAAACAACCAAAGATTTGAAGACTGAGTGATTGTACAGTGTTCTTGACGAAACTGAAGAACACAGAGACTTGAAAATTTTGATTTTGATCTGGATTTAGCTCTAATACCAATTGTGAGTTCGTGATCGTTACCAGATAATCAAACAACAAAGATATAACAATTACCAACCTGTTTCGATATATAAACGATGATTACAAGTTGATGTTCTTGATAAGCTCTTTCTCTCTTTTCTCTCTGATCTTACTATCGGTCGATGTATTGTAATTGTTGAGAGAGTTGTGTTCTGATCAAAACATAAAACTAACTAATATCTTAAAACTAAGATATTATAAAAACATAATATCTAGATATTAAATAAACTAATATAATATCTAAAACTTAATATCTAAACTAAATATCTAAATAATAATATCTAGATATTTAGGAACTAATATAAAATACTAAAAACAAACTTTGACATTTATTACAAAGTGACATTTAGACTTATGTCGAGAGCGACTTCTCGGGCTTTAGCTTCAGATTGAATCTTCAGATTGGATGATCTTGAATCCAATAGATATGTGATCTAACAATAACATATTAAATAACAAGCAATGGTTAATTATAACATTTTAAGGTCCTACCAAACGAGTCGATGTCTCTCTGAACGTGATCGATCCATTGCAATGCTTGGATATGTCTCCATCCACCTCCGTCAACCAGTTCTTCCGCGCCAGCACAGAAACCGCCTTCCAATGATCGTTGTTCCATCCATCGATCATCACAATCCAGTGATGAGGGAGGATCCAATCGGGAGGGTATGTCTTCAACAAGTTCATATCTCGGTTGGTGTCGTTCTCAAGATAGGGATGCCCATTCTTTGTTGATAACCTGGCGACTCTGCTCCGGGCGGTACTCAGGTTGTCGTTGTAATGTTTCGAACACTTTCTCTCCCAGATATCTCGCATCCGGGCGTCTAAAGATGGGTCCCACGTGTAGTCATTTTGTACATAAAAGTTTTGTTATTCTTAAGTTGGAAATAAAACTATCAAAGATATAACTATTTAAATATACAATCCGAACCTAGAAACGCTCAAACATCCCGTCCATCTGGACCTAGGGATATATATGAGACCAACTAAGTCATGGCTCAGTAAAGAATCCCCGATTTATCTTGGTGGCCATTTGGCCCGTGTCTTGTAGGTCCCAAATACATAAGGAATTGAATTAATATCTATACAAATAACAATGCATATAATATAATGAACAAGTTAATAAAAATGAATTTACTCGTAAGACTTGGGATCACGAGGTTCTAGCGCCATCCTTTGTGTCGGGAGTTGCTCTAGAACAACGATGCCACGGACATTACCATTGTCTGGTTGTGCCGAGCTGCTACTAGAGGTTACTCCTCGGCTAGGTGTACCTCGTCCAGACCCAGATGTACATGGCATTGTCTACAAAGCAACATTATAAAGCATACAACAGTAACTCAAGAATTCAAACCATGCATATAGAGCATATAAGGTTGGGTTTGTGCGTATAAAGGCCCTAAATACACATATTAGTCTATTTTAAACCCAAACCATGCATATATAACACATAAGGTTGGGTTTGTGCGCATAAAGGCCCTAAGTACACAAACATATTACATATGCTAGAGATACACAAACATATTACGGAAAAAGTCCGCCGAAAATTGTCGTCGAAAAACGTTGTTTGTTTAGTAGTGTGATCTTTGTAGGAGATTGCTATTTTGCTCAATCAATCGAGCTATCTGCTGGTGACTAGCTTCTATTTCTGCTTGCAGTCGGGTGATTTGATGGTCACCTTCATAAGAAATTGTGTTTCCTACACAAAAGATAAGATGTAAGTTCAGAAAGAGCTTGTTTATTTCGAACTAGAATATTTAGTTCTAGTCCCACGATGGGTGCCAAACCGTTTATGCCAAAAATTAGACAAATTTAATTTAAGGTTTGGATTGTGAGGTTAATCAACTAAAGACAGAGTCAAGAAAATAATAAAAACAATAAATGAGATAAAGGTGACGCAAAAAAACCTCGTGGAAAAAATTGGGGACAATATTAAATAGCGTTGGTGCACTAATGGACGTCATACAGGGACGTCGTCCTTAATAACAACAATTTTAAGTATGGATCATGAATAAACACGATGTGATGTAAGTAAGCTTAAGAAAACAATAACAAAAATCTTCAAGAGTATCTAGCAGATCGTTCTTCGTGTTATGGATTTTGTTCTTGCAAATGCATATGATCGAATGTAAATATTGGTTGTAATTATGCTTCCTTTGCTTGAAGGCATTTGCTCCTTTTATACGTGATCTTGAAAATGGTTAGTAACGGTCATCCTTAAATGATCTTTCAAGTTATAACAGTTGAATCTTAATGATGTCTTTGAATGCTGATCGTCAGTTATTCCATGTGTATTAACGATGTGAATCTTGGTAATAAATCTTCAGGATCTTCAATAAATGACAACAATAACGATCGTTGAAGATACATAAACGTTAGCTAGAAACGAAGATAAATCAACATCAGGGTTAGTCGGAGAAGATAATTTATCCAGTTTTCGACTGTCGTCGATCGTGTGTCGTAGTTATCTTTGTCGTCATAGATATCGACGATCATGTGATGGTAACAACTTCATCGGGGATATTTTCCATGTCGTCCGAGGTTACAGTTTTTTACCCAAACGACAACCAAGGAAACTGGAATGGCTCTTGTTTACTAATATATGTCTGATCGAGGGGACCCTTGAGGTCCATCTTCACAAAACTGGTGCTCCTCTATTGGGGTTGTAGCTGCTCAAAATATGCAAAGGAGTTGTGTGTAGAATAGACTACCTTCACACACAGGCACAGGCACTCAACACGAGATCATACACCGAGATGTAGAGATCTTCACTATTGATTTGTTGGATAAGAGTTTTGCAGCAAAGATTTCTGACTTTGTGATGGCCAAGATAGGTCCTATGAACCAGAACATGTCAGGACTCTAGGCAAAGGCACATTTGGGTATATGGATCCACGTTATTCGCATACAGGAAACTTAATGTTAAACTACGACATCTACTCTTTTGGAGTTATTTTGCTTGAAGTGATATGTGGGAGGTTGCAGTTGATACAAGTTTGGACAAAGAGCAATGGGGTTTAACACCATGGGTTGAATACCATATTTAAGAAGGAAAATATAGCAATATTATTGATTCTAGACATAATAGGCAAATCTCTAGCAAATGAGTTAAATACTTTGCACGTATTGCATGTTGCTGCTTAGATAATAATCCAAATCAACGACCTACGGTAGCTGAGATCATTGACAGGATTGAGGTCATGCTCTTTTCTCTGGTCAAAGTTAAGTTGCAAGCTAGCAATTTAATATCAGCTTGTCCATTTGGTATTCAAGGAAGCTTGAAGCCCTGTAATTATGATGTACTTAAAACTGCAACTAAATTTTTTAGCCCTGGTTTCATTTTGTGAGAAGGTAATCATTGTTCAACTTTCAAGGGTTGCATCATTGAGCCATCTCCTGCAGCTGCAACGCCAGTTACTCGCACTACTGTTGCCATAAAGATATTAATCATACAAGGTCTTCAAAGTTACCAAGAATGGTTGGTAAGTATGAACTATTCGATCTTCTTACTCGATTGATTGGATTAAAGTTATTTTCATTCTTGGGTACCAAGTCCTATTTGAAAACTGATACTCACATATATTCACATTATTAATAGGTCGGTTTATTTTATAACATTGTTTTTGGAAAGGGTATCCTGGGCCTAAATCCCTGGCAATTAGGGCCTTTGGCCGAGCTGCTAAAACGTGCAACCCTGAGTTTATCCCCAATGGCCACAAGTGCTGCTAGTGGGGCTCGAACCCGGGTTGAGCGCTATGAACTCCCCAAGCCTTTACCACCACACCACAACCCTTGTGGTTTTATTTTATAACATTGTTGCAGGATAAAAGTAATCATTGAAGCCTGCTAAATCATCTAATCTTGTGAAGCTAATCGGTTACTTCCTATGACACAGCGGGGATAAGTGTGGAATGGATCGACGAATGTCTGGATCCAAGGATAGTGAACTTTACAATGAAACGCTCGAGAAAATTAAGAGAAAACTCTTAAAATTAGAGATAAAACTCTAAAAGATAACTTTTATTGATCAATTTCAACTCTCATTAACAAAGAAAACAAAAACCCTATTTATAATCTAAGATAACTAAGAGATATCTATTCAAACCTAATCATAATCCTAAACCAACTAGAAAACTATTTAAATAATTAATAAAAGGAAACTAAATAATAATCCTAATAATAATTAAAGCTAACAATAATTATCCTAAGATTAAATAGTTAAAATAAGGAACTAGGTTTTCGAGAGTTGTCCCGAGACTTAAGTCTTGGTGAAACTCTCGGTAGGCTCTGTTGTTGGTGCTGCACATTCCAGTAGTAGCCACTCGTACTTGTACCGGGACTTAGGTCTCGGTGTAACTACCGGTAGGGGTTGTTTGTTCCTTTTTCGATGTCAAATTTCGAGCCTTCTTTGAGCTCATTTTCTTCTTTTCCAACGATAGAAGAAACACCTTGATAGCTCTTGAATCCTCCTTACATCATCCTAGAAGATGACCATAGACTTCTACTCTACAAGTTCATGTGTCTAGACAACCTATAAAACCACCTATTTAGAAGTGAGTTCTTGCCATTGTAAATTACTTCCATATCTGTCACTTCCTTATTACCTACCCATCTGAGTAAATCTTTTTGACAACGGGTGATAACTTTGAACCTTTTTCTTGGAACCAACGAATTAAGGTTGCTCTTGGTGCTGCAAAGTGGCTTTCTTACCTTCGCAACCAGAAAGCAAAAGTGAAATATGATGATATCAATCCCCACCGTGTTGGATTCTGTCTGTGTATCAAATTGAATGCTTCCCATATGACCTACTGCATTTTGCTTTCACACATGGTTGTTTTACCCTTTTTTCTATTTACTCTTAGGATCACAATGCGAAACTTTCTAAATTCTTGTGGAGAAAGCACAAGCCATTATATCTTAAAGGTGATGAATGTGTTCCTAGAGGTAAGCAAAACGAGAAATAGTGAAGACAATCTGCCCAAATGGTTTCTCCTAAGATTAAATTCACTCTTGCTCGATGGTAATTCGTATGAATTGTTTCAATTTTTTTGGCAAAAAAAAAATACTTGTTTTCTAGCCAATACAGTTGAATCGTTACATAAATCAATCCCTCTTCAGTCCATAATGAGAAGTCTAGCTAGTTTCTAATAATTTGATTGAACTTCATTGGCCCTTTCCAATGAGCTACCATTTAAAATCCGTGCATCTTCTAAAGGTTGTTCAACTGAGTCAAAATATACTATCAACATCAAAGTCTTCTTTCATTTTTTCAAGCAATTCTACAAATGAATTCAATTTACCTTTATCGTTTCTCAAACGACTAACTAACATGTCAACCTTCGCGTAGACATCATTGATCAAGCGCTCCTCCTCGACATCGACCTCACCATAATGTACACGAGCCGCCTGAATCTCAATCGGTACCAAAGCTCTAGTCCAACAACGGGATATGAAATTATCCAGAATGGAATCAACGTCATCATTAAGAAGAACATTAAATATATGCCGACATAAAATACCATTTCTTATGTAAAAATTACAGTCACAACGACAAGTGTTCGCATCGGTATCCGGAACAACCTACAAAAATTAATAAGAAAAAAATTTAAATTCTTTAAAACAAATAATAACCTTATACGTTCATAAAAAGAAAAAAAATATAAACTTACACTGTAATAAAATTTCGTAAATGACTTCTTGTTCTTCTATGAAACACGGTAATTATTCACAGCTCCATCATTCCCAACTAACTTCAATCCACAATAGAAAGGATCCTCCCTAATCTCCTTTTGAACATAATAAACTATGCGTGTATACACCTCCGATGCATTCCTCTCAATCAACAAAGGTGTAACACACCTCGGAAAAGTGTTCCTTGTAACGTACTCTAGGATCCGGTGCTTAACTGCTTATTCCTTTGTTGCTCAATTGCACCATCAAATGCATGTAAAAATTCAACTAAATTTTTAGAATAAGATGCATATATTCTAAAACACGCATGGGTACTTTCTGACCTAGATGTCATTCTCATCAATCTCGACATAGCGTCATCCTTATAATAGGCAGGAATCCATGAGCCTAATATTATACATGTCCTTTAACCAATCATTGTGGTGCAAATCAAATTCATCAATAATATCATTTCGTTCAGTCCCAAATGCATCAGGTTCTATGTCAGTATTCCAAACAAGCTTGTTAATTCGCCTTTTGAACGTAACGTTTGCATCAGGATCAGCAGATATATACAAATATAATATATATTAATCACACATAATAAAATAGACGGCAACATATTAGGAAAACATATGAAACTATATATAAACATTCATAACCTATGTTTGGATTCAGTGAAAACCTCCAGGATTGCTTGTTTGATAGGAGCACATTGGTCGGTTATCATGAACACAAGTTGTTGGCCATGATGTTTCAAAACCGCAGCCAAAACCCACTTAAAATTATCAATATTTTTGTGACTAATCAACGCACATCCAACAACGACAGACCTTTTATGATTATCAATGGCTATGAACGGTATGAAATTAAGAGCATGCCTAACATTTAAAATAAATAATTATTAATAAAACCATATAACACACATATTAATAAGTAAGAAATAAAATACATGTTAGTACAATACGTGGCATCAAACGAAATTGTATCTCAAAATTCTTTAGAGTTTAACCTAGCAATCTCGTCGGCCCAAAATATGGTTTGCAACTCACCTTCACTAGATATATACTCAAAAAAGAAGTATGGTACAACACTTCTACGTTTCGCCAACAAATCAATCAACATTTGGGCATCTTTGTTAACCAGGAAAGGTACCCATGTCCTTCCTCGCATTTTGATAATCAAAAAGAGTCGCGCCAACATACTCATACCCACCCTTCAATGATGCTTGAATCATGTGAGACTTTGATCCACCAATGCAAGATGATGAAGCATTGTAAAGATTCCTATAATAAACGTATTGGAGTTGTCTTCTAGAACCAGAAAGTCCCTTGTCTTCATTATTATATAATGCATGGTTGTGCCTGTCTTCAAACTTATAAACAACATAACTCCTAGTCTCTTTCCTAAACCGAAACTTTGCACATGCATTGCAACCCGATCTTTTAACGTTCGAATTTTGAGTCTTGTGCTCACCACTTCGAATATTAAGAGAATCAAACTCCTTTTTAAGAGGAACACCTTCTTTACTACATAGAAGATATCTTTGTCTAAACATCACCATCCTTGTTTTTTTTTCTTATTTGATTGTCTAACATCAAATCCACCAGCATCTTCGGCATATTTCATATAAGCCGCATCGGCAACTTCAATCGAAGGAAACCCAGATCTCAGGCCTAACTTAACCTTTTCATCAACACGGGGAATCCAATATTTCGTAGCACCCGGTGAAACAAATGTCTCATGATTTTCTGAAACACAACATGAAAACGTAAATAATTTACATAGTAAAAATACTTATATAAACTATCTTTCGTATATAAATTAAACAAAAACTGTCAGGATCGAATTCTGAACAAGAATAAATTCCCAGAAACTAATATCAAAGAAGTTTGCGGAATAACACTTTGATATTCAATAAAACAGTAAACAACACAGTAAATCTGATGAACAACTAGCAACCTTGTATTGAATGATTGAAGTTATAAGATTACACACACAACCTCAATCTTGAAGAACAGGCTCTTTCAAGACGAATTCTACTTCTCTAAAATTAGGAACTATGCCTTGAGGTTGATTCTCTCTCTCAAACAAAAGCTCATAATTAATTCTAATCAAAAAAGATTCCTTAACTATTCTAAACAATACTATACATATACTAAAGACAAAAGATAATTACAATTAATAAAATATCTTCAGAATATCTTCCATGAATATCTTCAGTCTATCCAGCTGTCATTCTTGTAATTCGGATCTCCATCTCATAAGCAGCACTAATCAAGATCAGCAGTATTAATCTCTTAGCAGTAGTAACTCCAGCAGTACTAATCTTGAAGAGCAGCATTAATCATGTTCCAGCAACATTAACTTCAACTGGCAGCATTAACTACTAAGCAACACTAACCTCTAGCAGTACTAACTAGCTAAGCAGTACTAACTTTGTTCAAGCAGCACTGACTTTGACTAGCAGTATTAATTCTACTAGAAGTAGTAATACCTAGCAGCATTATCTTTGAAATCCTCTGACAATAGTAATTCTGTACTAGCAGCATTAAACACTTAAGCTTTTCTTCAGTTCCCAACAATCTCCCCCTAACTTGACTTTTAGGAAGAGAAGTCAAGTTCTTCAGATCTGATCTTCAAGATGCTTTCAACACCTCAGGTTCAGTTGCCCAAAGTTGGATCTAGGCCCAGACTTTGATTGATAGTTCTTCTCACTACTATTCTGGCCATTTCTGAATCCTTTGTGCATATTAGCTTAGCTTTGAGCATCCCTGTTAGCTTCTCCTTGCTGTGATTATAAATTTTGTCCACTAGGTAGTATTCATGATAACATTTGTCAATAGTAATCATGTATACACCACAGTTTTCAAATAGCATCTAGTAATCAATCTTCTTAAATAAATACTCATGATTATGATCTTTAATCCTGTATGCTACCCTCTCTGGATCAAACATCATACACAAGTATTCCATTGTTACTTTGAGAAGATTTTCTTCATTACTTGTCAACACAGGTTCATAGAGTTTCATTCCCACTTTGTACATTTCTTCTATGTCTGCTCTTGAACAACTTCTGATCACTCTCCCCCAGGTTGAAAATGCTTCAAATGTACCATCAGCTCTTTTGATTCTGAAGAAATCCTTTCCATTATCTCTTAGAATGTCCCAAAAGGTGATCTCAGGAGCTTTCATGGAGATTGGAACAGCCTTTATAGGTTCTACTATAGTCATGTAGACATCCATATTCTCATCAGTTTGCTTATGGGAGTGTTCTGGATTATGCAATGATTCTGCTTCAGTTTCTGCTGCAGTTTCTGCTTTTTCTTCCACTCTTAGCCTTTTGAAAACCATTTTTGCAGCAATGGTTTTTACCCTTTTTGCAGACTTAACTTCTACACCAACATTTTCAGATTCTTCCTTCTTTTTTTCAACTTTGTCTTTTGAGGGTGTGGTCTCCTCAGGGAATGGTTGTTGAATATTGAGGTCATGCCTCTCCTTCATTCTTCTTTCAGCTTCTTCCCTTTGAGATGAGTCCCCTTGAAGTTTGGCCATTTCCTTCTTGTACAGCTCCTCAACCTTGCTGTATGCCATATTGGTAAACATCTCTCCCTTGACCTCAATTGCACCTTTCAGGAAATTTATAATTTTTCTCCTTTCCTGATTAGCCAAAAAGGTCTTGGAAGGTTGTCTTTTCTGCTTTTGACTTGCCATTCTTTTGACTTGAAGTTTCTTGGCCTTAGCTGCTTCTTGTATACTCTTCTGATACTCTGCATTTAGCTTTCTGGCCATAATCTTTGCAAGTTCTCTATCAGTTTCAGTTTGGAGTTGTTCCTCCTTTTCCATCTGTTCTTGAAGCTTCTTTGCAATTTCCTCATCCAATTCAATCTGAGTCTTTCTCTTTGAAGGCATTTTAGATTCAATAATCTTCTCCTTTCCTTTTCCCTTTGTATCTGCAGCCTTATTTTTCTTTTCTGTCTTCTTTACTCCCCCTTCATTTATGGCCACTCCCTTTGCTTTGGGAGTGTCATTCTTGGCTTTAACCAGTGTTTCTGCAATTTCTAGTTCTTCTACAGAAAGCCCTGTTACTGTTTCCTCTGTTTCTACTGCTTCTTTTGCCTCAGCAGCATTAACTGTTTCTGCTTTTTCAGCAGCATTAACAGTTTCTGCTGTTTCAGCAGCATTAACAGTTTCTGCTGCTTGAGCAAAATCTGTTTCTGCTTCTATCCCCTCCTCTTTCTCTTTTTCAGACTCTTTCTCCCCTTGTTGGAAGCATCTTTAATGGTTGATCTCTTCTTCAAAACATATTGTTTTCTCCTCTTCTTTTGCACTAGCCTTGACACCATTTTCTTTAGCTTGGCAATCTTTGCTTGTTGAGACAAGATTACCAGCTTCATTTCATCTATCTCTTTGCCCTGTTTAAGAACATCCATGTTGATGTTTCCCATGGTTTCCATCAATTCATCATAGTTATATCTGTCCTCACCTTCTCCAGGAGTGTTACCCCCTTTTGAATGATCATTGGATCTTTTAGTAGTGGAAGCCTTCTGGCACTATCCACCCCCTTGGTTTCTTGGCACCTGGGACCTTTGGATGATTGCTCACCCAAAGTTGCCATGGGGAAGGTCTTATGTATGTTACCATTGTCCTTCTCTGAGCTAGCAGAAGTAGTGGCAGCCTTCTCACCCATATGCTCTTCCATCTCCTTAGAGAGCACCTCCTCAGGGTTAGGAGACACCCTATTGGATTCCCTTTGGATATTCTCTATTGGAGAATGCTCCAATAGAGGGCTTAAAGGCTTAGTGGGTGAAGGTACAAGAAGGGAAGGAGCCTTCTTTACCTGTTTCCTTTTGTAAGTTTGGGTAATGGGAGAAGTGGGCTTTTGAAGTAGAGACTGGGGAATAGATATAGAGTGGGAAGGTTGGGATTGGCTAGCAGTGGGATGGTCTAATGGGGGCCTTGACCCTGCTACCATACCTTCTTGTGGTTGGGACACCACCATCATTGTTGAGAACAATGGGGTGTCAACTCCTTCCGAGTCCCTAGCAGATCTTCTCATGTTTGAGAAGACTTTGCCTTTGGGGGTTTAGGTACATATACCCCATCAAAGTGAGGTATATCCGTCAATTCATTGGTAATAACTGTCTGTACAAACCTGGGATACATGAAGAAACTTTTCTTGTTGTCCAGGTTTGAGATAAGATCATTGAAGATCATTAAAGAAAAATTATATTTTCTAGCAGTAGATAAACATACCAAAGCATAGGCAATGGGACTGCTAAATTAGCTCCAACCAGTTGTTTTCTTAGAAATACAGTGCATCAGGGTATGAACAAGGAACCTCCATTGGGGTGAAAATTTAGCTTTGAAAAACTTGAAAATCCCCATTTGGCCTTCATACCCCATTCTTGAAAGAGTTGAGAATAGTTCCTCATTAGGAATAGAGGTTATACCTGCAGCATCGTCTAGACGTAGACAGATGCGTAGTACCTCTTCAGTAACTGTTAGGGGTTTGTCACACACCCTTACCTTTAACATTTGCACACCATTCTCAGTAACAATGGTGGAATTAGCCCATAATTGCCTCTGATGCTCTATGAAGATGGTAGGAGACACGGTGAGAGCATGAGCAATGTGACTTGTCCTCAAAAAGTCGACTATTTGGTGAAAACCTTCAGCTTGTTTTGGTTTTTGGAGCATGGCTATCTCGTTGTGTTCATCAATAAACGTCATTGAAGCCATTGAACTTGAGTGTTCTTGCCTGAAAACTTGGTACTTGAGAAAAAAGGGTTAGAGCGCAAGTGAACAGTATGCAAAGAGTCGTTATGAACTTTTTAGGCGGGCAAAGGGTATTTATAGTATTCGGGTCATAAGCAGTATTAACTTCTAGTAGTATTAACTAACTAACAGTATTAACTGAGACCAGTATTAACCACTAGCAGTATTAACTAACTAGCAGTATTAACTGAGAGCAGTTTTAACCACTAGCAGTATTAACCACTAGCAGTATTAACTAACTAGAAGTATTAACTGAGAGCAATATTAACCACTAGCAGTATTAACCACTAGCAGTATTAACTAACTAGCAGTATTAACTGAGAGCAGTATTAACCACTAGCAGTATTAACTAAGCTAGCAGTATTAGCTTTGCACCGGCAGTATTAAAACTGCACTGGCAGCATTAACTATACTTACACTTTTTGACACCCTCCTTTTACTCATACTTTTTACTACTTTGTTCATCCCCTGATCCTTTTCTTCTTGATCCTTCAAGATCATCACTCCCTCTGGAGTATTACTAACTTCAACTTGAAACACTTAAACACATAGGTTAGTAGCATCATGCTCAATGAAATCTTCCAAAGGCAACTTACCTTTTAACTCATGCCCTGAGCATTTATTATTACTTCCCTCTGAATCAATTGCAACATGTCCTCCATCAAATCTTTTGAAGAATTTGAAGGCATTCCATGTTACCTGTTGTGTGCCAAGAGCAACCACTATCTGCATTCCAAATGCTCTTCCTCTTGAGCTTTTGGTTGCCCTGCACACTTGATAAATCAGTTAGTCTTGGAGGGAACCCAAGCCAAAGTGGTCTTGGATTGTCCTTTCTCATCAATATAATCTGTAAGTTTAGTCTGGATGAGTTGTTTAGGAATCTCATGGATGGAATACTTTGTCAAGATTATAGTCTTGGCAGCATTACTACTAGAAGCAGCACTAGCCTTGTTAGCAGTACTAACTTGGTTAGCAGTACTAACTGAGTTAGCAACACTATTTCTGTTAGCAGTACTATCTGGGATAGCAGTACTAACAGGTTTCTTTACAATTGGAACCCAAACCTGAACAAAGTTGTTTGCTTTCTTTGTCTTTAAATTACTTCTTGGCTTATTTGAAGCATTTTTCTTTATATTAGCAAACTTGTTCTGAGCATGAAACCTTTTAGGTGCTCTTTTCTCAGCCATTTGATTCCTTCTTTGATTCCTATAACCAGAAGAGTTTTGTGGTTGTTTTTGAAAAGTGACTCTTTGGTTAATAGGATTGAAATAACAGTATTTGGCAAGATGATTCAATTTGCCACAGATAAAACAAGGTTTTGGCCTGTTGATTTTACACAGATCAATCCCTTGTTTTTGTGCCCACTGATTATTCCAGTTTCTCTGATTTCCCCTTGGTTTATCATGTTTTTGGGGCTCAGATTTATTGCATGTACACTGCTTGCAAGGGACAGGGTTCACAACTGTGGTCTGTTTGTAATGGACCTTACCAGACTTTCCCTCTGTCTTCTCTATGTCCTTAGATTTGATCCAAGTTTTTCCACATCCCTCATTGGTGATAATGTGATTTTCTAGGGGAATCTCACCACTCACAGTGTTCTCCTTACTCTAATCATTAGAGTTTTCTTCTTCAGAGTCTGTTTCAACCACCACTTTGTCTAATGGATCTACCTTAGTAGCTTCATCAGACAATTCCTTCCTATTCATGGTCTCTAGCAAGTCTGATATAGGAGGGATGTAATTGTTGTTGTATGGTGGTGGTGTGGTATTATAGCCTATTCCTCTTCTAAGTTTATCATGGATTTGAGTTTGGAGCAAAGAGTCCATTGCTTTAGAAGCATTAGAAATTTTCTCAATATCCAGCTTGGCTTTCTCAAACTCACTCTTTATCTTTTCATTCTCCTCTTCTTTCTGTTTAAGCTTAACTTCATATTGATCTTTCTCCCACTTCCAGTAGTTTGTATCATAAGATTGTTGAAGCTCATTGGCTTGGAAACTCTTAATCTGTTCCTCAAAACTCTCAACAATTCTTACATAGTCTTTTATATCTCTCTCTAATCTTTTAAGGTCATCACTCATTGTCTGGTTGTGATCCCTGTACCTTTTAACAGTTTCAATACAGGATTTAGAACAAAGATTAGATGTTACCTTTGTAGGAATTTCTGAGCTTGAGGACTCTGAACCTTTATCCATGATGATGTGATTTTGAAAGTAGGTTTCTGAGAATACTAGCTCTGATACCACTTGTCAGGATCGAATTCTTAACAAGAATAAATCCCCAGAAACTAATATCAAAGAAGTTTGCGGAATAACACTTTGATATTCAATAAAACAGTAAACAACACAGTAAATCTGATGAACAACTAGCAACCTTGTATTGAATGATTGAAGTTACAAGATTACACACACAACCTCAATCTTCTCTAGAATTAGGAACTATGCCTTGAGGTTGATTCTCTCTCTCAAACAAAAACTCATAATTAATTCTAATCAAAAAAGATTCATTAACTATTCTAAACAATACTATACATATACTAAAGACAAAAGATAATTGCAATTAATAAAATATCTTCAGAATATCTTCCATTAATATCTTCAGTCTATCCAGCTGTCATTCTTCTAATTCGGATCTCCATCTCATAAGCAGCACTAATCAAGATCAGCAGTATTAATCTCTTAACAGTAGTAACTCCAGCAGTACTAATCTTGAAGAGCAGCATTAATCATGTTCCAGCAGCATTAACTTCAACTGGCAGCATTAACTACTAAGCAGCACTAACCTCTAGCAGTACTAACTAGCTAAGCAGTACTAACTTTGTTCATGCAGCACTGACTTTGACTAGCAGTATTAATTCTACTAGAAGTAGTAATACCTAGCGGCATTATCTTTGAAATCCTCTGACAGTAGTAATTCTGTACTAGCAGCATTAAACACTTAAGCTTTTCTTCAGTTCCCAACAAAAACACTTTAGTTCATATACTCATTTGCTGCTATCCATATGAAGTTGTTATCACCAAAACCGTTAACGATAATGATTAAGACTTTTCCCCATCGAATAACATTATGAAAAACTGAAAAATATTGTCTATATGTAAAATTCACAAATAAAGGAAAAATTGAAAACCTTCACAAATAAACAAAAATAAAAAGACTTCACAAACAAAACAAAACCAATACCAAAAACAGAACAATATCGTTAACCTATATAAATTTTTGATGATCATTATTCTTTTGAGGGGGAGTTTATCTAATTTTTGCATTTTACTTAAATAACAAAATTTTTGTGATGCATGATTTTAGGGGGAGCACATAAGTCATATCAAAAAGAGTAAGACTATGATTTCTGATTGCTTAAGATCAGAACTCGTACTTTAATCGTTTTATTGCTTTATGTATTTTACTTTCGAATAAATTTGTGAATAAAGTTGCTTTGACTAGACTTTGAGATTTTTGCAGGATGAGAGAAGCTGACAAGATCATATCTTAATGACTTCAGCTTGATTTCATGAGATTTAAGATTGAGCGAAAAGGTAAATTTCTTATCTTAATCTCAAATATATCTGAAAGAAAGACAACTTTCAGATATAGAAAACATGTTCTGAAATGTTCAAACCACTTCCCGATTCTTAAACATATTTTATAATTTGGAAGTGTGATTTTAAATGTTTTCATTTTATTTTTTTGCTTAATTGATAAACAAACCGTGTGTTTCCAAAGATAAATACTTGTGTATTGTCTTTTCTACATACTTTCAAGTATTCACATACATCGGTTTAATTTTTTGATCAAATTGTTCTTACCATGTCTCAAATTGCAACATATTTTCGATGGTAAGACACCCCGCTTGTACTTCAAAGAATTTTGAGCGTTATTTCATTTCGAAGCGTTCATCTCAAGCATGTCTATATTTTGTTTCGTATGGACAATATCCATTATTTTTTTACCTTAAGCTTTTGCATTCATATTCATTCATTTCATATACTTGTTTGAAAATGCTTCCATGTTTAAAAATGCTCATATCTTCATGATTATTTTCTGAGCATACAAACATCTGACAGTTGTATTTTGAACTTTAACTGTTAAAGTTAAACCATATTGAGCAATATTATGCTTTCATAGGATTATATGGGTTCTTTGTGCTAGGACTTAATTGAAACTTCTATGAAATCACGTTAACCAGTGATTTCTACCCAAGAAGTTAATCCTTAGTGATTGAGTGTGAGGAGTCTAAAAGAAATGAGTGTAGGTGTGATGAGGTAAAATAGAAAAGAGAGTTTGGTTAGTTGTGAGATTAATGATAAAAAGAAAGAGGGTGTGAGATCAGAGTAAAAGAACATCAAACTCTGCACCAAATACTTTCTGAGTCGGGCAGCCACATTACGATTGTTTCACAATTCTTCGTGAACATTATTGAAACAGGCAAATAGCCCATGCCAACTCTTGACAAAACCCTACCAGCTACTCATTTTCTTCTTAAAAGGAAAATTTTCATATTTTTCTGGGGACGCAGCATATTATCTATCTGGTTTTCATTTGGAAAATCTGGATATTGAAAAAGAAGGAAGTTTGCCCCACCTTCGCACTTCAATCATGCATATTGAGTCTGTGTTTATCTACTGTTGTCTCAGTGGTTTACACAATGTTGAGCCTTTATAAGCAATTATTCGTGCTTAATTCTTTCTACACTTACACGAACACACAAAGAATTCGTTTCTTTGTCATAACATTCATAGAAATTGCCTTTGTGGTGTTTCGATGATTGGATGGAAGCCCTGGGGGAGTGAACATCAAAAAGCACCTTTATATTGTGTATCCGATACACACAGTGACTTCATGTTACTGACAGGCATTCTAACTGATTCATTTGTTGATTCAGGAGTTACATGATTCTTATTTTGTCTGGTTTTGCAAAGATCTAGATGAATACTTGGTTATGGATCACAGAATCAGAGGCTCAGTTTGACAAATCAGAATGGTCAAAGATATTTCTTGGAAGAAAAGTTTTGATGATATAGATGCTCAAATCATCAAAAAGGGGGAGATGGTATCAAGAAATGATAAAGTTTTGAGAGATGATTTTCAGAAATGTCCAAGTCAGAAAAGTTCAAAGTAAAGATTTGAAGAGGATCAAAGAATTTCTGAAAATTTGAGGAAATTTTCTTTGAATATTATCTGCTAAAGCAATCCGAGCTGATTCTGAAGATAATTTCTTTCCATAGTCTGAAAGTATCTTGTGAAAGTTTTGGGGAGATTGTTAATCATTTGAAGATAGTTTTGGAAAGAATACCGTTAAAGAGAAGAGGAGATTGTACTGACAGAGCTTAAAAGTGAAGACTGAATTGCTAGATCTTTCAACAGTGATCTTGAATCAAAAGGGGGAGATTGTTAGAGCATAAATATGTTGGATACAAGATCAAGAAGACTGAAGGTCAAAGTGTAAGAAGTCAAAGCTGAGAAAGTCAACACTCATCAAAGTCAAAGTCTATTTGTAATAAAAGTCAAAGATGTTGTATTTGTATTTGTTTGTTTTCTTGTAATACTTGTATGGTATAAATAGCCTTGTATTTCTGTTTTTAGTGGTAACAAGTTGGTGAACAAGTTAAGAAGTTCATATCTGAGAGAGAGAGAGAAATTTGTAGAGAGAGAAAGAGTGTTCTAGAGAGAGAAACGTGTAATCGTTGAATTTGAAAGTGAAATCAAACAGGTAATTGATTCTTGTTTGTGTTTGTTTTGATTAATTGCATTTAGGAACTAGAATCTAGGCACACAAGATTAGAACTTTTTAACATAATTTCATATACATGAATGGAAACCTTGAATAAAAAATTAGTACTCATTTTAATCATTAACATTACCACTTCATAACCTTACAACAATTTAAAAACTTTACATATAAACGACTAACAGAAAAACTTCACACATATGCACAAAGACTAGAAAATTACACAACCCATGATCTGCAACGGCTTCATATAAGAAGTGATATGAACTCATTTACACATGCACTAACCAGGTTGCTTAGGTAATAAGTGATGATCGGGGGATGGATTGGAATCATCTTGAATAGTTTCGGCACTGCCAATCCCATGATCTGTAACTGTTTCATACAAAAATCCATCTTCTAACAAACAATCTGTGATTATAAAACATACAAAGGTTTCTTTGTCCATAGTATCAATGTTTATTTCATCATCGAGTATAAGTTATCTCAAAATTCACAGAGATATATGAATATTCATATATCATATGATGGTATGAAAATCAACAAAAAAATAATCGAAATTGTAACACCCCCGTCCCGCGTGGCTAAGGACGGAAGATGCTACAAATAGATTTAAAACAAAACCTAGTCCACCTAAAGTTAAAACAGAGCGATTACAATAATTTACCAAAATAAAATTACAAAACCACAAACGGAGATAAGACAGCTTGTACCAAAATACACATGCATATCATCTACATTTGTTATCAAAAGCTTAGCAAAGCATATCATAATGTGTTATCTTCATTCGTGACTTCGTGTCATCTCCATAAAAGCTCTACTAAGTCATTTACCTGCTGAGGACAAAGAAAACATATGCTGAGATTTAATACTTAGTGAACATATAATAGTAACTAAACAATAAACATAAGATATCAAGTTCAATATAAAATTAACATTTAAGATGATAGACCAAATTTAAGATGTTTCTGAAAGAAATCAAAGTCAAACGACTTCCTCGAAAGCATGTTAAAGGTCTAAAAACCAACACGCATCACAAGGATGCTTTGTTCCCAAAAAGGATGATCAGTCCGTTTGGGATTGAGTGAGGAAAGGGATGTGGACACAACACAACAATCGTCTCCATGGATTTAACCACGACCACAATATATTTTCCGATAATGGTTCCTATGATCAATCCATACGCTCTATATTTGACCCATACCTAGTCAAGTCTGCTTTTAAGGACTATGTATAGTGAGGAAGCCATGATTGTTTTAGCCACCATGAAGCATCTCAACACCGGTGCCCCCAATATCAAATCAATGGACAAATCACAATACATGCAATCTAAAAAAGTCAAGAGATACATGTTCCAAATCTAAATTGAATTGATAATTCAAAAGGTAAATAATGCTCAATTGTATTTAATAAGGATGAAGTCAATTTGGAACCAATTTATTGTAACACCCCGAATTTCGTTGTTTTGCGAGGATGTTGAGGAAAAGGAAGTACATGGAGATGTCTACAGGACGCACGGGTCGTGCGTCCTCCTTCAGAGATAACGCACGGGTCGTGCGTAGGATCTAGGGCCGAGGCACAGTGCATGCGCACGGGTCGTGCGCATTTCCTTCTTTGAGGGCGCACGGGTCGTGCGCCCTGTCAGGTTGCTTTTTGAGGATGTCTTAAATATCTAAGATTTGAGATATTTTCATAATATCTCAAATCTCAGTTCTCTCTCTCTCCTTTTTCTCTCTTTTTCTTCTTTGATCTTCAAGACTAGTTTAGTTGCTAGTTTTCGGTGTTTCTAGCGAGGGGTCGGTGTTTTAAGCTTCACCTCTTCGTCGTGATCGTTATCTGGTTTTCCGGGTTTTATTCTGAAAACCTACCGGTGAGTTCCTACTATCATTTTACAAACTTTATACATGTCAAAACTCTTATTTGCGAAATCTGAAGTATTTCTACGGTATGATTTCATGTTCTCTACATTTTGATATAAATGAAGTTTTTGGTGATTTTCGGGGTTCCCGATCAGTGTTGACTAAAATAACGGGTTCCGCCTTATCAGAAGTAAAAGGTTGTTTTACTTGCCCATGTTAGTGGCTTATTGAAAGAATGTATATAAACTGATTTTATGATTATCTTTCTTACCAGCAGTTGGTCTGGAAAATGGCATTTTGAAATATAAATGTGTTGATAGCTATTTATCTAGCTTTGTTGGTCACATGAAATATTGTGACAAGTCCTGACTGTACTAGTGGATCCCTAGGTATCGAGTCGACTTATGGCTGGGAAGGATATGCCCCTTCCGTTCTTATGGCTGGGAAGGATATGCCCCTTCCGTTGTTATGGCTGGGAAGGATATGCCCCTTCCGTTGTAGTTAGCTACATTTGATCCTCGGGGGAAACTTAGGTACGGTTATGTGAGACCCGATCCTAGCCATGGTTCAGATGTAGTCTAATGAACGAGTATGACATGGTTCCTTGGGGGCCCTCCCTCACATCGTAGTACGGACTGAAGAGTTCGTGGCCATGGTTCCATGTATTTAGCTCATAACTCGGATTTGGTGGTCTACTTTGTGTTACACCACAATCCTTGGTAAAATGGTCCTTTTGTCACCGTTTAACGAGTTTTGGACCGAAAAGGCCCGGTTGTGGCGAAATGTTATCTTTTATAAATTAAACCTTTATGAAAAGATTTCCTTATGATACTGATGTTTATATCTCTGATTTTGAATAAACTGTATGTTCTCACTAGGCTTTAAGCCTAACACTTTTTCTCAAATGATATGTATAACAGGTTTCCTTAGCGGTGGGTTGCCAGGGTTTTGAGAGACGGGCTTGGTCTCGAGGTTTCTTGAGATAACTAGTATTGTATCTGGGCAATTGTTAAGTCCCATTATTTTGGTGAATTATGGAGGGACATCTGATGTAATCCAGATAGATGTGTCTAGATTAGTTTGTTGTTGAATTCTATATCTGTGAAGGTTTTGTAAAGTCTTAAGGACTGATCCCCTTTATGGGAGGTTTATATCAATACAAGTGTCATGTTGCCATAATTCCAGGTTTTAATTTACTCTGATTTTTAGAGTGTTACAAGTTGGTATCAGAGCTCTAGTTTAAGCGAACTAGGCATGAATGTAAGATGTCTAGACTTAGACTGAGTTTGATAGGCATTGATTGTGAGATTTGGGTAGAACTTCGAAGATGGGTTAGTCTTAGAATCGACGGAGGTTATGTTAATCAAGCGTTGTGATGATGGTAACAAGAACCCTTATGTGATATATGTTCATAATCTCACTTAGCTAATGTGATTATGAGGATATTTTACGTGAGTGTAATTGGTTTGCTAAAGTTGTGACAATTGGTAGACGTAGCGGTACGTTTCTTTCGTGCGTGTTTCGGTTAAACTCTTCCTTACCCTTTCTCGTGCTTGTATTTGTCTGCTCTACCTTAGTGTGTTGACCGTTAGAGTAGTGTGAAGGTTTCTAAGCGAGTAAGCTAAGGAATGATTGTTGTTTATAGCAATGTCTCTTCGGGATAATAGTAAGTGCGTAGAACGCATTAAGTTAATTATCCTAAGCTAGATTCGTTGGTGGAATTAGGATTATATCATGCTAGATCGATTCTGTTTAGAGGAGAATTGTAAGTTAATCTAATGGGATGGTTGCCCTATGATGCCTGAGGCATCCGGTTGATTATAGAACGTCGGAATATTGTGAAGCGTAGTATTAAGATGTGAGTGCCGACCGAATTCATGCATTTAGTTTATTTCTAAAATAAGGTTGCCTGAATTGCTTTTCATGAGCGTCAACCATGAAGTAAATTACATTATAACGTTTTAGCAAGACATTTAGCGCTCATCATATTTTAAACTATGAGCATAAGCATGCTTAAATTGGTTTTGTTGCACCTGATTTCAAATTATTATCAAAACTCTCTTTATTCAAGTCTAGTGTTTAAATGCTATTTGTGAATGTCGAAATAATTGTGTTTTAACGCTTGTTGAGTTAATGGGCAAATAGCCGTGGAATTTTGACCTTGACATTGGATCTCTTCCACGTATGTCAATAGTTTTAACGGAAAAGTTATCCCCATACTTTTGAGTCGGAGTTCTTGGAAATTTTGGTTTGTGTGAGTCTTGTTAAATTGCATGGAGTATTGTTTTACGAATTCTTTTAACGCGTGCGTATATTTTGAGATGCGTAAGTTAATTTAAATTGTGTGCAAATTTATGAATTCTTTGGGAATCGTGTCTCATCGGAATATTGTCTGAATGGTCACCTTACCTTATATTGAAAAATAGAAATTTTGACACCACTTGATTGTTAGCATAAATGAGTTTTATAAAATCCAGTTGGATTATGGTGTCTCATCTTACGACTTTTGCGTCGCGTAAATAATTTTGAGAGGCATGTGCGTGTGCATCATTATGTGTGTTAATCTCGGGGTTTTATTATCAAGTATCATATGTCGTGTACTATGTGCATTGGATTTAAGTATAACGTTGGTGTGAATGATTGCATAAACGATTTATGTTATTTTTAAAAACAGGACTTTCGTTCTGATCATATTCCATCATTAACCCTTACTGTTACAATTTCCGCAAAGCATTTAGCGAATTAGCGGTATTTTTGTCGTTGTAGTTTTTATTCTGTCAAATGTGTTTATCTTTTCAACGTGAAGCTTCATACTCGATTTGAAATTTTATTTGCATCCCCGTTATTTTACCGCCCTTTGGGGAATGAATTATTGCATATGGGGTGAGTTGAAAATTCTTTCGTTGCAACGTCTCTTGGTTATATAGAGGAGAAATTTTAAGGATAAAACTGTGATTTTTCCCTTTGGAGTTGTACAAACCATTGTTGCACATGTTAGAGTGCAAGAATCTATTTTCACGTTCATAGTATAAATTGTTGCGTATGTTTTACTCAGTATTTCGCAAGGTGCGAGTATTTTGTTAAGTTTTCGTATTCGGTAACTTGGATTGTTTTAACAGCATAAACTACTCATGTCGAACTCGAATATTTCAACAAGTAAATAGTGTGATTTACATATTCTGGGTGATTTTGTACACGTAAAATCTACATTATGATTTATGCATCTTAGAATATTTGCATACATGAAACCTTTGGAAAATCTTTGGTCTCAATACGTGTTGAGTTTTGAGAAATCATGTCCTGGTGGTGTGCGTTTTCATAAACATTGTTTAAAGACATTTCATTATTTGGGGAACGTTAAATGTCGGTTAAATGTGTTTTAATGTATACGAGGCTTTCGTTGGAAATTTACGTGAAGTGTCGGGCCTTTGGCTCGGGTTTTGACTGAATGAATCGTGTGGACATTTGTCGGGATTTATAAACGCAGTGAAAGATTTTAGCATGATGGAGTTTATTCGTGTTTTGGTAAGTTAAAGTTGATTTGTGAAAATAGTGTACATGCAAAAATGTTTATTTTAAAGTGTTTGTGTTTTACATTAGATTGCTAACTGCTGATAAGTTTTGGTTATTTTGAAATGTTTAGTTTTATGAACATGTGAGACACCCATTTTGGGATCTTTGGTTATTTTGGTAAATAAATCATGTTGAAGTGTTTCTTTGATGATTTTACATATATAATTGGAGTTCAATTGACGTAAGTGTCATTTGGTGTATTTGATCTTATAAACCTTTTCAGAAAATGCCTATTATTGTGTTATGAGGCCTTTCGAAAACATAAGGGTATGAGTTCATTTGGAAAACGGTTTGTTCCAACCAACGATGAGATTTGAGTTAATTATACTTTTGGTCATGTTTGCATAATAGTTGGTAAAACGTGTTTTCATATTTATATCGACTTTCATTTGGGTATTTACGTACACTGTTGGGTCGTTGGCTCAGTTTTGACTAAATGGAGACTTGAGGACATTTGTACGGTTTAAAAACAGTGGTGGGATTTTGGAGTATGATGGCGATTATTCTATGCCATTAGGAGTCACATGTTTTGGAAGCTTTGGTTTTTCATTTGGAGTCGTGTAGCGTTGTAGACTGTAAAGCTGTAGATCCTTAGACAGTCTGTCTGTTTTGTAAAGCCTGAGGTTTTGGGTTGCACTTAATGACCGCTCGGGTTGGCTAGCGAGTAGACAATCGGTGGCACGAGCTGCTGAGTTGGAACTCGTCTGGATTGGATAGGCACCCGTGTCCGTAAGCCCTTGGAGTGGAACTCGACGGAGTATGGCTAGAGGCAATAAACGGTTTGAAGTTGTGATGTCTGGTATGGCATGGGAACTAAGATCGGGATACGTGGTGGAATCCAATAACATCACGGGTGGCCCCATTCATTTGTTCTCGCCACCCAAGATGGAAACGTTTAGAGGTCATGCGAGGAAGTTGTATGGGCTGCCTACTTGCGTGTCCTTCTATTCTCTTTGTGTACGGGTCTCTCTGTCGTAGACTCGGGGTATTTTAAAAACTAATGTCATATTTTACATGCTTTGGTTATGTGGAGTCGACGATAAATAATGGCTTTAATATTGAGTTCTCCCCACGTATATTAAGGTTTGAATGAAATGTGTTATTCCTGCATGGTGATATTTAGTTTTCTTTTGTTTTTGGTCGTGTGAGTATTGGGCCTAGTGTCCATGTTTTTCGGACGTACGATTTGAATAGTGCTACTAATATTTCATACTTCGAGTTATACAAATTGTGTCAATTTATAAAACGTATTTGCAATGAAGTATCTGTCTTTGAAAGTGCATGACTTTGAAAAGGAGTTGTTTCTATGTTTTAAGGTTCATCATTTGAAAGGTTCTGATTTAAAGAGAAGTTCATCAATTTAAATGCTTTTACTTATGTAAAACTCTTGAGCTCTCTAGGCGTTAAGCTTAAACTTTTATTTATTTATTTATCTTCGTGTGCATCATTTCCTGTTGGGAGTTTGGTTCTAGCAATGCTTTCAGGAGTCGGGCCTTAGCCTTGAGCTAGAGTAAGTGGTTGGTGAAGTCTTCCACAGGTTGGAGATAGTGGCTACGCATGAGTTTCTGTAGCGCCCGTCCTTTATAAGTCCGAATGTATAGATTGGTGGTATGTTTAGAAGTTAATCTTTATAATGTGGTTGTAGACGGGGTATTTATGGAAGTATTAAGAAATTCGAATAAGGGTTATTTCCAGATTTGGGGTCGGAACGGAGTTGAGTGATAGCAGAATCTGTGTTAACTGATTTCCGGAAAGACGCTATAGTGCGCCTTGTAAGAATATCTTTAGCGATATTAGGAATGAATCAGTGAAATCTGAGAGTTTTGGGAATATTAGTGTCGACCGTTGGCTTTGAGTTCGGAACCATGCAGTTTGAAAGAATTGGTAGATGGAAAGTTAAGGTCGCTAATTTCCTGGAGGTAGTAATTGTCACCTAAGGTTGGGAGGCAACCGTAACCTTGGGAGTAAAGGTTACATTGAAATGTTGAGTGTTCGCTCGGTTAGGAGTGAAATATGCCCAAGTAGGGTAGCTTTTTCGTGTGTCGCTATTAGGATCTCCTTAATGATTCTGGTATTTAGGTTTGAGACGATATTTTCTGCAATCGGTGTTCCATTGAGAAGAGTAGATTTCGAGGACGAAATCATTCTAAGGTTGGGAGTATTGTAACACCCCGAATTTCGTTGTTTTGCGAGGATGTTGAGAAAAAGGAAGTATATGGAGTTGTCTACAGGACGCACGGGTCGTGCGTCCTCCTTCAGAGATAACGCACGGGTCGTGCGTAGGATCCAGGGCCGAGGCACAGTGCATGCGCACGGGTCGTGCGCATTTCCTTCTTTGAGGGCGCACGACTGTTAGGTTGCTTTTTGAGGATGTCTTAAATATCTAAGATTTGAGATATTTTCATAATATCTCAAATCTCAGTTCTCTCTCTCTCCTTTTTCTCTCTTTTTCTTCTTTGATCTTCAAGACTAGTTTAGTTGCTAGTTTTCGGTGTTTCTAGCGAGGGGTCGGTGTTTTAAGCTTCACCTCTTCGTCGTGATCGTTATCTGGTTTTCCGGGTTTTATTCTGAAAACCTACCGGTGAGTTCCTACTATCATTTTACAAACTTTATACATGTCAAAACTCTTATTTGCAAAATCTGAAGTATTTCTACGGTATGATTTCATGTTCTCTACATTTTGATATAAATGAAGTTTTTGGTGATTTTCGGGGTTCCTGATCAGTGTTGACTAAAATAATGGGTTCCGCCTTATCAGAAGTAAAAGGTTGTTTTACTTGCCCATGTTAGTGGCTTATTGAAAGAATGTATATAAAGTGATTTTATGATTATCTTTCTTACCAGCAGTTGGTCTGGAAAATGGCATTTTGAAATATAAATGTGTTGATAGCTATTTATCTAGCTTTGTTGGTCACATGAAATATTGTGACAAGTCCTGACTGTACTAGTGGATCCCTAGGTATCGAGTCGACTTATGGCTGGGAAGGATATGCCCCTTCCGTTCTTATGGCTGGGAAGGATATGCCCCTTCCGTTGTTATGGCTGGGAAGGATATGCCCCTTCCGTTGTAGTTAGCTACATTTGATCCTCGGGGGCAACTTAGGTACGGTTATGTGAGACCCGATCCTAGCCATGGTTCAGATGTAGTCTAATGAACGAGTATGACATGGTTCCTTGGGGGCCCTCCCTCACATCGTAGTACGGACTGAAGAGTTCGTGACCATGGTTCCATGTATTTAGCTCATAACTCGGATTTGGTGGTCTACTTTGTGTTACACCACAATCCTTGGTAAAATGGTCCTTTTGTCATCGTTTAACGAGTTTTGGACCGAAAAGGCCCGGTTGTGGCGAAATGTTATCTTTTATAAATTAAACCTTTATGAAAAGATTTCCTTATGATACTGATGTTTATATCTCTGATTTTGAATAAACTGTATGTTCTCACTAGGCTTTAAGCCTAACACTTTTTCTCAAATGATATGTATAACAGGTTTCCCTTAGCGGTGGGTTGCCAGGGTTTTGAGAGATGGGCTTGGTCTCGAGGTTTCTTGAGATAACTAGTATTGTATCTGGGCAATTGTTAAGTCCCATTCTTTTGGTGAATTATGGAGGGACATCTGATGTAATCCAGATAGATGTGTCTAGATTAGTTTGTTGTTGAATTCTATATCTGTGCAGGTTTTGTAAAGTCTTAAGGACTGATCCCCTTTATGGGAGGTTTATATCAATACAAGTGTCATGTTGCCATAATTCCAGGTTTTAATTTACTCTGATTTTTAGAGTGTTACAATTATCCGGTAGGAAGCCTTATACAAATGGTTATCCCCATGTCAAGTGAAGTATGATATCTGTACGGGAAAGCATATGATGGAATACCACAATCGGATGCCCATAGTGTTGGTACAAGTCACACAAAGTCACAGTTACATAAAACAAGAACCAATTACTATTTCGATAGTAATCAATATATTTTCTTGAGTAAACAAGTCTTAAACGATTTTTCTTCTCATTATTATCTCTAGAGTAGTTTTTGATAGTTTTAAGGTTGATTAGTATAATTCATCATATGGTACAAGCCAGATGTGCACAAGGTACAAGCAACAACTGCGGTTCAAGTTCTTGTCATACCATCTTCTGTCTCTCTAAAGTTTTGTGTTTTACACATATTTAGAAGACAAATGAAACTTTTACTTATAAATGAAAGTTGTAAACTAACGCTTAGGAACCTAATCGCACAAGATTCACCTTATTTGGATCAATGACTAATTTTATATGAATTTTACAAAATACATTATGCAAATCCTGAGTTTCAGTTGACCGATTCTGGAAACTAGGCTTTTGAGCCATTTCGACTCAAAATCTGCTTTGAGTGTAAGCTACAAAGATGTACTAGACTCTTCAAGGTTTCCAAAGGTATATTTCACATTTCATTTGGACCAACTAATGATTTTATACGAATTTTTGAAACAAACTGAAAGTTTTGATTCACCCCTGTACACAACAGCTAATTTCACAACCAACTAATTGAGTTTCATTCTTTTCAATATGCAAATAAAACCAATAATTATCATCATACTAAATGATCTTTTAAGCATAAAATCAAGACTCTTTAACTTTATATCTACAATTCACCATTAGAGACCTAGCATAAGATAAAACCTTAAAATAATGCAATTCATACCAATAGCTTAACATACCTTGATTCCATTGGTGACTTTGTAAAACCTTAATTTTCAATACGTTTGGTTATCTTTCCTTCCTCATTTAAGCTACGATTACGCATTATTGTTAGTATATTAGTTGCTTTGGACGCCAAGCTAATTGAGAGCAGAAAAGGTCGAACGTTTTCAGGGTTTGGGGCACCTAGGCGATTGTGCCAGCGATAGTTCCACTGGTACAATCGCTTGGCACTCTCTCCGGGCTATTTTGGGCCACAGTACAAGCTAGGAGATTGTGCCAGCAATAGTGCCACTGGCACAATCGCATGGCACTATCGCCGAAAGGTGCCAGGGAGTTAAATGTTGCAATTTTCAGCCATGTCTCTCACTTTCTCATTTCTAATATCTTTCTTTTCTCTCCCAAACCGATCCCTCACCCTTTCCCACGAACCCTAACTTATTTTTGGGTGTTTTTGTCATAAAACCAAGTGTTTCTTAATCTTCTAGCAAGGTTTTGGAAGCTAGAACTAAGATCTTTTCATCTTCACCTTCTTCACCTTCTTCACCTAAGCTTTCTAGGGTTTCATCCAACTTTTCCACCATTTTGAAGATTGGGAGTTTGTGGCTCGTTTTGGTGTCCTAGAAGTGTTTGATTAATGGATTCAAGTTGTAGTTGAGGTAATCATCTTTTCTCTTCATTTATGAAAATTAGGGTTTCGATATAAGTTGAGGTTTTCATGTGAAATGCTTGAGGGAACGATTTTATATGGATGAATGAGTATATTCATGGTTGGAAACTTGTGGATATAGGCTTTGGATGGTTTTGCTTGTGGATTCAAGTATATTTAAGGAAACTCAAGTTGAGGTAAATTCTAGATTTAGCCTAAATCTAGCAAGGTGAGTTCAAGTTGATTTGTAAAAACGGTGTACATGCCAAAATGTCTATTTTAAAGTATTTTATGTTTTACATGAAAATTATTAACTGTTGAGTTACTTGGCAGATCTTGATTATTTGAAATGTTTGGTTTTATAAACTTCGTAAAATACCCACTTTGGGATTTTGAGCATTTTGACAAATAAATCATACACGTTGGTATTTTAAGGACTTATTCCATGAAGTAGAATTTGCTTTTAAATACATTTTATTGTGTATTTTAAATAAGTGTTTGAGTTTGTGTTATGGGACGTTTTTAAAAGAATAAATGATATAAACCCACTTGGAAATTGATTTTTCCCAATCTAAACTACGTTGGAGTTATTTATATAAATTGAAGTATGGGTTTAAATACATGTGGGTTCTTTACGTTTGGTTTCACTTTACGATTTTCAACGTTAGGTCTTTGGGTTTGTTGAGCTTATGGCTCGGTTTGGATTTTGTTGGGTTTTGAGGACACTTGCCCGCTTTTAATAGCTCAATATAGAGTGTTTGATTATGATTTGCATTTACTGCATCTTATTTGAGAGTTACATGTTTTGAATGTGTTAGTTCATTCGTTTGAAGTCATGTAATGTTTTAGTCAGTGCAACGGATCCATAGGCACGATGTTCTTTTGTCCCGTTTTGGAAAAGTTCACCACTTTGGCATGGAATAGGCATCGGGTCACCATGGTAAGTAAGGTATGGACCTATACGGTCGGGCAGCGTCCCATGGGTAGTAAGGTGTAATTCTCTTGTGCATAAGTTCCCGTTTTGGAACTGGGTTCCTGTTTTGGAACTCTCAAGAATAGACTCAGAGGAGTTGACTTGCTGTTTTCGAGCAATAGACTCAGAGGAGTTGAGCTCGATATGTTTTATGAGTATAATCCATAAGTTTTGGTTTTCTACATACTTATGTGACTTACTTTTGTGTTCCGTCACATACTATGTAATCGGGTCTCCCCCATCACCGGAAGGTGTTGTTTTGGTTATGGAGTTTTCTAACCCATGTTTCCGGTGACGTTTCGGGTATGGATAGTTATCCATGTTCTTGGGTTTTGCATACTAAACTTTATCCATGTCTTTGGAATATTTTGGATGATAAAGTTTATCCACGTTTTAGTATTTGATTATTAAAGTGCCAGTTATATTTTATGAGAGTTTTGGGTTTTGGATTTATATTCGAAGAGGCGTTTTTCTTTGTGATTTTAATCATGAAGTTAATGAATGTTGAAAAGAGATTGTTTTCAGATATAATGTATTTCGTTTTGGTTGATTTTGAATTGAACGTATTTTTCTTTTGGAAATCATGATTCAAATAATATTCTTAAAGTCATTGTTTTATATAATTATCTGATAAAAACTCTTGAGCTCACTAGGCGTTAAGCCTAACCTTTTTATTTGTCGGCATGTGCATCAGGTTCCGATCGGGGGAATGGTTCTAGAAGTTCTATGAAGTGATGAGCCCTAGTTTTACACGAGAGTAAGTAGTTGGTGAAGTCTTCTGCAGTTTGGAGATAGTGACTATTAATGGGTTCTTAGAAACACCTGTCCCTATTATAAACTATGTACATAGAATGAATTGTGTTTATTGAAGTTAAACCTTAATTGTGGTCATAGATGAATCAGTTATTGATGTATTTAGAAAATTTTTAATTAGTTGTTATTTTCATATTTGAGGGTGTTACAAACTTCAATTCTCAAACAAACTTGAATCCTTCTATCTTCTCACAATTTGAAACCTAAAACAGATTTTAAACTCAATCATTAAAAGATTGACCTAAATAGAAGATTCAACTTAGAATAGAAGAAATTATACCCATACCTTTGAGTTATTGAGTTTAATCTTCCTATCTTCAACTAACTTGATGGTTTCTTCAAGTGATTTGGTTTCATCAATGGAGGTTCTTAAAGAGAGGAGAGAAATCAGCTTAGAAAGAGATACGTATGAGGGTTAAAGGGTTTTAATGAATTTTAGGAGTATTTATATTTTCCAATTTTCCACTTTGGCCCCTCAAGTCTAGTTTCTCAACTGTGTACCCTAATAGGAGTTTATTTAACATTCTATGTTAAGTTTAGTTTCATTCTGTACGAGTGTGGTCCCTCGTATAGTATTCTATCACAAATTAGTCTGAGGTACAAGTTAGTTAAGCATATGGTACAAACATGTTATGCACATTTCCACCCAAAGTTCACTTACAACTTGTACGAGTTAACGGAACACAGGTAATTATACCCAAATCATTAACAAATCACTACCGAAAATATAGCATAATTAAAACCTAAGTAACTGATTAAAAAATATATAAAAATTAAAATATATATTATAAAAAAATCAATTTGTGTGAATGACTAATCTACCCTTTTCATATTAATTAAATTAATTAAACAAGATGATTATATGGACGGCTATGATGAGTTTACAAAGTTCACAAGGTAAAATGGGTTTACAAAAGAAGACCCCTATATATATATATATATATATATATATACATATACATACATACATACATACATACATACATACATACATACATACAGGGTCAGGGTCAGGGTCAGGGTCAGGGTCAGGGTCAGGGTCAGGGTCAGGGTCAGGGTCAGGGTCAGGGTCAGGGTCAGGGTCAGGGTCAGGATCAGGATCAGCTAAAAATACTTAAACTGAGGAACACTCTAATAACCTTTCATCTGGACGATATTCACTTGTGCATACAAATAATTTGTAACATGCACAAGTGCATAAAAACCGAAAAAGAACTTAATATACTTGTATGCACAAGTGCATACCATCATCAACCGGCTATCAAGGTGTTTCTCAGTTTTCCATTTTTTTGAGGTTTTCCTTTTGAACTTTCCTATATATATATATATATATAGGGGTAAATCAAATGAGAACCACAAATATGTTACAAACATGTGAAAACCGATATAAAAATATTTTTTCACATGATATATTTTCACCAAATGCTTGGATTTAATATATTGCTTCACATATATTTGTTTTATAATATGATAGTTTTACATGTATTTGTTTCACCACATTAATATTTTTTACGTATATTTTTCATTTCACTAGGTGAATAAAATTTTATTGTTCACGTGTAATATTTTCACAAGGTGACAAAAACATATATGAAACAATATCTTAAATCATAGTCTTTGATGAAAAAAATAATGTAAAAAATATTTGTATATCGGTTCTCAAGGGTTTATAACTTATTTTTGGTTCTCATCTGATTATCGGCCTATATATATATATATATATATATATATATATATATATATATATATATATATATATAACTTTATAGAGGGAGGATCATGCGAGAAACAAACTAATTTGCGAGAATGCGAGAATAAATGTGGGCCACATAATCTATTAATTAAAAATACCATAAATGAAAATTAATTTTAGAAATTAGGATAATTATCATTTTGAATTGGATAAACCTTAAAGTTTTCATTATATCTTTTAGATTTATTTATTTTTCAATTTAAGTTATTTCATAATTTTTTTATTAATTTTTTTTCTAAATATAGTTTTAATAAAAAAAATTACAATTTTGACCAGATATCACATGTGATATCATTATACGAATATTTATACATATCCCATATCATATTATCACATATGATAATTGTATATATCTGACTATGTTTATTTATATTTATAGATGTTTTTGTGATGTAAATATTATCACATTTGATTATGCATCACTTATATTCAGACATATATTATCATATGTGATATGTACAAAAATTTATCTAGTAGGATCATATGTGATACATAATAATAGATCATATGTTAAATGAAACTAAACACAATGTGATTTAAAACGTAAATCCAAAAAAAAAAAAGGTGAAATAAATAATGAATTAATTGTGGATATCACATGTGATATTTGATTAATATTATGGGTTTTTTTTTATCAAAAGTGTATCTAGAAAAAAAATTATATAAATTTGATAAAAAATTATGAATTTATTAAAATTAAAAAATAAATAAATTTAAAAGATATAATGAGATTTTTAAGAATTTATCTGATTCAAAATTGTAATTATCCTAATCTTAAAATTAATTTTTATTTTTTACTTATAGTATTTTTTTTAATTAATAAATTATGTGGCTCATATTTTTTCTCGCATTCTCACAAATTGATCACATTTTCGTTTGAACCTGCCCCTAACTTTATATACTTATACATATTATACATTCATATCCTACCCACTAAAATTTCGGATAAACAGGTGAGGATATGTGGATAAATTGACAAAATTTTCTTTATCCAAACCCTTATCCAAAGGATTTACCGTTACCCATTGCCAACCCTAAGCACGACCATTGTAGTCTAGGTGTCGAAATATAAATATTACAAAATTTTGGAGTATCAAATGATACGCGCATAACATGTTTTTTATTCTTTTTTTCTACGATCTAATATCAAATTTTAGAGAAAAAATGTAAAGTAAGACTAAGGGGTCATTTATCAAACGCTTACCTAGTATGTGTTTATTAAGTCATATTACTTTACTGGATGAACATGGCAAGGACCGAGAATAAAGGCAACGACTCTTACATGGTTAGCGTTTACCGGGTAAATTGTTGCATATGATGTCATTTTGATAGAGTAAAAATCTTACCCGGCAAAATAGTTTTAAATCTTACCAGTAAGAGCTTACCGGGTAAGAGCTTACCGGGTAAGAGCTTACCGGGTAAACAACCCCTAAAACTCAGTACCTTTAAATTATTAACTAAAAAATAGTAATACAAATTTGTTATGTTTTTATGCTATTATGAACTAATAAAAAAACCTTTAGATTAGTAATATAACACCATATAACAACTTATACATTATTTCTTTATATTATTTAGAAACTAATTTTTATATATAATTGATATCAATAATTTAACATGCAGTGCATGGGAAGGAAAAATGATTGAAATTGAAAAATGCAACGTAAGGGATTTGATAATGTGACCTCAAGGATATAGTTCATGTATATTGAGTCAAAAAGCGGTGTGGCCATGTCCCCAAAGGCATGTGGGGTTCCACCATTGCTGAGCTACACTCCAATGGTTCATTAATCTGAAGTCCAGATCGATAAATTCTATTGCGGATTTGTTCGATCAACCTTTCCAACAATTTACGAGTAGTCTCAAAAAGGAGAAACATACCAGTGATCTATATTACATCACTCAGAAGAATGGTGAATCCTTTCGTAGTTACTTCAATCCTTTCAATTTTGAAATTATTAGTATTTGTAATTACGACATTAGAACCACAACTGAAGCTTACAAAAGAGGACTCGGGGGAGAATTAGAATTGTATTTGGATCTAACCAAATACCCGGCCAAAACTTTTGAAGACGTGTAAGCAAGGACACTTGCTCATATGCGCGTCGAGGATGACATCGTGTTTTGAAAGAAACATAATCCTGAAAAGCAACCTTTGAGTGTCAAGCATCCAGAATTTAAAACAAAAAGTCATTCACACCAAGACCAATAACGTTAGGTTTAATAAAAAGAAAGATATTCCCACACACCTGAAAATTTCAGAATATGGGTTTAAAGGGACGAATAAATATTTCGTCGAAATTTTGAAAGCAGAATATGGGTTTAAAGGGACGAATAAATATTTGGTCGAAATTTTGAAAGCAACAAGGGTGGTGGGGAGATGGCCCAAGAAAAGTGATAATCCCAATACTTAAAAAAGGATAAATCTAAGTGGCATGACTTTCATGACGACTATGGGAATTCCACTAACGACTGTATATCACTTTGGAAAGAAATAGCATGAGACACTTGCAAAAATTTACTACAAAAGAAATTGCTATGACAAATCATCGACGGCCCCTGTCGCCCATACACACCAAGATAATAATCTGCATAACCGGTGGTTCTGATATATGTGGATTAACATATTCTGCTGTAAAAGACATGGTGGTAAAATACTAGACAAGTTTCACGGTTAACAAGTTTGAGAAATAACTGGAATCAATGCCTCATTCCATGACAAAGATATCTGCGACCTATGGGAGCGACACCACGATGGGCTGATTATGTAGTTAACCATGAGGAATTGGTCAACAAAAAGAGTTTAATCGAGGAAGTTCTGTCAACGTTATTTTTCTATCAACTCTCCAAACATGGGCTCGTTCGCTAGGCCTTGTTGGATTTAATGGCAACACCGTAGGGGAAATCATCCTCACAGTCTTTGCTACAGAAATCAACAAAGCGATTAAGTTCAACGTCATTGATTTCACCTTGGAATATAATGTTTTCCTTGGGTGACCTTGGATTCATGACATGAAAGTTGCTCCCTCGACATACCGCCAGACGATAAAGTTTCCAACTCCGTGGAGGGTCCAAGAGATTAAAAGCGAGAGAAAGACAATGAGGGAATGCTACAAATCCATGATGAAACCTAGAAAAAGCAATATCTAGCAATTACGGCACCAGTTCGACGACTTGCAACTACAAGAAGTCATCCTTAATCCTGATGAACCTGAGCGAACTATATTCGTGGGGGCATCCCTAGATCCAGACATCAAGTAACGGCTTATAGACTTCCTAAAACTCAATAATGACTGTTTTCCTAGTCGCATGAATATATGGTTGGTATTTATATCCGCATCTTATCACACAAGGTTAACATTGATCCTTCCTTGTGCAAAAAGTTTGCTCCAGAAAGAAACAAAGCTATCAACGATGTGTTGGGGTTTAAACGATTTAAAAATAATTAAGGAGTCATTGCATAACTGAAGATTAATAGTATTATGATATATTTTCTTTTATGACCAAGTTGCCTCCTTTTATACTTAGACTGTTGGGCGGATTTTTCAATGCCTTTTCATGCCAACAGTCTTAGTAACCCAACCCATATAATTAGTTATCTGGCTATTAAATAAACTTATTTTATTTTATTTAATAAATAAACTTCTTTTATCTAATTTATTAAATAAACCATTTTATTTAATTCGTTTTGATTTAATAAATAATAAATAACCGATTATTTATTTATTTATTTATTCTAGTTGGTAAATAATAATTTATCACATATAAATATATTGTTTATTCCTAAATCCTTTTTATAGCTCTTAGTGTGTGACCCCACAGTCTCACTTCTAATTAGCAGTGCAATAAATTATTTGTATCTTGCACGTTATATCCATCCTATGAGGTTGAAAATTTGTTAAAAGACAGGGAAGATTATAGATGAATAATACCCCGAATGGTTAGCCATTTTGTGATCATGGAAAAGAAAAATGGCAAATGGAGGGTATGTATAGACTTTATGGATCTTAACACTGTCCTAGGATCCATTTCTTTTACCACACATCGATGCCATGGTCGACGCATGCAATAGGTGTCCACGAATTAGGTGTTGTTTGGTTTGTTTTCTGTTAAGACCTGAATAGATATAGTTGTTTGTATGTTAACAGATAAGTTGTTGTACTGAATAAATGTCAAAAATGACCATTTTAATTACCCACAGTCTTTATTTTTGTCTGAATAAAACAATTGTTTCATAAAAATGTTGAATAAGTGACTTGTAATTATAAAAAAAAAAAAAAAAAGAGAGAGAGATCAATTTAGACATTTTTCAAAATAAAAACAACTTGATTTAAATTAATAATATGAATTCAATGTTATAACCAAAACAATATTAATTAGTACTTATAATAAGAACAAGTCAACATCATAGTTTGCTTTCTATCAGCTTCAAAGTCGTGGATCTGTTTCAGTGTTTCAGAATTTTTTTTCAACACATTGATTTTAGACTTCCACCTTCATTTCCATTCAATGTTATTTCAATGATACAAGTTTCTAAAAAGGTTTACACAACAACCATGTTTTTCGAGCTTATCCTAGTCGTTTTCGGTTGTTGTGAATCGGTCGTTTGTTCCATACCCAATGATTTGTATAAACAATTAAACTACAAGTAGGAAATGTAACATCTTAGAAACATACATATATATATATATATATATATATATATATATATATATGTGGAGAGGTTCATTTGAGAAATTATAAATATATGAGAAATAGAGAAATAATCCTACCCTTTCATTTGGTCAAGATCGGCTTTGACTGGTCAAATATTGCGTCTTTGACTGTTCAACAATTACGGCTTTGACTGGTCAAAAGTTGCGGCTATTCTAAAAATAGAAGGACAGTTTCGTAATTTTTACAAATACACGGGACGAGTTCATATATGAACGTGTATGATTCACATATGAACTATATGTTCATATGTGAACTAGTATAATTCCCATATGAACTCTTTTAACTAATTCATATATGAACCTTTGTGGTTCATATATGAACCAATTAACCGGTTGACATATAAACTAATTAACTGTAGGTTTATATTTAAATTAGTTGAACTAATTAAATCAGTTCATATTTAAATCAGTTGAACTAATTAATAGATTCATATATGAACCTTTGTTATTCACATATGAATTAATTAACTGATTCATATATGAACGTATAGTTCATATATGAATCACAAAGGTTCATATATGAATCAGTTAAAAGAGTTCATATGTGAATTATACCGGTTCATATATGAACATATAATTCATAAGTGAATCATATAGGTTCATATATGAACTTGTCCCGCATATTTTACGAAACTATCCCTCTATCTTCTACATACCACACAAAGAATTATCCGGTGCTTCACGGTTAAAGTCACAAATGTTGACCAGATAAAAAGCTAGGATCATATCTTTATTTCTAATATTTTTAACATTCCTCAAATGAACCTAATCATATATATATATATATATATATATATATATATATATATATATATATATATATATATATATTAACAGCTTGATATACACAGACAGTAAAATACATTAATATTAACATATTAGAAACATACATATATACACGAAACATAAATGATTATTAACAAAAAAAAATCATACACACAGAGTATGTTTGCACGTCTGACATAAACCCTTTCTTTACACGATTTTGTTTCTTTGTTTGTGGAACCCTTTCTGTAAACAATAAATCCCAATCACAACAAGCAATTACACAATATATGACAATAAAGCTCAAGAACTAGAGAGAAAAAGTAGATCTTGTATTCATATCACATGTCTCTGAATATTTACAATACAATGCACTAGACGTTACTACAAGATTACAACCACAAACCTATTTATACTACCTATCTATTACAAAAGCCTAAAAGGCAAAGGAAACTAATCATGCTTTGACATTCCTAATACATTGACAATGTTGACTTCTAACATTGACTTTCCTAATTAAATCTTGGATACAATATTTGGACTTAACAATCTCCCCCTTTGTATTCAAGATTTAATAAAAATTTGATACAGATCTTCAGCCCTTGATTCTTCAGCTTTTGTCTCTTTGAAGCTTTCACAATCTTTAAACTTTCAGCTCTTGAAGAATCTTGGAAAGTCTTTTTCTCTTTGAAGCTTTGACAGCCAACAAGTCATGAACGCGCATTTTGATCTCTGAACCTTTGTTCATCTTTGAAACACCTTTGAAATGTTGACGGAAAAGTAATATTTGACAAACAAGTATCTTCATCACTTTGATCTCTGAACTATCTTTGGAAGAACAAACTTTCACAAACCATCTTGATTAAATTTTGAACATTCTTCCTTCAGAATCTTTTGGCTTTGAATTTCTTTATCAGACTTGAACTTTAAATCAGCGGAAGCATTTTGAAATTCTGATTTGAACTTTGAACAAGAACTCTTGAAATTGAACTTTGTAAAATTCTCCCCCTTTTTGATGATGTGAGCATCAAGATCATCAAAACTTCATCAACTTCAGCTCAGACTTTGATTTCCTCTTTGTGAACAACTAACAATCTCCCCTTTTACAGTTTCCGCACTTTGATCTGAAGAGCCGAATCATGAACTGTATATATCCGAATCTTTTCAAATTCAGACATAATGAGCATGTAACCCTAAATCAACATATGAAACAGTTAGGAATCCCTGTCAGTAACACTAAGTTACTGTGTACAACGAATGTACAATATAAAGAGTTGGCTTGATGATGACTCCCAGGACTTCCATTCAATAATTGAAAAACACAAGGTTTATCTATGAATGTTCTGACAGAAAAACAGATTTTCTGTGTGCTCGAGCTTGTGTATGAAAGAATTTTAGCACAATGATTGTGTTTCATAAAGGCTCAAAGTATGTAAATCACTGAGACAACAATGATTATACATGGACTCAATGTGCATGAGAAAGGGTCGAAGGTGGGGCAACTTTCCTTCTTTTTCAATATCAGTATCTTCCAAAAGAAGATCCGATAGATTATATGTTGTTTCCCCAGAAAATGTGAAACATTCTCTTTTTAAGAAAAGAATGAGTAGCTGGTGGGGTTGTATACAAGAGATGACATGGGCTATTTGCCTATTTCAATGATGGTCACTAAAGAAATGTGAACCAATCAGTAATGTGGCTGCCCGGCTCAGAATGATGTTTGGTGCAGAGTTCTGATAATCTTTTAACCCTGTTCTCACACCCTCTTTCTTTTAAACATATAAGCTCACATCTAACCAAACTCTCATTTTCATTTTACCTCTGCTCACTCCCACACTCAATTCTTTTAGACCCCTCTCCCCTCAATCACTCAAAGGATTTCTTCCGGGGTAGGAAACACTGGTTAACGTGAATCCATAGAAGATCTATTAAGCACTCACACTGAATCCCATGTTACTAGAAGTACATGTTGGTCAATGATTTTCTTGACATGTAAATCACAAGAAATCATATGTCAGTGTATGTATGCTCATCAAAAATCAGAAATGAAATTTGAGCATTTGAACTTTGAAGATTTCTCAAAAGAAGAATATTGAATGAATGAAATGAAGTCAAGAGAATTGTTTTGAGAATCTAACAATGAATTAAACAGATCAAATCAAATGGTTAGGGTATCAAAGAATTGGATATTTGTTAATATGAACAAATATAAACATCTTATCAATGAAAGCACAAATATGAAAAAGATGAATGATGCTCAACAACTTTGAAAGCAAACGGGGGTATTACCATCGAAAAATTGGTTCTTTTAGAGACATGGTAATAACAAATTCAAACAAAATACTGAACCGGTGTGTGTGAATAGCTGACAGTATATGGACAAGATAATACACAAGTATTGATCTTTGGAAACACACGGTCAGTTAAACAATAAGCTCAAAAATTTTAGAAAAACATTTAAAAGCACACTTCTAAATTCATAAAACTTTTGAGAATAAGAAGTGGTTTGAACATTTCAGAAATTGTTTTCATGTTCGAATGTTGTCCTTCTTTCAAACAATCAGAGATCTAGGATCAGAAATTTTTTACCTTTTTAGCTCCCCCTCAAATCTTGATATAAAGATTTTAATCTTTTAAGCTCCCCCTGGATATTAGCACAATATCCGTCTTTGATCATTGTTGAACGGGTCCTGATCTGTCATGTGATCAGAAGCCACTTTATTCACATTATTTATTCAAAAATAAAAGACAGAAAGCAATAAAATAGTTTATAGTTTGAGTTCTGATCTGAAATAATCAGAAGTCATCACCTTTACTCCCCCTTAAATTAAGCATCTGAAATATGTCAGTTATAATAGGATAGAGATCAAACACTCCCTTTTGAATTGTTAGACCATCAATATCAGAAAAATCTATCAGTGAAAAAGTATAGGATAGAGATCAAATCAATTCTCTTGGGATGGAGACCATCAATATCCATCGGTTGCAAAAACACAGGAGGAAGGTCTTTTTATCGCTGAGGTCCAAGTCCTAAACTGTTGTGTTTAGATGTCAAACTCCTTTGAAAACCGGGTCCTAAGCTGATATGCTTAGAATCCATAATCTTGACATTTAGGTGCGGGTCTTGAACTGTAGTATTCAAGAGCCATTGTCTTTCTTACTCCCCCTTGACGTGAGGTGCCTGCAACAAAGAATCAGTTTTCTTCTTTGGTACCCACTGGTATTTGGGTCAAGAAATGTTAGTTGCAGTTCGTGTAGGGGAAATGGAGTAAGAACCATACCAGAAATGATCACTGGTCTTATGGATATGATCATGTGTATAACAAATAGAACAAGAATATTTCTTACCGTTAGGTTCTTTGTTCTTCTTTTCTTTGTGTACAGGTACACATGATTTCTTCTCTTTCAGCTCATCAGTCTTGTCATCTTTGACTGATTTCTTCATCCAGACCAGTTTCTCTTTCTTGAAACTTTTTCTCCTTGGATAAGTATTTGAACCATCTAAATATTCATCATAGAAAAGGTTAGTTCGACGAATCTGATTAAAGGATTTGACTGACCTTTGTGAAGAGACGAATTTCTGATTTGAACTTGAAACAGACTTTTCAAGCTCTTTGATCTTTGAAGCAAATGTGTCTCCTTCTTTCACAAGTTGGTCAATCTTCTTTGAGAACTCATATTTCGTTCTTTGCTCTTTCAGTGCAGCAGCAGATAGTTCAGATAATTTTGAAGTCAGCTTTTTAATTTCATTTTCAAATATAGATCTTTCTTCTTCAAATCCCTTTTCTGACTCATTTCTCTAGCCGGATAATTCTTTAAAGAATCCTACATTTTTCTGTTCTATGGCCTTCTTCTCCTGAGCAAATTTCTCTCTTTCCAATATCATTACTTTCTCAAAATCGGAGATTTGTTGAGAAAGCTTAATGCATTTAAGCTCCACTGACTTCTTTTCTTCATAACACTTCTTTGAGAAATCTGAGAATTTCTTTGAAAATTTTTTCTTTTCGGTTTCAAAATCAGCTTTATTTGCAACAAGTTGTTTTTCCAAATCAGATAAATTCTTTCTAAGCTCATCATTCTCAGATTCCAACCCCTTTGTCTTCTCTTTGAAAGCCTTCAACTTGTTTTGAAGCTCAACTGATTCTGCTTGTAGCTCAGGAGATCTCTGTTCAGTTGTCTTCAGTTGGCTTTGAAGAGTTATAATCTCTCTCTCTTTCTCTTTTATCTCTTTCTCCTTTTCATAAAGAATATCTGCAAAATTAGATCTATTTTTAGTACAATTTATACAGTCAGGAGTTTTAACACAGTTGTACAATTTCAGTTCCAACTCCTGAATCCTTCTGAATTTTTAAATTGCAGAGTCCTTCGTTCAACTTCTACTACAGATATATCAGGCTTGTACAGTATTGACATCTTCAAAAAGTAATCAGCTTGATGTGAATGACCGTTCCCAAACTATATATGAGAAAATCAAAAATCAGATTGAATAGAAAATTTTCGAAAAATATTAAAAATTGAAAATTTGAACAACATTTGTTATGACACAAAGTTTAAAAATAAATATAGATGACACACTAAAAAAAATTCAGACTCTTTTTTTTTTTAAAGATAAGGCGCAAAGTTGAGTTTCTCGGATCCCGTGTGATACGCAAACTAGGTTTGCGTATGAGTCTAGAAGCACAAAGTGAGACTTTGCGTATTGGTCTTGATGCGCAAAGAAGGTTTGCGTGTGCTTAAGGATGCGCAAATGATGGTTTGCGTGTCTAACTTGATGCGCAAAGAAAGCTTCTCGGATCCAACTTGATACACAAAGAGAGCTTTGCGTGTTGAACTTGATGTGCACAGTTCCCTTTTCAAACTTTGTAATAACCAGATATAAGTCTTGCGCAAAGATTATGAATGAAGCGCAAAACGTATGAATGTTGCGCAAACCATGGATCTTGACTAATTCTAACTCAAATCGATCAAAACCTGCAAATTGAACTCAAAAACTTTATCAGCATCATCAACAAACAGTACGAAACACAAATTTACAATCAAATCCAGATTAAAAACAACAAAATTCACAATTTCGATGAAGAACAGATAACGAACTTGTTTTCAAGAAAAATCAAAAAATCAAAAATTGGAATATATTTAGAATGAATTATGTTGGATCCCAGATTTAATCTCACAACAATGATATAAACAATAAGAGTAATAACAGCGGAAGCAGTTTAATATCAAAGGAGATTCAAATATCACAGTTCATAAAACAAAATAATAGATAAACAAGATATTCTTTGAATAAAATATTCAACTTATATTATCAGTTATAAGACTTCTTAAGCACACTTTGAACATGAAGGTGATGGTCCTTTTTATAGGATCATAAAGTAAATAGTGTACTTATCTGACAAATAGAAGCATGCTTGAACAGTATCTTACCTAAGAGGTAAGATCAAGACATACTTGAACAGTGACCTACTCTAGAAAGTAAATCTTATCACAAGGTGACGTGTCATCTGTTCTTCTTTGTCAAGAGTTTCAGAGTGATCATCTTCAGAGCTCTGAACTAGGATCTCTGATGAGGAGCTCTCTGATGTCTTTCCGTGAGACTGTCTCTGAATTTACTTCAGAGACAGACAACTTTCTCTGAGGCTGACTCTGAACTGACTTCAGAGACAGACTTGCTTTCTTCAGACTGACTCTGAATTGACTTCAGAGACAGACTTGTTGTGATCCCTTGAAAGTCTTTAGATGAAGACTTAGTTATTTTCAATACATTCATTGGTTCATATTTGGGGCTAACAATCTCCCCCTAAGTACTGAAAATAAAAAAGAACACTTTTAACATCTAAACTAGAAAGCGAAGAGGAGAAAGCCATTCTCTGTAAATATTACTTCTCATAAGAATTTGGAATTACAAAAGAGAATAATATTCAAAAAGTAATTAGAACCTATCACTAGAACATATCCTATGAAACTTCATGATGAGCTCTCTGAAGTTAATCATTGAGCCAATTTCCAAGTCTAGTTTCGCCAGTAGGTCTGCTCTGTACCGTTCTTGCTTTACATGAATCATCTTCTGTATACCTTTCAAGGTTTCATCAGAATACTTTTCTACTTACGAAGCTAGAAAGATTTTATTCTCTTGGTTCACTCTGTATATGAAACCCAGAGGTTCTTCAATGATTGATCCAGTCTTCTGTTTGTCCAGGTTTTCGATGGTTTCCACTGGTTCAGTCACTCTGATATTTTCTTCACCCAAGTTCAGAGCAATCTGGAAGTCACGTTTGGCTATGTGTTTGATGTAAGCTTCCATTGCCCGTCTTACTTCAACCATGCTCATTCTGATTTCCCTTCTTCCTGAATCGTATCTCGCAGAGCAATAGGCATATAGATGAGTGAGATCATAAGGATTTAGATTTACGAGATCATTATCATTGAACTCGTAAATCTTCTGATCAGATCGAGTCACCACATAATGCCTATATATGATTTTGTTGAAGGCGAATGTCTTTTCAGAGATTTTCTCAACTTTTACTATTGGAGCATTGTTAAGAACCGCCTTTCTTGGTGATGTCTTTGCCTGTATGAATCTTCGTTCGTAGTCTGGCATATCCTCTCTGATTCTTGGATTCAGAGGGATTACTTGAGTGTCTTCCATATTGAACTCACAGTATATATGCCGAAAGTGATCTTCTATCGATGCTTCAGGAGTGGATTATAAGAATGTGGGTGGATGAGTGAATACCTTGGCTGGTAAACCGATGTTTGTCTTCTGAACAAGATTCTCTTGAGGATCCTGTTCATCAACAACCATGGTTTCTTTGTCCTTGGGCTGTGACTGAGTTATCTCTGAAGGCTGTTCAGAGATATATCCATATATCTCTGGATATTCTTTTAATTCTGAAGTTGTTGAGGTATGATGAGGTTGAGCGTTTTTGAAAACATAGTCTTTGACATCAATTACTTCGATCTGATCTCCAGCAGCTTCTTCCTCTCTGTCAGAATCTTTCTGTTCCTTCTCAGACTCTGACTCAAATGCATCTCTCATCACCATTGTTTGAACATCGGATGATAAGAATGCATCTTCAGAGGATGTAGAGAAGTCTACTAGTTGTTCTTCTTCCTCTTCCAGAGCTCCAATTTTCTCTAGAGTTGCATCGGTAACTGGAGTGATTGGAACTTCTGGTGTTGATGAGGTGTAAAGTATGACTGGTGTTGTGAATGATTGTAAAGTACGGTTTTCATCAGAAGAGGTGGTGTTCCTCTCTGGTTCCTTCTCTTGAACTTGTGCAGAGGGAGCAACTTTAAAAGTGTGCGTGGTTTTATCTCTGATCTCCCTATTTTGTGAGTCAGAGAGCTCATCATCATCTGAATCATCAAATCTGGCTTTCTTCACTGCATCGCTACAAGTCCCACCAGAAAACTTGCGTTTGTATTTGGGAGAGCTTGGTTCAGCGATTCCTTTTCCTTTGGGATCCAGAAGTGTCTTCTGAATTGTTTCGATTGTCTCTAAAGCAGCAGTTCTGATTTCAGTAATCTGGTCTTCTGATTTATAGTTATGAAGTTCCAGAGTTACTTTGACATGCTTCTGAGCAATAGTAGAGATCTTGGAAGAACAAGTCAGCATTCTGCTCATTATTGCTGATTTGAAATAGGCCAGATCACTTTTGGTGATTAGGTCTTCAGAAGTCCGGGGTGGTGGCTGTGGTGTTGCTGATGGTGCGCTGACAGTTGTTACAGAAGCTTGAATTGTTGCTTTGATGAGGTCAGAGATAGAGACCATTTGATCTGTTGAGAGTGATGATGATCTGGTGGCTACTACCTCTTCCCTTAGTTCTTGTAGAGCCTTCTGAACATCGATGGTTGAAGATGCTTGTAGAGCAGCATTCTGAGCTTTAAGATTGACTATTTCCAGGGATGATTCAGCCTTCTGTCTGAACAGTTCTTGTTCCAACTCTTGGATTCTGTTTGAGGAGTCCAAGAGTTGGGTCTTCAGAGTGGAAACCTCTGCTCTGAGGTTTGTGTTTTCAGAGCGAAGAGCAGAGATCTCTGAACCGTCAATTCTCTGAAAGTTATGCTCATTCATGGAGCCTCTGACTTCCTCACAGAATCTCTGGAACTCAGATTTAGTGAGAAGTTCAGAGAGGGGTACATTGGTTACAACACATGTAGCCAATTTTTCCTCGAGTTCAGAGGAACCTTCGTTCATAGCTGTTTTGACGTTGTCTCTGGAAGGACTTCCACTCAATCCTTGATGTTCCGGAGAATCATTTCTGAGTGTTCTGTTCTCATCCAAGTCCTCCTCCTCAGATTCAGAGGACTAGAAGTGAATGTAGGAGTTGATCTTGCGATCCAGGCAAGTCAATCCTTGATTTTGTAGGTCAAGCCATTGTCCTTGAGTTGGACAACTACTTTTGGATATCCTAAAGGGTGAGAGATGAGCCACAGAGGCAGCATCATGTATAGGATTTTCTGATGTACTCAGAGGCAACTGAGTACTTGAATTATTGGCTATGTCCTTTGAAGAGGGCTTATCCAGAAATTGAGTTTCCTCAACTATGTGAACTTCAGAGGTGGATAAAGGTACCTCTGAAGTGGCTTGCTGGTTTGGGTTCGAGGTGTGCACCTCTGATTCAATAACCATTACCTCTGGATCAGGTAGGTTAGATTGTGTGGTTGCATTGGGAGATGGGGTTGGTGTCCTAAAATATATGTGCCTTGAGGCATCTTTTTGTTTGAAAGGGGAAGAACTCTCAGGTTTCTCTAAGTCAGAAGACTTGCTCTTTTCCCTCTGAGAATCTTCAGAGCTAGTCTCTGAAGATTTATCCGCACTTTCCTCAGAGCTAGTCGAGCTATCCTCTACACTAGCAGATGAGGTTTCTTCCATTACTTCCTCATTGACAGCCCCTTCCGGTGCTCTGTCATCTCTTTCAACTTCAGTTTCTCTACCAAGAGTACCCTCTGGTTCACTCTTGTGAGAGCTCTAAACTTCAGGGTCCTCAGATCCCTCTGAAGCCGAGATGCTCTTGCTCTCTATTCCAGGTTCAGGACCTAAGTGTGTTGGGGTTCCCAGAACTGGTTCTAGTCTTTGGGCAACATGGAGATAAGAAGATAAGGCTACAGATTGAGGATTTGCCTGATTCAGCATGTGGTGAGGAATCCTCCTTGCTTCTGGATAGCCTTCAGATAGAATCGTCGGTTTGAAGTTGTTCATTATGTAGAATGGAGTTTTGGGTTGTTCAGGGCAATCAAAATATGAAGCTTCTCGATCGCAGCATGGATGATTAAAGACAGAAATCTTGGGAATGTTATTGAAGGAACTTTGGATGATTGGGTAGTTTGTTCAGGGTCCTTTACCAAGCATTTGTTCTTCTTCTCTATTGATGTCAGAATCATATCAAAGATTATGCCAGCCATGTCTAAGTTGCGATTGAAGAATAGGGCATACATGATTGACAGTATTTCTGGTGTTGCTTGATCCATGCTCCCAAGTTTACAGGTTAGAGTGCGATTTAGGACAGAGAACATGAAATTCCAGATTGGTGGTAGGTGTTGTCGTCGGAAGTTTTTCAATCTGGTGATTTCAGTGTTGTAATCTATCATTCGAAAGAACTGGAGTAGGGATTCAGAAGTTGGGCGTTTTTCAAAACGCATGATTTGAAGTTCCTCAGCTGTTAGGAGTGGGAGAACTTCTCTTAGAACAGCAGGATTGATGAGTATCCGACATTTTACAACTTGAGATATGTCGAACTCGCCGATTATTCCGTTATGTGCATCGCTGTAGTGACTTGATGAATACCATTCTTGAACAAACGAAAGTGGACATTCATTTGTAAAAGTAGTTAGGGCTTGAGTCAGTTCACAGTTGGAGAAGAACTCGCAAATTACTCCATATTGTTCTTCAAATTCGGGAGAATCAAGCTGAATCATATGATTGTTGTCTTTGATTGGAAAGTGATACAGTCTTGAAGGTTCGCCAGATTTGGGAAAAAGTTTGCACCATTCATTTGAAGACGCCATTGTTGAGGTTGAAGTGAAGAAGATGAAGTTCAAATTCTTTTGGGGAGAGAGAGAGATTGCTCGAGAGTAATTTGTAAAAATGAATATCCGGATGTTAAATTGGTTTTGTATTCAAATTTAGAAAAAGATACACTCGAGTACATAAGGTGAAACGTCAGTGATTTGACCCTTTGGATAAAGCCGTTTAGCCTTTCACTCATCCCTTTTTGTGACACGTGGCCTTGAAAATTGTTGTACCTACGAATGTAGGTTCCAAGAAAATAGGAAAGGGGCGCCATTTTTCAATAAAAAATTGAATATCTTCTTTGTGCTGACAAGACAAACCTTTCGCCTTAATAAGTAATTTAAGATATCACTTGTAGTAAAAAGGTTCAGTTAAACTGAAATTTTAATTTCAAATGATATCAAAAATTACTTATTAATTGTAAAGTTCTTGTTATAAGAATGACTTGGTCTTTTAGTTGTTGACTCCCCCTTGACAGATGATTTTGAAGAGGTCTTCAATTTCAGAGACTCTGATAAGACTACAGAGACAATATTCAGAAACTCTGATAAATTTAATTTATTCTGAGACTAAATTCAGAGATTCTGATTTGACATTTGAAAAACTTTTTTCTCAATTTCAGAGACTCTGAGATGAAATTCAGAGACTCTGATATGTCTGAAGCTCTTTTTCTCCACCTTGACAAAAGAACAACTTTTTATTTTTCTCCCCTTGTCATGTGTTTGGAGAACATTCACAAACTGATATTGACATATGCTACTTGGTTCAGAGTTTCTGATATTTTGATCAGAGACTCTAAGTTTCTTCTTTGTTAGGTAGACATATTCAACATTCCTAACTTGCTGATTAAAAAATTGAACCTTCGTTCATCTAAAGCTTTTGTGAAAATATCAGCAAGTTGGAGATCAGTTGGTACAAAATACATTTCTATTGTTCCCCTTTCAACATGATCTTTTAAGAAATGATACCTTATATCAATGTACTTTGTCTTTGAATGCTGTACTGGGTTGGCAGAGATGGCTATGGCACTTTTTGAATCACACAGAATGGATATTCTTTCATATTGTTGGCCATAATCTCTGAGCTGAGTTTTCATCCATATTACTTGAGAGCAACAACTAGCAGCAGCAACATATTCTGCCTCTGCAGTTGAAGTTGAAACACAGTTTTGTTTCTTGGATGACCAACTTACCAGCTTATTTCCGAGTAACTGACAACACCTAGAGGTACTTTTCTGTCAAGCTTACATCCTGCATGATCTGCATCAGTGTAAGCTGTTAGATCAAAACTTGAAAGTTTTGGATACTAGGGGCCTAATGATGGTGACCCTCTTAGGTATCTGAAAATTCTTTTGACAGCAGATAAATGAGATTCTTTTGGATTTGCTTGAAATCTAGCACAAAGACATGTTGCAAACATTATGTCAAGCCTACTTGCAGTTAAGTATAATAGTGAACCTATCATGCCTCTGTAGGTTTTTATATCTACATATTGTCCTGAAGGATCAGAGTCATGTTTGACTCCGGTGGCTAGAGGCGTTTTCATAAAAGTTGAATCATTGAGTTTGTATTTTTGTAAAATTTCAGAGACATATTTAGTTTGACTTATGAAAGTGCCTTCTGAAGTTTGTTTTACTTGTAAGCCCAAAAAGAAGGTTAATTCTCCCATGAGGCTCATTTCAAATTCACTCTTCATCAACTCTGAAAACTTGTCACAATACTTTTGATTTGTAGAGCCGAATATAATGTCATCAACATAAATTTGTACTAAAAGCATCTCATTTTTGTACCTTTTGATGAATAATGTTGTATCAATTATGCCTTTGTCAAATCCATTTTTAATCAGAAAATTGGACAGAGTTGCATACCAAGCTCTTGGAGCTTGTTTAAGTCCATACAGAGCCTTATCCAAATAATAAACATGATTAGGAAACTCTGTACTTTCAAACCCAGGTGGCAGCTGGACATAAACTTCTTCATTTAATTTACCATGTAGAAAGGCAAATTTAACATCTATTTGATAAACTTTGAATCCTTTGTGTGCAACATAGGCTAAGAAGATTCTGATTGCTTCTAGCCTAGCTACAGGTGCAAAGGTTTCATCATAATCAATACCTTCTTCTTGGCAATATCCTTTAGCAACCAACCTAGCTTTGTTTCTGATTATTACTCCATCCTCATCCTTTTTGTTTCTGAAAACCCATTTTCTTCCAATTGCAAATTTTCCTTTGGGAAGGGGAACTAGGGTCCAGACTTTGTTTCTTACAAACTCTTGAAGTTCATCCTGCATTGCAAAAATCCAATGAGGATCTTCAAGAGCTTCTTTTACCTTCTTTGGTTCAATAATGCTCAAAAAGTTTACGTAGAAGCATTCATTGATTGTGGCAGATCTTGTTTTAATTCCTTGTGATGAGGATCCAATGATTTGATCAATTGGATGATCTTTTGTCCATCTTGAGATTGGAGCAAAAATTTGGGGTGGAGTTTGAGCTTCAGAGATGACAGATGGTGACATCTCTGTTGTGCTGTGTAGAGTCTCTGAAGTTGGTTCCCTAAATGGTGAAGCAGATTCTTGAATTTCTTCACTATTTGTTTCTGTAGTTACTTCAGACACTCCTTTATCATCCTCTTTTTGATCTTCAGCTTCTTCTGATTCACTTTGCTGATCTGAATTTGGAGAATCAGAAGGTGTTAATTCAGAGGGACCAGAAAGAGTTGTACCTGTTTCTTGGGGTCCTTCTGAATTTTCTCTTGGTCTATCTCTGAAGATAGCTTCTTGGTTATCTTCATCAAAGAAATCTACAAATATTCTGTTTAACTCAGATTCTCTTGATGATTCAGAGATAGGTGTTGAGAGACTTTCTTCTTGTTTAGAGCTTTTATTGTCGTCAAAAGTGATATTGATGCTCTCTTGGATGGTCCTTGTTCTAAGATTGAACACTCTGAAAGCTTTTGAGGCTATAGAATATCCAATGAACTTGCCCTCATCAGCTTTCTTGTCAAACTTTCCAAGAGATTCTCTATCGTTCAGAATGTAACACCTACATCCAAAAACATGAAAATATTTAACATTAGGTTTCCTATTGTTAATGAGTTCATAGGATGTTTTCTGAAATCTTTTGACAATTGTTGCTCTGTTCTGAGTAAAGCAGGTTGTTGCCACTGCTTCTGCCCAAAAATTTGTTGAAAGATCAGATCCAGCAAGCATTGTTCTTGCAGCTTCAACAAGTGTTATGTTCTTCCTTTCAACTACTCCATTTTGCTGAGGAGTTCTTGCTGCAGAAAAGTTAGGAGTAATGCCTTCTTCTGATAGATATGAATTGATTTTGGCATTTTTGAACTTTGTTCCATTATCACTTCTTAGTTTCTGAACTTTGCTACTGAATAGAACCTGTAATCTTTTCAACAATCTTATCAAAATATCAGGTACATCTGATTTTGCTTTGATGAATTCTATCCATGTGAATCTGGAAAATTCATCAATCAGAACCAGAATGTATTTCTTACCTGCTAGACTCTGTACAGAGATAGGACCACAGAGGTCCACATGTAGCATGTACAGAGGTCTAGTACAGTTGTTTTCACTTTTGGTTTTATGGGAAGATCTTTTCATTTTTCCCATCTCACAAGCAGAACAAAGATGATCTTTGTTAAACTTCAGAGATGGTAATCCCTTAACCAAATTAAGTTTAACTAATTTATCAAGTGTGGAAAAGTTTAGATGTGAAAACTTTTTATGCCAGAGCCAGACTTCCTCACTATTTAGAGATACAACACAAAGTTTCTCTGAATCAGTGTCGTTTATCTTGGTAAAATTCATTCTGTAGAGGTTACCTTTTCTGTCTGCTCTGAGTAATTCTTGACCTGATTCTGAGTGGAGAAGTGAACAATATTTTCTTTGAAATTTCACATCAAAACAATGATCACATAGTTGACTTATGCTGATCAGATTGTGTTTTAATCCATCCACATAAGCAACCTTTGATACTAAAACATTTCCTCTTGATAATTCACCATATCCTTTAATCTGTCCTTGCACATTGTCTCCAAAATTAACTGTTCCTCCAGATTTTGCTTTGGATGAGGATAGTAGTTCCTTATTTCCAGTCATATGCCTTGAACATCCAGAATCTTGGTACCAGATTGGCATTGACTGATTCTGCAAGACTATTTATTATTTCTTAGGTACCCATCTCATTATGGGTCCTTTTTTGTTAGACTTTGACGGATTTGTATGACTTTTTGGCATCTCATCTTTTGATGTCTTGCCGTTACTTGTCTTCTTTTGAACAACTGTTTTGGGATCATAGCTCTGAGGTTTTGTGAATTGTACCTCTGAAGTTTCTTCTTTTATCTGTAACACAGATTCTTGAAAGTTTTTTACTTCAGAGTATCTAGTATTTTTGAAATTCAGAGCTCTTGATTTTGATCCCTCTGATGTTTTCATTCTTTTAAAATTATTTAGAGATGGACCTTCAAAGCTTTGGACCTTTCCCATACGGAAAGTGGAAGAAAGTGAAGTTTTCTCCAATCCAGTGAATGAATTCAACTCATTGAATCCCAGCCCTTGAGAGTCCATTTGAGTTTTTATTTTGTCGAAAACACCTTGTGCATCAACATAGTTTTTGATTCGAAGATTTTTTCTATCAAGAGATTGATGTAAGATTTCTCTTTCCTTTTGAAAAAATTTGGTTAAGGCAATTGAATTGAGCCTTTCATACTCAGACTTATTTACTTCTTCTTCTTTTCCTTTTAAAACTTTCTCAATTTTTCTAATGTCTTCTGAAAATGATTTTTCTTTTTGCTTGTGAGTTTCTTCAAGTTTGGTTTTTTCAAGAAAAATTTCTTTCTTTTCTGATTCCAGAAGATTCTTTTCTCTTTTGAAAAAGATGAGCTCTTTTGTCACTTGCTCTCTTTTCTTTTTCTCTTCAAGAAACTTTTGCTCTAGATCTTGAAGTTCAATAATTAGCTTAAAAACATCTATTTCAGGATCACTGTCAGAGGTGTAAAGAGAGTTTACCTTTTCAGAGTTGTGTTCTGATGCTCCATCAGTTTGATTTCCATCTGAAAAAGCCATACTACAGAGATTGGTAGGCTCTTCCTCGTCGTCGCTTGTTGAGTCATATAGCCAGTCTTCCATTTCTGCTACAAGAACTCTTTCTTTTACGTTGTACTTGTATTTGTTCTTGTAGTAATCTTGATCTTTGACAAGTTTTCCTCTACAGTTTGCAGAGAAATGGCCTAGCTTGCCACATCTGAAACATCTTCCATCATTTTGATTTGTTGGAAGAGTGGCAGTACTTGTCTCTGGCTTCTGTTCTTGAGGATTGAAGTATCTCTTTGGCTGTGGATACCTTGGTTGAAATGATTGTTGAGGTCTTGATTGTTGAATTTCATCATTGTTGTTGAAGTTTGTAACCCTTTGATCACTATATGGAGTGAATCTGGGTTCTTGTGGAAATCTGACACCTTCTTGTTGAAATCTTCTTTCAGGATTTCTTCTTTCTTCATTCTCTCTCCTTCCTTCAAACACTTGCTTCCCAAATTTCTTGTTAAATTGATGAGTGATTAATGCAAGAGATTTGGCGAAGGCATTAATATCATCTTTTGATTCTGAATCTGAATGATTTTCTTCTGCCATTAGGACCTTTTTGGATCTTCTTTTTGTTTCCAAACCTTTTTGTGACTCTTCACAGTTGTTTTCTTTCGAAATTTGTTTTGAAACAAGTGCAAGGGGTCCACCTGAAGACAGTTTTGATTTTTGCTTCATAACTTCTTTTTCATGTGCAACAAGAGTGCCATAAATGTCAGTTAATGATCATGACTCAAGATCTTGATTGGCTTGTATAGACATGGACAGTTGTGACAATTCTTCATTTAAGCTTTTCAAGAAAAGAACGTTGTTTTCCTCTTTTGTTCTTATCACTCCAAACTTTCTGCATTTGTTGATAAGAATATTGAATCTTGAGTAAGTTTGGGTAATATTTCTTCTGGTAGAGCATGAAAATCATGATATTCATTGATGCATAGATTTCTTCTATTTTTCTGGGTTTGTAGGCCTCCTTCAAGTTGATTTAACAACTGATCCCATGTCTCTTTCGCAGTTTTACAAGAATCAAGTTCTTGAAAGATATCATTGGGAATGGCCATTATAAGTAATCTAATATCTTTTGAATCATTATCCATCATATTATTTTCTTCATCAGTGAAGTTTGTGGTTTTCTTTTCATAATATGCTGGGATTTCAGCAGTATCTACTGTTGCAGGAACTCTTGGTACCAACACCATTGGAATGTGTGGTCCAACATTCACTGGTCTAAAGAGATCCTTGTCCATGCATTCTAAGAAATTTACCATCCTTATCTTTCATTGGGGATATTCATCCCTTAAAAGTGTAGGAGGTTTTGTTAATGACCCAGCAGTATAAATGGCACTTATGCTTGAGTTTGCCATTTTTTTTAAGAAAAAGATGAATATTTAAAGAGCTGATGCTTTTTGTTTTGAACAGTGATTTACTATCAAATCTTGAGCATATGGTGTTCTTTAATAAACCAGGTTTATTTGAACATGCACAGATATTGAAAGTTAGAATCAATGAGATGTAAATCTATCCGAGTATGCAGATGCGATCTATCTTTGTTTAGAAAACAACGTAGGCTCTGATACCAATTGTTGGATTCCAGATTTAATCTCACAACAATGATATAAACAATAAGAGTAATAACAGCGGAAGCAGTTTAATATCAAAGGAGATTCAAATATCACAGTTCATAAAGCAAAATAATAGATAAAAAAGATATTCTTTGAATAAAATATTCAACTTATATTATCAGTTATAAGACTTCTTAAGCACACTTTGAACATGAAGGTGATGGTCCTTTTTATAGGACCATAAAGTAAATAGTGTACTTATCTGACAAATAGAAGCATGCTTGAACAGTATCTTACCTAAGAGGTAAGATCGAACAGTGACCTACTCTAGAAAGTAAATCTTATCACAAGGTGACGTGTCATCTGTTCTTCTTTGTCAAGAGTTTCAGAGTGATCATCTTCAGAGCTCTGAACTAGGATCTCTGATGAGGAGCTCTCTGATGTCTTTCCGTGAGACTGTCTCTGAACTGACTTCAGAGACAGACAACTTTCTCTGAGGCTGACTCTGAACTGACTTCAGAGACAGACTTGCTTTCTTCAGACTGACTCTGAATTGACTTCAGAGACAGACTTGTTGTGATCCCTTGAAAGTCTTTAGATGAAGACTTAGTTATTTTCAATACTTTCATTGGTTCAGATTTGGGGCTAACAAATTACGATATGGAATCAAAACAAGAATCAATCAACATCATAAAACGAACTCATTGATTCCATTTTCTTGCATTAAGAACGATTTTACACACAAAAATCAGATTGAACAGTGAAAAACTCGTTTTCTTGAAAAACTTTAAAAAAAATCAAATTTTCAATTCAAAACACAAGATTTCAATTCAAATCATGATCAAATCTTTTCTAAAAAGTTTGGTTCAGCTCTGATACCAATTGTAAACAATAAATCCCAATCAGAACAAGCAATTACACAATATATGACAATAAAGCTCAAGAACTAGAGAGAGAAAGTCTATAGAGAGAAAGTAGATCTTGTATTCATATCACATGTCTCTGAATATTTACAATACAATGCACTAGACGTTACTACAAGATTACAACCACAAACCTATTTATACTACCTATCTATTACAAAAGTCTAAAAGGCTAAGGAAACTAATCATGCTTTGACATTCCTAATACATTGACAATGTTGACTTCTAACATTGACTTTCCTAATTAAATCATGGATACAATATTTGGACTTAACACTTTCTTCACATGATTCTGCCACAAACCCTTTCTTCACATAAACGTTAAATTGGAAAATATTAACAAAAAAACATAGGTTCAACCATAAAAATCCCAATTTTTTCTTATTATAGGACTAGTTCAACCATAAAAATCCCTTTTTTTGTTTCATATGATTGTAGGATAAATATCAGATGGAACCAAAGAAGGGCATAAGCCACTAAAATATCAGAGCCCAAAACATATCAACTACATATCAGAAAGAGAATCGATACACATAATAGATATGATACACATATCAGAACCAAAAACATATCAGATCACATATCAGAACCAAAAACAACCAACAAATCGGTACATACTGTCACCAACAAATCGATGGAGAGAAAGATGCTTAAATCGATGGAGAGAAGTCAATGGAGAGCAAGGTACACCTATAAGAATCGATGGAACACCTTCGATGCAGTGGTGCCTTCAATGGAGAGAAACCTTTGATGCCCTGTTGATGGAGGAAGACGATTGAAAATAATATGGAGGCATCTTTTTAACAGTAGGGTTCTTTAATTGGAGTACTTGGGAGAAAGGTTTGTTTTTAATGCTAGTAGGTGGGAGTACGGTAGAAAGGGAAAAGTAATTGTTGAGTGTAGATGACATAAACATTTCAGCTTACCGATTCAGCCAATACCGTACACCTGGATAGTTGTGCAAATCAGCCATATCCACCATACAACCCATTAAGACAGAAACGAATAGACCCTTACCTTTATGGACGCACATTCTAGCTATAACAAGGTCCTTATGCATCCTAGTGATTAGGAAAAAACAGCTTTATGACGGACAAGGGGATATACTGTAATAAATTAATGTCTTTTGGTCTAAAAAATGCAGGATCAACCTATCAACTGTTAGTGTATATGCCCAAAAGCCAATCATTAAATGATTCTGTTTGGATAGTGTGTCGTGATTATTAATAATTAATAAATAAAAGGCATTGCCCAATTATTATGTTTATGGAATATTTTGTGTTATATCTAAACATAATGATAATCTTAGAATAATGTATTCTAAAATGTCCCTAGTCAAGTATTGATTTGGGTTTGGGTTGAATTAATACGCAACAACTAGTATATACAGGGATTCGTATGGAGATACAGAATCCACATATGGGTACAGGATGGGATCTTGTATCGGACGTGACCCGTAATGAGAACCTTTCTTTTGATGTCATATGAGTGTCGCAGACAGTTCTCATGTGGTCATTGTACAATTAGTCATTTGACTTGAGATCATGGAGTTTGCTTTATGTGAGTGGTATACTTTGATAACTGATTCTAATGAGTTTGTAATTGGCTGACATAACTATTTTTAGGTATATCATGTATCATTTAGTAGGACTCATATAGATCAAGATAGGATTTGTTCCTCTTGTATGTCGAGAGAGATATCCCTAGGCCCTCGATTGAATGATAATGTGGAAATGCATGCATGCTCAGATGATCTATATAGGGATACTGATAATCAATATATGATACGGATATCTGTCTTTTTAGTATATTCCAGACGAGAAACTAAGGTTCGGACATAATGAGGATGACACATCCAGGCCTCTTGTTCGATCTCGATGTCTGAATAAAGGGACATAAATATGTATATAGATAATGACGATGATGTATTGCTAGATGATGTATTGCTAGATGTTGCTGATTAGCTAAATCACCAAACTTTATCATTTGGGTAACGATGATGTATTGCTAGATGTTGCTCTTCGTTGATGATTATAAATAGGATTTATAATTATTACCAACGCGATAAGTCTCAATGGGTCACACGCAATAAATGTATATATGAATTAGGAGAACAAATAATTAAATAACATTCAATTATTATTACCAATTTTATAAAGATAAAATCCGATTATGTATCTTGTAAGACAAGATGGATTTGACAAGTTAAGACATGTCGGTCATTATATATATATATATATATATATATATATATATATATATATTGTGTAAAAGAAAAGATATCTCTAGGAAGATATGAGATCTTCCAGACATATTGCCATTCATTTGCCACATGCCTATGTGATAGGCATCTCTTTTCACATGTATATAAAGAGCGAGAGGCTTGTTTTGGAGATGTTGGTGTTCCATCAGACTGAGAACAATCTTCTAAAATGTTCTAAAAGGTTCTCTTTCTCTCTCTCCAAAATCCCTGAAGACTTCTCGTCCTTCTCCTTCAGAGGTTGGAGAACCGTACCTAACATTTGGGAAGGAATAAGCTCTCCTCACTTGATGTTGGAAGACAAGGGGATTCAGAGACATTTGCATAGATACCATGGAGGAAACGAGCTGAGGATTTGTTGCTACGATTCAGACACGACACCAAAGAGTTTCTTCTTGTTTCTGGTAAAAATTTGAAACACCCATCCTACTCCATTTCGTATGGATCTATGGTGGAATACAGTTTATTTCCGCCGCATGTATGGCTTCTGTATTCCAACATCAACGACATGTGAACATAATGTTCAAAGAACCCCTTACAGAGACCATGGTAGTTAATATCGATGACATGTTGGTCAAGTCCAAAAAGATGATATATCATATAAACGTCATTCATCAGTCGTTCGACATCTTGTGACAATACAAGATGAAAATAAACCCAAGCAAGTGTTCTTTTGGTGTTTATGTAGGTAAAATCTTGGGTCATATGGTCATCAAAAGAGGAATTGAAGCCAGACCCAAACAAATAAAGGCGATAATGAACATTCAATCGCCTAGAAATCTAAAAGAGGTATGGCGCCTTATAGGTAGAGTTGTAGCACTCAAGAGGTTTATCTCTCATTTCCAACAAATGTTATCTATTTTACAATGTCTTACGAAAAAAAAAACAAAGGATTTGAATGGATAGACGAATATAAAAATGCTCTTCAAAATTTGAAAAACTACATGTCGTCCCCACCTTTTCTATCAAAACCAGAAGATGGAGAAATTTTATAACTATATTTAGCCTTCAGTCGAAACACAATTAGTGTCGTATTGACTCGAGAGGATGAAAACCAACAACTATTGATTTTTTATGTTAGTAAATCTCTTTTAGACGCTGAAAAGCGTTATTCGTCGATGGAAAATTTGTTATCATCACTGATAACTGCAGCGACAAAGCTTCGACATTATTTGGAAAGTCATCATATTATTGTTATTACTAACTATCCACTCAAGTTTGTCTTGAGAAAACCCGAATTGACAGGATGTTTGGCAAAATGGAGCATATGCCTCAATAACTACGACATCAGGTTGCAACCATGAACGACGATAAAATCACAAGTTGTAATCAACTTTATCTCTGATTTTAGTCCAGAGTTTGAAGACGAGTATAACCACGAAAAAATCCTAGTGGCGACAACCGATACCAACGTCTGGGTACTCTATGTCGACGGATCATCCAATTTTAGGAGGCAGGACTTGATGTCATCTTAAAGTCGCCAACAGGGGGCATAACAGTATACTCTATTTGTTGCGACTTTAAGGCTACAAACAATGAAGCTGAGTATGAGGATTTGATCACCGACATGAATTTAGTAAAAGACCTTGAAACAACAAGATTGAACGTAAGAAGTGGCTCTCTCTTGATCATCAATTAGATGACAAGAGAAATTGCGACTAAAGTTTCAAAGATGACGACCTACTTGAAAATAGCAAAAGAAAAGTCTTCGACTTTTAATCCCTTCTTCATACGACAAATTCCCAGGGATAAAATACCTAAGCAAACATTTTGGCTAACTTAGGCTCTGCCTAAGGAAACTCCGTTCGACATGGTGCCATTGGTACCTCATATGTCACCGTCTATCGATGATAACCAACAGATACTTGTTTTCGATGAAAATAGCGATTGGTCAAAGGAAATCAAAGACTATCTTATCCACGACCAATTACTCGACAAAAAAATTGAAGCTCGAAGACTTCAATTCAAATCATCAAGATCATTACAATGATTTCAGGGACGCTATACAGGCGGTCCTCGACCCAGAGGACCGGGATAGATCTAAGATGTGTGCTTAGACGGCAAACACAAGAAATCCTCAAGGACATCCATGATGGAGAATGTGGAAACCATTCTAGTGGTGGAAGTTTAGCTAACTATGTCTCACGATAGGTTGATTCTTGGCCCACCTGATGTCATTTCATATGTACAAAATTGTGATGCCTGTCAACGGCACTCATGTATGATCCATCGTCCTTCTGAACAACTTCATTCTTCTTTGACTCCATGAAAATTTTATGTAATGGGGCATGGATATCGTGGGAAAATTACCCTTGGCATGGTCAAAAGGTATTCCTTTTGGTACTTACGGATTATTTCACCAAGTGGATAGAAGTCGGTACCTTTTCCCAGATCAGAGATAAGGAAGCCATATCTTTTATCTCGACTAACATCATTTGCATATTTGCTATTCCATCCGATATTATATGCGACAATGGATCATAGTTTATTACCAGCAAAACATGTCGATTTTGTGAAAAACGACATATAAAGTTCATCACATCCATACATCGTTATCCTCAGTCGAACGGGCTAGCTAAGTCCAGCAACAAAGTCATTATCAATTCAATCAACAGTCGCTCGATATTTCAACAAGAACATCAAAATGAAAATTTTTCATGATGGTGATTATGTCCTATGACGTGTCTTTCAAAATACTAAAGAGCCTAATACAGGTAAACTTTCTATCATTTGGGAATGACCTTACAGAATCACCGAAGTCATGAGAGAAGACGCCTATCGATTACAAACCATGGATAACAGCGACCCCCACGTAGTTAGAATGAGGTACATATGAAAAAATACTTGTTCTAAAGTTCTTTTGTGATTATATTATTTATTACAACAACGTTACTAACTTAAGTATCGAAGGGTCATTAGTCAAACCAATGACCACCCTAACCGTTTTCCCTTGTAGATACGCAAGACCGCCATACATCAACACAATGCATGAACGACAACCAATTCAATCGACATATTCAAACAAAAATTCCTTTATGTTAAGTTATAAAACTATGACTTTGTAAGCACACGGACTAAGGTCTAAACTTGTTCCCGTACCTTCAATCTATATGCCTTGTTACATGAACGCCAATATTGGCACAATATCTAAAACATGGTCGACAATATCCTTGAATCATGTATTTGTTCACACGATCGCCAAGGACAAAACAACAGACTCACGATTTTATAATCTTTGAGAACATTTTTTGCCCGTTTCGGCAGTTATATTTTATCTGACTGAGACGTCATAAGTTATATCTAATAGTTTATCTAAGTAAAACATCCGTATGATAAAGTTATATATGGAAGTTCATCTAAAATGAAAACGACCTGTATTGATACTTGGAAAAATTACATGTAAAGACACGACCATAAACGGTCGTCCAAAAAATCAACAAAGAGAAAACTCTCTAAGCCTGAGGAGAAGTTTGAGCCTCCTATGAATATTTCTCTACTGCAGATCCCTCAGCAGAAATAACCATAACCATGGCAGTCTTAGGAATATCTTCAACTACTTCTTCCTCTTCATCACATTTAGGTCATCCCCATTTCTATCGTTATTTAAGAAAAGGTCAAGTTCATCCTCATCATCCTTCAAAGGGTTCTTCCCCGCCAAATGTTCTTGCATGATGGAAGCCCTTGGTTTCAAATGAGTGAGGACTTCCAGCGCCTCCAACTCCTTCAAACGGCGATCCCATCATTCACTGCTGCCAGAGAAGACTTAAGGTTCCTAGCCTCTTTTTCATTCTTAGCTAGAGAAACCTGAGTCGCTTTCTCCTCCGCCTCGGATGTGGATAGCCTGTTGAATATCTCCTTCAGTTAGACCCGTAGTGCAATACTCTCATGACCTTTGACCTCCAACTTGGCTAGGGTGTCGCTCAACCAATAGTCGACCAGTTTCTTGGCCGCCTCCACATCCTCAGCTCTTTTAATGGCGAGCGATGCTACCTCATCGACCTTTTCAATTCGTTGGTGAAGAGCCAAGGATGATTGAAAATCCTGCAAGACAAAAAACGAATATTATTTATGAAATAAACTCAATAGGTGAAAAGACCAAAGACGTTTCACTTACCATAAAAGTTAAACCCACGGTATGCATATCCACGTCCTCGATAGAGACTCTTTTGTACTTTTCCCTAGTCTGAGGGAGAAGGAAATAATCCATGTATGGAAACATATCACTAATCATTTCCTCTTGCATGAAATCTCCAGGAAATTTGACCTTCATCGACATCATCAGGATCGACCTTTTCCTATACTCCTTTCCCTTCCTAGGAGTGGCAGCGGTAGAGACCTGGGGAGTTTCCTTCTGAGTTGAAGGAGCTGCAACAGAGGGGGTCGATATCATCACCTTCCCAGTATCAGCGACCTTATGTTGGTCTCCGATCATTGAATATGGTTCACTCCCTCCTATATCAAACTCTTTTGATCCCTACCTATGGTAGGGGCCTTTCTTTTCAATGTCTTCCTTTGTGAGCAAGCTCAACATCCTTCTCCTTCTTGGAGAGAGCAATGGTCACCAACTTCTTAGGAGTCGGGGTCTCCTCAGAAGACCCTCCTGAAAAGTAGAAATAAGAGTCAGGGGATATATGCGATGAAATTTTCCTATAACTAAAGAAGACTTAGCAGCCATCTCCTCCTTTGTCTCTTCTCCTTCTTCTTCTTTCTCAATAGGTTCAAACGACCCTATGAATGCGACTTCCTCGTCTTCATCTTCATCGACCAAAGTCTGACTTTTGGTCATTGGAACAAAGTCACGGTTTGAGAATTGGAGGAAGCACTCGATCTTGGCCTGAGTATCTTCTTGGGTCGAAACTTGAGAAAAATCAATATCCATGATAAACATAAAGCATAGTTAAAAAATCACCTAGGATGAAGGCACAGATCAGTGTGAAACTTATTTTTGGTATTCCAACCCTCGATTAACCATTGATCTTCATCCCTCAACAAAGATATTCTCCCAAAGACGTATCTCGTTTTCCACTTCCTGTCATTAACAGAAGTGTCTGAGACCAAGATCTTACTACCCCTCGCTTTAGGTTAAAGATGGCATCGATAGTTGCCTTATGGTTTAGCCGAGTAGGCATCTAACAAATCGTAATAAGTAAAGGGAGATTCTCATTCACTAGTCAACCGTTTGATAACACTAACAATTCTCTAAATTTGGGGCATCAAGTGCCCTGGAGATAAATCCAAGGCTTCCAAATAAGCCATAGATAAAGGCGGAAATAGTAAGAAAAAACCAATTTTAAAAGGATTTTTGTATAACACAAACCACCCTGGAGGACATTCATCCAGGAGAAGATTGCCCAGACCGGTAAACTTAACATTCGAGGGGAACTAATTCATAAACCTAATGGCTTTGATATCCTATAACGCTTTGGATCCTTCATATCTCAATTATCTATTATTTTGATAGAAACGACGTATAAGCCTACAACTTCCCAATGCTTTCAAGGTTTCTTCGCTATATGCTTAATGTGAGACATGAGGATGTTACCTTATATAGGAATTTTTAAATATATCTTTGATCTCTAGTAGGTATTCACGATAGGGCAAGGATTTATAACCGTAAAAAGGAAAGTCAAAGTTAAAGAAGTTATTTATACCCTATATAATAATATTGAAGAAATCACTATGACATCAGGTCGTCTATATGGGCAACACTGTCCTAGCAATTCAACTGACACCCTCACTCGGAGTCGCGTGTCATCCAACAGTTGTCCTGACACACATGATGTCACTATGACGATTCAGTTTCTCAAGAAACCGATTTGGTTTCCTCTAAACCGATTCAGTTACCAAAGAGAGACATGTGTCAAAAGACCTTTAGAAACAAATTTTTGGCATGAGACTTGAAATTCAAAAGTCAAAATTTAAAATTCAAATATCGGGGGGCAAATTGTTTGGGTAAAAAATTGTAACCTCGACCGACGTGGAAAATATCCCCGACGAAGCTCGTAGATATCTATGACGATAAAGATAACTACAACATATGATCAGCGACAATCGAAAACTTGGATACATTGTATTCTCCGACTAACATTGACGTTGATTTATCTTCGACTGTTGCTAATGTTTATATATATTCAATGACCGTTATTATTTTCATTTATTGCAGATCTTTAAAGATTTATCACCAAGATTCACATCATTAATACACCTGGAATAACCAATGATTGGCATTCAAAGACATCACTAATATTCAACTGTTATCTCTTTAAAGATCTTTTACAGATGACTGTAACTAACCTTTGTCAAGATCACCTTTAAAAAGAGCAAACTTGTTAACCCAGGTAACAATGCAAATCAACAGATGACAAATAATTCCATCAAATCACACTTTGATTAATCTCAATTTCAATTAAAAAGTACGCTCATAATACACTTTCTCTCTCTACTCTGAAACTCTCACAATGCTTTTCGAACTACTGTATGTCTAACACGCACACAACACCTATTTATACTAACAAAGAAAACGAGCTAACTATTGTTCACGCTAACAACAGAAACGCTCAAACAACTAGAAAAAAAGAAATTACAACATTTGACTTTGACTTTTATTACACTAGACTTTGACTTTGATGCTGAGAGTTGACTTTAGCATTGACCTTCAGTCTTCAGTCTTCTATGATCTTGTATCCAACATATTTATGCTCTAACAATCTCCCCCTTTGGATTCAAAATCATCTTCAAAAGTTTAGCAATTCAATCTTTTCTCTTTGAGTACACAAATTACAATCTCCCCCTTTGTCAAATTCTATTAACTCGTATCATCTTCAAAACAATTGTATTCTTTCCAAAATATGTCTTCAACAAATATTAACAATCTTTCCCAAAAATGGTAGAAACCTCTTTCAGACATTTGAAAGAAATCATCTTCAGATTCAACTCAGATTGCTTCAGCAAATTATCTTCAAAGAAAATTTCTGTAAAATTCAGCATGTCTTCAAAAATCTTTTAGTCTTTGCTTTCCTCTTTTAGTCTTGCAATTTTTGAAAAACAAACACTCTTCAAATCAGTCTTTATTCTCCAACTTTTCTTGATCAACACCAAAATTGTTTCAAACTGTTCTTCAGTCAACATTTCTTGAACTTTGTCATCTCCCCCTTTTTGATAATTGCAGCATGAAATCATCAAAACTTTGCAAGAAATGTCATATACCAAATCGTTCTGACCACTAATCTTTCAACAAGAACCTCTGATTCTCCATTGATTCAAAAAGATATTCATCGGAATCTTTACAAATTCAGACAAATTAAGAATGTAACACCTGAATCAACAAATGAATCAGTTAATATGCCTGTCAGTAACACAAAGTTATTGTGTGTAACAGATACACATTTGAAAGGAGCTTTTGTGATATTCGCTCCCCCAGGGATTTCATTCAATCATCGAAACACCACAAAGGTAATTTCTATGAACGTTATGACAAGAAAAACAAATTTCCTTGTGTGTTCGTGCAAGTGTTCGAAAGAATTAAGCATATGATGATTGCTTTTTATAAGGCTCAACATTGTGTAAACCATTGAGACAACAATAGTTAAACACAGACTCAATGTGCATGATCGAAGTGCGAAGGTGGGGCAGACTTCCTTCTTTTTCAATATCCAGATTTTCCAAATGAAAACCAGATAGATAATATGTTGCGTCCCCTTGAAATATTGAAACATTTTCTTGTTGAGAAGAAAACGAGTGGCTGGTGGGGTTTTAGACAAGAGTTGGCATGGGCTATTTGCCTAGTTCAATAATGTTCACGAAGAATTGTGAAACACTAGTAATGTGGCTGCCCGACTCAGAAAAAGTTGGTGCAGAGTTTGATATTCTTTTACTCTGTTCTCTCACCCTCTTTCTTTTAATCATTGATCTCACATCTAACCAAACTCTAATTTTCATTTTACCTCGTCACACAACCCACACTCAGTATTTGACTCCTCACACAATCGATCACTCAAGAATTAACTTCTTGGGTAGGAAACACTGCTTAACGTGAATCCAAAGAAGTTTCATTTAAGCTCACACAAAGAACCCATGTTTTCTTATAAAAATCAATGTTGCTTAAAATGGTTTAACTTTGTAGTTAATGCACAAAATATATGTCAGACGTTTGTATGCTCATAAGAATAATCATGAAGATTTGAGCAATTTAAATAGTGAAGATATTTCAAACAAGTATATTGAAAGAATGAAATGAATACAAGAAACTTGTTTGAAAATCTGACATTGTATGAAATAATCAGAATCAAATGATTTATCAATTAAGGTTTATGTTAGCAAAAATTGAATGTTATCTATACGAATCAATATATAGACATACTTGAAAAAACATTTTGAAATGAAATCACGCTCAAAGTTCTTTGAAGTTCAATTAGGGTGTCTTACCATTGAAAATATGTTTCAATTTAGAGACATGGTAAGAACAAAGTTAACAAAATAATAAACCGGTGTGTGTGAATACTTGAAAGTATATAGAAAAGATAATACGCAAGTATTAATCTTTGGAAACACACGGTTTATAAACAATTAAGCACAAATATCACGAAATCATTTAAAATCACCCTTCCAAATCATGAAATATTTTTAAGAATCGGGAAGTGGTTTGAACATTTAAGAACATGTTTTCTATGATAGAAAGTCGTCCTTCTTTCAACCATATATGAGATTAAGAATAGAAATAAACCTTTTCCCTCTGTCTTAGATCTCATGTAATCAGCTTAAAGTCATAATGATATGATCTTGTAAGCATCATCTTAATCTGCATCAGTCAAAAAATCCGTCAAAGTACAAAATTTATTCACAAAAATTTATTGAAAAATAAAATGACATAAAGCAGTAAAACATTTAATGTACGAGTTCTGATTTGAAGTAATCAGAAGTCAACATTCATACTCCTTGCTTTTACTCTTACTCCCCCTGTATTTATGCATCAGAAAAATTTATCAGTGATAAGCATAAACCAAAAATATAAACTCCCCCTCAATTGGATGTAGATCATCTTTTAATCATCTCTCACTCCCCCTGAAATCATGAACATACCTTAAAGTGCAGATATCTTGCAAATTAAAAATTAAAGAAATGAAGAAAAATAACAATAAGAAAAACTTTAGTAGGTAATCACTTATTATGTCTTAAGTTTTAACATACCAAGTTTAGAGATAAGAAAATTAAATCTCTTTTCATCTAAAGGCTTGGTGAATAAATCTGCAAGTTGATAATCAGTGTTTACAAAATAAAGTCCTATTGTACCTTTTTCTACATTATCTTTAATAAAATGATATCTTACATCAATGTGATTGGTTTTAGTATGTTGCACAAGATTTGCTGATATCTCTATGGCGCTCTTCGAGTCACAGTAAATCGGTATTTTGTTGAACTGGAAACCATAGTCTCGAAGGTGTGTTCTCATCCACAAGACTTGAGAGCAGCAACTGGCAGCAGCTACATACTCTGCTTCAGCAGTCGAGGTGGAAACACAAAGTTGTTACTTTGACGCCCAGCTTACAAGCTTGTCTCCAAGAAATTGAATATGACCCGATGTGCTCTTCATGTCTAACATACATCCAGCATGATTTTCATCTGAGTAAGCCGTTAGTTCAAAACTAGTATCTTGAGGATACCACAGACCAAGATATGCAGTCCCTTTCAGATATCTAAAGATCCTTTTTACATTAAAGAACCAATCATGCCTCTATAGGTTCTAACATCGACTGGTTTTCTGAAGGATCCATGCCGATCTTAGTTCCCGGTGCCATCGGGGTTGCAATTGGTTTACAAGTTTCCATTTTGAATTTCCAAATAATATCAAAAATGTACTTAGATTGATTTATAAAAATCCCCGTTGAATTGCTTAACTTGTAATCCGAGAAAGAATTTCATCTCTCCCATCATAATCATTTGAAATCTTGACACCATTAGATTAGAAAAGTTCTTACAGTATTTAGAATTTGTAGAGCCAAATATTATATCATCCACATATATTTGAATAAGAATGATATCGGTTTTTTCTTTCTTAATGAATAAAGTAGTATCGATGTTACCTTTACTGAAGCCCGACTTGACCAAAAACTTTGATAAAACATTGTACCAGGCTCGAGGCGCTTGTTTTAATCCATAAAGTGCTTTATACAGGATATATACATGATCTGGTTTATCTGAATTCACAAAGCCTTCTGGTTGTGTAACGTAGACTTCCTCTTTAAGTATGCCATTTAGAAAGGCAGTCTTGACATCCATTTGATAGACAGTGAATTTTTTATGAGTAGTGTATGCCAGAAACATGCGGATTGCTTCTATGCGTGCCACTGGAGCGTAAGTCTCGTCATAATCTATGCCTTCCTCTTGCCGGTAGCCTTTGGCAACAAGTCTTGCTTTGTTTCGAATTACGATACCATCTTCATCCTTTTTATTTTTGAATACCCATTTGGTTCCGATGACAGATTTTCCTTCCGGTTTTGGCACAAGTCTCCAGACCTTTAAAGCTTTGAACTGATTTAGCTCCTCTTGCATGGCAGTCACCCAATCCGAATCAGCTAGAGCTTCTGATACTCGAGTAGGCTTTATCTTGTTGAGGAATGAGTCATGCATACACATATTCATAGTTGCAGACCTAGTTTGCACCGGTAAATTTGGATCTCCAATAATTTGGCTTATCGGGTGCTCTTTAGTCCACTTATGCTCGTGAGGGGGTGGATTCGATGTAGATTGATCATAAAGCTCATCTAAATATCCACTATCAGCTTCTTCTTGTTCAACATTGTTTGGGGGTGCAGTTGAAGTCTCTGTTATCCTATATTATCAAGCAATTCTCAATCAAAACAATGAATTAACAATTAAGGTCTAGAGAGAGAGTAGAGAGAGAAAGTAGATCTTGAAAGCTTTTGTCATATATCTCACTTATCATAATGTTTACAATTAAGTTCTTACCTAAAGATTACAAAGCAAACCCTATTTATATCACCTAACTAATACAAAGCCTTAACGGCTAAGGAAACTAATACAAGCTTTGACTTTCCTAATACATTGACAATGTTGACTTCTAACATTGACTTTCCTAATTAAATCTTGGATACAATATTTAGACTTAACAATCTCCCCCTTTGTATTCAAGATTTAATAAAAAATTGATGCAGATCTTCAGCTCTTGATTCTTCAGCTTTTGTCTCTTTGAAGCTTTCACAATCTTTAATCTTTTGGCCTTTGAAGAATCTTGAAAAGTCTTTTTAATCTTTGAAGCTTTGAAAAGTCAAAATGCCTAGAAACTTCATCTTTGAAACATCTTTGAAATGTTTACGGAAAAGTAATCTTTGACAAACAAGTATCTTCATCACTTTGATCTCTGAACCGTCTTTGGAAGAACAAACCTTCTTGAATCTCTGAATTTTCTTTTCAGAATCTTTTGGCTTTGAATTTCTTTATCAGACTTGAAATTTAAATCAGCGGAAGCAATTCGAATTTCTGACTTGTCTTTGAAACAGCGGAAGCATTTTGAACTTTCAGAAATTCTTCATCAGACTTTGAAATTGATCTTTGTATAATTCTCCCCCTTTTTGATGATGTGAGCATCATAATCATCAAAACATCTTCAATTTCAGCACAGACTTTAATTTCTCCCATTTTGATCAACTAACAATCTCCCCTTTGACATATGTTGTAATTTGATCTGAAGAGCTGAATCATGAACTGTATATATCCGAATCTTTGCAAATTCAGACATAATGAGCGTGTAACCCTGATTTAACAAATGAAACAGTTAGAAATGTATGTCAGTAACACGAAGTTACTGTGTATAATGAATTAACAATTAAGGTCTAGAGAGAGAGTAGAGAGAGAAAGTAGATCTTGAAATCTCTTGTCATATATCTCACTTATCAGAATGTTTACAATTAAGTTCTTACCTAAAGATTACAAAGCAACCCCTATTTATATCACCTAACTAATACAAAGCCTTAATGGCTAAGGAAACTAATACAAGCTTTGACTTTCCTAATACATTGACAATGTTGACTTCTAACATTGACTTTCCTAATTAAATCTTGGATACAATATTTAGACTTAACAATCTCCCCCCCCCCTTTTTTATACAAAGGTAGACCAAAAATTTCTCTCTTTCCAATATCAGTACTTTCTCAAAATCGGAGATTTGTTGAGAAAGCTTGATGCATTTAAGCTCTACTGACTTCTTCTCTTCAAAACATTTCTTTGAGAAATCTGAGAATTTCTTTGAAAAATTTTTCTTTTCAGCATCAAAATTAGCTTTATTATCATCAAGTTGTTTTTCAAAATCAGATAAAATCTTTCTTAGCTCAGAATTCTCAGATTCCAATCTCTTTATCTTCTCTTCATTCTGCCCAGCACTGATATTCTTTAAGGTACTGATTTCTTCTTTCAGTGATATGACTTCAGTAAAATACTCTCTTGACTTTTGTGAATGAAAGTCAACTGTATGAGCCAGATTAATGTTCTCTAGTTTCAGCTTTCTATTCTTCTCTTCATGATCTGAAAGAAATCCCATGATTAATGAGTAATTGGCTTAATATGAATGGTCGTTCCAAACTATATATCAGAAACTCAAAAATCAGATCAAATTGAAATCTTAAAAAAAATATTTCGTAAAAATTGAAAATTTGAACAACACGAGTTATGGCGCAAAGTTAAAAAAAAATTCCATATATGACTAAAAAAAAAATTTCCAGACTTTTTTTTTTATAAACCAAGTCTGGAGCAAGCGCAAAGTAGATCTTTGCGTGTCAGGAAGAGAACGCAAACAAGAGGTTTGCGTGTGAGCCTTGAAGCGCAAAGAATGGTTTTCGGGTCCTGCTTGAAATGCAAAGTATGGTTTTCGGGTCCTGCTTGAAACACAAAGTAGGGTTTTTGGGTCCTGCTTGAAACGCAAAGTAGGGTTTGCGTGTCCCACTGGAGACGCAAAGTAGGGTTTGCGTGTCCCACTGGAGACGCAAAGTAAGCTTTGCGTGTTGAACTTGATGCGCAAGATGAGCTTTACGTTTCCAACGTGAAGCGCAAGATGAGCTTTGCGATTCCAACGTGAAGCGCAAGATGAGCTTTGCGTTTCCAACGTGAAGCGCAAGATGAGCTTTGCGATTCCAACGTGAATTTCAAGATGAGCTTTGCGTTTCCAACGTAAAGCGCAAGATGAGCTTTGCGATTCCAACTAGACCTTCATGAATGAAGCGCAAACTGTATGATAGAAGCGCAAACCGTATGATAGAAGGACAAAGTCGATTTCTTGGCTGTTTCAAACTCAAATTGATTCAAACCTGCGAATTTGATCTCAAAGACTTGTTAGCATCATCGAAAAACAAATCTAAATAAAAATTCACTATCAATTTTCGATTAAAAACACCAATTAGCACAATTTCAATCAAGAACAAAAACTGAACTCGTTTTCACAAATATCTCAAAAATCAAAAATTGAGACCGATTTTGTTTGAATTTCGAGATGGAATCAAAACAACAATCAATCATCAACATAAATCGAACACAATGAATCCATTTTCTTGCATTAAAACCGATTTTTCACAAACAAATTCAGATGAAACAGTAACAAACTCGTTTCTTGAAAAAAAAATTCGAAAAATAACGATTTTCAATCCAAAAACACACAAATTTCAATTCAAATCATGATCTAATCATTCCTGAAAAGTTTGGTACGGCTCTGATACCAATTGTTATCCCATATTATCAAGCAATTCTCAATCAAAACAATGAATTAACAATTAAGGTCTAGAGAGAGAAAGTAGATCTTGAAAGCTGTTGTCATATATCTCACTTATCAGAATGTTTACAATTAAGTTCTTACCTAAAGATTACAAAGCAAACCCTATTTATATCACCTAACTAATACAAAGCCTTAACGGCTAAGGAAACTAATACAAGCTTTGACTTTCCTAATACATTGACAATGTTGACTTCTAACATTGACTTTCCTAATTAAATCTTGGATACAATATTTAGACTTAACAGTCTCTTGTACAGAAGTTTCAGTTGGAACAACTTGTTCAGTCTGTTGATGATCCTTCACAGTGTAACCAACTGAAGTAGTAACTTCTAGTTCAACATTTTCAGGTGCAACTTCAACTGTAGGAGTATATATTTGAATCTGAGTTTCTTTCTGAACCGGGGGAACAAGTTCAGTAGATACGTCCGAAGTGGTTGGATGATTAATCGTTGAGTCTTCAGACCTATCAACCACAACACATATATGAAGTTTAGATCCTAGAAACTTATCATAGAAAAATTCAAACAACAAATCTAATTCAGATAAATGCGATGTAGATGTGGAAGCTTTATCCGAATTATTCTTAGTAGACACAGGTTCTGGACTGATTTGTCCAGAAGCTAAGACTCCGGTTAGAACGGGTTCTGAACTGCTTTGTTCAGAAGCCATTTCCTCATTAAATGTTACGTTGACGCTTTCAATAACAGTCTTTGAGCTCTTCATATATATCATATATGCAGCAGATGTCTGAGAGTATCCAATAAAGATGCCTTCTTCAGCCTTTGGTGCGAACTTATTTAAGTTCTCTCTGTCATTAAGCACAAAACACCTACATCCAAAGACATGAAAATATTTGATATTAGGTGTACGATTATTAATTAATGCACAAGGAGTTTTACCAAACTGTCTATGAATAATTGAGCGATTCTGCGTATAACATGCAGTAGAGACAGCTTTTGCCCACAAAAATAGAGGTAGGTCTGACTGGTTGAGCATAGTACGAGCAGCCTCGACTAGCGTTCGATTGCGCCTTTCTACAACTCTATTCTGTTCTGGCATCCTAGCAGCAGAGAATTGATGTGTTATCCCGACAGATTCGAGATAATCTCTAACAGTCTTGTTTTTAAACTCTGTGCCGTTATCCGTCCTTAGAAGCTTAACTGTCTTCTGCAAGTTCACTTGGGTAGTCTTCAGAAAGTTGATGAGTACTTCGGGCGCCTCATCTTTTGTCCTTAGAAATTTTACCCATGTGTAACGCGAATAATCATCCACAATTACCAACACATATTTCTTTCCTTCTATGTTTTGAGTACGCATAGGACCACAAAGATCCATGTGCAAAAGTTCAAGCGGAGAACTTGTACTCGGTTCGGGTTTTGGCTTGTGAGCTGCCCTCTTCATTTTACCTTTTTCACATGTTGCACATAGATGTTTTTTTTCATATTTCAGCTCAGGAAGACCTTTCACCAATCTGCCTTTGACCAATTTATTTATGTAGCGAAAATTCAGGTGTGACAGCCTTCGGTGCCAAAGCCAACTTTGTTGCACCGAGGCTTTTGTCAATAAGCAAACCTGATTGTCAGTCTGGACCTTTGACAGATTTATCGTATAGAGGTTGGACTTTCGAGTGCCGACCAAGAGTTCTTTGCCATCTTCAGTACGTACCAAGCAACTCTTAGCCTTGAAATTTACCTCTAATTCTATGTCGCAGAACTGTCCAATACTAAACAGGTTGTGCCCTAAACCTTTTACATAACTCACCTTCGTTATCGTTACATTCTCTTGAACCACGTCACCATATCACAAAATTGGTGAAAATTGATCATTGTCGAATCTAACATTCCCGCAGAATTTCTCTGTATAATTAGACAATAAATCCTTTTGCCCAGTCATATGCTTGGAACACCCGCTATCCAAGTACCACATATGACGGGTCTGCATAAGATAAATCAGGGAATAACAAATTTAGGTACCCATTTAAAAATGGGTCCTTTCAGTTTAACACAAGATTTTGGTATCCATTTATATATGGATCCTCTGATCTTTTGAAAATTTTTTGATAAAAAAGAATTATATGAACAAATATGATAATCTCCAAACCAATCATTAGAATATCGGTGAGAGACAAAACCATTTCGTCTATAATTAGATGACATAGTAGTAGATTGAGATAATCGGAGTAATTGCTTTATTAAATATCGCTTGTAAGAAATTACAAGGTTTTGTTTGTTTGAAGCAACACTACCAATTACATCAGAAGAACTTCTGGTATATCTAGTACAATCCATATCAGGAGATGATTTAGAACTCTCATCGATCTTCCTTTTTGGTCGCCATTCCTTTCGTTCTTCAGATCTTTTACTTTTCACTGAAACATAAAACTTAGATCTGTTAGGAAAATCAGATTTCTGAGATTGTCTTTTCTTTAGCTTACCAGTGTTGTTCTGTTTATGTGAGTGTCGTTTCATTTGCTTCTTACCTTTACCATAGTAATCAGCATACACATAAACTATGTCACCAACCTTAGTTGATGATTCACCAACTTCATTCACACTTGGTAAAGCTTGACCATTAATGACAAAAGTAGAATGATCTGGAAGTTTAGCATTGAAATCAAACATATCAATCTCATCCACACACCCTTCATCAGAATTTAAAAAATCATTTGCAGACGCAAATAAGTCATCAAAATCAGATTCAGAAGTATGAGGTGCTTTAGAAGATGTAGAACATTCTTTAGATTCAACTTTGAAAAGTGTGTTCTTTATAACAGTTGAAAATACAACTTTTTCAAGGTCAACCAATATTCTTTCATCAGATAAAGCGTTTTCAAGCTCGATTATTTTGCTTTCTAAAATGAGTGGAGGAACATAAATTTTAGCTTTTACAGGTTTTGCCTCCAACTCTTTTGTTGAATAGCTTTCAAAATAATCATTTGAGAGACATTTTGGTTGATCTGAAATATAACTATCATTCAGCTTTTGATAGCAAAATGGTACTTGCATTTTCTTTAAGTTCTTTCTTTTCTCATCCTCTTTAGCCTCTACCTCTTCAGGTGATTTGGTAACAAATTTGGGTTTCAAATGAGGATATTTACCAGCCACAAAAAGAAAATCAAAATTATACAAAGCTGGTTGTTTTCTGATAGCTTTCTTTAGATAGTGTGGGTTTTCGTAACCGAGACCCCACTTCTCTCGAAATATCAGCTTCCTCATTAGGTGTGTTTAAGAAAATGGTTTGATTTGTTTGACCTCTAGCATATAATTTTGCTTCCAAACCATTTACCTTTTTCTCTAAAGTCTTGTTCTCAACCTGCAATTTAAAAACTTTTAGAACGCTTTCTTTCTTTTCTAAAACAGACTTAGAAATTTTAGATTCAAAATCAGAAATCTTACTTTCAAAACAATCTTTTTCTTGTTTAAAATCAGAAACAGATTTGCGAAGAGAATCAATCAAATCTTTGTTCCCACCAACTTGCTTGTTAAGTTCAAAGATCTTTTGATTTTTCTTTTTAACTCTACTCTTTTCCTTTTTCGGTTTGTTTTGAAGATCTTGAAGTTCGACCATCATAGCTTCCATTTTAACCATAAAATCAGATTTAAAAAGATTAAGTACCTCATCAGCTGATTCTTCATCACTATCATCATACTTCACAGTGTTGCCCATCAAACACATGTGAGCTGATTCTTCTCTTGCCTCCTCATCCGAATGATCTAGCCAGAACTCATCTTCAGCCATGAGTGCCTTGTCAGCTTCTTGTTGTTTGGCTAAGAGCATCTTGTTCTTGTAATATTCCGAGTTTCTGACTTTTGGCTTCTGACAGTCCTTTGCATAATGACCAACCTTACCACATTTATAGTATTTGATCAGATCATCTGTCTTCTTTTCAGCACCAACATAGTCATTCAGATACTTTTTCTTCTCATCCGTCTTTCTGTCCACATACCGATTCTTCTCATATCTTTTTCCTTCAACTCTTTCCCGGTGTTCATGATTCTTTGAACCTGACGAAGAGTACCTCTGTGTTTGAACTCGGTTTCTTGTAGAATTTCTTCTGGAATGCTCGGGTCAGAAGAAGCATAACTTTCTTGAGGTTTTCACCATCATCACTATCCGAATCAGACTCAGAATCAGAACTGGGAATCATAATCATCTTCTTCTTTTTCTTCTTTTTCTTATTTTTCTCCTTCTCTCCTGCTACTAATGTTATGGGGTCAGCAACTTTTTCATCTTTCTTTTTCTTCTCATTCCTTTTCTCTTCAACCTCCTCCTCATTCTGACGTAGTGTCTCATAAACTTCATGAAGAGGTATATCGCTCAAGTCCTTCATTTGTTTCATCCGGCGGGTATGCTTCTTCCATTTCGGCTGTAGAATGCTTAGGAACTTGACGTTGTTTTCTATCTGCTTCTTCTTCACTTTGTTCTTTGAGAGTTCATTCAGAAGAAGCACAAACCTCTCATAAGTTTCCTCCAGACTCTCACTTTCTTTGGCCTTAAACTCTTCATAGTTGTTGATACAATTGGCCACTTTCATCTGGTTTCCGACCTTGGAGCCCATCATCATATTTTGCAATTGATCCCACGTCTTCTTTGCATTAGCTTTGTAGCTATCTATCTTGATATATATCTCATTCGGGATACTCTTAAGTAGAAGAGATCTTGCTTGTTTATCATCTTTGAAACGGCTTTTCTGCTCATCAGAATATTGGGCAAAGTCCTTCGAAACAATTTTCATTTTTCTTGCTCTGTCCTCATCACCATCCTCACTGTCTGGAGATTCATCATCAGGTATTTGGACAGTAGGTGGTATCATTGGACCTTCTGTAATTGATAGCAGAATGTTTTCCCCATTTGCATGCCGGTCGACAAAGTCGAGAAAGCGATCCTTCCACTGTTCATATTCACTTGTGAATAGAACAAGAGGCTTTACGTCCGTACCGATAGAAAGTGCATCTTCGGAAGTCATCTTGAATCTACACTTCTTACTGATCGTCAAAATTCAGAAAAACACACTTGGTCTACAAAAATCAAACTCAGTTAAATTTCAGATAAAATCAGAAAATTTTACTAAGTATGAAACGCGCATGACACTTTAAAAAAAATACTTCGCGTAAGACATTATATGCGAGTATTGAACTTCACGCACACAAAAGACTCAAGTGAACACAATTCTCGCACCCAAGGTTATGCGAGTTTGTGGTTTGCGCAAGACATAAGATGCAAGAACTGAAGTTCACACATAACAAGGTTGCATGAAACAAAATTCGCACACAAAGGCTTATGCGAGTTCCTAGTTCTCACACACCACTATGTGCAAGTTTTGGAAATTCGCACAATAAACCTTGCGAGAACGAGACTTAGAAAATTTTTCAAAAACTTGATTCGCACTAAATGCAAACGCGCAAGAACAGGGCTTGCGAGTTTTGAACTTAGAAAATTTTGAACAAGTATACTTCTCGCTAAATGGAAACTCGCACAATGAAAACTTCTTTCTACTTTCATTTCGCGCACGACAAAGGTGATGAACAGTACAAACTCGCACCTAGTTATGTGCGAGTTTCTGGTTCTCGTATGAAACCTTTTGCGAGTTCTTCACTTTAAACACAAAATCAAGCCTTTGCGAGTTCTTGACTCTGCGAGTTCTTCCTCTGCGAGTTCTATGGATCTAGCGAGTTCTTGACTTGCAGTTCCAAAAACTCGATCTTTGTACTGATTTCGATTCAATCCAATTTCAATTTATTTGAAACTTTGTAGAATCGTTCAGAAAATGTTTTCGAACAGATCACAACTAGTGAATTACAAGATCAAACACAAATCATTACAATTTTGATCCTAATATAGTACGTATCAAACTTCGAACCAACAAATCAAGAAAATTCAAAAATTCACCCTAACAAGTGTGAATTAGCCATGTAATGGGCTGCGATTTTGAGTTTTATATGTCTTGTTGGGCTATTTTTTGGGATTGTATTCCTGTTATGAGGTATCGGTTTAGGATTTTTTGGTTGTTTCCTAAACATGTTTTAGGTCTTCATTTTGTAATCCTTGGGGTATGCCCCTCGTAATTGTACTTATTTTTTCTTTTGTTGAATAAATTTTTCCAGGGGTTCCGTCCCCTTTCCCCCAAAAAAAAGTGTGAATTAGCCTATGTAATACAAACGAAATCTGTTCTTTACTTAAAATCGACTACAATGATATCAAAATCAGATCAAATACATCACTAGAACTCAAATTTTGATTCTGAACAGTGAATAACGAGTTTGTCTAAAATCGATCAAGAAATTTCGAATTCGATCATTTGTTTTCTGAATTAAACTTACTCTGATACCAATTGTTAACCCAGGTAACAATGCAAATCAACAGATGACAAATAATTCCATCAAATCACACTTTGATTAATCTCAATTTCAATTACAAAGTACGCTCACAATACACTTTCTCTCTCTACTCTGAAACTCTCACAATGCTTTTCGAACTACTATATGTCTAACACGCACACAACACCTATTTATACTAACAAAGAAAACGAGATAACTACTGGTCACGCTAACAACAGAAACGCGCAAACAACTAGAAAAACAGAAATTACAACATTTGACTTTGCTTTTATTACACTAGACTTTGACTTTGATGCTGAGAGTTGACTTTAGCTTTGACCTTCAGTCTTCAGTCTTCGGTCTTCAATCTTCTATGATCTTGTATCTAACATATTTATGCTCTAACAAAACTCCCTCAAGAAAAAGACACACAATTACATTCAATCACACTCATTTGCAAGAACAAAAGCCATAAGACGAAGAACGATCTGCTAGATACTCTTGAAGATTTTTCTATTGTTTTCTGAAGTTTTTTTTGGTAACTGTGGGTTTCCGGGCCAGCTTACGCGTACCGACTAATCCTCGAGTGACCACGAATGGGGTAGAGTCATCACAGGTGAACCTCCATGGCCACAAGGGCAGCGCATGGATTTGAACCCTAGGTAGATGAGATTTGCCACTACATCTCCCAAAGGCTACTAGTGTGCCACAACCCAAGTGGTTTGTTTTCTAAAGCTTATGTACATCACGTCGTGTTTAACCACGACCCATGTTATTAAGGACGGCGTCCCTATTTGACCTCCATAGTGCACCAATGCTATTTAATATCGTCTGCAGTTATTTCCCTCAGTGGGGTTTTTTCACCTCACCAAATCTCTTTTCTTATTTACAGTTTTTTTTATTTATCTTGTTTATTTCGAAGATTTTGTTTTTAGTTGATTACCCTCACAATACAAACCTTAAATTACACTTGTGTAAATTTTTGGCATAAACAGTGTCAATATCCAATAAATGACATCATATTACAGTGTCGAATTTTAAAAAACATCTCAACTTCAGCCATAAACTCCGGGTCTCCTTGATTCAACATGGAACTCGACCTCTTGATTCCAACAATCGTATTTGAAACATCATTGATTTGACCTTTTATAAACCTTACCAAAGCCACCAAGACCAACCACTAGTGCCTCATCAAAGTTTTGAGTTGTTGATCAAGTCTCATCAAGTGAGAAACATTGACATAATTCATATTCATCTTGGAAGAATTGCTAGGTAACTAACAAATAAATATTCTTTTTATTGCAATATTTTCAAAAGAGAAAATGTTGCATTTTCTTGGAAACAACCCAAAATAAAGCCTCTAATATTTTCTTTTTTCGAATGAAATAGTTCTAACTTCTTTTTTGTGTGTGTATTTTCTTGGAAACACCCAAATGGCGACATTCATTTTTAAGGCCATCTTGATCAATTGTTTTTCTTCTTGTTTAACTTAATTTTTTAAAATTACTCTTTCTAATTTAAAATTGAGAAGTCCAAAAAGAATTTAACAGACTTCATATTTCGAACGATTAATTCATCGTATATTTTTGAACAAATAAATTCATTTTACTTACTAAAGTCGTACAAAGTGATCATTTTGACCTATAAATTGGTTATTATGATAAAATCATAGAAAAATTCGAAAAAACCCAACGAACTTTCATATTTTTAGCGATCAAGTCCTTAGACATTTTTTAACGAGTAAATCCTTACACTTATAAAATGAGATATATCAATCTATACTATATTATAAAACACGAATAAAAAACTCTTAAATATAAATTATTAGGCATAAGTTGCCATCATTTTATGCAAGATTTTAAAAATCTCTTAATTACAAGTATCAAATCACAAGATACATATTACTACTGCAGACTTATAGCACCCACCAATTTGGTATGTCCAGAACTTTCCTTTTATGCAGACATTTCCATGTATCACTATTAATTAATATATTATATTACTATAAATTTGTTTTAATTATATTATTAATGTAATTGATTATTGTTTCTAGATGTCATTAAAATATATAGTATAATCATTGAATTCTAACAAAATACTTATTTTTTTATATAAAAAACATTATATTATTAAGCCTAAATTAAACAAATTTATAAAAAAAACATTATCACTTTCTCAAAACCATCCAAAATCGTACTGTAAATCGACAAAAAAACATAAAATAAAATGAAACATTAAAATCGTGATGTATCTCGCCGCATTGTGCGAGTACGCTTCTAGTTATCTCTTAATGTATCAAAGAATCAGTAGTAAAATACAATTAACCAATAAAACAAAAAAACAATATTGTTTGCATTAGTCTTTCCAAAACATAATTTATAAACAAATGTACACAAAATTTCGATCCTAAGAGATAAGTTCTAAAAACTTGTGTCTATCACCTTTACAAAATATTCTTCATGATGGCATAAAAGGAAGAGTGGGGGAGTTGTGTTGCACCGGAATAGACTATCGAGGCTGTTGGGCCGCTGAGAATGAAAGCGTTTGTCGGGGATCAAACGAGTCATGGGAGGGAACCCATGTCATCTTTCTTTTCTTCTTTAACTTTTAAGAGGTACGTAAAAATAATTTTCAGCATAATAACCGGTTTCAATCACTTTTATAGGTGAGAATGACCATTTTCTTCAATTCCTTTTATAGGTGAGAATGACCATTTTCTTCAATTCCAGTGAGTGCATGGATTTATTTGTTAAACAGATGTCCATGAATCGCTCAAAATATGAAAGTGTATAGGTTTTTTCCTCAAAATAAAATCCGTAATAACAATTTTTGCCAACTAACGGTTTCTGATCAATTTTGTAGATCACAAGGACTATTTTGCTTGATTTTAGTAAGTACATTGATTTATTTGTTCAAATAATATTTAGGTATTCAATCACTTAAAATATAAAATTTTGTTTGAATTTTCCGGATTTTCCTTCTAAAATTACTCATCTTCATCTTTTTATCCCCTTTTGCAAAATACCATTATTTTTTATGTATGTGCTCGAATATAATAATATTTTTTATTATCTTTAACGATCAAAGAAAACAAACTTGTTATATCTTACCGTGGAACAGGGTAATAGGGGTCGGATGAACATGATTACATGAATCATACTTTAAGCTTAAGAGTAAAGATATTCTTTTGAAAAGACCATCGACTTGCGAAAAATAGTAGAAAAAGTTAGGTAGAGACTTCATTGATGCACAAAACACTATTATTATGGAGTAAATTACATGTTTGGCGCATGCGTTATGCCTCAATTTTGCTTTTGTTCGCTAAAACGCATTAAGTACACTAGTGATCTTTATTTCAGGTTTTGTACAACAGATTCCTTTGAGTAAACACCGTTAACTGAGATCTGTGAAGTATTGACATGTGCACCTTACATGAAGGCAAATCCGTCTTTTTACCTTTCTTCCTCTTCCTCTCACCATTCAAGAACCATAATTTCACCATTTGAATATACAAATTGTTTCATGTAAACCTAGATTCAAACTAAAATTCAAAACCAGGTTTAAACACAAATTCAAGAACATTAAATCCTAAATCAATATATCAAGAACAATATATCATTTAGATAAAAAAAAAACTAAAAATCAAAACCCCAAATCAAGCCTAGATCCCTAAAATTGGTAGGTACATATGAAAGTCGATTCGGATAATGTGAATAAAACTCACATGAATGACAATTGAAACCCCAAAACACATCATAATATCCAAACATTTCACCCAAAGATGAGATGAATTTTGATAAACAGATGGAGATGCATATCGATGAACAACAAGGTTTGTTGAAAAGCAATCCCGTAGATGTGGAGCGATGAACAATCCAACATCAAAACCTGCTATAAATGCTTCATTTCCATGACGAGTCCAAACTTCACGAGAAATTTAAGCATTTAGATTTATGATGAATATCTTAACACCCTCATCTTGAGAATAAGACAATGGAAGTCCACATCTCTTCATTCTTCCAACACTTTCTTCCGAATAAACTCCACTAAGTACAAAATACTATGCATTACCCAAAATATTAGTTTTTTCCAGTACCAATAGAGCCCTACCTTAACGGGGTCAATGCTTCAAACCTCACTAAAAGTGAGGAGGGTGCATGAGTATTTGCCGTATATATTATATAATCTTCAAAGAAAACTACACGCAAATGAGAAATCGCTAGCAATTTTAATTGTTTTGTTGTATAATCTGAAAAGGGTTGCATAAACCGAGAATTGCTAGCATAAATGATTTTAGATGGACTTATGGTTTCAACATGAAAAGAAGACATAACCTCTTTTTTTTTAATCAAAAAGCGCACTGAGGATAGTCGTGGATCCACGAAGAGTAATTACGTCTTTGCTCGTAGTTCTTGAAGCCATTGTTGCAATAAGATTTAAATCCATTGCAGCATCAACACATGCTTCATCGGACATCAAAGTCGATACTATTGATTTGTGGATTTCTTCCTGCATATCATGATGGGTACTAGTTTTGTTAGAGGTTTCATAGCAAAATTGGGGGGTGGGGGGGGTTGATAGCAATCACTAGATTTGGATGTTCGATTCACATAGAGAACAGCTCTGGTGCTTTTCATAATCACTTCATGGAATTGTAAAAGGTTGTCCATTACAAGAGGCTATCCATACCTTAAATATGCCAAATAGAGGCATTCCAACATACTATTATTAAAGGCCATTACTACCCATCATATGGCAGTAAATGGTCCAGCATAAAGAAAGACTTAGTTATTTATTGAAATAGCTAAAAACGTAAACTAGTAATATCAACACTCTCCCCATCAAAATATCCTTGACCTCAAGGATAGTAGTGAGCCCATATATCAAACTTCGGAAAACGCTTTTACAGCACATCAAAGCCTACCCAAGTACTGTCTTCAGGTTCAGAGTTAGTCTACTGAACCAATACTTCCGATGCTAGCTTATTTTTCTTTTTCATCATTCGTTTATCCAATATCCTCAGTGGAAGGCGAATAAGCTCACCTGTTTCAGTCACAGGTGGTAAGGGACTCGAAGTTGAATGGTTCCCTATCCTCTTTTTTAGCAAGGACACATGAAACACATTGTGGATTCTCGATCCAGGGGGAGTGCCAACTTGTATGCAACTTCGCCTATCCTTTGTACGACATCGAAGGGCCCATAATACTTTGCCGCAAGTTTGTGAAAAGCTCTCATGTTCACTGAATGTTGCCTGTAAGGTTGTAGTTTTAGATAAACCCAATCCCCAACAGTAAGTACCCTTTCATTCCTATGCTTGTCAGCTTGTACCTTCATTCGTTGTTGGGCTTTAGTTAGATTTTCCTTGAGAAGTTGGACAACAACCTCCCTCTCTTTAAGCATGGAATCAACTGCTTGATTATTAGAATCCTTTGGGTGATAATGAATATAATTAGGGGGGCTTTGGCCAAAAAGGGCTTCATAAGGGGACATTCCCAAACTAGAGTGATGAGAGGTATTGTACCAATATTGAGCCAACGGAAGCCACTTAACCCATGAAGTAGGAGCCTCCAAGGAAAAATATCTTAGATAATTCTCAAGGCATCGATTCACGACTTCCATTTGACCATCAGACTTGGGGTGATAAGCAGTTGAATAGACCAAAGTGTCTTATGGGCTTGGAAGAGTTCCTTCCAAAAGTTGTTGAGGAAGACCGAGTCTCTATCAGATATAAATTTATCAGGCATTCCGTAAAGTTTGGAGACATGTTCCATGAATTTTTTTACGACATAGGCTGTTGTATATGGGTGTTTCAATGGCAGGAAATGGCCGAACTTGCTCAATTTGTCGACCACCACTAGTACGGTTGTGTAGCCTTCTTATTTGGGTAAGCCTTCAACGAAATCCATAGAGATTACGGACCAAAATCTTTCTGGAATGTCGATAGGCTGTAGTAACCCAAAGAAGCTATGGTTTCATACTTACATTGTTGACAGACATGACAGCTTCGCACAAACTCTCTTACATGAGCTTGCATACCCTTCCAATAGACCACCCGAGATAGCCGTTGATTTGTAGCATGAATACCCGAATGACCACCCATGGCGCTATCATGAAAGAATTTGATGAGATCCAACTTAAGCTCATTGTCATCTCCCACAACCATTCTCCCCTTTCTCAGTAATACCCCTTCTTCTAACCGGTATTTGTTAGATGTCATACGATTTTCCTTGATAACATGACATCTATTAAAGCTTGAAGTTTCCCATCTATGGTAACGCTGATTGAAATTCTGTTTTTCCACCCTGAAATCACACTGGAAATAGCAAAAAACGAGCAGATATTAACATCATTTGGTCTCCTCGAAAGTGCATCTGGAACTTGATTATTACAGCCTTTGTTGTAGACAATTGTATATTGCAGTCCCAACAACTTGCTAAGCCACTTCTGAAGCATGGGATTACACTCCTTCTGCTCTAAAATATGCTTGAGAGCCTGATGATCTGTCTTGATGATGAATGGTTTACCCAACAAATACCCTTTCCATCTTTGAATGGCAGCAACTATCGCTAGCAACTCTTTCTCATAAGTTGCTAATTGGAGGTGTTTAGGTCCCAACGCCCTGCTAAAAAAAGCTATGGGGTGTTTTTCTTGAATTAACACAGCTCCCACGCTTACCCCCGACGCATCGGTCTCGATAATAAAAGCTTCTTGAAATCAGGAAAAGCTAGTACCGGTGTTCGTGATACGGCTTCCTTTAACTTTTGGAATGCGATATCAACTTCATTTGTCCAAACAAACTCGTTTTTTTAAGCAAGTCATTTAAAGGCTTGGCTATTTTTCCATAATCTCTAACGAATCTCCTGTAGTATCCCGTGAGCCCCAAAATACCCCTGAGCTCCTTTAATGTAACTGGCTTTGGCCAATTCACCATGTCTTCTATTTTTTGGATCTTCCATAACCCTCTCTCCGCTAATTACATGCCCAGGGTAGTCCACCTGTTTGCTACCGAAAGTGCATTTAGAAAACCTTGCAAACAATGAGTTCTGCCAAAGGATTTTGAGAACTGTTTGGAGGTGCTGTAAATGGTTATCCCAGTCTTTACTGTACACTAGTATGTCGTCAAAGAAAACGAGAACAAATTTTCTCAAATACGGCTTAAAAACAGAATTCATCAGATTCTGAAAAGTTGCACAAATTCATACAACCCTTCATGTGTCCGAAAGGCTGTCTTCCCAATGTCCGCCTCCTTCATTCGAATTTGGTGGTACCCACTCCTTAAATCCAGTTTAGAAAAGTAGCAGTTGCCCTGTAGTTCATCAATTAGCTCTTCCACTATGGGAATAGGAAAATGATTTCGAACTGTTAAGTGATTGAGCTTCCTGTAATCGACACAAAACCTCCATTTTCCATCTTTTTTCTTGACCAAAACGACCGGTGAAGCGAAATTACTGTTGTAGGGTCGTATCACTCCGGTACTCAACATTTCCTGTACCAATTCTTCAATGATGTTCTTCTGTAGAGCTCCATATCTGTAAGCTTTCAGGTTTACTGGACTATAACCTTCTTGTAACGTGATACCATGATCAAGGGACCTCATAGGCGGAAGACTGGTAGGGGAAGCAAACGCATCTTCGAAGGACTTGAGAAGTGCCTTTAATTCTGCCCCTTTTGCCTCATTTGCATTTCCCAAATCAACAGGACCAACTTGATTGTCCATAACTCTTAGCACCTCTGATCAGAGCTCAAAATGTAGGCTTGATCTTTAGTTCATCTTATCCCCTCCTGTTTGTTTTTGGTCTCAGTTATAGTTCCACTCTTATCGATTCCCTTTAGTTTGATTATTTGATCATTCCGCGAGAATTCCAAGTATAATTGATTAAAGTTGCAACTGATGTCTCCCAACGTGGACAACCATTGTACCCCCAAGACCACACCATATCCTCCGATGAGCATCGCTAAGAAATCGTCGCAAAAATCAACTCCTTGTACCAACCAATGAACTCCCTTACATACATATCGAACCGGAAGTTTGAACCCATCAGCCACAGTAACTTCCTTTACTTTGATCGGGGTCAATCGTAACCCAAGTTTTTTGGCTAAGCCCAAATCTAAAAAATTGTTCGTACTACCGCTGTCGATCAACATCAACACTGGTTGTTTTTAAACAACCCGTTGATCTGAATTGTTTGAATGCCAGCAGATCCCAGCAAGGCATGTATTGAAAGTGACACATCCTCCGTATTTCCGTTGTCGTCGTCTTTCACCTCACCCTCAAACAACTCCTCACCGTCCAAGCAATCCTCCTAATTTTCGGGGCAAATTAACATGTATAACCTTTTGTTTCTACATTTATGACCAGACATATACTTCTCATTACAGAAGAAACATTGATTGTTCCCCTTTTTTCTTTATATTCCTGTTTTGTCAGTTGTTTGAAAGGAGTGGTCCGGTTTTGTGACTTTTGGGGCGTATTAGTTTGGGTTTTGACAAAAGGTCTATGGGAAGACTGACTAAAAAATGAGTTTCGATAAGGAGCTCCTTTATGGTTCAACGGGTTCTGGGAATTTGTCGGTAAAAATTTCGGTGCCGGTAGAGACATAGGGGCAGGGGAGTTTGAATGAGACGTGTACGAAGGATTATGTGTTACTGCCTTGGTTGATTCAGGGCTAGTGGCATGGGATTTAGGTGGATCTAAACCCCACAACGCATAATATGCCCCCTCCTGAATTCTTGCTAATTTCATTGCCTGATTCAAGGTTTTCGGGTCCAAAAGTTGTACCGTGTGCATGATCTCATTTCTGAGACCTCCAATGTACAGATCCAACAATACCTCTAAAGGAACATCCACTTGATTCCTTAGAGCATTAAATTGAGAATTATAACCACTTACTATTGTTGTAAGCTTTAGGTTTCTGAGTTCTATGAGGGGCTTTGAAACAATACCCCCCACGAATTGTTCTCGGAGTTCTGCCAGGTAACTTTTCCAACTGACCTCGTTTTCCTCTACCTCCTTCATAAATCCTTGATGCCATTGCAATGATCTCCCCTTCAAATGAATTGCCACGAGCCGAACTTTCATTTTCTCAGGGGTGTTATCTAGTTCGAAAAACTGATTACATTTATAATGCCAATCTTTGAAATCATCACCCTCAAATGATGGAAACTCTAATTTGGTCATCCGCCTGATTAAGTGGTGGTGGTGTTTTGTCTTCTTCATATTCCTTTGAACCATGATTACCTTCACCCGAATTGAATACATACGAATTCTCCTCATTTTCTCGAATTGGCTTTTTGCCTTGAGCCACCACCAAAAGTTTCACAACCTCTGTTAAATCAGAGATGTTCTGCTGCATCTGTTTAAGAGTTTCATCTTGGCCTTTAAGCTTCTGTCTCAATTCTTCATATTTCTCCATGACTTTATAATTGCTTACCCGAACCATACACCACACAGGAAAAGAACACGACTCTGATACCACTGATAGCAATCACTAGATTTGGATGTTCAATTCACACAGAGAACACCTCTAGTGCTTTTCATAATCACTTCATAGAATTGTAAAAGGGTGTCCATTACAAGAGGCTAGCCATACCTTAAATATGCCAACTAGAGGCATTCCAACAAACTATTATTAAGGCCATTACTATCCATCATATGGCAGTAAATGGTTTAGCATAAAGAAAGACTCAGTTATTTATTGAAATAGCTAAAAACGTAAACTACTAGTATCAAGGTTCACTAGAAAAATCGTGGAGTGGGTAGGGGTGGGGTTACTATTTGGTTCGCTGAAGAAAGAATGGGGAGAGTGTTCACGATTTAGGTGTTTCACAATTTAGTTTGGCAGAGAAAAGATGGGGAAGCGTTTTCATGCTTATAACTCAACAACAACAATCAATGCAACTCATAAGAGGACATTATTGGAAAGTTATATGTAATACCTAAATATTTGATGAACCCGTATATGCTCTAAATGTTGGTTTTACTTTGTTTAAACATAACCTGATCAACTCAACCAAACCGACAAACCCGAATGGGTTGGGTTGAAAATTTTCAAACCGTCAACATTGAGTTGGATTGTTCAAATGTTTTCAACCCGATCAACGCAACCTGTGGGCACTGTCTACGAATATGTAGGGACTAAGGATGTATTCTGTGATAGTTTAGGGACCATTTGTGACTGCACTCGAAAGCATAGAGAAACTATGTCGTCTTAGGTATTTATCAAATTGCAGACCTGGGGCATCAACTTCTATCTTCTCTCTCCGGTCGTCGTCTTCCAGTGGCGTACCGTCGTCGTACACAATTTCCGGCGACCTCCAAGTCAATTTCACTAAATTCGCTGAATCTTACCAATCTCTGATTAACCGTAATTGATTCCTCTCTCTTGAAAATCATTTTCAAAGCCTCAACCCTCAAAATTCTCCGAAATTTACACATGTGGACTTTCAATAATGTCAATGTAGCAGCGAGCTCGCTTCTCTAATTTCCAGTGAGTGCCTTCCTTTGTTTGATCGCTCTGTGATTTTCTACTGTTTGTTTGTTTCTGACCGTTTTATCATACATTTACAAGGATTGCTTTGTTGGTTTTAAGATCATTGTATGTGGGAAACTAGTTATTGTTGTAGTTTTCATGGGAGGGAGGGAGGGACGGAGTGGTAGTTAAAATTTTGCAGTCAAACAGATGCTTTGTTGTATGTGTGTGCGTCTCCGTTTGTCCATATTTGTGATTAGAAATTTGTAGTGAGTACAGGTTTTGATTTGCGATTTTCTTGGAAATCTCAAATGTATAGCCTTGTTCCAAAAGAGGTTCACTAATGGCTGTCAAATATGAATGACTGCGCCTTTGTGATGGTAGCCTTTCAGAGGGCATACTTTGCAGGCTGTAAAATTTGATATTGTTATTTATCTATTATTTAAGATATGTATCATATCAAAAGGTTTATAGCCTATAGGTTAAGAAGTTGAGAGACAAGCTCCTTGCATGCTTGGTAACTAGTCAAATTAGATTTTGATTGATATGATTCTATATAAAAGGTAGTGGAAGTTGTGGAAAATGTTGGTGGCACTTGTGGTACACGGAACAAGTGGCGCACTAGATTGTGCAAAATGAAAGATCTTGAGTTGTAAGCCCTTTAGCTGTGTCTCATTTTTCCCAATTTACGTTATTTTAGGGGTTGGAATCTCTTTATATTCATTACTTCTCATCTAGTTTCATTCAGTATGAGCGAAATGACTATACTGGACAGATGGAGATATAGAGAAAAACAAGCAGAAAAGAGACCAACTCAGCTTGGACCAGTGTTGCTCCAATAGAGAGAATGCCAAACATTAAACATATGTTGCATGTGTAAGATGAAAGTTGACATGGTACATTGCATATAAAGAAGTGCCTACATCACTACATGCCTATTTTTTGACGTTGGAGAACCTATGGCAGGAAATTGCCTGAAATAATTTTTGTAAGGAACTAAGGCTTTGGGAGATCACTTTTCGATGCCCTTGGATCTCCTAGGCTTTACATCTGAGATGTCTGACATCACAAGAAATAAATAATGCATATTCATATCTCTAACTTATTTATAAACACAGTTGTCCTGCCCATATGTAAATCCCTACCCTAGCTGCTATTATTTGGTCATTGTCTCATTAGCAACATTCTCAATTACATCCATACCTATCATGGTGAATAAGCAAGTAGATAGAGAAGGATGTGGTAGCAGGGTGACTAGGATGAGGGTAAGGGTAAGATCATTGTTATAATATCAACTAACCATTTAGTTTTGTTAAGGATAGGTATTCAATTGTACAAACATTAGCATCATACAAGTGATAACAATTGATATTCAATTAACTAATGAATTTTCTGTTCACAAAAACATCATGGTAACCCTTTACATTCAATTAATCTATAGCCTGTTAGAGAAATAACATCAGGATAAGAAAAAGATCATAAGTGAAGGGACAAAATAAAGAGAAGGCACACATGTGAAATTTAATATTTGTGTTCTCTTTTCTTTACAAAGTTAAAATGATGCTTAAACAGATAGAGAGAAGGCATGAATGCAAATGTTTCATATTTGTTTTTCTCTTTTTGACTATGTTCAAACTAACCTTAATGAGCTGGAGTTATGTCTAACCAAAAAGGCGTTAAACAAATAACTTGTGATTACCAAGTTGGAAGAAGATCTCTCCATGCCTTGTGCAATTGGCATCATGCGTTACAGGCAGAGGTATGCACCTTAATGAGTGACACTGATACTAGGTTGGCACCAAAGTTGTTTCCGGGTGGGTTTTGTGTAATTTGGCTCCTTTCACAACAATACATCCAACCTTACATCCTCATTCAGGAATGAATTAGCCATATGGGAAGTGTAAAGGTGTTACCACATTGGATGAAGTAAGCCATCTTTCAAAACCTGTCACTACCACATAATCCTTTTCTATGTTCTTATAACTTTGGCTCTGACATTCCAGGGTTAACCGAGACTCCATCAGATGGAACTGGAAACCCAGGGAATATGTTAGAAGTTTGAGCTAACAAGCACTTTAAGTTTGCATATAGTTGTTTGAAGCACATGATAAGTGAAGCAAGTGTTATTCTCAAGTCTACAATTGACAGGAATTTGATCATTGTAAACTACCACAAATTAGCCAATAAAGGGCCTACACATTTGGTTCATTAATCTAACGAATGTTCCCTCATAAAGGTTGATAGTGCATTGGTTGGCTAAAGGGCATGACTAAGCACTTGCAGAACCTCTATGGCCTTTATGACTGTTTTCCACTCATTGACCTCATGGATGCAAATATCATCTACTAATGGGATTTATTTTCTGTCTTGATATCGGGAACATATATTGTAAGGTAATCTTATTAATGGTTTTGCTACAAATGCACATTCTTAAACTATCATGATACTTGATGGCGAGTAAGGCCAAAACTGCCCACAATCACGTCTCTCCGTTGTAATACCTTTAAAAATAGAGTTCTTGAATTTGGTGTCACATCTCTAGCTGTTCGGTTTCTCCCATAATGTGGTAATTTACTTAATATGGACCCAGACGTTAGAGCCATAGCATTTTGCACCTCTCTATGCCTGTCAATCACTTGGCAAGCCATCTAGCTCTAGCATAATATGTGACCTCAACGAGGACCTTAACACCTCTAGCTATATCTACAATCTATGTAGAACCCCTTCTTGCCTTTGTGAGTACTCAAATTTATAGATAATCTTATTATTCTGTAGGTTATTCTCAATGTTCTTTCTCTTGAAAATGTGTAGGGGCATAAATTATTCTAGTGGAGCTCTACCATGGTTGGTGCTTTTTTTGCATTTTTTAGAGAATGCACATTATGTCCTTTATTTTTGCACACACAAGTGTCTTTTTTGTTGCATTTTTTTAGATTAGAGTGAAAGAGAGTCCACAATACCATTCTTTATTTTTACACTCATAAGTTGACTTTCCATAGCGGCTCAGGTCAGGATCATGCAACCAAGGGCGACCAAGATGACCAACTACTATATGAGCTACATTAGTAGGCAGGATATCACACCATATGGCCTATTGTTAGTGGGCAAATTCAATACTAGACTTACAGCCCTGCACGTTTACATGTATTATTTAAGTCAGGTTTATGGTTCCATGATCTAAGAATAACAACACAATTACGGTTTTCAACTTCGTTGGAGACTTAGGTAAGACGAAATCGAGACAGTAGTAGTGTAGGCTTAACGAATTAAGGTTCTCCGATTTAGCATGTAGGAACTAACCAGGATGTATTCTTTAAGATTAATTAGGAATGTGAAAGGGATTGAGTTTCAGATGCAATGGTCGATTATGGCTGTTGGGGTTTTTACTAGCTGCCTCAGATAAGTTTATGATAATGGCGGTTGTAGATGGATGATGACTGTGATACCCATATGGTGTAGACAACCTGGCACGAAAGTTGGGTAGTCATAGTTGAAAATGACTGGGAGTTTGAGAAATCACCATCAAATCCATAGGATCTATTAATCTTCACACCCAAACTGTCTGACATCTCATCAAAGAAATTGTACCTTCAATGCAAATAGCTATATTGACATATAGTAGGCCTGACGAGTGTATCCCAAAAAAAAAAAAAAATAACCCAATTAGACCGTAACTAGTAATTGGCTTCATTGGGTCATAATTATTTTTCATTTTCAGGTCATAATTATTCTCCTTTCCTTGTTTCAGTGCCTAGATGCTCTTTTTCTTCTTATCTATTTCCTAAAATGGATGTGTACTGTCTGGCTTGAGAATGGTATGATCATGCTGCAGTTCGGGAGGCAGCCATTTTAGGCTCTTAAAACACCTCATTATAGTCTTTTAAAATAAGTCTCAACCCTCATCCTAACCTGTTATCCAGTCCGACCTGACATGTGGATTTTTGCCACCTCTTTTTTGTAGAGTGAAATAGTCTGACCTAAGAAAGCCATTATAAAACACTGTGTTCTGGATGTCCGGCGCAACAAATAGAACAACTGAATACTGAAGTAATGCTAAAACCGAGTAGGATCTACCACTTATTAAAATTAATATGGTAGCCTTTCCTATCAGTGATTATAAGTGTAGGGAAGGGTTTGTAAGTTACTGGCAAGTACTATAAAGTTGCAGCCTTGTAACATAAGATCCCATTAATGGTACCTCTTTCTCCATTTGTCAGTTCGATTTGTCCAGAAAATATTTGTTCGATACTATTTTCATCTCTTTGCAAATGTGGCACTGAAATTGCCAATAGCCTGTGTTAATTGTGAAATCTTACAAAAAAGAATGTTAGCGAAGGTGGGTTGTGTTGCCAGAAAAATCCTTGAGTCCAAATAATGCATGCATGATTATGTACTTGTTATGGTATTCTTTTTGCCAAATGATGTTGAGAAGATCAAGAATCCATGAGCTTAGTACACTTATGTTCTTGTGCTTTAAATAAACACCTCAAGTTTTAGTGTTGTTCTTCAGCTTAATCTTCAACGTTTCTACTTTCTGTTGTTTTCCTTTTACTAAATTTAATGAACTCATGGAGGAGTTCCACTTATTGTGTCAACTCATCCCTCTTAAGATCTTGCACTCTTTTCTTGTATGTTTTGGCAGTTCTTCTATTATTAGCTGCCATGGACTTCTATACAACCAATCCTGGACCTATTGATGATTCTGTATTGTATGATCAAGAAAAGCATGTTTCATCAGCAGTTTGGGAGGGTCAGGTGAAGTTTTACTGGCATTCAAGTTCTTCCTTTCTTTTACTCCCTCCGAACCAAAACAAATGTCCACAACAAATAAAGACACAATTGTATAAATGTATAATATTACACTTGTTGATTAACTGAATGACAATTTTACCTTAATTAGTACAACTTCTCTTTTCACTAATTAATTCTCCATCCCATCAACCTCTAAATATTCGTGCCTTGTAATTAAGGGTAGAGTTGGAAATTAAATAGAAAATTTGGGCATTGAAACGGAGGGAGTAATTGCTTCGTGGTATGGTACTTAAATCAACTCTATAACATCGACAATCACAGGAGCGTGGTGCACTTAGATGTCATGAACACACATCAAAGCTTGATCAATGGACACTCACATCGAAACAGATCGAATTAGTAAATAAGGCAGGATTTGGTTACTTACGACTAATTCCGGCAATCAGTCTGGACAACCCGCTCATATCTGCTCTTGTTGAGAGGTGGAGGAGAGAAACAAATACTTTTCACTTTACTGTTGGAGAAATGTCGGTAACTCTCGAAGATGTTGGTTACCTTCTTGGGCTCCCAATTGATGGTGAGCCTGTCATCGGTGTAACTTACACCACATGTGATGCCGTATGCATGAAGTTTTTAGGTCGAACACCCGACTCTGGATCAACAAGTGGTGGGATGGTGAAACTTAGTTGGTTAAAAGAGACGTTTTCTCGATGTCCTGAAGGTGCTCCACTTGATGACATCGAGTGCCATACACGCGCTTATCTTCTATATCTTGTCGGTAGCACGGTTTTTTCGACCACTACTGGGAATAAGGTCCCTGTTATGTATCTTCCGTTATTTGAGAACTTTGATCAGGCAGGGAGGTATGCCTGGGGTGCGGCAGCATTGTCATTCTTATATAGAGCGCTTGGTAATGCTTCTCTTAGATCCCAAAGCACCATTAGTGGCTGTTTGACCCTGCTGCAGGTGCCTTCAACTATGCTTTCTTGGGAAAATGACATATATAGCTATTTTTGGGAGAAAAATTCACCACATAGCCAATTTTTAACAATTATCAAGCAATCCTAGAAAACTGCAAAATTGGCTTAGCAAATTTGCAATTTGTACTTTTTTAGATTTTTTTTAATGTTTCAGTGGGCCATATCACTGTTTTGCAGATTTTTGTGTCAGATTTGCGGATTTTTAGGAGAAAACTGCGGACAGAGAGGAGAGACCCTACGCCTCTCTCCTCTCCTCTCTTCTCCCAAAAATGCGACAAAAATGACGGAAATTAGGGGAGGGAGGCCCACTATCGGACAGAAATGTCGCAAAAATTTGGCTTTTTGCGGAAAGCCACACCAAATATGTTACAAAATAAAAAAAAAAAAACGAAGAATTTACAAATTTGCTAAGCCAATTTGCGGAATCTTAGGCTATTTTGATATATTTATATGTTGAAAAACCAGCTATTTGGTAATATTTTGTTGTAAAAATGGCTATACTTGTGATTTTCCCTTTTTTAATCTTCTCCATAAACAAATTATGTTGTCAAACGTTCCTAAGCTTAGTTAAATTTTGTTTGTAAAAGAGGTTCAATTTTGTAGTGCTGGAGTTACTTCCGCCTGAATATTGGTCGACCAAGGCTTAATCATGATCCAACCCATGATCGATTTCCATTGGTATTTAGATGGAAAGGGAAACATACAGGTCCAACAACTAACCGGGATGTAGCCTTCTATCGTAAAGCATTGGACTCCTTGAAGCCCTCTGAAGTAAGTTATTTATTCACTTTGTTTAACTGTACCATACTTCATTATATGAATTAGACATATTTACATATACATCATCTCAACTTTATTACTTCTTTATATATATATATAGAGAGAGAGAGAGAGGGAGGATCATGCGAGAAGTAAACTAATTTGCGAGAAGGCGACAAGGAATGTGGGCCACATAATTTATTAATTAAAAAAAACCATAAATAAAAAATAGTTTTAAAAATTAGGATAATTATCATTTTAAATTGGATAAATCCTTAAAATTCTCATTATATCTTTTAGATTTATTTATTTTTTAATTTCAATTATTTATTAATTTTTTTTCTAAATATACTTTTAATAAAAAAAAATCACAATTTTAACCAAATATCACATGTGATATCATTATATGAATATTTATGCATATCACATATCATATTATCACATGTGATAATTGTATATATTTTAGTTAATCATATGTGATTATGTATACTTCTATTTAAAGATCTTTTTGTGATGTAAATATTAACACATGTGGTAATTGTATATATTTTAGTTAATCATATGTGATTATGTATATTTATATTTATAGATCTTTTTGTGATATAAATATTATCACATGTGATTATGCGTTATTTATATTCAGACATATATTATCATATGTGATATTTACAAAAATCCACATATTGGGATCATATGTGATACATAATAATATATCACATGTTAAACGAAGTTAATCACATGTGATTCAAAACGTAAATCTAAAAAATAGAGAAAAAATGGTGAAATAAATAATGAATTAGTTATGGATATCACATGTGATATTTGATAACAATTATGATTTTATCTAGAAAATAATAATATAAATTTGATAATAAAATTATGAATTTATTAAAATTAAAAAATAAATAAATTTAAAAGATATTATGAGATTTTTAAGGATTTATCCAATTCAAATTGTAATTATCCTAAAAATTTAAAAAAAAAATTTATTTATGCTATTTTTTAATTAATAAATTATGTGGCTCATATTCCTTCTCGCCTTCTCGCAAATTGACTACCTTCTCATTTGAACCTGCCCCTATATATATATATATTATATAAATATTTGTATTTATTATATGAACCAAAAAAAATTTACCGCTTTGCCAATGTGATAACTGCTATCAAATCACGGTTCTGATTGCGATTTCATATAATGACCGCACTAACTGCCTAGACAGTACCATACTTCATTTTTGAAGAATGATGACATGCATTTCATTACTCTAATAGGTTGAGTGGTGCCCATACATAAATATTAATGACGCGATTTTACCAGAAGATATAAGAGATAATCTTATTCTTGGAAGATCAAATACAATGTTGATATGCTTTGATAAGGCTGAAAGGCACCTGCCAGATCGTTGCTTAAGGCAATTTGGCTTGCGACAACCTATCCCTCTCGATGTACAGCAATGGGAAAGGAAGAGCCGTGGAGTGGATGGTGGGGTGGACTTGTCCGGGAAAATGGAAACGGAGCTAAGTGAATGGTCAGACCGTCTTCTTCGTGTTGTTGATGTTGATGAAGATGTTGAAGAAAGTGAATACTTGCATTGGTACTTGAAAATCACCCGCAAGTTGGTTGGAAGACCTATTCCCATCTCCTCTGAGTTTCAAAGAATGGTACAACCAGTGAACACCTATTTTGTTACGCTACTTTTAATTTGCTTTAGATTTTGCTGTTTGTTTTTCAAATAACATGTACATGTTTTATATTAATCATATTGCCTGCTATTTAATATTTGCAATAAACTAAAATGTCCACTTAACATCTTTTGCATTTAAATGTAATCTATTTAGTGCCTATGCATGCTCTCACACATGTCTTGCTACCTTCATCCAAATTATGTTCATAAGTTTAAACTTGCCTTTTGAACTTCTATGGAGAAATCAATTCCTTCCCGCAGTTTTAGCCAATAGAGGTATGTCTTAGGATTCCCTACTTATCATGTCTACTGTTGTTTCTACTTGTGTGATACTGACATGCATTTTGTACACCAGTCTTAGCTTTTCTTCTTGTATTACAAGTTATCAGTATTGGGTTTTGTGTTTCCTTGCTTTTTTTTTTAAACATATTTACCTCACTTTTATCCTTGCTGCCTTTCTTTGTCTGTTTAATTGTACCCATTGTTTGATTGCAAACACCCTGACCTGTAACCTGCTCTCTTGTTCTTTAGTTTTACAAGTCGGGGTCTTGTCGGAAACAACCTCTCTTGGTAGAGGACAGGTCTGCATACATCCTCCTCCCCCCCTCCCACAAAAAAGATCAGGTCTGTCATGTTTACCCACCAATTGTTAGCTCCATTTTCTACAAACAATTTTTGCTCTTCGACCATGAAATGCTCATCTGCACCTCATCCGCTTTTGCCATCATCATTGCCCCCTTCCTAACCAACCGTTGATTGTATCCTTTACTACATCACTACAAACATAGAAAGATTGAGAATAGAAACCAATGAAGAAGAGTGCTAGATCTGCCAGTTTTCCATGTATCACATCCTACTATGATCTGTATACCGATAACGAACAACGGACCAAAACATTTATTCTTCTAGTTTATTGATCTGGATAGGTGAACTGCCTTGGTTGAAACCTTCTTCTGTTTATGCTTTATTCTCTCTTTCCTAATTCTGTGTGTATTTGAACACATGTTTCTCTGAAGGAGAGGAAATTTGTTATTTTTTGTTGGTCTTGTTACATGTTTCTAAATACTTAACATGTGGTTACACCATCATTTATCTATTTTCAAGACTATTCTTCTTCGATATTATCTAAAATTAGAAGCTGCATTTGAGATCAAATATTGGCCTACAGGGGTAAAATGCTTTTCTAAATCTGATTTCATGCAATTGTGAACTGGGAAAACAGAAGTGTGCCATCAAGTGTTGTGTTGTCATTCTTCAATAACGTCAAATTTCTAAGGCCATGTCTGGCAACCATGCGCTAGCTTACTTTTTATGCTTATTGAAAAATCCCCGTTTGGTTAACCATAAGCTAGCATTTTGAAATACTACCTTACTTAGTGTTTCATTAAGCTCCGGGGTCTTTTTACGCTTTTTCCAGTTACGCCCCTTGTATTTTTAGCTGGCTTTTTGAAAAACTACTTTAATTAGCGATTCAACAAGCTCCAGGGGTAACCATAAGGGTTGTGGCGTACTGGTTAAGACCCTGGGGGGGTGGAATATCCCATCTACCCAGAGTTTGAATCCAGGCGTACACAACAATTGTGGCCACTGAGGTTTAGTCAGGACTGATGTCTTACAGTCATAATATATAGCCTAGGACACCTTCCCAAAAAAAAAAAAAAACTCCAGGAGCTTTTCACACTTTTCTTTTTCCAATTATGCCCCTTGTAATTTTTCAATTAATTTTTCATCATGTCCTTTTAGGTAATTTTCATTGTCATGACATGACTAGTTTATCGACTAGCTTATTAGCCAACAACCAACTTTTCAGCATAGAGCTAGCTCATATGTTGGATTATATGCAACGGAGTTATGTTTTCAATTTATAAGGCTGTTATTAGGTTATGCAATAAGAATGCTTTTGTTTTTCACTTGATATAATTTATTCCACTCATAAAATTACAATTTACGACAGAATGCTGCGTTGAGGGACATAGCGAACGTAGCAGACATGGTGTCAACACATGGGATGGATGATCAACAAATGCATGCCGTGACTAGAATCCGGTACCTTGCTCACGAATGCCTTAGAGACCAAATTGGAAACACAATGATTGCAGACATAACCGACTCCGATCAAAATGAAGTCGACAAAAAAATAAGAGGCAAAGAACGGATAAGAAGAAAAGGTATGGGTATTAAACGCAGGAGAAAAGACGATCCAGAACAGTTCCAGTCAACATCCAGTCAACAACAATTCTGTATTCCTGCATCTATGGACATGATGGATCATATCGAAAATAATGAAGTCGAGATTTGCCTTCCGCCACCAGATGATTCCCAGCTCTGTTATATCCCCGGAAAAGTGGATGAAACCCACCGAATTTCCGCCGCCACCAATGGAATAGACGATTCCGGTTTCTGTCCAACGGTTGAGGAAGTTGACGATAATTTGCTCTCCGGTGGTGCGGTTTCCGACCATGGCGGCATGGTGTCGTCGCTTGAAAACGGTGACATGGCACAACAGAATGATTATAGTGTTTTGGTATAGAGGATAAGGTGACACAATTTGTTTGCTATTTCTGAAGTTCACAGTTCTCATTTGATGTGTGATATGCATCATGATAAATACTGCTTTCTTCCCAAAAAGAGGTTATCCCTTTTTAGGTCAAATTGATATGGATTTTGTTTAAAATTATATAGGATCATGTTTATAATGGTAGCATTTGTTATAAAATCTAATGATTTTAACAAGTTTTTCGTCAATATTTTTGATGAATCCATATTGATTTGGATGGAGTGGGATGTGTTGAATTCGTGCTTGCTTGTTAGGGTGTATTTGGTACGAAGAACATATGGGAATATGACAGTAAAAAAACTTGTTTGTCCCATATTTGGTGTAACACTAGATTGGAACATGGCGAAATCTAAGTGGAACAAGAGAAAACCATTCGAACCCCTCGCATCCAACGGCATCGCTCCCTCTGGCTAGCTCTTGCAGCTCTATGGTCGTTCGCTCTCCATCACCACCCATCGTTGTCTTTCCCCCATGCCGTTGATCTCCATCTTTTTGATCTTTTTTTCCTCTCTTTCGGTTCTCCCTCTTTTCCAGTAGTTTAATGAAGTACGTATAGATAGATCAAAAAAAGAGAGAGAACCAAAAAACAAACGAGCAACGGAGATGGCGATGATGGAGAGCGGACGATAATGGGGTGACGAGGGAGCAATACTGTTGGGTAAGAGGAGTTTGCATGGCATAGGATTTGGGAATAGTAAACTTTTACGGATTCAACTTTTTTTTCAAATCTTCCTACCTCGTTACAAGTAACCTGTATGGGATAAATGATGTAAATAACCAATTTTTAAAAATTCGATGACTTGTTTTCTTACAAAATAAAATTAAGGGACTTGATTAATCAAAATGGAAAGTTCATCCGGGTTTCCCCGGTTTCTATATGTTTCATTGTGTTTTTTTTTTCTTTTTATGTGCTTACTATTTGTTGGTGATTATAGTGAAATCATCATGTCATTTTGTGAAAGTGGATTCACAAGAGAATATGGGGTTGTTAGTTAAGTTATAACACATGCTAGGAGGCGTGGTGTGCACATTCGTGTAAGCTAATTAGGACCCGAGATTGCTGGATGGCATCTAGTGACCCGGTTTTGTAGAAATTGATTCATTTTAAACATAGAGAATCATAACCACTTCTATATTAGTGCCAAAAAAAACTCTCCATTAAATGGAAATGATTGTTGGAAATAAGTAACGCCCATGTAAATTGTTTTTTATTTTCTTTATCTATGATCTAATATTAAATTATATAGAAAAATTATTAATGTAAGACTATGGGTCGTTTACCAAAGAGAATCATCTTTCATAGGTTTTGGGGACTCTTCATCAAAAGAGCTATTAAGAACCACTCTCTAAAAACTAAGGACATGCCTCTGGTGCCTACATTCACTATGTCCACTCACAGATCTATGATGATCTCTCAAGGATACCTAGATGCAAGGCTACCTTCACACAGGGGCGGAACATGATTGTTGTAACCTGGAGGGCCGAAATATAATATGACAAAAATTTAGATATACAAATGATACCTATGTAAATTGTTTTTTATTTTCTTTATCTATGATCTAATATTAAATTATGTAGAAAAATTGTTAATGTAAGACTATGGGTCGTTTACCAAACGTTTATTCGGTAAGTGTTTACCAAGTCATATTACCTTACTGGATAAACATGACAAAGACCGAGAATTTTACCCGATAAGAGCGATGGTAAGGACCAAGAGTCTTAGATTGCAAGACTGCAAGTAAAGTGAAGACTCTTAGCAGTTACCAGGTAAATTGTTGCATATGTTGCATTTTGGTAAAGTAAAAATCTTACCCGACAATGTAAGTGATAGTGTTAAATTTTACCCAATAATTAAGCATTTATCGGGTAAGTGTTTGGGTAAACGACTCATAAAACAGGAGAAAATGTGTAAATTTCTCCAAAAAAATGAGTACCTTGAGAGAGAAATGTATTTTTAATTATATCTTACCAATGAGAATCTTAAAATGAAATGTTTAGAAGAGAAAAATAATATTTTATTAGATATATGTAATATTTAATAATGTAAGTAATAACGAAATCTCAAAAATGAAGATCTCTTGAAATTGAATGCAAATTTTTAATAGAGATTTTAGACTTTGAAAACCTTTTGGAGATACTTTAACAATTTAATATTAGGGAATAGAAAATAGCTAAAAATGCAATGGACTGGAATTGATCTCATAACCTCCAAGATATGGTTATCAAGTAATAACAACCTACCAACTCTTACATATTCATTATATGAAACATGTATTATTTGAGGAGGAGAAAATAGGGGGGGGGGGGGGGGGGGTCCTGCCAATGATATGGCCTTAATTTCTTAAGATCTACCCTTCTTGTATCTTATCTTATGGGGATACCATAGTGCCTTCAAAGTCGAGGCCACTTACCTCGAACCAGTTCTATTTATCTAATAGTGAGGGGTCTGGGAGAGATATAAGAGCATGGTTGGGTTTTTTGCCAACTCACCATTTTAACAATCGGTCCTTCCATTTTCTTACTCATTGAGTGCCTTCAAGGTTTGTACCACCTCATTGGAGCGGTCCTTACAGGGAACCGTTTCTTGACGTTTAAAGTGATATATTTTATATTTAAATAATCAAAACCATTTTCCATTTAAATAATCAAAAAAATATTAAATTAGTGTGTTCATCCACTTTTTAAATATATAATTAGTTAAAAATAATTATATAAAATTAATTAATTGTTTATCAATTTTAATTATTTTGACTTTTATTATTGTAATTACTTATAAATATTTTGTTGTAACTTTTATTTATTATATTTTTTTATTAATGTAGCAATTAGTTTTTGTAATTTTTAATCATTATCTTATAATTATAATTAGTTTTTTTAATTTTTAATCATTATCTTATAATTATAATTAAGTTTTTATTAAACTAATCATGATCGGTCCATAATTAAATGTGAAAGGTTTATGAAATGTGTAAGAAATAGAAAACTGATGTGACAAAACCATTAACCTCTTAAGGGGTCCATGATTATGGATGCTCTAAAAGAATATGCGAGTGAACCCGAGTGCTATGAACCCATAGCTAAACAGGAAAATGAAAAGGGGAACTGATACGGCAGCTCAAGAATCCACAAGTCCAATGGTATCTCACAACTCAAGCGAGTCAGAGATGCAACCGGTCCGTCGTTCCGGCCGAAGTCGGGTGGTCCCTAAGTGGCACAATAATTATGTAGTTAATAATAAATAATCAAAGTAGCAGGTATGGTATATGGTTACGTAATTGTGGTAGTTTTACATGTGAGTGGTTAATCTAAATTGTAGGAAAGTGGTCAAGTCTGAAAACCAACTTATGGTTTTGTCTTAGTTGTCTCAACTATGTAAATAGGAAGGTGAAGGGAAAAATATATCTTCTGTGTTGGAAATTCCTTATCTTCTCTCTCTTCTCTTCTTCCTAATTCTGGAGTTGGCAGGGACGACATTGACTCACATAGGCACGCACCGAACGTCGCATCGCTGGCCAGAAAAAATAAGGCAGTTAAACTAACCATCATCTTCTTAACTCCACAATGACCTGGGTGTGGAATGAAATTCATGTAATATTTGTGATCTGAGTTGAGATTGTGCTCCCAGGTAGTAGCGACCCCGAAACAAAAGAATACCATCTCACTGAGAATAATCCGATGAAAGATCCCCATGGGCTAAACGTTCATGTAGAAGTCGTAACTCCTCCAAAGAGGCGTTTTCCCGTCGTAGCTCATCAAGGAACCTACTGATTGGTTGTGTCATAGCCATAAAGGCGGACTCGATGACGGGTGAATCCTCATACACACGTGATAATGCATCTGCCACTGTATTAGTCACGCCGGGTTTGTATTCGATAGTGAATTCGAAGCCCATCAATTTGCGAACATATTGTTGCTGGACCGGAGTTTGAATGACCTGTTGCATAAGCTCTTTAATGCTTTTGTGATCGATACGTATGACAAACTTCGTTCCTAAGAGATATTGTCTCCATTTGTAAATGGCTTCGACGATGGCAAAAGAGCTCCTTTTGATACGTAGCGGCATCCCTCATGCGCGGACCTAGTTTGCGACTAAAAAACTGATCGGATGGCCATCTTGCAGCAACACTGCGCCCACCCCGTCACCTGAAGCATCTGTTTCAACAACAAAGGGACGAGAAAAATCGGGCAGCCGTAACACCGGCGTGTTGGCGAGTCGATCTTTAAGCTGCGAGAAAGCCACCTATGCAGGATCACCCCACTGGAAGTTGTCACGCTGCAACAAATCAGTGAGTGGGGCCGTAATAGACGCAAACCCGCGAATGAAGCAGCGATAATAACCCGCAAGTCCCAGGAAACCGTGAAGCTAGCGTTGGTTCCTAGGTTCTGGCCAAGCCGTGATGGCTTCAACTTTCTTGGCATCAACTTCCACGCCCCGTCCAGAAATAACGTGGCCTAAATACTCGAGAGGCGGCCCCAAAAACACCCTTGGACCGCTTCACGTAAAATTGATGGACCTGCAAACAGTTAAAAACAATTTGCAAGTGCTTGACATGAGCTTGGTGTTTGGAAAGAGGTGAATCTTGCGGTCCACCGAACGGTGTGGTGGCAACGTGGTAGGAACCTGAAAAAGAGTGTGGAACTGGTCCACAAGTTGCGCAATCGGTGTTGGCACTGGGAGTGATGCCTCGCGGCTGTCCGGAGTTGACGGAGTCGAGTCGGCCTCTATTGAATACAATTCATAAATACCGTACACATCTGGGGTAGTCATCAAGGCCTGCATTTGTTGAAAACTCACCCGCTTCATTTGCAATGACGAGTCCCGCGTAAAGTTCGTGGTTGCCCGCCCAACGTGAACTCCATGGATTGATGTGAATAGTCATGCGTCACCTTACGAAGACGTTGTAACCATTGGATGCCTAATATGATCTCGGCACCCTTGATGGGCAAGACATACAAGTCCACTTTAAACTGGATATCTTGCATGTGTAATGCCACCTTAAGACAGACATTCTCACAAAGTAAGGTGTCACCATTGCCAATGTAGACCTTGAAAGCTCGAGATGCCTGAACAGGAAGATGAAGCTTTTCAACAACACCCGGTTGAATAAAATTGTGGGTGCTACCACTGTTGTAACACCCTCAAATCTGGAAATAACAACTTATTAAAAAAATTTCTAAATACATCAATAACTGAATCATCTACAACCACAATTTAGGTTCAACTACAATACACATATACCATCTTATATAAACGAACTAAAAAGGGCGGGTGCTACTAATACCCATGCATAGTCACTATCTCCATAATGTGGAAGACTTCACCGAATACTTACTTTCGGATCTAGCTAAGGCTCTACTCTTCACTGGATTGCTAGAACCAACTCCCAACCTTGAAACCTGATGCACATGCCGACAAATAAAAAGGTTAGGCTTAACGCCTAGTGAGCTCAAGAGTTTTAACATGAATGAATATATCTTTAAAAGACAGGAAAATCAGTTTTAAAGCAAGATCCTTCGAAACATTATGCTTCAGAATGGAAACGACACATTTTCCCATAATATACACTTTTAAAGACAATGCTCCCACACATGCATTTCTTGTAAAACGATGCAACCCGTAACTCACCCAAAACGGGGTCATAGTTCGATACTCAAACGTGCTAAAATGTAAATAATACTTCTTATCCCTAAAACACCCAAACCCGGGTGGGACATAATACTCGACCCTTAAATAATGGAAAACAATCCATATAAATATGATACGCCATTAAAACATGGAACTGAAACTTAATACTCACACGACCATAAAATGGGATGAAATCCAAATATTAAAGCATGGACAATTAAATATCCAAAATACACGGACCGACAATGGGGGATACCCGTATCCGTTGAGAGTGGAGGAACACAAAAGTATGCCACTCAACAACGTTAATCACATGACACCTCACGACATCGCAGCCCAAGTGTCCCTACGACTCCTTTACCAAGTGTCACCCCAAGTCAGTTGACCTTGATGGATCATTCCGAAGAACTCCATCCCGAAGGCCCGACACACTTAAAGACTACCTCCCAGGCTTTACTTCAAGCGGCGGAGGTCCTATCGCTCACTCCCCGATAGCACTACAGACTCAACCCTCCTAACGATCACTTGTAAAGTTTCCGGTCATAAAACATGGGTACCGAAGTCCCACCCCGAAATACCCAATTGACCATCCCAAAACAGACTGACTGACGTGCCTATGGATCCATTACACAATGTCTAACGTTACCGGACTACACACGAATGACCAAAGCACCCGAGCCCGTAACCAAACTCAATACGCAATATAGCGCATTAGTACATACGTCATGACTGGGCTCCACATCGAGCCATTAAAACCGGACAAATGTCCTCAATACTCATTTACGTCAACACCGAGCCAAAATGCCCGAAAATTCCTTTGACCGACAATTGACGTCCCCACGATTAATTAAATGTCTTTAAACAACGTTTTATGAAGACACACACCTCAAAGACGTGATTAACCCAAAACTCAACACGTATTGGGACCAAAGGTTTTCCAAATGGTTTATGAATGCAAATACCCCAAAATGCCTATGACATGAGATAGACTTCGTTTGTACAAAATCACCAAAGATGCATAAGTCATATAATGGACTCTATTTGTACAAAATTGCTAAGAACCCAAATATGAGCATTTTAAGGAATTAAACAACCCAAGTTCACCAAATATGAAAACTTATAAAACTACTCGCACTTGACAAATACCAAGTAAAACATACTTTTACTTCAAAATACACATTTTGGCATGTACACCGTTTTAACAAATCAACTTGAACTCACCTTGCTAGATTTAGGCTAAATCTAGATTTTACTCCACTTTGAGCTTCCTTGACGAAACTTGAATCCTCTAAGCCAAAACCTCCCAAACCTAGATCCAAGCATTTTCAACCGTAAATAACCATATTCAACCATAAATAATCGTTTCCCAACCTTATACACGAATACCTCAACTGATACCGAAACCCTAACTTCCAAAGAATGAAGAGAATAGAAGATTACCTTAATCCAAGATTGAATCCACCACCAACAACACCTCTAGTTCACCAAAATGGTTACAAACCTTCAATCTATGAAAGGGAGAACAAAGGGTGGATGAAACCCTAGAAAAACTTGGGGAAGAAGATGAATAGGGAGGGATGAGAAGCTTACCACCACAAAATACTCTAGTATACTTCAATAGACTTCCAATATCTTGCCATATACTTGAAAAGCTCTCAAAAATGAATCCATAACAACTTGAATCACGTAAATCGGAGCTCTGGATCAAAAGATATGAAGAAATGAAGTTTGGGGCTGAAAATCGGGTTTTTAGATCGACCAGCGAGTTTCGCGGGTTATGCCGCGACCTTAAGTCGCGACATAAGTCTCCCTTGTTCTCCTAAGTCACGAGATTGCCCCTAAGTCGTGGCACAACTCGCGTAACACACTGTTTGTCCGGTTTTCATTCTCGTTCACTGTTTTGGCCATAACTTCTTCGTTATAGCTCCGTTTTCGCTCCGGAAAGAACCGTTGGACTCGTAATTGAATCCTTCATCCATCTAGACTATAAAAGCTAGAATTCAAGTCCAAGATTAAATATCTTATTTTTCCTTAATATATCGGTTTATGTATTTACTTGAAGTGATACCTTTCGAAAGTCGGGGTGTTACAACTGTCAATCAACACATGCACGCGATCTTTGCCAATAGAACCCCATAACTGAAGTGATCGTGGGCTACCTGGACCCATTAGTGAATTCAATAACGAAACATCACCACTTTCAACCACGTCATCCTCGTGCGTCGGGTCCTCTCCAGGCCCGTCCTCATCACAGTTTTCGGCCTTCATCAAGAGTAGAAAATGTCCCGAACACTTATGCCCCCGCACAAATTTCTGATCACAGTTGAAGCATAACCCCTTGTTAATGCGATCTTGACGCTCGGCTGCGGAAATCCACTTGATCGGCAATCCCGAATTCTGCTGGTTGTTTGATAACGGTGATCTCGTACTGGGTGTCGGCAAAAGTGGTGGTCGAGAGGAAGGACTGCTTGCGGAATTGGTAGTGTCCGATCCCGAAGAAAGGCCACTGGTACTAGGTGGTGTGCGTGTGGTCTGCGACAACATGGACGGTGAAGCTCCCCACCGCTCTTTGCGACCAGATGACCCAGAAGCCCAACTAGTTTCCATTCGTGTTTCAGTGATACGTGCCAATGCAAAAGCTTCCACAACAGTTGAAGGGCGAGCAACCAACAACTCCCGTTGCAATGCAGGTTTCAATCCTGAAGTATAAAACGAAATCAGAAGAGGTTCACGGATGCCCGTCACACGGTTCATCAACTTTTCGAACTCAACCTGGTATTCTGCTACTGTTCCCTGTTGTAGCAGTTTCGACAACGCCCCTTGCGGATCTTCGAACTTGGAAGGCCCAAACCGAATACGCAGACTCTCCAAAAAAACATCCCATGTTGTAATCAAATTATTCCTTCGCATCCATCAGAACCATTCTGCAGTGTCCCCGTCTAAATTAAACCTAACGATGCGTAATTTCTGCTCTACGGGTGTCCCCTGGAGAGCAAAAAACTCCTCCATCGCAAATATCCACGCTTCAGGATCCGCACCGTTAAATCATGGTACATCGAGTCGCATGGATCTGGGCACTCCCGCCTCGCCCTGAAACGGTTGGCCACCGTGTGTCCGGTGCGTATGAAGCTCCCGTGACAAGTCGTCGATTTTGCGTGTCAATGCGTCAACTTTCTCTTTGATCAAGGAACGCATTTCTGCTTCCTCTGCCATGACTCTCAATGAAAGCACCAATTGTTACGGTCTTAGGTTTATACTCTTCGAGTGAGTGCCAACTCCAGAATTAGGAAGAAGAGAAGAGAGAGAGAAGATAAGGAATTTCCAACACATAAGATATATTTTTCCCTTCACCTTCCCATTTACATAGTTGAGACAACTAAGACAAAACCATAAGTTGGTTTTCAGACTTGACCACTTTCCTACAATTTAGATTAACCACTCACATGTAAAACTACCACAATTACGTAACCATATACCATACTTGCTACTTTGATTATTTATTATTAACTACATAATTATTGTGCCACTTAGGGACCACCCGACTTCGGCCGGAACGACGGACCGGTTGCGTCTCTGGCTCGCTTGAGTTGTGAGCTACCATTGGACTTGTGGGTTCTTGAGCTGCCGATTCCCGATGTCGTATGGGAAGATGTGACGATGGATTTCATCACAGGGCTGCCATTGTCCCCTGGCCATTAGGTCATCCTTGTCGTGGTCGATCGTCTCACGAAATATGCCTACTTCGGTAGCTTGGCTCCTCATTATACTGCTAAACGGGTAGCCAATTTGTTCATCGATATTGTGGTGAAGCTCCATGGCATTTCTAAGTCCATTATCTTAGACCGGGATGCTGTGTTTCTCAGCTCCTTTTGGCAGCATTTGTTCCAGCTTAGTGGTACAACTCTCAAGCACAACACCTCCTACCATCCTTAGACGGATGGCCAGACTGAGGTTACCAACCGCGGCATCGAACAATACCTACGAGTAATGGTCATGGATGGACCTCAGCGATGGTCGATGCTGTTGAGTTGGGCGGAGTACTGTTATAACTCCTCTTACCACAGTAGTATTAAGATGTCTCCCTATCAAGCTTTGTATGGACGACACCCACCGTCTCTGATTTCCTACGTTCCAGGTTCCTCAAAGATCGTAGTTGTGGATGATGTCTTACGTGACCGTGATGTTCTATTGCGCCAGTTGAAAGCCAATTTACAGGCCGCTCAACACCGTATGGAGTTGTTCGCCAACCGACGACGTCGCGAGCTCCAGTTTGGGGTGGGTGACGAGGTGTTGGTTAAGCTGCAGCCGTACCGGCAAATTTTCGTTGCTCATCGTCCCTCCCAGAAACTTTCCAAGCGTTACTATGGTTCATTTCGAGTCTTGGAACGTGTTGGGGCAGTCTCGTATCGCCTTGTCCTACCTGCGTCTAGCCACATTCAACCCGTGTTCCACATCTCTTGCCTTAAACCGTTTCGGGGACCAGCTCATGATACACCAGAAGTAGAAGCCTTACCAGCCTTATTCGATGGCGTCCAACCCGAAGAAACTCCCCTTGCCATCTGTGGTACACGACGAGTTCTGAAGGACAGCCAACCGAGCACTCAACTCTTGGTCCAATGGACTACTAGACCACCGGAGGATGCTACCTGGGAATGGTTGTCCGACTTCCAACAAGCATATCCCGATTATCACCTCGAGGACGAGGTGCTCATGGAAGGGAGGGGGAGTGATACGGCAACTCAAGAACCCACAAGTTCAATGGTAGCTCACAACTCAAGCGAGCCAGAGACGCAACTGGTCCGTCGTTCCGGCCGAAGTCGGGTAGTCCCTAAGTGGCACAATAATTATGTAGTTAATAATAAATAATCAAAGTAGCAGGTATGGTATATAGTTACGTAATTGTGGTAGTTTTACATGTGAGTGGTTAATCTAAATTGTAGGAAAGTGGTCAAGTCTGAAAACCAACTTATGGTTTTGTCTTAGTTGTCTCAACTATGTAAACGGGAGGGTGAAGGGAAAAATATATCTTCTGTGTTGGAAATTCCTTATCTTCTCTCTCTCTCTTCTCTTCTTCCTAATTCTGGAGTTGGCACTCACTCGAAGAGTGTAAACCTAAGACCTAACAGGAACATGAGAAATAAAGATGCCCAAGATGGCACAACCGAGCGACTATTGCCGAGTCCAACTAGAGAAGCCACAAAGGCTATCCCTGATACTCGAATATCAACGAATATTGAAACACTGCCATTTACTCAGAGCCTTCTCTACAAGGATTTGTTTCATTTAGGAACTCCAAAATCTATTGCTTCTTCTAAAAAAGAAGTGGTTATTGAACAAAATATCCCTTCTCCCCATGATACTAATTTCCCTTTACATCTAGAGGTAGTAGTCGTCATTACCTCTCAAGAATTAAATTTTGAGCCATTAAATCGTCCATCTGAGGAACAAGAAGATTTTTCTACACTTGTACAGACCAACACCATGGGTATGTGTTAGATATGGCTGAAGGTCAACACATTATATTTCAATTTTCTGACTTAGAAGATGAAAATTCCAATCAGAAGTTCCATAGTACAAATCTCTTCCCGAAATCAACTTAAAATTAGTTTCTAAAGGAGGCACCTCTAACTTAACCATTCTCATCAATAGTGGTTGCCTGAGCCTTCTTCTGATCCGAACGATAATCCTATCATTGTTGTTGACTTTAAAACTTACCATGTGCAAATGTTTAACGATATCAATGAAGCTATAAACAGAGGTCAGACATCATAGTTAGTGATGAGAGCATAACCTTAAAACAAAATCTAATATATGTATCTCAGAAATACCCAAGGTTCGTACAACTTCTCCAACCAGAATTGTCAATATATATATATATATCAGATTCATCCCCGGATACAACAAAACTTGGTGGGTCCTATAATAGTGGATGTAGAATCTCTGAATGAAATTCCTCTAGATGACAACCTTGCAAAAGTCCAAGAGCCACAAACAGTTCTGAACAGATTTCGATCTCTGCTTCACGCAGAAATATGTCTTTTCGTGCCCCAGGTGATCTTCATTAATCCCAATGGTGCCCAAATACACGGTTCACCAACCAAGAGGCCCATACCAACACCCTGTTATACATATAGATAGGAGGGTCAATTGTGGGGGTTGGTCAATTAGTCAATGAGCAAGGTAAGCAGGGAGTTGGGAGAAGTATAAATAGAATGACGGTGGGATGGTTGGAGGATCTGTTTTGTAATCAATTGGGTCTAACCCTTAGGGAGAGTTCTTGGCCTCTCGAAAGCCAGAGTGTGATTATATCGGTTCTTCCCAGTTTTCATGATAATCGGTAGCGATTTGTAACAAATAGTATGAGAGCAGTCGATCTTGGAGATGATCAGGAGTTTGCTCCCCAATTTCAACAAGATGGTGGGAGATCTAAGGGCGGTGAAATCAGGGTTAAGTTCCATGAAAGAAAATTTCCAGACTGTGAAGCAAATGATCAAAGAACAGGAAGTACAAGAAGATATGTTCCAGAAGTCACCAATCTAGGTAAGATTGATGAACCTGTCAAGATTTGAAACCCTAACCCCATCTCGACCCCTCATTTCCAAGATTCTGTTATGAAACCAAAGGGAAGGCAGAGATGAAATCAATGGTGAGGAGTAAATCAACAACAAAGAAGGCTCCGACAGAGAAGAAACAAAGAACGAGCAAGAGGACTATTCCAGGTTTCATTGACAATCGACAAAGAGAAGAAGACGAACAAGAATTCGGTAGAGAGAACAAGTAATTACAACAGGGGAAGATTTTGGTTGGGCAATAACCATTGTTTACCACCACCACCGCCATCACCACTGCCACGACCGTTCTCACTACTGCTACTGCTGTTAAACCATCGCAGCAGCCATCACTTTTGTCACTAGTTTTCCATGGTTCAGCATCTGTGTCGTCTACTTTTACGCTGTGTTCTCGAAACTCTTTTTATGAAGGAAAGGAAAGGGAGGGAAAGGGGAAGAAAGTAAAGAAAAACTCGTGTTCTCGAAAATTTTTTAGGAGAGAAAGAAAAGGAAACAGAAGGAAAATAATGATAAGTCTCCTCTCAAAACTTTCCTCCAAATGTGGGTGGAAAAGGAAGGAAAGGAAAGGAAAGAATTTAAAACCATTAAAAAAAATTAGTGAAATTATTAAAATTATAAAACTACCCAATCTTTCATTTCATTATAAAGAATATATTTTTATATAGGTATATTTGTAAAAATGACAATTTTTCTTTCCTTTCTCTCCTATTCAAGAATATGAAAAGCTATTTTCTTACCTTTCATTTTCTTTTCTTTTCCTTCCCTTTCGAGAACACAAACGAAAAAAATTATTTTCCTTTCCTTTCTTTTCCCTCTCTTTTCCATCCATTTCTTATATTTTCTCTATAGATTAGAGAATACAACGTTAGGGATGACCATGTGTACGTTCAAAGAAAAACCGAGGTTTTTTTCATTCTATTGGACTTCAAATGCTCCGATAAGGCCCACACTTTTATCCTTCTCTTAAGCCCACAAGTTGACTTTAACTATCTTTCAAGCCCTAAAAGTTTCAACAATAATACACCGATGTATGGGTTCACGGAACAAATACGAAGCCAAGAGACATTTATTTGGAAAGGAAAAAAATAAGGGGCTGACAAGTGTAAAGTTCCAAAAGGCAAGGTGGTTGTCCAAAAGAGTAACATGTGGATTTGGGGAAATAAAGTAGGTAGGAACACAGATGGATTTAGCCAATGGACATGCACTTAATGAAAAGGGAGATTTTAGGAATTTTTTTGGAGGGGAGCATCAAAACCGTGCAAGTGGTGACCAATTCATAAAAGAAAATGTTGAGATTATGAAGAAACCAATGAAAGTGTTGATCAAATTGCAAGAAGATGCACTAAAGATGACAAATACGAGCTTAAGAGAGGATGAACATGTCGATTTTGGGTATGAGGAAGCTAAAGCTCCGGTCTTTTGCAAGTGATGAATCTATTGAAAGCAATAAACAAGACACAACATAATTGTTGGAGGAGTTGGATGAAAGAGCAAGGAATCAATTTCTTTATTTTTTCTTTCCACCTTAAGGACAAGGTGGATGTTTGGGGGGCCGATATTGTTACACATATAGATAGTAGGGTCAATTAGTCAAATGTGGGGGTAGTCAAATTAGTCAATTAGCAAGGTAAGTGGGGTATTAGGAGAAGTATAAATAGAATGATGGTGGGATGGTTGAAGGATTTGTTTTGTAATCAATTGGGTCTAACCCTTCTTGGCCTCTCGAAAGCTAGAGTGTGAATAATCAATTCTTGCCAGTTTTCTTGATAATCATTAGCAATTTGTAACAGACCCATATTAAATCATGTCAATTCTAAGAAAACTGAAGAACCTTCTAATCCACAAGTCCAAGAGATAATAGAGCAAGAGTAAGCTCTGAGGATAGATTCATAGATGTTATACAACAACATGATTCTCTTAAGAAAAGTGTGGAGCCATCTTCTAACCTTCCCAACTTCCTAAGAAGGAAAATGTATTCTTCGATAAAATATACAAGAATATGTACCAAGAGTCTGATGATTTCCCATAGCCTCTAATTCTTCTTCTAAAGGTACAAGACATTATCAAAGCCAAATACAGCCTTTATGGTTCATTGTAGAGAACGAGTATCGTCCAATTTAGGGATCAAGAGAGTTGATGACATCAAAACAATAACGTTTACACATATAGCCATCACTTACCTTGAATACACGCTTGAAAGTTCCAATAACCAATTTCAAGTATTCTATGACAACTATCAAGTAAATCTGAATCCTTTGGACCTTCCTACACTTCTAGGTCATGCTATAAGCAAAAGCGACAAGGGAAAAAAGTTCAACATGGTTGTGGCTAAGAACAAGCTTGCAAAGGGTGAAATTGTCAAAAGAAGAGCATCTGTGGACCTTCAGATTGTTCTGGAAACTAGAAGAGACAAAATCTCTGTACCTCCTCCATTGAGGAACTTGAAGAAAATGATTTGGTCAGAGTTTGAACCATAGCCAGAGATCTAGAGTTTGGGTTGATATACATGAAAGAAAACAAAGAGCATATGTTCTTCAATGTATCTGAAAACTGCAAGTATTCTAACACTAATCTGACCTAGCTTGCTTTGACTGTTGAAAGAAATATGGTAGATAGGAAAATTGAAAGGGACTTGCAAGAAGATTTCATGAATAACATCATAATGGTTGTTGCATACAGAGGCCTAATGATCAGGTTCGAAGATGTAGAGATATGATCATAAGTAGTAACTTCTAATTTCTGTTGTAATCTTTGCTTTCAATCAATGAAATAGTTATTCAGAGGAGCAAGTTATCCTTCTGCATGATTCAATTAGTTCTCTTTTTCTTTTCAATACTTAGAGGGAGATTGTTAGCCTCCTATCTTATCTTTATTTGTAAAATTATCGTTAAAAAACTCTGAATTTTTTTGAAGTGTTGAATATCTAATGTGCCTGTTTAGAGATCTTCTGAGCTTCTGATGATCCTAATCAGAAGATACAACCGAACTCTAAACTTCATCTCTAGAGGATTCAACACTAGCTTTGTTCTGAGGACCTAAAGCTTTGAAGCTCAATTGTTCTTGCCCAAAGTTAGTTATACACCTTTACACATGGAAGATGTCTATTGGATAGTGCATTGATTTCATCTTTTCAGGGCCTATAAATACCAGCTTCATGTCTATAGTTTAGTAATCTTTTTGAGTAATCTTTTGTAAGTTTTTCTCGAGTAATATATTGTAATCTTCTCAAGTATTCTTTGTTTAAACAACCTGATTGTAATCCTTCAAGATTTGAATCAACACGTAAATGAATACAATTCATGGTGAGATCATTTATGTTCATATGTGTTGATTAGTGACTGTGATCTATTTGATTCCTGCTACTCAGATCTTATATAGATTAATTAATTGAGAAATATGGGATCCAACACTTGACAAGGTCATTTTGTTGGCTTTAGTTTTAATTCAAATTTGAATTATGTATCACTAATTTCCAAATCATTTTATTCGTAGATTGATGATGTTGCTTGGTGGATTGACTTGGGTGCCACTAGTCATGTGTGCAAGGATCGATGTTGGTTCATATCTTTGGAGTCAGTTGAAGACAGATTCGTGCTACACATTCTTGGACGTGGCTTAGTTAGGCTAGAGTTTAGTTCTAATAAAATAATTGAACTTTTAGACGTTTTATGCGTATTGCAAATTCGAAAGAATTTGGTTTTACAGCAATATTTTGATTAGGTTAGGATATAGGCAAGTGTTTGAGTCCGACAAGTTTATGTTGTCAAAAAGTGGCTCTTTTGTTGGCTTCAACTATTTGATGAATGGTATTTTCATGTTAAATCTAAATAAAAAGAGTTTTGTTTCAAACTTTGTTGATTCTAGTTTATGGCGTGCAAGGCTTGGTCATGTTAATTTCAAAAGAACAGTTGAAATATCAAAAGACACTCTTATTCCGACCTTTGGCATTAAAACAAAAAAATGTACCACTTTCATGTTAACAAAGATTGTGAATCCCAGATTGCTCAAGTAACAATGAATATAACGATTAAACTTTTTATTGAATGATTGAGAGAGTTACAAATATAGGATTGAAAATCAAACTCTCTCTCGAAACCTATGAAGCACACAATACGATTTCTCTAAGTCTAATGCTTGAAGAAAAGAAAACAAACATTAAATACTCAGGCCTAAAAACCCTAAGAGCATCTCCAACCGTAGCACCAAAAAAACACCAAAAACACCAAATATGGTGGGCCCATCAACACCAAAAAACAAACTCAACTCCAACCGTCCTCTAAAAAAACACCAAATTTGTGGACCCCACATTAAAATAACATACTTTTATATATATAGAAATAAATACTAATTATTTAAATAAATTAATGATAAAAAATGGAACAAAGGTACTTAGTGGTGGGCCCATATGAATTTGCCGTTCCAAAATTGACCGGCATATATGCCGTGGTAAATTGTTGGCCGGCAAAAAAATTCTGATTATGCCGGACGATTGGAGCTGTCAAAATGGTAAATCCGGCCAATTGCCGGACGATTAGAGATGCTCTAAAGGCCCAAGGCCCAACAAACCAAACTAAGGCCCAATTAACAAACAAAGCCCAATATTAATATAAAGACTTTTACAACTCATTTAATAACCAAATAAATAAAATACTTTATATAACTTTACACGAACTTGGACTTTCAGTCCTAGCAATCTCCCCCTAAAGTTGTATAAAGAATTTATCTCTTTGAAATCTTCACTTCATGATCTTCTCTCCCTCTTGAATCTCTGAAACACTTTGGTGTTGCTTGTTTTCATGTCATTCTCAGCTCCCCCTTGAACAAAGATATTGGTCTTCATAGATTCAACTTTGTAACAAGATTCAATGTACCATAGTCTCGATTGAATGCACAATTGAGCAACTTTCAACTGTAGAAACTCAACACATTGGATCAACACACAAGAAAGATAATGTGCGAGTTACGTGACATTCCACAGTGTAAATTCAATTTAAAAACAAAGAATCTATCTCTAGATCGCGAGTTGAATTGACTTTCAGTTTAAGAACTTGTAGAACCAATATGCTCGTAGGAGGAATCAACTTATAACAAACACCACTTGATGAGAAATAAAAGAACCAATGCAATCTTGAAATCCATGGCTTTTCAACCTCAGATTTAAAGATTTTGTTACTCCCCCTCAGCTTTTGCTAACTCCCCCTCAACACGATAATCTGTGTCTTTAAATTTTGTGTCGTTGTTATTGCATTCTCCCCCTCATGATGATTAGGAGAATCTTGAGCATCATGTATCTTCAAAGACTTAATGGATGAGTAGCAAAATACCAAATAAAATGAATCAGTAACCAAGGGGTAACAACTAATACAGAAACACAATAGTAACTATTATCACAAAAATTAAAGTAATTGTGTGGCCTATTTTCAGAGTTGGCAAAGGGGTATCTCTGATAGGACTTCCAATTATCATCGAAGTAGAATATTAAAACTTACTTCTCAAACTATTCCAGCAATATCACAAGGATATGCGATTGGAATCACAAAGATTCGTGTGTGTGTAAAAGAAATATAAACCATATCGATTAGGATCAAAGATTGATTCAACATGGGACATAGGTTATAAATCAATAGACACAATGAGATGAATATGAAGTTCGGAGACCGGAGCTAAAGTCTTCCTTTTTCAATATCTAAGACCTCCAAGTGAGGAATGGATAGATTATGTGTTAAATCTCCGTGAATATATGAAACAAGTATCTTTTGTGAGATACTTGAGTGGCTAGGTGGGTTGACACGAGTTATCGACACTGGGTCAATGTCTGTTTCAATATTCATCTCCAAAGAACGAGAATGAATAGATTGTGTGGTTACTCGGATAACTGACTTAGTTTGGTAAGGACCAATAATTCTGTTAAAGTCCTATCACATTCTCACCATATTCTTTTCGCTCTGAACTCATCTATCAATCTAGACTCATTACTGATATCTATGAATAGGATGTGTTTCTTGGGTAGGTCATTCCGGTTCTGGATTGACCATAGAAACATTATAGGCCCTAACACTCATTTAGCTCACCAAAATAAAGCGTTGAAGTAAATTTTCTGATTTGAGATAATCAGGAGTAAAAAACATTTAAGAACGAGTCCTGAACTGAAGTGTTCATAAGTCGATATGAAAGTTTGGAAAAACCTGGTACTCCCCCTCAAAAGATGGCATAACCCTTGATTGTAGTCATGTGACGTGAATAATGACATGCTAATATTTGGGACCGACCAAAATCATGTAGATGAGACTAAGAAGTTGTTGTCATCTAATTTTTCCATGAAAGACATGGGAGAGGCTGATGTAATCCTTGGTATAAGGATTAAACGGTCTAACAAAGGGATTGTTATGACACAATCACATTATATTGAGAAAATTCTCAATAAGTTCAATTACCGTGATTGTTCTCCCGTAAGCACTCCCATGGATCCAAATGTGAAATTAATGCCTAATACGGGCAAGAAAATTTCACAACTTGAATACTCTAAGGCTATTGGTAGTTTGATGTACGCCATGACAAACACCAGACCCGATATAGCTTATGTCGTGGGACGATTGAGCCGGTATACTACTAATCCTAGTACTCAACATTGGCAAGAGGTTCAAAGAGTATTTAAATATCTTAAGGGAACCATGGATTATAGTTTAATTTATTTAGGATACCCTTCGGTTTTAGAAGGCTATTCTGATGCAAGTTGGATATCCAACATTGAGGATCATTCCTCGACTAGTGGTTGAGTATTTTTGCTTGGAGGAGGTGCCATCTCTTGGGCATCCAAATAGCAAACTTGTATTACAAAATAAACTATGGAATCTGAGTTTGTTGCACTAGCCACCCCCGGTAAAGAGGCGAAGTGGCTAAAGAATTTAATTTATGAGATTCCATTGTGGCCAAAGTCGATTGAACCTATTTCAATCCATTGTGATAGTACGGCCACTTTGGCTAAGGCTTATAGCCAAGTTTACAATGGTAAGTCTAGAAACTTGGGTGTTAGACATAGTATGATTAGAGAATTAATCATGAATGGTGTAATTTTCGTTGAGTTTATTAAGACACAACAAAATTTGGCAAATCATTTAACCAAAGGTCTGACAAGAGACATAGTGCACAAGTATGCGATTGGGATGGGATTAAAGTTCTTATAAATTTATAAAGGTGAGACACCCAATTCCCTTCTAATATGACATTGGAAGCTAAATTCAATGTGGAAAGCTCAAACTTATAAATTGGAACACAAGTTGCATCATCCCGGGTATGTGTTCAGTCTTGCAGTGGGTAGGATGAAGTTTATCTTCTTAATAATTCCTTTGATAAAGTGTATTTGCAGGTACACGAAGTAAAGGAATTACCTATGTGATGGTGAAGTGTAGTTGCATTTCAAAAGGTTGGGGACATGGCATTTATACAATCATGAGAGGATTAGGACACACGGCTTTATAATTGTGTCTTGTTTTATTTTTCTGGGCGAGTATAGGAAACTTGTATGTATTTGTATCTTTAGGTATTCAAATGAGTTGATGGGTTCAATCCTTGGGACACATTGATTTACCAATATTTGGAACGTGTAAAATACTAATATGGAAATTCAATCGTTTTGATATTTTCATTTATGTGCAAGTTAGGTTTGCTTAATTTAATGTGTTATTTCATGGGTTACACTAAAATGGGGGAGGATTGTTGGTGATTTTAGTGTCACCGGCCATTTAAGTGTTGTTGGTGATTTTAGTGAAATCATCGGTTCATTTTGTGTAATTGGATTCACATGACAATAATGGGGTTTATAGCTAAGCTATAACGCGAGTTAGGAGGTGTGGAGTGCACAATCGTGTAGGGTAACTATGACCCGGGATAGTTGGATAGTTGTTTGGTGGTTTATCAGTTTGTAACTGAGACAGTGCATCGGGCGGGTTGTGTCGCGGGTTAACCTGCACGGCTACGCTCATCGTGCACTTAGTTATGGGTTGAACCAGTGCACTGGGCGGGTTGTGCCACGGGTAGACCCGTGCGGCTACCCGCACTGTGCACTGGAGAGTGGGGATGAAACAGGGCCCGGGAGCGGGTTGTACCGCAGGCTTACCCGTGCGGCTACCCAAGCTGTGCACTGTTGCAACTTTCGATTCTGTAACCCCCAAATCTCTTTGTAACCCCCACCATTATGTCCAACAATCAATACCATTAAATGGGAAATTGTTATCGGTTTTAATATAGCGTTGGTTACAATTCTCTTGGTGTTTAAATACGATCGATTTCTATCAAAATCGATACCGGTGAATTGAGATTATCCTCGAGTGAATTTCGTGATATCCAGGAAGAATAGGGTCGAAATATCACTTAAGAAAAGTGATCTCTCACGTGATCTCACATTCTTATCCAAGATCCGATCACTCTCTGTTCTCCCTCTTCATCGATTTCTGCCCCCTCCCCAACAATCTTAAGTGATATTTTTCTGCGTAAGAAAGATGGCGAGTGATAAATCCGTGAGAGACATGACGACTAATTTCACTAAACTGGAGAAGTTTGAAGGCGTCGATTTTCGATGATGGAAGAAGAAGATGAACTTCTTGCTGACAACGTTGAAGGTCGTGTACGTGTTGAGCATGCCAATGCCGGAAGTGATGGAGGACGAGACGTTATAGATGACCCGGCGTCGCGACAAATGGAAAAACAACGACTACATATGTCGTGGCCACATCTTAAACGATATGTGTGACTCCCTCTTTGACATTTATCAAAATGATGAATCTGCCAAAGAGCTATGGGACTCTCTTGAGTCCAAATACATGGCGGAGGATGCTTCTAGTAAGAAGTTCCTCGTTAGTAATTTTAATAATTACAAAATGGTGGACTCAAGGTCTGTGATGGAGCAATACAATGAGCTCCTACGCATTTTAGGCCAATATGCTCAACACAATATGAAGATGGACGAATCCATCTCCATATCGAGCATAATTGATAAATTGCCTCCCTCTTGGAAAGATTTCAAACACATGTTGAAACACAAGAAGGAAGAGTTGTCCCTTGTACAACTCGGTAGTCACTTGCGCATAGAGGAATCTCTTCGGGCACAAGAGGCTGAGAAACCTAAGATAAAAGAGGTTTCTGCCCCTTCGGTGAACATGGTGGAAGAGGGAAAATCCAACAACTTCAAAGGAAAACACAAGTTCAATGAAGCCAAGAAAGGGCCCAACAAAAAGGTTAAATTAACCTGTTAGACTTGTGGCATGACCGGCCATCTCAAGCGGGGTTGTCGGGTTGTCAAGAATAAGAACGGAGCAAGCACAAGTGGTGGTGGGCAAGGATCCAAGGATCAACACCCACAACAAGGTCAGTTTATTGACTTTGGTTTTAATTCAACTTTGAATTATGTACCACTAATATCCGAATCATTTTACGTGCATAATGATGATGATGCTTGGTGGATTGACACAGGTGCCTTGAGTCATGTGTGCAAGGATCGAAGTTGGTTCACCTTTTTGGATTCGGTTGAAGATGGATCTGTGCTACACATGGGGAACGAGTTAAATGCTCCCATTCTTGGACGCGGCTTAGTTAGGCTAGAGTTCAGTTCTAGCAAAATAATTGAACTTATTGACGTTTTGTTTGTACCACAAATTCGAAAGAATTTGGTTTCCGGTAGTGTCTTGAATAAGTTAGGATATAGGCAAGTGTTTGAGTCCGGAAAGTTTATCTTGTCAAAAGGTGGCTCTTTTGTAGGATTTGGCTATTTGTTAAATGACATGTTTATGTTGAGTTTGAATAAAAATAATTTTGTTTCAAATTCTGTTTATGTTGCAAATGAGAATTATGTTGATTCTATTTTATGGCATACAAGGCTTGGTCATGTGAATTTTAAAAGAATGGTTGAAATGTCAAAAGACAGTTGTATTCCGGCTTTTGACATTAAAACCGAAAAATGTAAAACTTGCATGTTGACAAAGATCACTAGACAACCTTTTCCTAATGTGAAAAGGGATTCGGCCGTGCTTGAATTAATTCATAGTGATCTTTGTGATTTGCATTCAACTCCGTCTTTTGGTAATAAAAAGTATGTCGTTACTTTTATTGACGATGATTCTCGGTTTTGCTATGTATTTTTATTGCACTCAAAAGATGAAGTGTTAGAAAAATTTAAAATTTATAAAATGGAGGTTGAATTGCAAATGAACGGTTTTATTAAAAGTTTATGCACTGATCGTGGTGTGGAATATTACGACCCCATGTTTTTCCAATCCGTAGGAATCATTCATGAGACCACGACGCCTTATACACCACAACAAAATGGTGTGGCGGAACGGAAAAATAGAGTTCTCAAAGAAATAGTGAACTCTATGTTATCCTACTCGGGATTGAGTGATGGATTTTGGGGTGAAGCCATGTTAACGGCTTGTTATTTACTGAATCGAGTTTCCAATAAAAGGAACACGATTACCCCATATGAACTTTGGTTCAAGAAAAGGCCTAACTTGAGTTATATTCGAGTTTGGGGTTGTCGGGCGGTTGTTCGACTACCCGAACCCAAAAGGAAAACTTTGGGTGAAAAAGGTATTGAATGCATCTTTTTTGGATATGCCGAGCATTCCAAGGCCTATAGGTTCTATGCTATTGAACCTAATGATTTTATAGCGATTCACACCATTATAGAATCGAGAGATGCATTATTTGATGAGACTAGATTCTCTTCAACACCTAGGCCGAAGGACTTTGTTCCAAGAACTAGTGTAACTAGTGAGGTTGAAGAACAAGCAATTGTTCCAACTGAATCTCTGATGCTTCGAAGGAGCAAAAGAGGAAGGATCGAAAAATCCTTTGGTACCGATTTCCAAGTATAATTGGTAGAGGGATCAAGAGATGAGATTGGGTCACAATTCTCTTACTATTATAGTATTGAGGAAGATCCAAAATCATTTGATGAGGCAATGAAGTCTCAAGATATTGCTTTCTGGAAAGAAGCAATAAATGATGAGATGGATTCCATCATAGGGAATAATACTTGGATATTATCGGACTTGCCACCGGGTTGTAAACCGTTGGGATGCAAGTGGATCTTCAAAAGGAAGATGAATGCCGATGGATCAATCGACAAGTTCAAAGCTCGATTAGTAATCCAAGGTTTTAGGCACGGGAATGCATCGATTATTTTGATACCTATGCCCCGGTTGCAAGGATATCCACGATTAGATTGTGATAGCCTTAGGAGCTATCCACAATTTAGTGATTCACCAAATGGATGTCAAAACGGCATTCTTGAATGGTGACTAGGAGGAAGAAGTTTACATGAAACAACCGGAAGGTTTTATTATGCCTAGGATGGAGCATAAGGTATGTAAGCTTGTAAAATCATTGTATGGACTTAAACAAGCACCCAAACAATGGCATCAAAAATTTGATGAGGTTATCTTGTCCAACAGTTTTATGTTAAACCAAGCGGACAAGTGTGTATATAGCAAATTGGACACATCCGGTAACGGAGTAATCATTTGCTTATACGTTGATGACATGTTGATCTTTGGAACTGACCAAAATCAAGTTGATAAAACCAAAGAGTTTTTGTCATAAGTTTCTCCATGAAAGATATGGGAGAGGCGGAGGTGATCCTTGGAATAAGGATCAAGCGTGAGAACAAAGGGATTGCAATTACGCAATCTCATTACATTGAGAAAGCATTAAAGAAATTTAATTGCTTTCATTGTTCTCCGGTGAGTACTCCATTTGATCCGAGTGTGAAGCTTATGCCCAATTCGGGTGAAGTGGTGTCACTACTCGAGTACTCAAAGGCTATTGGATGCTTGATGTATGCCATGACAAGCACTAGGTCGGATATCGCTTTTGCCGTAGGCAAGTTGATTAGGTATACTAGTAATCCTAGTATACATCATTGGCAAGATATAAGATGAGTATTTAAATACTTAAAGAAAACCATTGATTATGTTTTGTCATATGTCGGGTTTCCTTCGATATTAGAGGGATATTCGGATGCAAGTTGGATCACCAACTTAGAAGATCACTCCTCTACGAGTGGTTAGGTGTACTTGTTTGGGGAGGTGCCATCTCATGGGCTTCCAAGAAGCAATCTTGCATCACGAGTTCGAATATGGAGTCGAAATTTGTGGCATTAGACGTTGCCGGTAAGAGGCGGAGTGGCTAAGGAATTTAGTCCATGAAATTCCGTTATAGCCGAAACCAATATCACGCATTTCTATCTGTTGTGATAGTGCGACTACTTTGGATAAAACTTATAGTCAAGTATATAATGGCAACTCTAGACACTTAGGTGTTAGACATAGCATGATTCGTGAGCTAATCACGAATGGGGTGATTTCGGTTGAATTTGTTCAGTCGCATCAAAATCTAGCAGACCACTTGACGAAGGGGGTAGTTAGGGACTTGGTTCACAAGTCGGCAATAGGGATGGGATTAAAGTCCATCTAAATCTCTAACGGTGAGATACCCAATTGCCTTTTAATACAATGTTAGAAGTTGAATTCAATGGGAAAACTCACTCTAAGGGATTGGAACACAAGATAATCATCCCAAGGTATGTGCTCGGTACTGCAAGTGAAGGAGGTAATTGTTCTTTTGTAAAAGTGCATGTGTAGGTGCATGATGAAAGGAACTACCTATATGAGTGCGAAGTGTGGCCGCTTCAAGAAGCTTGGACTTGGCTTTGATGCACTCACGAATGGATAAGGACACATGACCTGTATAGTGTCAAGTTTAAACTTTAGAGAATCTTTAAATTCATGTGTATGTTATTTTCTGGTACTCAAATGGGTTAAAGGGTTCAATCCATAAGACACCCGGATTCTCGAGTATTTGAAATGTGTAATGTACTAAGATGGAAATTCAATCTTTTAGATATTTTCATTTATGCATGATTTTGTTTCCTATATTAAATTTTATTTGTGAATCAAGGATTGAACTAAAATTGGGGAGGAATGTTGGTGATTTTAGTGAAATCATCGGTTCATTTTGTGTAATTGGATTCATATGATAATAATGGGGTTTGTAGCTAAGCTATAACGCGGGTTAGGAGTTGTGGAGTGCACACTCGTGTAGGCTAACTAGAGAGTGGGGACAAAACAGGGCCTGGGCGGGTTGTGCTGCGGGCTTACCCGCACGGCTACCTACACCGTGCACTGTTGCAGATTTTAATTTTGTAACCCCCAAATCTCTTTGTAACTCCCAAATCCTTTTGTAATCCCCCACCATTATGTCCAAAAATCAATACCGTTAAATGGGAAATTATTATTGGTTTTAATATTGCATCGATTACGATTCTCTTGGTGTTTAAATAGGATCGATTTCTGCTAGAATCGATACCGGTGAATTGAGATTATCCTCGAGTGAATTTCGTGATACCCAGGCAGAATAGGGTCGAAATATCACTTAAGGAAAGCGAGCTGTCACGCGATCTCACATTCTTATCCAAGATCCGATCACTCTCTCTTCTCCCTCTCCAGCGATTTCTTCCCCCTCCCCAACAAGTGTAATCGGATATAACTTGAGTGCTAATGGAATTCAAACTGTGATCTAATACAAGTTAGGTGGTGCGGAGTGCACACTTGTTATAAGACGAGTTTGATTCCGGGCACGTCGAAATGGCGGGGGTGAAGGGTAAGAGCCCTTGGCGGTGGTCTTCAGAATTTTAGACTTAGAATGCTGTGGAAAAACTTCTGTAGAGGCTCCGGTGGATTTCTGTAGAGGCTCTGTCTCTGAACCTGTAGTTACTGAACATTTAATGCTCAGTTATTTTCAGCTCATGATTTTAGCTAAATTGGTTGTACCCGACTATGATTGCTAATAATTTGCAATCATTGCCATTTCAACTATTTTCCTATTTTATGAATGGGACTATTATATATACCATATATACTTATGTTTTAGACTCACGACTTTAAACAATCATTTTTATACTCTCCAGCAAATTTTTCTCTCGTTTTTGTACCTAAAAACGATAGTGTTCTTGAGTCTTATCCCATATTGGATTTCGTGCAACCCAGACATAGGGTTGAAATACCAATTCGAAAAGTGAAATACACGATTCTCAAGAAATCTGGTCACCTGATCGATTGCCCTTACCCCCTTTTTCTCTAACATTTTCTACAAGAAACTTACTTAACTAACAAGTGTCCATAAATCAAGGAAAAACTCCATTGCTTTGATCTTCAGTGTGATGATCATTTGAAATGGACTTTGACTTAATAAACATTTTACCGACTATATGTCGAAGACATATAAAACTTCGAAACTCGAAATAGATCTAATCGATCCTAGGATTTGGACATAAAATAAGACAAACCCTAAAGAGGATCGGACTGGACTACACTTGGTTCCACGCAGGCGGATCGATGTAGAGGTCGGGGTCCCATGCCAGTATGTTGTATGCCACCACTTGTCTCGATGTAGTGGGAAAAAATTAACTCCTAAGGAACAGACCCGTTCCTGACATTTTATAGGCCCTGTGCGAGATGTAAAAATGGACCCTCGATAACTATGAAATTATTTTTAATATATTGTTTATATCATCAAAAATACTAATAATTTATACAAAATCGTTTTTCTCGATATTCCTAATGCAAGGTCAATCAATATATAATGGTCGTATCTCGTCCTGAATGCGGTCTTCGAAATATCCTCATCTCGTACCTTCAACTGATGGTAGCTTGACCTTAAATCAATCTTCGAGAAATAACTTGATCCTTGTAGGTGGTCAAACAAGTTATCTATCCTCGGTAAAGGGTACCGATTCTTTATAGCGACCTTGTTTAGCTCTCGATAATCCATGCACATCCGCATTGATCCATCTTTCTTCTTAACAAATAAAATAGGTACACCCCATGGTGACGAACTGGGGTGGATAAAACCCTTATCCAGAAGATCTTGTAGTTGTTTCATCAATTCTTGCACCTCTATTGGTGCCAACCAATATGGGGACTTAACAATAGGCGTTGTCCCTGGCATCAACTCAATCTTGAACTCAACCTAACGCTCTGGTGGTAGTCCAGGAAAATCTTCAGGAAACACCTTTGGATACTCACTTACAGTCGGTATATCTACAATAGTTTGTTTCTCCAACTTTGCAACAATGGCATAAGCTAAGTACGCAACACACCCTTTCTTAAGGCACTTGCCTGCCTTAATTACTGAAATGACACATATCTCGTTCTTTTTCTTATCTCCATATACGTGGATGGTCTCTTCTGCTGGAGTTTGTATTCGAAACATCATTTGATTGCAGACAATTTGAGGATGGTTCTCAGACAGCCAATCCATGCCTAACACTATGTCAAACCCACCTAGGTACATAGACAATAACTTAACTGGCAAATCTTCCTTTCTCTTTTGGTTTCGTAGGTCATCTCCTAGGAAAAGAGAAAGGTTTTTAATCCCCTTATTTGATAAGAATGAGAGGGGGGGGGGTATAACTACACTTTCTCTCTCACTGCCAATTTTCAAGAAATGGTGGGTTATCCCCACTTTTAATTGCTTTGACCAAACAAACTCCAACTCTCCTCAACTTCTTAAACCATTTATTTTACTAGTCCCTTGAGTTATACACACTATACATTTTAAATGAACTAAAGGTTGGGTGTTACAAAAATGAAAGACCAATTAACTTTTAGCAAATTTTCTTGTCGAATGTAATTAATTAATACATGTTTGCTTGTCGTTCAAAAAAAAAAAGTAATACATGTTTGGGCCCTTAATATAATGTAAATTCTTTTTTGGACCTTATTATATACTAATTTTTTTTTCTTTTTTATTTACAAATTTTTTAACTACTACTACATAGTATATACATAAGAATTTTGGGCCCCTATTTGCTTTGGGCCTGGGTGTGCGCCCGGCCCACCCACCCCCTGGGACGGCCCTGCTAAGGAGCCAACATTGTGATTCGATACGTTTCATGTCTAGACATCATCGAAGAAAAACCGAGAGACTACAATAGCATAATAAAATTTAAATTTGAGTTTTAAGGGCTAAAAAAACGGGACACAAAACCGTAAGTATGAATCGTTGAAACTGGATATGATTTCTCAATGTTTTGTCATGTATTTTGTAACTATAATTAATTTTCATTTTATTTGTAATCAAGTTTTATCTTATTATATATTATGCCGCTGAAAGAAATTTGTAGATCCGCCTTGGTCCAAAAGGCTATAATTAGATACAAAAATTTTACTGTAACAAAAACCCAGTTACGAGAAAGATTGATAAAGCGTGAAATTGTAGTTCTCATGGGATAGTTTCAGTGTTTGGACGTGTGTTCTTTTAGATGATAATCTCGACTTCAATAATTAGTAGAGTTAAGTAATTACATAATTAATTACTAAAAGGGAGTGATAATTTTATATATCCCGATAATCAGTATTGGTATTTCTTAATGAACCAAAGACTACCCACATCCACAATCCAATCCAATCCAATCTTTATTAAAAAATTAATTTCTCTCTTTTCCACATACTCAATCTCTAATTCAATCAAATCTCATATTTTTTAACCTTTATGAGTGATCCAATCTAATCTTAAATATTCTTTAAAAAATATTATTTTTTAATATTTCATCATATCTATCATTTTTTTTGTTTTTGTTTTTGCATATAAAAAATAGATTCTTTAAACTATTTGATACTTTAAATCATAATCTTAATTAAAAAAAACTTATAATTGAAAATAATTAAAACAAGTTACAAAAAAAATACGAAATTACATATATAAAAGACATAATTAATTATTAGTGCCGAATTTTTGCCATATATGCTCAATCAAATCATTTTTTAGAGCATTATGTGCTTCTCTATTACGAAGTTGTTCTCTATTAACTATATAACTAGCTAGGTTTCCAATTCGGTCAGTAGAGAATCCAAACGGTTGACCATCATCTTCTGTATAGCTTTCGGGTTGTCGATTTGTGGGCATATCATTAAGAAATTCAGCTGGATCATAATAATGGAGGTATGTCTCTCGCTCGTCTTCAACTATCATATTATGCAGAATGATACAAGCAATCATAATATTTCCCATATTATCTTTGTCCCAAACAAGACATGGGTGTCGAATAAATGCAAAACGAGCATGTAGAACTCCAAATGCTCGTTCAACATCTTTTCTGGCAGACTCTTGAAATTGAGCGAACAACTTTTGTTTCTCGATAGTGGGAAATGTAATTGACTTGACAAATGTAGACCATGAAGGATGTATGCCATCTGTGAGATAATAAGCCCTATCATTTTCGCGACCATTCACGATGTAACTAACTTTTGGTGCTCGACCTGTCAATACATCATCAAAAGTAGGAGATCGATGAAGTACATTAATATCATTTAACGAACCTGGTGTTCCAAAAAATGCGTGCCATATCCATAAATCATATGATGCAACAACTTCTAAAATGATTGTTGGCTTTCCACTTCTTCCGGCATATTGTCCAGCCCATGCGCTCGGACAATTTTTCCATTCCCAATACATGAAGTCAATACTACCTATCATACCTGGGAATCCACGTTGATCTCCGGCATGGAGTAGTCTTGCCAAATCAAAGTTGTTAGGCTTTTGGAGGTACTCATCACCGAAACATGAGATGACACCATCTACAAAGTTCATGAGAGCATCCTTTGTTGTGGTTGCCCTCATTCTCAAATATTCGTCAACTGCATCGACTGATGTACCATACGCCAACACCCTCATGGCTCCAGTACATTTTTGTAATGGTGAAAGACTTTGTCTACTTGTGGCATCTGGTCTTCGTTGAAAATATTCATCATTAGCAGTCACAACATCAACTATACGACAGAATAAAGGTCTTCTCATTCGAAATCTTCTCCGAAAGGTAGCGTCATCATACGTTGGATTGTCCACAAAGTAGTCTTGCATCAAACGCGATTCACCCATCTCGCGTTGCATGTCACGATACCTTCTTCTTGCTCTTGTAGGTTGATCTCCTATGAACAGATTGGAGGAGTTGATGAGGATATCCTCAAGCATGCAATCAATTTGATGGTTTTGTTCAAGAACTCGTGATTGCCATGCGTCAAATTCATCAACTGATTCTGGTGATGAGTTTTCACTGAGAGACATTTTAGTGAAATATGATGGTGTTTGAGGAGAGATTGTATGAATAAATCTTGATGAAAGACAGCCAAATATATAGCAAAATTTAGAATTATCAGTGGGGGACAATGGCATGTGATTTATAGGGGAAAAGACAACCATTCATTTTAACATCAAATACAAATTACTAATACATAGTACAAAATACAAAATACAAAATACAAAATACAAGAAGTATAAACAAATACACGAAAACTAAATTACCAATACATAAAAATAAAATTACAAACACATCACTATCCATACAACTTTGCCACAAGATGTTCTCTCAACTCTTCTTGTACTAGTGACAGGTTATATTTGGACATCAGTACGCGCAACATTTTGTGGTCTTGAACGATTTGAAAATTCTCTTGATCAAAATTGATTTTCTTTTTCATCAATTCAACTTCATTGTTTCTTGTAATCGTCATGGTACGAAGATTTTTACTAAACTCATTTGAAATCGAAGATGATTGTGATGCCATACCTTTTTTTTTTGTTGCATCTCTACCTGCAGGACGTTGAATTATTGAACCACCAGTTGGCGTTTCTTGGTTGATATCGACATAATATCCGTCCTCCGTAGTTTTTGATCTTTTTGTGCTTCCACCACTTTCTTCATCACCCACTTCATATACCGAGCTAGAACGTGTTGTTTCACGATGTAACTGTAAGTCCCACTTAGGATGTTTACACATAACTTCGTTAAATACCTTCAGATCATTAAACTTTTTCCCAACCGCCTCATAGCTTTTGGGAGTTGCGTTCTCTAGATCTGTGTTACTCATTCCACTCTTTTTTGACTGTGTGCTTCTCTGTAAGCACCAACCCACTTGTTTAAATTTTTGTTAATTCGAGATCCATGACCTTTCATTTGATTTTCGTTTCAGACACCAAGCCTTCTGGATTTTTTGCTCGAGTTGCATCATAGTGTTCTTTCACTCGTGACCATAACTTCCCTTTCTTTTGGTTTTTGCCACGAGTAGCATCTTCACTAACGAAGATCGATGCTGACATCAGAATCATATCTTCTCTCGTATCCCATGAATCGACTCTTGAACCCTTTTGCGAAGTTTGAAGATTTTCAAGGATACTAACGTGATTATCATAAGAAAGAAACTCAGAGTTTTCATATTATGTGTTTGGGTTTAGAAGGTTATCAGGATATTAAGAACCGAAACGAAAATTTGGGTTGTTTGGATCCATAACAGAAAATGAAGAGAGTATTCAAGATGAAAAGAGTATTGAAATAGAGAGAAAGATTGGTGTGATGAAAATATATCAATATTGGTCTCTATTTGTAGGAAATTGAAAATCATGATTTTTGGTATATTTTTTAATTTTTTATTTTTTTGTTAAACTCATCTTTTTAATATGATAAATTTTATCTAAACAAAATCCAATATTAACCAATGGAAATTTGACACATGGAAAAATATATTAATAAAAAAAATAAAAATAAAAGCACAATCCAGGTTCGAATCGTGAGCGAGATTGAGCTTTGTTATTATTTTTTTATATTTTTTTAATAAAATAGCTTTGTCTTTTAGACTACCCACATCCATAATCCAATCATATCCAATTTTTATTAAAAATTTAATTTCTCTCCATTCCAACTACCCAATCTCTAATTCAATCTAATCTCATATTTTTTAACCTCTATCAGTGATCCAATTCAATCTTAAATATTCTTTAAAAAATATTATTTTTTAATATTTCATCATATCTATCATTTTTTTCTATTTGTTTTTGCATATAAAAAATAGATTCTTTAAACTATTTGATACTTTAAATCATAATCTTAATTAAAAAAAACTTATAATTGAAATAATTAAAACAAGTTACAAAAGGAAATACGAAATTACATATCTAAAATACATAAATGACATAATTAATTATTAGTGCTGAATCTTTGACATATATGCTCAATCAAATCATTTTTTAGAGCATTATGTGCTTCTCTATTACAAAGTTGTTCTCTATTAACCATATAACTAGCTAAGTTTCCAATTCGGTAAGTAGAGAATCCAAAAGGTTGACCATAATCTTCTGTATAGCTTTCGGGTTGTCGATTTGTAGGCATATCATTAAGAAATTCAGCTGGATCATAATAATGGAGTTATGTCTCTCGCTCGTCTTCAGCTATCATATTATGCAGAATGATACAAGCATTCATAATATTTCCCATATTATCTTTGTCCCAAATAAGATATGGGTGTCGAATAAATGCAAAACGAGTTTGTAGAACTCCAAATGCTCGTTCAACAACTTTTCTGGCAGACTCTTGACATTGAGCGAACAACTTGTGTTTCTCGATAGTGGGAAACGTAATTGACTTGACAAATGTAGACCACGAAGGATATATGCCATTTGTGACATATAATATGCCCTGTCGTTTTCGCGACCATTCACGATGTAACTAATTTTTGGTGCTCGACCTGTCAATACATCATCAAAAGCAGGAGATCGATGAAGTACATTAATATCATTTAACGAACCTGGTGTTCCAAAAAAAGCGTGCCATATCCATAAATCATATGATGCAACGGCTTCTAAAATGATTGTTGGCTTTCCACTTCTTCCGGCATATTGTCCAGCCCATGCGCTTGGACAATTTTACCATTGCCAATGCATGCAGTCAATACTACCTATCATACATGGGAATCCACGTTGATCTCCGGCATGGAGTAGTCTTGCCAAATTATCGTTGTTAGTCTTTCGGAGGTACTCATCACCGAAACATGAGATGATACCACCTACAAAGTTCATGAGAGCATCCTTTGTTGTGGTTGCACTCATTCTCAAATATTCGTCAACTGCATCGACTGATGTGCCATACGCCAACACCCTCATGGCTCCAGTACATTTTTGCAATGGTGAAAGACTTTGTCTACCTGTGTGGCATCAGGTCTTCGTTGAAAATATTCATCATTAGCAGTCACAACATCAACTATACGACAGAATAAAGGTCTTCTCATTCGAAATCTTCTCCGAATGATAGCGTCATCAGACGTTGGATTGTCCACAAAGTAGTCTTGCATCAAATGCGATGCACCCATCTCGTGTTGCCAGTCACGATACCTTATTCTTGCTCTTGGAGGTGGATCTCCTATGAACAGATTGGAGGAGGAAATGAGGATATCCTCAAGCATGCAATCAATTTGATGGTTTTGTTCAATAACTCGTGATTGCCATGCGTCAAACTCATCAACTGATTATGGTGATTAGTTTTCACTGAGAGACATTTTAGTGAAATATGAAGGTGTTTGAGGAGAGATTGTATGAATAAATTTTGATGAAAGACAACCAAATATATAGCAAACGTTAGAATAATCAGTGGGGGACAATTGCATGTGATCTTTAGGAAAAATACAACACATAATCAGTGGGGGACAATGTCATGCGATCTTTAGGGAAAAGACAATTGTGAAATAAGTGGGGAACAATGGCATGTGATATTTAGAGAAAAGACAATTGTGAAATCAGTGGAGGACAATGGCAAGTGATATTTAGGGAAAAGACAATTGTGAAATCAGTGGGGGACAATGGCATGTGATCTTTAGGAAAAGACAATTGTGAAAAGACAACCATTCATTTTAACATAAAATACAATACATAAAATACAAAACAAATTACTAATACAGAATACATAATACAAAATACAAAATACGAGAAGTACAAACAAATACTCGAAAACTAAATTACCAATACATAAAAATAAAATTACAAACACATCACTATCCATACAACTTTGCCACAAGATGTTCTCTCAACTCTTCTTGTCAGTACGCGCAACATTTTGTGGTCTTGAACGATTTGAAAATTCTATTGATCAAAATTGATTTTCTTTTTCATCAATTCAACTTCATTGTTTCTTGTAATCGTCATGGTACGAAGATTTTCACTAAACTCATTAGAAATCGAAGATGATTGTGATGCCATACCTTTTTTTTGTTGCATCTCTACCTGCAGGACGTTGAATTGTTGAACCACCAGTTGGCGATTCTTGGTTGATTTCGACATAATCTTCTTCCTCTGTAGTTCTTGATCTTTTTGTGCTTCCACCACTTTCTTCATCACCCACTTCATATACCGAGCTAGAACGTGTTGTTTCACGATGTAACTGTAATCCCACTTAGGATGTTTACACATAACTTCATTAAATACCTTCAGATCATTAAACTTTTTTCCCAACCGCCTCATAGATTTTGTGAGTTGCGTTCTCTACATTCGTGTTACTCATTCCACTCTTTTTTTGACGTGTGTTTCTCTATAAGCACCAACCCACTTGTTTGCATTTTCGTTAAGTCGAGACCAACGACCTTTCATTTGATTTTCATTTCGGACACGAAGCGCTTCTTGATTTTCTGCTCGAGTTGCATCACAGTGTTCTTTCACTCGGGACCATAACTTCCCTTTCTTTTGGTTTTTGCCACGTGTAGCATCTTCACTAACGAAGATCCATACTGGCATCAGAACCATATCTTCTCTCATATCCCGTGAATAGACTCTTGAACCCTTTTGCGAAGTTTGAACATTTTCAGGGATACTAACGTGATTATCATAAGAAAGAAACTCAGAGTTTTCATATTGTGTGTTTGGGTTTTGAAGGTTATCAGGATATTGAGAACCAAAACAAAAATTTGGGTAGTTTGGATCCATAACAGAAAATGAAGAGAGTATTAAAATAGAGAGAAAGATTGGTGTGATGAAAATATGTCAATATTGGTCTCTATTTGTAGGGAATTGAAAATTATGAATTTTGGTAAAATTTTTATTTTTAAATTTTTTTGTTAAACTGATTTTTTTAATATGATAAGTTTTATCTAAATAAAATTTAATATTAACCGATGGAAATGTGACACATGGCAAATTAATTTAAAAATAAATAAAAAGAAGGCTCCAATCTAAGACCGGATCGTGAGCGAGATTGGTCATTGGATCCACTTTTTAATATTTTTTTTAATATTCTTGTTTTGTCTTTTAGTCATATTAGATTGGATTGGATTGGCCGCTATCACCATTGTGGGTAGTTTTAGAATACCCACATCCACAATCAAATCAAATCCAATCTTTATTAAAAAATTAATTTCTCTCTCTTCCACCTACAAAATCTCTAATTCAATCCAATCTCATATTTTTTAACATTTAACAGTGATTCAATCCAATCTTAAATATTCTTTAAAAAATATTAATTTTTAATATTTTATCATATCTATCATTTTTTTTCTTTTTGTTTTTGCATATAAAAAATAGATTCTTTAAATTATTTGATATTTTAAATCATAATCTTAATTAAAAAAACTTATAATTGAAAATAATTAAAACAAGTTACAAAAAAAATACGAAATTACATATCTAAAATACATAAATGACATAATTAATTATTAGTGCCGAATTTTTGCCATATATGCTCAATCAAATCATTTTTTAGAGCATTATGTGCTTCTCTATTACAAAGTTGTTCTCTATTAACCATATAACTAGCTAGGTTTCCAATTCGGTAAGTAGAGAATCCAAACGGTTGACCATCATCTTCTGTATAGCTTTCGGGTTGTCGACTTATGGGCATATCATTAAGAAATTCAGCTGGATCATAATAATGGAGGTATGTCTCTCGCTCGTCTTCAGCTATCATATTATGCAGAATGATACAAGCATTCATAATCTTTATCATATTATCTTTATCCCAAACAAGATATGGGTGTCGAATAAATGCAAGACGAGTTTGTAGAACTCCAAATGCTCGTTCAACATCTTTTCTGGCAGACTCTTGACATTGAGCGAACAACTTCTGTTTCTCGATAGTGGGAAACGTAATTGACTTGACAAATGTAGACCACGAAGGATATATGCCATTTGTGACATATAATATGCCCTGTCGTTTTCGCGACCATTCACAATATAACTAATTTTTGGTGCTCGACCTGTCAATACATCATCAAAAGCAGGAGATCGATGAAGTACATTAATATCATTTAACGAACCTGGTGTTCCAAAAAAAGCGTGCCATATCCATAAATCATATGATGCAACGGCTTCTAAAATGATTGTTGGCTTTCCACTTCTTCCGGCATATTGTCCAGCCCATGCGCTTGGACAATTTTACCATTGCCAATGCATGCAGTCAATACTACCTATCATACATGGGAATCCACGTTGATCTCCGGCATGGAGTAGTCTTACCAAATTATCGTTGTTAGTCTTTCGGAGGTACTCATCACCGAAACATGAGAATATACCACCTACAAAGTTCATGAGAGCATCCTTTGTTGTGGTTGCACTCATTCTCAAATATTCGTTAACTGCATCGACTGATGTGCCATACGCTAACACCCTCATGGCTCCAGTACATTTTTGCAATGGTGAAAGACTTTGTCTACCTGTGGCATCAGGTCTTCGTTGAAAATATTCATCATTAGCAGTCACAACATCAACTATACGACAGAATAAAGGTCTTCTCATTCGAAATCTTCTCCGAATGATAGCGTCATCAGACGTTGGATTGTCCACAAAGTAGTCTTGCATCAAATGCGATGCACCCATCTCGTGTTGCCAGTCACGATACCTTATTCTTGCTCTTGGAGGTGGATCTCCTATGAACAGATTGGAGGAGGAAATGAGGATATCCTCAAGCATGCAATCAAGTTGATGGTTTTGTTCAATAACTCGTGATTGCCATGCGTCAAACTCATCAACTGATTATGGTGATTAGTTTTTACTGAGAGACATTTTAGTGAAATATGAAGGTGTTTGAAGAGAGATTGTATGAATAAATTTTGATGAAAGACAACCAAATATATAGCAAACGTTAGAATAATCAGTGGGGGGCAATTGCATGTGATCTTTAGGAAAAATACAACACATAATCAGTGGGGGACAATGTCATGCGATCTTTAGGGAAAAGACAATTGTGAAATAAGTGGGGGACAATGGCATGTGATATTTAGATAAAAGACAATTGTGAAATCAGTGGAGGACAATGGCAAGTGATCTTTAGGGAAAAGACAATTGTGAAATCAGTGGGGGACAATGGCATGTGATCTTTAGGGAAAAGACAATTGTGAAAAGACAACCATTCATTTTAACATAAAATACAATACATAAAATACAAAACAAATTACTAATACAGAATACAGAATACAAAATACAAAATACGAGAAGTACAAACAAATACTCGAAAACTAAATTACCAATACATAAAAATAAAATTACAAACACATCACTATCCATACAACTTTGCCACAAGATGTTCTCTCAACTCTTCTTGTCAGTACGCGCAACATTTTGTGGTCTTGAACGATTTGAAAATTCTATTGATCAAAATTGATTTTCTTTTTCATCAATTCAACTTCATTGTTTCTTGTAATCGTCATGGTACGAAGATTTTCACTAAACTCATTTGAAATCGAAGATGATTGTGATGCCATACCTTTTTTTTGTTGCATCTCTACCTGCAGGACGTTGAATTGTTGAACCACCAGTTGGCGATTCTTGGTTGATTTCGACATAATCTTCTTCCTCTGTAGTTCTTGATCTTTTTGTGCTTCCACCACTTTCTTCATCACCCACTTCATATACCGAGCTAGAACGTGTTGTTTCACGATGTAACTGTAATCCCACTTAGGATGTTTACACATAACTTCATTAAATACCTTCAGATCATTAAACTTTTTTCCCAACCGCCTCATAGATTTTGTGAGTTGCGTTCTCTACATTCGTGTTACTCATTCCACTCTTTTTTTGACGTGTGTTTCTCTATAAGCACCAACCCACTTGTTTGCATTTTCGTTAATTCGAGACCAACGACCTTTCATTTGATTTTCATTTCGGACACGAAGCGCTTCTTGATTTTCTGCTCGAGTTGCATCACAGTGTTCTTTCACTCGGGACCATAACTTCCCTTTCTTTTGGTTTTTGCCACGTGTAGCATCTTCACTAACGAAGATCCATACTGGCATTAGAACCATATCTTCTCTCATATCCCGTGAATAGACTCTTGAACCCTTTTGCGAAGTTTGAACATTTTCAGGGATACTAACGTGATTATCATAAGAAAGAAACTCAGAGTTTTCATATTGTGTGTTTGGGTTTTGAAGGTTATCAGGATATTGAGAACCAAAACAAAAATTTGGGTAGTTTGGATCCATAACAGAAAATGAAGAGAGTATTAAAATAGAGAGAAAGATTGGTGTGATGAAAATATGTCAATATTGGTCTCTATTTGTAGGGAATTGAAAATTATGAATTTTGGTAAAATTTTTATTTTTAAATTTTTTTGTTAAACTGATTTTTTTAATATGATAAGTTTTATCTAAATAAAATTTAATATTAACCGATGGAAATGTGACACATGGCAAATTAATTTAAAAATAAATAAAAAGAAGGCTCCAATCTAAGACCAGATCGTGAGCGAGATTGGTCATTGGATCCACTTTTTAATATTTTTTTTTAATATTCTTGTTTTGTCTTTTAGTCATATTAGATTGGATTGGATTGGATTGGCCACTATCACCATTGTGGGTAGTTTTAGAATACCCACATCCACAATCAAATCAAATCCAATCTTTATTAAAAAATTAATTTCTCTCTCTTCCACCTACCAAATCTCTAATTCAATCCAATCTCATATTTTTTAACATTTAACAGTGATTCAATCCAATCTTAAATATTCTTTAAAAAATATTAATTTTTAATATTTTATCATATCTATCATTTTTTTTCTTTTTGTTTTTAAAATAAAAAATAGATTCTTTAAATTATTTGATATTTTAAATCATAATCTTAATTAAAAAAAACTTATAATTGAAAATAATTAAAACAAGTTACAAAAAAAATACGAAATTACATATCTAAAATACATAAATGACATAATTAATTATTAGTGCCGAATTTTTGCCATATATGCTCAATCAAATCATTTTTTAGAGCATTATGTGCTTCTCTATTACAAAGTTGTTCTCTATTAACCATATAACTAGCTAGGTTTCCAATTCGGTAAGTAGAGAATCCAAACGGTTGACCATCATCTTCTGTATAGCTTTCGGGTTGTCGACTTGTGGGCATATCATTAAGAAATTCAGCTGGATCATAATAATGGAGGTATGTCTCTCGCTCGTCTTCAGCTATCATATTATGCAGAATGATACAAGCATTCATAATCTTTATCATATTATCTTTGTCCCAAACAAGATATGGGTGTCGAATAAATGCAAGACGAGTTTGTAGAACTCCAAATGCTCGTTCAACATCTTTTCTGGCAGACTCTTGACATTGAGCGAACAACTTCTGTTTCTCGATAGTGGGAAACGTAATTGACTTGACAAATGTAGACCACGAAGGATATATGCCATTTGTGACATATAATATGCCCTGTCGTTTTCGCGACCATTCACAATGTAACTAATTTTTGGTGCTCGACCTGTCAATACATCATCAAAAGCAGGAGATCAATGAAGTACATTAATATCATTTAACGAACCTGGTGTTCCAAAAAAAGCGTTCCATATCCATAAATCATATGATGCAACGGCTTCTAAAATGATTGTTGGCTTTCCACTTCTTCCGGCATATTGTCCAGCCCATGCGCTTGGACAATTTTACCATTGCCAATGCATGCAGTCAATACTACCTATCATACATGGGAATCCACGTTGATCTCCGGCATGGAGTAGTCTTGCCAAATTATCGTTGTTAGTCTTTCGGAGGTACTCATCACCGAAACATGAGATGATACCACCTACAAAGTTCATGAGAGCATCCTTTGTTGTGGTTGCACTCATTCTCAAATATTCGTCAACTGCATCGACTGATGTGCCATACGCCAACAACCTCATGGCTCCAGTACATTTTTGCAATGGTGAAAGACTTTGTCTACCTGTGGCATCAGGTCTTCGTTGAAAATATTCATCATTAGCAGTCACAACATCAACTATACGACAGAATAAAGGTCTTCTCATTCGAAATCTTCTCCGAATGATAGCGTCATCAGACGTTAGATTGTCCACAAAGTAGTCTTGCATCAAATGCGATGCACCCATCTCGTGTTGTCAGTCACGATACCCTATTCTTGCTCTTGGAGGTGGATCTCCTATGAACAGATTGGAGGAGGAAATGAGGATATCCTCAAGCATGCAATCAATTTGATGGTTTTGTTCAATAACTCGTGATTGCCATGCGTCAAACTCATCAACTGATTATGGTGATTAGTTTTCACTGAGAGACATTTTAGTGAAATATGAAGGTGTTTGAGGAGAGATTGTATGAATAAATTTTGATGAAAGACAACCAAATATATAGCAAACGTTAGAATAATCAGTGGGGGACAATTGCATGTGATCTTTAGGAAAAATACAACACATAATCAGTGGGGGACAATGTCATGCGATCTTTAGGGAAAAGACAATTGTGAAATAAGTGGGGGACAATGGCATGTGATATTTAGAGAAAAGACAATTGTGAAATCAGTGGAGGACAATGGCAAGTGATATTTAGGGAAAAGACAATTGTGAAATCAGTGGGGGACAATGGCATGTGATCTTTAGGGAAAAGACAATTGTGAAAAGACAACCATTCATTTTAACATAAAATACAATACATAAAATACAAAACAAATTACTAATACATAATACAAAATACAAAATACAAAATACAAAATACAAAATACGAGAAGTACAAACAAATACTCGAAAACTAAATTACCAATACATAAAAATAAAATTACAAACACATCACTATCCATACAACTTTGCCACAAGATGTTCTCTCAACTCTTCTTGTGCTGGTGACAGGTTATATTTGGACATCAGTATGCGCAACATTTTGTGGTCTTGAACGATTTGAAAATTCTCTTGATCAAAATTGATTTCTTTTTCATCAATTCAACTTCATTGTTTCTTGTAATCGTCATGGTATGAAGATTTTCACTAAACTCATTTGAAATCGAAGATGATTGTGATGCCATATCGTTTTTTTTGTTGCACCTCTACCTGCAGGACGTTGAATTGTTGAACCACCAGTTGGCGATTCTTGGTTGATTTCGACATAATCTCCTTCCTCCGTAGTTCTTGATCTTTTTGTGCTTCCACCACTTTCTTCATCACCCACTTCACATACCGAGCTAGAACGTGTTGTTTCACGATGTAACTGTAAGTCCCACTTAGGATGTTTACACATAACTTCGTTAAATACCTTCAGATCATTAAACTTTTTCCCAGCCGCCTCATAGATTTTGTGAGTTGTGTTCTCTACATCTGTGTTACTCATTCCTCTCTTTTTTTTTTACGGTGTGCTTCTCTGTAAGCACCAACCCACTTGTTTGCATTTTCGTTAAGTCGAGACCAACGACCTTTCATTTGATTTTCGTTTCGGACACCAAACCCTTCTGGATTTTTTGCTCGAGTTGCATCATAGTGTTCTTTCACTCGTGACCATAACTTCCCTTTCTTTTGGTTTTTGCCACGAGTAGCATCTTCACTAACGAAGATCCATGCTGACATCAGAACCATATCTTCTTTCGTATCCCATGAATAGACTCTTGAACCCTTTTGCGAAGTTTGAACATTTTCAGGGTTACTAACATGATTATCATAAGAAAGAAACTCAGAGTTTTCATATTGTGTGTTTGGGTTTTGAAGGTTATCAGGATATTGAGAACCGAAACAAAATTTTTGGTAGTTTGAATCCATAACAGAAAATGAAAAGAGTATTCAAGATGAAGAGAGTATTGAAATAGAGAGAAAGATTGGTGTGATGAAAATATATCAATATTGGTCTCTATTTGTAGGGAATTGAAAATCATGATTTTTCGTATATTTTTTTAATTTTTTTGTTAAACTCATATTTTTAATATGAAAAGCTTTATCTAAACAAAATCCAATATTAACTAATGGAAATTTGACACAAAAATAAATTAATAAAAAAAAATAAAAAGAAAAGCACAATCGAGGTTCGGATCGTGAGCGAGGTTGAGCTTTGTTATTATTATTTTTAATAAAATAGCTTTGTCTTTTAGCGAATAGGATTTGATTGGATCGATAAAAATAACTGATGTGGGTAGTCTTAGCCAATACGATTGGATTGGATTGATCTGATGTGGGTAGTCTAATTTCCTTATTTTGACCTTAAGTTATTTATGTTATTGTCAAACAACATATGTTTATAAACATACGAATTTTGATCATGTATTTATGTTTATGATAGAGGAGTTTGATGAAATTTATGATTACATGTGAAATCCAATATTACAACACTTCAATTTTTTGAAAAAAGAAAGATAAATTTTGTGTATATTTTTGTTTAAGAGTAAACTTCAATTTTGGTTTTGAGGTTTGAAAAGTTTGATGAGTCTAGAAATCATTTTTTGGTTTTCATTTTGCACTGAAAGTGGTCCCGGTCCATGGTATTATGAGAGAGAAATTCTCTCTATTATCAAGGGTAAAAGTGTATCACTCTTCTTGGACTAGAGTCTAGCCTCGTCTCACCACACCGTTTTATGTTTTCGTAACAGCCTTCCCTTATGTACCTCTATGAGGGGAGAAATCACCGTTCGTCCTAAACCCTAGATCACACGGCCCAACCAAACAAGTAGCGAACCCACTGTCAATATGATCAACACTCGATATGCAATGTGTCAAGATAGTAATGCTAAGCAAATAAATGGCAACACAAGCATATAACGAGGTTTCATGACTTTAGAGTTGTGCACGTCCTTCCAACGAACCTGGGATGATGTTTCATAACAAGTAGAGGTTAAAACGAATGATTACAAGAATTCGAATGCAAGCCAAAATAACCTACTGCTTCGAATTGGAGGGAGACCAACAAAATGTGTTTGCTAATTTGCATTGTTGATCTCACTACACAAGTGACTCATAGAAATTGATTTATCCCGTTTATCGTGCCAGACGCCTGCCAAGTTCACCCTATACCCACATTGGTTGTATGGCGCCTGGCCATGCGAGCAAAGCTCGCCAGCCCAAGGCGCTCGGTTCCTTTACCCGACGACACCAGATCTCTTGCGGCCAAATACACAACTCCCAAATTATGTACTGTGTGACCACCACATTCAAGATAATACTAGACCATAGAACCAACCGTAACACTGCTAATACCAAGCCCGGGTGTGTCACACATTGCAATTACTAGTAATCGAATCGCTTGCTGGCTTCATTTACTAATGCTGCATATGTTACTAACTATACAATATTCTGACCCAAGTACAAAATTAATGTGAATACCTACCTATATTCATAATGAATCAAAAGTAAAAGAAATTGCACAAGCATGTTCTTATTTTGTGATCAATGCAAACCCGAATAGATGCGCCTGCTTGAAATTAATCCAATCTTGATGCTGGAGTTTAAGTTCCACAAATTGAAAGATCGAGTGCATTTCATGTCTTGTTCCCAAGTAATGGCTCATTCACAGTTCCCTGGGACTTCAACCATGTAGAATCATCCTCACGGGACTTCCTCGGAGTTTGCCCTAGCTTACTTTGGCCTCCCTGGTATTTAAAAATAAAAAAATCATCAGAGAACGATTATTTTGCGTAATAACCTTAAATGAGAATTTTATTAAGAGCATAACCTTCTGAAGAGTTTGGTGGCATTTTTGTATTATATGAAGGTGACATTCTAAAACTGGTCAGAAGGTCATAGATATAAAAGAAAACTGAAAGAACCCATCACAGAGACTTCAGTCAAAATCAAGCAATACTTGAGGCATGTTAATAGAAGGCCATTGAGTTAAAAATAGGTTTGAAAAGGTCATGCTCCTAATAGTAAACTCATTTAAGGTCTTTTAACTAAGGGGTCGTTTACCAAACACTTACGGCCTCTTAACAGGTACCTAAACACTTTGCTACCTCTTAACGGTTAAGAGACGCTTAGCCGGTCATAGACGATGGTCTTTACCAACAATCTTATCGTGCTATTTTTTAAAAAGGTTATGCTCTTAATCGAAAACTCATTTAAGATCATATAACCCTCTATCTAACAAGTAGAAACCCAAATCAACACTTGCAAGGATCATTGGTTTTAGCTGGTTAATTTGGCTGTCATCATTATTTAAGCAGATTCTTTGTATTAATTTGACTCCCTTCAGATGACGACACTTTTTCCAATTAGTATCAAATTTCTTTCCACATAAAGGAAAACTATGATCATAACTTAAGCATACAATTTTTTACATAACAAGAATATAACCATTTTCATAAGACTTTAGCATGATAAATAGTAGTATGTGATGAGAACACAGCTTACAGCCGCTTTCTGAGAAGACAGGGCAGTTAATCTTCGAATCGAGGGAGCACGCGCTACCGATGAAGCAGCAGCTGCTGCTGCGACTCGTATCCTGTAGAGAACAAATATTGTTGCGTTTATCCTTCTTCCTGGACACAACAATATGCATAAAAATCCACAAGTTTTAAGTACCTTTTATGTACATCAACAAATTCGTCTGTCTCATCCACAATCTCCTCCTGGACCGATAAAAAGTTCATCATGTGGTGATATTAAAGAAGCTAGTAATGAATGGAGGACTAAAAGGCAAGTAAATTCTACAGAAAAGTGACATTCTTTCAACTGCTGTGCTCCTACTTTCTTTCCTAGTCTCAACAGAATTCTAATGAAGGGGTTTAATATGAAACTTGGTTTCAAAAATTAAACCAAACCAAACATATCCGGTAAATCCGATGCAGGCGTGGGATCTGGTAGTGGTAGATCCAGATTTTTTTTTTATTGGGGGCATACTTAGGGATGTCAAAAAAACTCCGAAACCAAATAACTCATCCGAACCAATACGATTTTGGGTTATTCGGTCTACAACTTAAACGATTAGGTTAACCGAATAAAGATAATTGATATGGCTTGGTTTTCGGTTATTTTTTACTATTTCAATTTAAACCGAACAGCACATTATACTACTATTTAGTATTTATATCTTTTACTATTCCGGTTAAATTTCGACTAATTGCTAACGGACCCGATGGTTAGAGAAATAAACCACTAAACCAATTTGTAATAAATTATGTTAGGACTTGGCATTAAACCATTTGGAACCAACCTAGTAAAAGATAAATCAGAATGCATAATATATAGTTAATAAACATATAAATTAGTAGTCACTAGCAAGAAATCAGAGGGTAAGAGGCCAAGAAATTAGATTTAGATAGATAGAAATAGATAGCAGAAGACCAAGAAACCAAAAATAAAAGACAATCCAGTAGCAAATCTTATATCAAAATAACAATCCGTAAATTAAATAATAGACTCAAAAACCCTAAATGAAATAACAATTAACAATATAGAGAACTAACAATTAACGAATAACAATAAATATAGATCCATAAAACCAAAAAATGCAAAAAGAAAATTGGAAAATAGAAGTGCAAAAATACTAGTTTATAGAAATGATAATATAACAAACGAAATGAAAGAAATGAGAATGGAGACGCAGTCATGGAGACAAATATGTTGCTGGGGCATTAGAGTTTTAATTGTTGGGGGCATTTTATTGATTTTTGCTAAAAACAATTAACCACTTTACTGGAATATTTTGTTGGGGGAAGTGCAGAACAAAAGGATAAAACAAGCGAGTAAGATATAGGGATTGGAGTGTAAGAGAACCTGCAGAAGTTCCTCAAACACGTCTTCCAAGGTGATTATGCCAATCACCTCACCTTCTTCGATGTCCTCCAATGAATAAGACATGCCGTTTGTCATCTGTTTTGAAGACTTTTCCATGTCAATTACTATGCTTTCGCCTTTCTCTCCATGCTTTGATGGCCTTGCAGTTGTAGACTGACAATCTTTACTGCTTATTGTTCTCTCTTCATTCTTTTCTTCAAGTGATGGAGGTTTTCTACTTTTCCCTTTAGTTTTCACAACGGCTGCCATATGGCTGCCTCCCTTTTGGAACTCATTCAGTATATCATATAGAGGCATGTCAGCTGGAACCCTGGCCAATAGCTAAAGTCAGCAGAATTTATACTCCCTCCATCCAAAAATAAGTGTCCACGTATCTATTCTTGTTTATCCCAATATAAGTGTCTGATTTCCCCAATTCTACCCTTAATTATGACTTATGAGATGGAATTTTTTTATTACTCTTTCTGCTATTAATGGTAAAAGTGTTGCTCCCTCCGTCCCAAAATAAGTGTCCAGATTTCTATTTATGTTTGTCCAAAAGTATGTGTCTAGTTTCAAAAATAGACAACTAAATTCTCAAATCTACCATTAATTAATGCACAGATATTTAAGAGTTGTGAAGAGAGATAAATTATATAAGGGTATAGTTGTCATTTGGTTAACTAAAAAGTGTAATAATCATGCATGTCTAAAACTGTGTCAATTCTATTGGGGACTTTTTTTTTTGTGACGGAGGGAGTATTTACTTAATTAGAAATTGTAATAATTACACATTTTTTAAAACTGCGTGTCTTTTGCTAAATTGTGTGAGGTAAACAAAAGCAAAGCAGGGTTCAAGTCTCTTTCCCTCCTCATTTAACAGACCAAAAGAAGAAAGGGGTAAACGAGACAAAAGAAGCAGGGCCCACCTTGGAATTCTCCGAATAGAAACAGCACTTACTGGAGTCTCCGTTTCAGCGCGTACAGTAAGAAGACTTTTCACCTACGATTGTTTCATCAGAGATGGAAATAGGAGGCGTTATGTATAGCCACATGAAATATGCAAAAAAGAAGTAACTGAAGATTATAACAGCGTTCCACCAGGAGAAGGCCAATAATATTTCTTGGGTTTCCTGAGTATACTGGAACTCTGCTATGACCGCGTGCAAGAATTTTTCCCATTGCCTCCCTGACATATTAATTGGTGAATGCAATACAGACGATGTTAATTAACAAACCCTGGGAGAAAGAACAGTCACAGATGCAATAATGTAACTAAATTTTCAAACTTTTACAAAATTTTAGTTAAGTGAAGGACACAAAAGTATCAGGCTGGAACAGTAAAATTCAGAACCATCATAACAATGATGATATAACCAACAACTCCTCCAAAATGAAATTTATATCATGAATAAACAACCCTTTACGATCCCCTGTCTAAGACCATTTCCTATGGTATACCAGAGGTTCAATATCCAATGTTTAACAAATCTAGCCTTTTTGATGAATTGAGTTACATAGTAGGTTCCCTTGTCTGAAATTCATGCTTTATCCGCTTTCTATCATCATCAAGCAGTATTCAACCAAGAATAACTCCTTATATTGAATCTATGGTATTGGTGCTGCTTAGGTTGCTCCTTTTATTGACCTAATTTTATTCCACAAATGTAAGTCTCTTCTTGAAGTAAGATAGTGGCATATCTTATTGAGTTTTGGCACTCTGGCATGTTTCAAAATGGCTTTCCATGCCAATAACCCAACCCAAGTATTGCCTTAATCAGGTCAGATTCTCCTTTAAAAACCATACGGTTTGTACTCATAAGAGTTTTATAATTGGGTTCTTCTGGAAATACCAAATTTGTTTTTTCATTTTCTTTGGCAATGTTTTGTTCATTACATAGCTTAATCGTTTCTTCCCGGTTTTCTTCATTCATTATAGCCAGTAGCACATTTCTTAGCAGTACTCCATATCTTGGTTCCTATTTATTTCGTTTTCACTGAGGTTCTAGGGGATAACAACGCTAGTCTCTGCCCTATGTTCCCTTCCATATGTAGCATTTCTTTGATACATGATTGTTTGTAAATATGTCTACGTATCATTTTAGCATTTGATAATGTAGCATATATGGTTATCATCATAATTTACATATCTGTAATATCTTTAACTTGCTAACATATATACTGTTATTCATAATACAACTAAAGAACAAATATTTTGCACATGCATATCATGAAAGCTTACTTTCTATTTACATACATTCTCATTGTTCTTACAAAGCTTTTATAGCATACATACTAGATACCTGAAATCAGTAGCAATTGTATTTCTTAATCTAATTTATATACACCAATACATGTATATACAAGGTTTGAGGAAATCAAATCTCTATAATCTCCTAATTTAAAGGATCTTGTTTCGTTTTCTTGTTGATTCCATAAGACTCCCCCTCAAGCTGGAGAATAGATACCGAACATGTCTAGCTTGTTACAAATATAATCGATACAGTTCCCATTCACAGCTTTTGAAAAAATGTCTCCTAACTGATCTTCTGGTGGAACATGTCCTGGCTGTTGCAATTGACCCGTCTTCAATCTTGTCTCAAACAAAATGACAATCCATTTCGATATGCTTAGTTCGTTCGTGAAAAACAAGATTTGAAGCAATATGAAGGGTTGCCTCGTTATCACACCAAAGCTGCATCACTTGTTCCATTCACCTTTTTTTCCATCATTTGAAAGGGATGAGTGACTTTCCGTTGTTATTTTTGTTGACATTCTTGTTAACTTCGGGTTATGGTTACTATCTATTTTGGGCCCCATCACCGCGAGGACAATCCCTTTTTATGTGCCCTTGTTTCCCATACGGGAAACTAGTTTTCGCTCAACACTCACGTGCGTGATTTTTACAACCGTGTAAGGTCTAACTACAATGGTCACAAGTTTTTTTTTAATTAATTTAACAAAATTTTGACCCCCAAGCTTTGGTTTCTTATTCAAATTCTTGGCAACACTTCCTTTCTAAGAATAAGGGAGCTCAAGTTTTCAACATCAAATTATGCTTGTGGCCACGGGATGAATCCCCGCGGGCCATAGGCCTGTTTTCCAGGAGATTAGTTCGGATCGAAAGTGGTCTGGGATACTCCTTTACCCAAAAAAAAAAAAAAGTTTTCAACATCAAATTATGCTTTGGCATTATAGGCTAGGACACCCTAGTTTTTCGTATCTTAGTAAGTTAATTCCTAGTTTGTTTAAAGGTTTGGATAATTCTAAATAGGTTTGTGAAAACTGCATTTTGTCAAAGAGTCAAAGAACTATTTATCGCCCTAAAGGTTATCAAGCTTCAAAACCTTTTTATAAAATCCACAATGATATTTGGAGACCTTCGAGGATTAATACACCATGAGGCAAATGGTGGTTTGTAACGTTTATTGACAACCTTACTCATCTTTGTTGGGTATACCTAATGTCAGAAAACTCTAAGGTTGAACAACTGTTTAAACTGATTTACTCAATGATTGAATATATTTTTGAAACAAAAATTAAAATTCTTCACACAGATAATGGTTCTGAATACCTTAAAGGAGCTCTTGAAGGATATTTTATTGTTAAAGGGATTCACCATCAAACTACTTGTGTTGACACACCTCAGCAAAATAGAACTGTTGAGCAAAAAAATAAACATCTTTGAGGTTTCTCGAGCCATTATGTTTTCAATGAATGTCCCTAAATATTTGTGGGGCGAAGCAATTCTAACTGCTTCCTACCTTATTAATAGAATGCCTACTCGTGTTCTAAACTACATTACTCGTGTGAATTGTTTTAAAAAAATGTTCTCTACATCAAATATTCCTACGAGTATTCCCCCGAAAATATTTGGGTGTACAACTTATGTGCAGATAAGTAGTAAGAGGAGATCTAAACTTGATCCAAGGGATGTATAATGTATTTTTATCGGCTATGCTCTAAATAAAAGGGGATATAAGTGCTTTAATCCAAAGACAAAAAAGACAATAGTCTCTATGGATGTTACCTTTCTTGAAAACCATCCCTACTTAAAAAAAAAATCCACTTCAAGGGGGAGAATTTAGAAGAAGAGTTTTTTTGGGACATTACTAAAGTTCCTTTACCTAAAACTATTGACTCTTGTGATCCTACTTCTACACCAGTTCTACAAACGAACCTTTAAACAAAGAAGGAACCACTAGTTTGGAAGACATAAGTGATCCTGAACCTATTCTGCCAAACATTCATGAATCCTCGACAGGGGGAGACATACCACCTGATGTTGCAATTGAACAAGATAAAGAGCTCCTCACGTACTCAAGAAAGAAGGATCATCAAAAAGGCAAGAAAATCACAGTACCGTTAGCACCTATTGAATCATCTGCTCCATGATTAGAATCTGAAACTACTCAAGGTACTCATAAAACCCAACTTGTTTGTACCTCAAATTCAGTCTCTCCTCCGGTACCTAATACTAAAGCTAGTGACTTGAATATTCCAATAGCTATCAGAAAAGCAAAGTGTTAATGTACTTCTCATCCTATATCCAAGTGTCTTTCTTATAATAATCTTTCCAAGAAGCATACAAGAGGCACTTGATGACCCTAATTGGAAATCAGTAGTGATGGAAGTAGTGATAGAAGAGTTGAATGCTCTAAAGAAAAATGGCAAGTGGGAAGTTATTGATCTACCCAAAAATCAGAGAATGGTTGAGTGTAAATGGGTGTTTAATGTGAAATGCAAGGCAGATGGGAGTATTGAGAGATACAAGGCAAGATTAGTCGCTAAAGGTTTCACCCAAACACACGGTATTGACTATCAAGAAACTTTCGCTTCAGTTGCAAAACTCAATACCATACGGGTGTTAATATCGCTAGCGGCGAATTGTGATTGGATATCAAGAATGCATTCTTGAATGGGGATTTACAAGAAGAAGTGTTTATGAGCCTACCTCCGAGGTTCGAAAAGTTTTTAGGACAAGACAAAGTATGTAGACTCAAAAAATCCATGTATGGCCTCAAACAGTCTCCAAGGCCTGGTTCAAACGATTTGGTTCAAACGATTTGAGTAGGCAGTGAAAAGTTATGTCTATCATCAAAGCCAAGCTGATCACACAATGTTTTATAAGCGATCGGAAAAAGGTAAGATCTCTATCTTAATCGTCTATGTGGATGATATAATCTTGGCTGGTGATAATTCCAAAGGGCTAACCAATTTGAAAAGGGGTTAGCTCGAGATTTTGAGGTGAAGGATTTAGGACCACTAAAATACTTTTTGGGTATGGAGTTTGCGAGGTCCAAGAAGGGCATCTTTGTTAACCACCGAAAGTATATCCTTGATCTTCTTAGTGAAATTGGTCTCCTAGGTTGTAAACCTCTCGATACTCCCCTATAACCTAATCTCAAACTTTATCCTGCTAAAGCTGAAAAAGTAACTAATAAAGAGGAGTTCCAAAGGCTTGTGGGAAAGCTGGTCTATTCATCACATACACGTCCAGATATAGCATTCGCATTAAGCCTGTTTAGCCGATATATGCACTCACTTGGACAAGAACATTTTGAGGCAGCCTTTAGGATTTTAAAATATCTAAAGGGAAGCCTTGGAAAAGGTCTATGTTCCAAAAAAGTAACAACCTTCAAATATAAGTATTTACTGATTCGGGGGTGATAGTTCTACTGATGGGCAGTCTACCTCTGGCTACTGTACAATCGTTAGAGGAAATCTCGTTACGTGGAGAAGTAAAAAAATGTTGTGGCACGGAGTAGTGCAGAGGCAGAATTCAGGTCACTAGCTCATGCAATTTGCGAGGCAATATGGTTGAAAAGATTATTTAAAGACTTGAAGATTCCCATAGTTCAGCCTATAAAAGTGTATTGTGATAACAAGGCAATCATCTCAATAGCTCACAACCCAGTTCTACTAGACAAAACCAAGCATGTTGAGATTGACAAGCATTTCATCAAAGAAAATTTTGAAAGCGGTTTGATTTGTATATCTTTTGTGCCAACTACACATCAGATGACAGATATCCTCACAAAAGGGCAACCCAGAGGCAATTCAAATATTTGAAAAGCAAGCTTGGCATAGGTAACGTCTTCAAGCCAACTTGAGGAGGAGTGTTGCAAGCCTCAATTAGAAGAGAATTTGTTATTTATTAAGGGGTTGTTCGGTACATTTTCTGTTAAGATCTGTATGGATATAGGTGTCTGAGTGGATATGGTTGTCGATATGGTTGTCGATATGTTAACAGATTAGTTGGTGTTCGGTTGTTGTGCTGAATAAGATTGTCAGAAATTACCCATTTACCCTCAGTATTTATTTTTGTTTAAATAAAAATACTGAATGAATATTATAAGATAAACCTTGAATTTAGATAATATCATAAAAATTAAACTTTGAATTTAGATAATATCATAAGATTAAACCTTGATTTTAAATAATACTGTAAGATCAAAATTTAATGTATAAATATATTATCTATAGGGTTGTAAGTTGTTCTTGAATTTCCCATCAGCTCACAGCTCACACCTGCCAACCTACCATCCCCTTCCCTTACATGTCTCTGCCAACCTAACATCCCCTTCCCCTTGCCAAAGGAACCCTAAAATAGTTGTTTACACGAACAACCCCTTAGGTTTATATTAATTATCTATTAAAAATTCATATAAACACTGAAGAAATCTTCCATAACTTTCAACCATTAATCAATACCTCATCTTCTCCATCCCATACCAGTTCGCATTCACAAACCTGTGATTTACTTGAAATCCAACCTAACAAAAAACCATATGAATCGAAGCTAAAAACCTTGTAGATGCCACCAACGATTCTCAACAGTGGCTAAAAACCATCAAAATGAAATCCTCTCCAACCCACAAAAACTCAACGGCGGAAGTCATCTGGATAGAAGAGAGAGAGAGAGGTAAGATAAGTGGGAAGAAGAATGGTAGGTGGGTTCGATTTGTGAACTCAGTTCACACCCAACAACACCGATTTGGGGCTCGATTTGTGAACTTTGTTTGATTCTTGAGAAAATGCTACAACAGATTCTGCTCGATTTGGGAATCTGTTCACACACACGAATTTAGGGCTTGATTTGTTTGATTCTTGAGAAAATGCTACAACATGAAGTCCCTGTTCTGATTGGTTTCTGTTTAGGATGTTAAAGACTAGGTTTTATGATTTGTAGAATGGGGGATGAAGATGATAGAGGGTTAAGGGCAAAAAAATGGAATAAAAAGGGAAATAAATGGCTGAATACAAAGGACTTTGTTTTTGTGGCTGACCGATTCAGCCATTAGCTGGGTGAATAAGCCACAACCGAACAATTATATATGGCTGAGCGAATAAGCCATATAGGCTATACAGCCCATTAAGCCACAACCGAACAGCCCCTAAGTTTCCTTTTTTATCCCTTGTATAGTTGTTAATAGGCATTATATCTTCTAGGCTACCTTAGAATCTTTTCCTTTCTTATTTCATTGTACCCATATATATTATACCTTTTCTCCTTCTCATTACACATAAGAAATACAAGAAATGCCCATTATTTCTGTGAGTAACTTGGGTCTCAAACAAAATAGCCCAAAAACAAAGAAAAAATACCATGGAAAAATTGCGCTATTAATGACCATCATTTCAGATCAAATTGCAATAAAATAGCAGTGTCTAGCGCTGCAATTTGCGGTACCACTTACCAAGCCGCTATTTCCTGAATGGCCGCTAACCGTTATAGCACTGTTGTAGCACCGCTACGCAATTAACTACCTAGGTTGCTACCTATATGATTATTGAGGCATCTATGTGATTTCATAGGCAGTGTCATCCTTTGAATCCCTTATGTAATTGATAGATGCAATTGCAAGTTATTGCGTACTATACTGAGCCTTTTCCTCTATCTTTTCTTCAATGAAGTTATATGCTTGTTTTCATTGGGTTTGCTATTCCATCTAGGGTGTTGGATGTGTGCATATCCTTTAATGAATATTAGACAATAATTAGTAATTATATTAGTATAGGGTCTAGAGTGTAAATGTCTCTATTATATATACCCCCTATGTAATTCAGTTTTTAATATAATAGATTAACCCTGATTATCTTGGTATCAGAGCCAAATTACCCTAACCCTACTTCTACGGCAGCCGCCGCCACCACAAGGCCACAGAGCAGCTTCCGCCACCACCACAAGGCCGCCGCCACCTCTGTTCTTCCTACTGCCCTTCCTGCGCAAAATCCTTCATGGATCAGATCACTCCTTACAACTCAATAAAAGAATGGCCACAATTCCCACAAGTTTGCTTTCACTTTATCCCCAACCAATTATGGCCACTGGAAAACGATGGTTCATCAATTCCTGGTTACAAACCAACTTTTCGGATACATCGATGGTTCAATTGTCTGTCCTCCTGCTCTCATACAATCACCAGCGGGAAAAGAAACAGCCGGTTCCACTACAACGAACCCGAGCCACCTAGCCTGGGTAGCGAATGATGCCCATGTTCGTATGCTTCTTCTTTCTACAATCTCTGAAGCATCATATCCTCACGTTCAAGGCACCACTTCACGAGACCTATGGCTTTCTCTCGAACATGCCTATGCCCCCCACTCGGCTTCCAGGGAATTCAAACTCAAAACGCAGCTCTTGAAGCTAGAGATGAAAGGTGATGAATCTGCCTCTGATTATCTAATCCGTGCCAAGACGTATGTTGATGCACTAGCCAACATTGGTGAACCAGTCACAGACAAGGATCTTGTGATGCTCGTGCTTTCTGGACTTCGAGAGGAGTATAATGGCCTCAAATCCACAATTATCGCCCGACATCATCCCACCGTTTTTTCGGAACTGCAAGGTCTTCTTGCTGATCACGATTACATGGTGAGAAAGCCAACACCAGCGGTGTCTCCGATCCAAGCCTTCACGGCTGCCGCTTCAAACCAACAGCAACAATTGACCTCCTTGTCTCCTGCGACAATTCAGACTCTTCAGAACATGCTCTCACAACTTGGTGTTCAGATACAACCAACAAACAATACCTCTCCTCAAGCATTCTACACCAACAGAAATAATTACAAACGCGGCAGGGGATCCGCCAACAGACGAGGACGAGGCAACTTCCATCAAAACGGAAGGGGAGGTAATCGTAGTCAATTCTCTTGGGCTTCTAACGAGAATACTGTTTATGGCACATGTAACAGGTGTGGGATAGGTCATCTTCCCTCTCAATGCCCTAATCGAGACCCTGCTACGCTGAGAAGACAAGCTCCCTCAGCAAACTTTACTCACACTCGCTCACAAGCATCCTCTTCATGGACTCCTGACACTGGTTCTAGTCATCATGTTGCTCCTGACCTTTCCGTGTTCGATACCGATGAACCCTACTGTGGAGCGGATAATCTCTATGTTGGCAATGGTAAGGGTCTTCCTATCTTTCATGTTGGTTCCTCTACAATTCACTCACCAAATAAATCTTTTTCCCTTACTCAACTTTTACATGTCCCTGACATTAAACGTAATCTTCTTTCTGTTCAAAAATTTTGCCTTGATAATAACGTTTATTTTGAATTTCATGCCAATTTCTTTGTTATCAAGGACACCACTACCCACCGTCTCCTCCTCACGGGTCCAAGTAACGACGGACTCTACTCCATACGCCTTCCTCCCAGACCACCTGATGCTTCCACACCACCCAAGCTCGCCTTTTCTGCTGTTCGTGCTTCTGCTCAAACGTGGCATCGACGACTTGGCCATCCTCACTCGCAACTTTTTCGTTCTATGTTATCTCGTTTTCATTTACCTTTGTCAAACAAATGTACTGAATTTCCTTGTGATTCATGTTTTATTGGAAAATCTTCGAAATTACATTTATTGTCTTCTTCTTATAAAAGTTCGTCTATTCTTGATCTTGTGTTTTGTGATGTTTGGGGCCCTGCTCCTGTTCTCTCCTATGATGGTCATCTCTATTTTTTACTTTGTGTTGACCATTTTTCCGGCTACATGTGGCTTTTCCCACTCAAACCAAAATCTGATGTTTTTCAAACCTTTAAACTCTTTGTAGCCATGGCTGAACGTCAATTCCAAACAAAATTAAAATCTGTTCAAACTGACTGGGGAGGCGAATTTCGCAATCTCTCCACCTTCTTCTCGCCCCTTGGCATCATTCATCGCCTTTCCTGCCCCCATACCAGTGAACAGAATGGATTCGTGGAACGCCGCCATCGACATGTTGTCGAAACCGACCTTACCCTCTTAGCCCAATCTTACGTTCCTCAACGTTTTTGGCACTTTGCCTTCACTACTGCTGCCTACCTTATAAATCGCATGCCTACCTTATAAATCGCATGCCTACCCGTAACAAAAATTACTCCTCACCTTTTGAACATCTCTTCCATCGAAAACCAAACCTAACCTTCCTTCGTGTCTTCGGTTGTCGATGTTACCCTCATCTTCGTGCCTACAACAAACACAAAATGGATCTTCGTTCCATTCCTTGTGTCTTTCTTGGATACAGTCCTTCTCACCACGGGTACCGGTGCTACGATCCCACGTCCGACAAAATTTACATTGCCCGACATGTTCGTTTTGATGAGTCCTCCTTTCCATACCAACCCATCACAACCGCTCCATCTGCACCGCTACCCAATCCTTATGTGTCATCTTTCCCTACCTCTCTTCCCTTCTCTCCTACACCGTCTACACCCTCTACCTCTTCTCCCATTCGTGCTACCAATCCCGATCCTACTCCTCCTTTCCAAACATATCACCGTCGACCAAAACGACCCACTCCCACCACCCCTCAACCCGAAACAAATCAGACCCCCCCACCCCAAACCGAAACTGCCAGCACCTCCTCACCCCCACCCGAGACAGCCCCCAACCCCCCACCACAACCCGAAATAGCCCCACCACAACATTCGGTCCCTTCCACACCTCCTACAAACATCCGTACTTGGCCTCCCAATCTTCGCCCAAACCCAAAACCTTCAAAACTCTTCGACCCTTCTTCTTTTCACACCACCACAACCTACTCCGAAACCGAACCTCCCAACTTTACCATTGCTAACTCCTACCCACAGTGGCGAACAGCCATGTCTGATGAGTATTCGGCCTTGGTAAGGAACGACACATGGTCACTGGTACCTCGTGTCAAGGGAATCAATGTAGTAGATTGCAAGTGGGTCTACAAAGTAAAAAGAGACCAAACAGGTGTTGTTTCTCGATACAAAGCGAGACTGGTGGCTAAAGGGTTTCGTCAACAACCGGGGGTCGATTATCAGGAAACCTTTAGCCCCGTGGTCAAAGCCACCACTATCCGGGTTGTTCTATCTCTTGTTGTAGCTCAGAAATGGCCATTGCACCAACTTGATGTCCAAAATGCGTTTCTTCATGGGGATCTAAAAGAAACAGTCTACCTTCAGCAACCCGAGGGCTTTGTCGATCCAAACAAGCCAGATCACGTGTGTTTATTACACAAGTCTCTTTATGGTCTCAAACAGGCCCCCCGAGCATGGTTTCACAGACTATCCACTGCTCTTCAGGCTCTCGGTTTTCATGGGTCTCGCACCGACCCATCACTGTTTATTTATTCATCTCGGGGAATACTAATGTATATGCTCGTCTATGTTGATGACATTGTGTTAACAGGAAACAATCCGGGGGCTATCGAACAAGTGATCAAAAGCCTGAGTCAGTCATTTGCTATTCAAGACATGGGTGCACTTTCGTATTTTCTGGGTGTGGAAATTGACTACCAACCAGACTCTATTATACTATCTCAAAAGAAGTATATTTTGGACCTTATCTCGAAAGCAGGGCTGTCTGAATCTAAACCGGTTTCCTCTCGATGCCCACCAGTGCCAATCTGACTCTCGGTGACAGTCCGACCTTCGATAATCCCGTGCGCTACCGTCAGCTTGTCGGCGCTCTTCAGTATGTCACTCTCTCTCGACCCGACATTACGTTTGCTGTCAATAAAGTATGCCAATTTATGCACTCCCCAACCGAAAATCAATGGGCTGCTGTCAAACGTATATTGCGCTACCTCCAAGGCACGTCATCCCATGGGCTACGTCTACAACAGCAATCTGATATGACGGTCCACGCTTACACTGATTCATCTGCTCCACCCCTCACCGCTTTCTCTGATGCGGATTGGGCTGGCTGCCCAGATGGCCGTCGATCCACCGGGGGATTTGCCATATATCTTGGTTCCAACCTTGTATCTTGGTCTGCGCGGAAACAACGAACTGTCTCTCGGTCATCTACGGAGTCTGAATATAAAGCTCTTGCAGATACTGTTGTTGAACTCACCTGGCTTCAAGCCTTACTTCGTGAACTTCAAGTTCCCCTCAAGGCTGTCCCGACTTTATGGTGTGACAATCTCGGTGCCACCTATCTCTCAGCGAATCCAGTGTTCCATGCCCGTACAAAGCACGTTGAAGTTGACTTTCACTTTGTACGTGAAAAAGTCGCCCAAGGACAGCTCTCGGTTCAGTTCATCTCCACAGACGATCAGATTGCGGATATCTTCACCAAGCCTCTTTCATCTCAGCGATTTCTCTTTCTGAGATCCAAACTAAGGCTCGCTTCCCGGCCTTAGTTTGCGGGGGAATATTAGACAATAATTAGTAATTATATTAGTATAGGGTCTAGAGTGTAAATGTCTCTATTATATATACCCCCTATGTAATTCAGTTTTTAATATAATAGATTAACCCTGATTATCTATGAACATCTAGCATGCTTATAGAGATTATACCAAAGGTTTGTAATCAAAAGAATCACAAAACAACCCTCGAGACTTGCAAACCTTGGACCAACATTTTTGGTGTACTCGGCGCACATGTGTGTAAACCTTGTAGAATGACTTGCAATGCTCGTACGTGGTTTTCCCTTGGTTTGGCAAGGGTCATGCCTCGTGTCCACTCTGTTCCATCCTTCCTCTCTTTTAATTTGAGTAGCACCACACCAAAGCTTAGGACTCATTTTTATCTATATACATCACGGGTATATGTATTTACTTGGCTATAGCCCCCCTTTGAGGATACATTCATCATTTCAACCCATTCTAGACATGATAAGTTGATTATCTACCAACATCCTAACTTATAACTTGTTCCACCGGTTTTGTTTTGAGTTTGGCTATAGACAACCTAGATTACCCTAACTAATAGCCTATAATTAGGTTATAAGATACATACATATATCTAACACCAATGAATGGTCAAATGATTAAAAGATGAAGTTAATATCATTATGTAGAGGAAGAAAACTCACCAGTCCAGCTTTGAATTGACGTCCAAGGAAAAAGTGGATTCAATTGGCGTCATAGCCTCCTCTGCAGTCTGATAACAAGTCAAAAGAAAACTACTTAAGAGTAATTCACTACATATGATGAAGCAAAAGATCTATTACTATGTGAAGAAGAATATTGCAAAATTGAAAATTTTAACAAGACGAGGAAAACAATGTATAACACAAAAACATATACAGGGAAATAGTAAAAGAAAATAAGAATGATGTAAGAATAAACAAAAACCATTTAAATTTAGAAAGTGTCATCAGCTTACTAATGTTCCTCAAATACAAAGAACAACATCGTAGTTGCCTAATACGGAACAAAACATAAACTGACCAAGTGTGTTGAGTAAGTATGAACTATTTGGACAAGAGTCTGATAGTTGTGATTTCCAACTAATCTTTTATACCTCTCTTGATAGTTATATACTACCTGAGCGATATGTACCAAAAAATCTTACCTACTTTGCGTCAAACTAAACTGTCAAAAAACCATCCAAACGAAGCCTTGAGCGACTGCTTTAACCCATACAATGAATGATGAAACTATAGACTTTTGAAACCTCTTCACAAACAACAAACTTGTGAGGTTGTATACATATCTCCTGAGAAAGACGTTCTTGATATCCACCTAATGTAGAGGCCACTCATGAATAGCAGCAAAGGCAACATAGATGCAAAGAGGTGACATCTTGGCAGACAAAGCCTCCTCATAGTCAATACCATAGGCCTAAGAATATCCTTTGGTGACTAGAGAAGCCTTCTACAGGTGTAAGGAACCATCGAAATGTAACAATACCATATATACCCTCTTACAACCACTAGACCACTTTCTAGTGGAAAGAGACGTTAGAACCTAAGTTACATTTCTCTCTATGCCATCGACCTTCTAAATAGCTTGAAGCCAACCATATCAGAAAGCTTTTTACACATGCACATTCTTTGTTGTTTTGGGGGTTCTAAAAATAAAGGTATAGATAGATAAGAAATTCTACTACTTGTTGCTTTCAAGGCGAGTGATCTCTCTATCCTTAAAGCAATTTCTCCCCCACCATTCGATAGAACATAGTGCTATGGGTTTGTGGCGAATTACTTCTCAAGATACAATGAAACAACGTATGTAGAGCAATTATCAACACCGCACTTTGTGGTGATAATCCGGTTAAACTATTGAGTTTCAAGGATTTCTAGAAACTAGAAATTTGTGTTTCTATAGCAACTCAAATTCTAGTAATCTGGTGTGTTGAAAAAGATGTTTCATTTCGGTGTCTAGAGGAGGATATATATAGAGGAAAAAATGAAAAGGTGTAACCTTTCATGAAGAGGTGCAACCTTTCTTGAAGAGGTGCAACCTTTCATGAAGAGGTGCAACCTTTCATGAAGAGGTGCAATGATTTAATTTCCCTCCAAAAATAACCGAATTAACTAACTAACGGAGTTAACGAAAAAATTAACGGACCGTTAATTATGAGGATCAAAATTCACTCTTACTATGTGGGACAGCAAGAGGTGAAGAAGTACCAAAATGAGACTTTCTCATCTTCCTAAGACTTAACCCAAAATATTTTAGACTCTTAACTTATTTTGAAAATTTCCCAACAAACCCCCACCATTTTCAAAATAGACTTGAATTTGAAAAGACTGACTCGACATGACCTAACCAGATTCCGAAATCCTTGGGGGTGTTATGCATAAGCAAAGGTGGAGTCTTGCACCTTGAACCTTTACATAGTGAAAGTGCTCAAATCTAACTAGGGTAAGAATGGTTGAACCAAAGTCATTGAACCATCTTCCTTTATATGTTAGACGGAAACACCTCACGCATATCCTTCCTCTCATTCATTCAACCACTATAAGCCGACCCCTTAATTTGGCCATGGGTCTATATCTTGATTTCTCAGAATGTTCTAGAGCCAAGCCCTTTAGCTCATAGGAAACGGTAGGGGTGTTCAAAAAAACCGTTGGACCGCTCAAACCGGTCGAACCAAGTCAAACCGGACCGTTTTTGGCGGTTTGAGCGGTCTGGCGGTCCGGTCTGGAAAATTGCCAAACCGTGCGGTCCGGTCCGGTCTGCGGTCTGGAGGTTTTTTTGGGCGGTTTGGACCAAACCGACCGCCAAATATATAAATATATTTTTTTTATTTTTTTATATATACCTTTATTATGAAGAATAGATTATATAAAACTCAAATGTCCAAGTATATACAAAAAGGCGTAAGGTATTTTAACAAATTGAAATATTTATGGATTGTGGAATACAAAGAACGGAAAAATGAAGATGTGAAGTCGTGGATTTTATTTGCACTTTGCATATTACTTTTTTTTAGTGTTTTATCTTGGGATATTTTGTTAACTTTTGTGGACTTTGTTCTTTATTTCAAGTGGACTCAAACCAATTAGCCTTTAAAATTCAAAGTTTTATATGTTTTTATGTTTAAACTTTAAAGCCCACTAAAAGGCCCAAACCGTCTAAACCGGGCGACCAAACCGCCCAAACCGCGGTCCGACTTGACCGGTCTGGGCACTTGATGTCAAACCGCTCGGTTTGAAAAATCAATAAACCGCCACTTTCGGTTTGGTTTGTGGTCTGAGGGGTTAAACCGCCCAAAACGGACCGCGAACACCCCTAGGAAACGGCCTCACTTCCACATTCAGATAGGTGGACCTTGTCAAGAGTGTTCCCGTAACTTGAACACTCCAACACATACTGTGTTACAAGTCCATTAAGAACTAGATTCAACCTTTCTTCTCATTACGGTTCTAAGTTCTGCTGACCTCGGGATGGTTTTGAAACATTGCAGAACTTTCAGTCACATTCAAATGATGTACTTTAACTCAATCTTGAGACTTGGTGAAATATCAAGTGTCAAGACAAGGTTCCATCATGGGTGACTATTTATAGGTGAGCTTGAGACCCATCCCTTTTGAAGTGCTTTCAATCAATTTTCTTGGTAATCCTTTTGTGAAAGGATCTGCTAAGTTCTTACTTGATCGTAAGAAACTAATGGTGATCACCCCATCATTTATTAATTGATTTACTTGCCTATGTCTAAGTCCAATATGTCTTGACTTACCATTATACACTTGATTGTATGCCCTTGATAGTGTAGCCGCACTATCACAGTGTATAGAGATTGGCGGCATTGGCTTTGGCCATAAGGGTATGTTAATCAACAAGTCCCTTAACCATTCTGCTTCTTTACAACAAGAAGCTAAAGCAACAAATTCTGATGCCATGGTAGAATTTGTTATGCAACTTTGTTTCTTTGATCCCCAAGACACTGCACCTCCGCCAAGTGTGAAAATCCATCCACTTGTAGATGCATAGTCTTCTTGATCATTTATCCAACTTGCATCGGTGTATCCTTCCAATACTGAAGGATATCCACTATACTCCAAACCATAATCCATGGTTTTCTTTAAATACTTGAGTACCCGATTTACAGCATCCCAATGTGTTTTTCCTGGCTTACTAGTATGTCTACTTAATCTTCCTACAGCATAGGCGATATCAGGTCTAGTACAAGTCATAGCATACATTAAACTACCAATAACTTTAGCATATTCATTTTGAGCTAATACCCTACCGGTATTAGTCGTCAATCTAGAACCTACTTCGAACGGAGTGCTTACAGGTAAACAATCAAATTTATTAAAACGTTTTAATATCTTTTCAATATAGTGAGACTGGGATAACATTAATTTATCGTCATTCCTAAGAATCTTTATTCATAGAATAACATCAGCTTCTCCCAGATCCTTCATATCAAAATTTTCGGTGTTAATAGAAATGTGATCATTTGGTTCAACCACAATGAATCTATAAGCTTTGCTATTTTAGGCATATCCCAAAAATATACATTCAATACCTTTGTCTCCTAACTTTCTCTTCTTGGATTCGGGAAGTCTCACAATTGCTCGACATCCCCAAATCCGAAGGTAATCTAGTTTAGGTGTCCGTTGATTCCATTACTCATAAGGGGTATTTTGACTTCTTTTGCTTGGTACTCTATTGAGTATGTAGCAAGATGTAAGTAATGCTACTCCCCAAAATCCAGAACTTAATCCGGAATTATGACATCATGGAATTTACCATTTCCATCAAGGTACGGTTTTTTCTTTCCGCAATACCATTTTGTTGTGGTGTATACGGAGCCGTCACTTGGTGAATAATTCCCGTAGATTCAAAATATCTAGGGTTATAATATTCACTACCCCTATCCGTTCTTAAACATTTTATCTTTGTGTCACATTTTAGTTCTACTTCATTTTTGTAGATCTTAAACTTTTCAAGGGCTTCATCTTTTGAATGTAAAAGATATACATAGCAATATCGAGAGTAATCATCGATAAAAGTGGCAAAGTACTTTTTACCACCAAGAGAGGGTGTGCATGTAAGTCACATATGTCACTACGCACTAAGTCTAAGATTTTAGATGATCTTTGGACTTGAGGGAACGGTCGTCTAGTAATTTTAGTATGTATACAAGTAAGGCACTTATGATTTTTATCATCTAACTTTGGAATTAAATCACTTTTTGCCATATTCTTCAAACGTTTAAAGTGTACGTGACCTAATCGACCATGCCACAATAGTAAGGAAGAATCAAAGTAAGCAGAACTAGTTTTAGTTTTATTAGTATCAATCATATGTACATCGGGAGCAACCGCATTATTTGCGTTGCTTATGTCAATCATATTTACATCATTCATACTATTATTCACAACAACATCTATGTTTAGTTTAAACATTCCTCCGGTGAGATAGCCTTTGCCGACGAATCTTCCGCCTTTAGAGAGTATAAACTTGTCGGATTCGAAGACGAGTTTGAAGCCATGTTTGTTCCGGATTGATCCGGAAACCAAGTTCTTTCGGACATCGGGAACATGGAGAACATCATTTAGGGTCAAAATGTTCCCAGATGTGAATTCCAAAGTGACCTTCCCTTTTCCTTTGACTTGAGCGGTAGAGTGATTTCCCATGTAAAGTACGGAGTTAGTAGCTTCGTACGTTTTGAACATTTCCATGTTGTTGCACACATGTCGGGTAGCCCCCGAATCCACCCACCAACATTTGTCTTCCTCTAGTGAGAATACTTCGGAAATCATAGCAACAAAGTTGTTGTTCTTGAAGTTTCCATCTTTGGTGTTGTCACTACCATTTCCTCTTCTTTTTTTGAGAAGTCGACACTTACGTTTGTAATGTCCAGGCTTGTTGCAATTGAAATAAACCACGTGCTTCATATTCCTTTTCTTTTTACCATATTCCTCGTGGCGTTTCCTTTTCTTACCACCGCTTTGGAAGTCTCTCCCTTTTCCTCGACCATATGAACCTTGGAGGCATTTTCGTTGGATTTATTTTCCAATCAATATTGTTCTTCAATGAGAAGATGCTTTCCAAGTTCTTTTAAGGACATATCGTCCTTACGATGTTTAAGATTTTTCTTAACATCTTTCTAAGAGGGAGAGAGTTTGTCGATGATCGATGCCACTTGGATCGATTCATCCATTTTCATGTCCTGTTGTGTGAACATACTAAGAATGTGCTCGATTTCATACATTTGATCCATAATAGGACGTGAATCTATCATTTTGTAAGAATTAAATTTGGAAACGATAAATTTCTTACTTGTTGCGTCTTCCGTGAAGTACTTTTGTTCGAGAGCGTTCCATAGTTCCTTTGCCGTTTCGATGTTTTGATAAACATCGAATAGAGGGTCAGACATAGCGTTGAGGATGTGACCGCGACATATGAAATCGTCGTTCTCAAACTTGAGTCTTTCTCGTGCCGAAGCAAGTGTCTTGTCACCGTGTTGTTCTGTGTATGGTTTGGTGAGGACGTAGGAGACGTTTAGAGTGGCCAACAAGAATTGCATTTTCTTTTGCCACCTTTTGAAGCCTCCACCGTCAAATCGTTCCAACTTGACGATGTCACAAGACATTTGTTGAAGATTCTTGGTTGCCATCTTTCTTCGAAAATTGCTTTAAGATTGTTGTTTTTAGGGTTCTAAAAATAAAGGTATAGATAGATAAAAAATTCTACTACTTGTTGCTTTCAAGGCGAGTGATCTCTCTATCCTTAAAGCAATTTCGCCCCCACCATTCGATAGAACATAGTGCTATGGGTTTGTGGCGAATTACTTCTCAAGATACAATGAAGCAACGTATGTAGAGCAATTATCAACACCGCACTTTGTGGTGATAATCCGGTTGAACTATGAGTTTCAAGGATTTCTAGAAACTAGAAATTTGTGTTTCTATAGTAACTCAAATTCTAGCAATATGGTGTGTTGAAAAAGATGTTTCATTTCGGTGTCTAGAGGAGGATATATATAGAGGAAAAAATGAATAGTATTTTCTGGCGTGAACAGTGTTTTCCGATTCTGAACACCGATGACAACCGTGGCAGCCTTCACTCCAACCGAGAAAACCACCCACAACTCCCACAAGTTTGGCTTCACTTTATCGCCAAACAACTATGGCTATTAGAAGGCAATGGTTCAACCATTCCTTGTCACAAACAATCTGTTCGGCTACGTTGATGGCACCATTCCCTGTCCACTGATGATTACGTGTGCATCGTCATCATCTGGAAAAGAATCCGCAGACACCACAGTACTGCCACCACAACCAAAACCCTAACTACACATCATGGGTTTCCAATGATGCACACGTACGGATGTTGCTTACTTCCACAATATCCGAGGCGTCATTCCAACACGTTCAAGGACTTACCTCTCGTGATCTTTGGTTGCCCCTCTAGAGATGAAACCTAATGAAACCTCCTCCGCATACCTGACTAGGGCTCAGGAATATGCTCATGCTCTCGCCAATATAGGCGAACCAATGAAAGAAAAAGATATGGTGATGCTAGTTATCTCGCTAGTTATCTCAGGCCTTAGAGAAGAATACAACGGGCTTAAGTCAACACTCCTTGGTCGCCAGTTTCCAACTGGCTTTGCAGAACTCCATGGCTTGCTTTCCGACCATGACTACATGATCAAGAAGTTTCAGACTGACCACCCTCCGCCTCAAGCATTCACGACAGTCACGAACAACCGCAACTCAGCAGTTCCTGGTGCCATCTCGTCTAGACCTCAACCGGATCAGCTTCAAGCGATTCAACAGCTTCTGTCACAACTTGGTCTTCAAGTTCAGCCTGTTAATGCACAGACTGCACAGGCCTTTTACACCAACAGATCTGAGAATAACCGTGGCCGTGGACGTGATTCTAGACGTGGACGAGGAAACTACAACAATAGAAGTCAAGGAGGAGGTAACCGTAATCAATTTAGTTGGGCTTCTAATCAAAATACTGTTTTTGGCACATGCAACAGGTGTGGGATTGGTCATATCCCATCTCTTTGCCCTAATCACGCCCCTGCCACTATGAGGACGAGACAATCACCTTCTGCCAACTTTACAGAGTACCGGTCACAAGCTTGGCTTCCGGACACTGGCTCTAGCCATCATGTTGCACCAGACCAATCTAGCTTCGATAACTCTCAGGCCTACTACGGTGAGGACAACCTTCACGTTGGCAATGGTAAGGGTTTACCCATCCTACACATTGGTTCCTCACATCTTTCTTCACCAAACAAAACCTTTTCCCTTAAAGACATACTACACGTACCTGACATAAAACAAAACCTACTTTCTGTCCAAAAATTATGTCTATCAAATCATGTGTATTTTGAATTTCACTCTACTTTCTTTGCTGTGAAGGACAAGTTTACACACACTATCCTGCTCACGGGTCCAAGTAATGGTGGTCTCTACTCCTTCCGTCTTCCTCAAACTCGACCTGTTCAGAAAATGTCCTTTTCCACCGCTCGTGCTTCTTCCACTACATGGCACCAAAGACTTGGACATCCACATCCACAGCTTTTGAAGTCCATGTTGTCTAAATACAGTTTACCTTTACAAAATAAGTGTGCTAGTGATTTTTGTGATTCATGTTCTGTTGGCAAATCGTCCAAACTTCATTTGTTACCATCTACTTATATGAGTTCGCACGTTTTGGATTTAGTTTTCTGTGATGTATGGGCCCCGCTCATGTTCCTTCTTTTGATGGTCACAATTATTTTCTGCTCTGTGTTGATCATTACTCCAGATTTATGTGGTTTTTTCCATTAAAATTAAAGTATGATGTTTATGCCACTTTCAAACGGTTCCTTGCGATGGCTGAAAGGCATTTTCAAACCAAACTAAAATTTGTCCAAACCGACTGGGGAGGCGAGTTTCGGAATCTCTCCCAATTATTCTCTCCTCTCGGCATCACCCATCGCCTTTCATGTCCACATACAAGCGAGCAAAATGGGTTTGTTAAACGACGACATCGACATGTTGTTGAAACCGGCCTTACTTTGCTCGCTCAATCCCATGTTCCACAACGGTTTTGGCATTTTGTTTGACACCGCACTCTATCTCATTAATCGAATGCCATCCAGAACCAATTCAAACACCTCACCCTTTGAACATGTGTTCGAGCACAAACCCGATTTTTCCTTTCTTCGGGTTTTTGGATGCCAATGCTACCCTCATCTTCGTCCATACAATAAACACAAAATGGACTTTCGTTCTACACCTTGTGTGTTCCTTGGTTACAGCACCACTCATCATGGCTATCGGTGTTACGACCCACAGTCTGATCGTATTTACGTGGCCCGCCATGTTCGATTCAATGAACAATCATTTCCTTTCCAAACATCTCCTACACTCACCCCTACTCCAACCACCCCAAATCCCTACGTCTACACCTATCCCAATTCTGACCTACCACCCACCGATCCACCCTCCACTGAACCTAATACACATCCTACTCCACCAGAACCAACACCCTCAACAATACCCACCGTGCAATCTATCCCACACGAAACACCACCTACCACCACCCTTCCTAATGCCCACCCCATCATTCAGACCTATCATCGTCGTTCCAAAATTACTGAACCACCACCTCAGCCTACCCCTACCCCCCTTCCCTCCTCTACCACCGAACAACCCATCCGTACTCGACCACCCAACCTACGCCCCAATCCCAAACCGACCAAACCCTACAATGCCTCCTCATACCATACCCAACTTCCTACACCTGATACCGAACCGACCACCTTTACTATTGCTAAGAGGTATCCTCAGTGGCGTAGTGCCATGGTTGACGAGTATTCAGCGTTGATGCAGAATAGTACATGGACACTAGTGCCACGTGTTCCGAATTCCAACGTCGTTGATTGCAAGTGGGTATACAAATTGAAAAGGGACCAAACAGGGGCAATAAAACGTTACAAGGCACAACTAGTCGCCAAAGGGTTTCAACAACAACCAGGCATTGATTATCAGAAGACATTCAGTCCTGTGGTCAAATCGACCACCATCCGTGTTGTTCTATCCCTGGCCGTAACACAGAAATGGTCCCTAAAGCAACTTGATGTGCAAAATGCCTTCCTACATGGTGATCTCAACGAGACAGTTTATCTGCAACAACCACCAGGGTTCATTGACCCAGCCAAACCCGATCATGTTTGCCTACTTCACAAATCCTTATATGGATTAAAGCAGGCCCCTAGAGCGTGGTTTCATCGTCTTTCTACGGTCCTTCATTCTTTTGGCTTTCAGGGCTCCAAAACGGACCCTTTCTTATTTATTTACTCCCACAGGGGCACCCTTTTGTACATGCTAGTCTATGTTGATGACATTCTTTTGACAGAAAACAATCCGGAGGCTATTGACAAAGTGGTACAACGTCTTAGCCAATCCTTTGCTTTTCAGGATATGGGTTGCTTGTCTTATTTTCTCGGTATTTTTTTTTTGGTAAAGGAGTATCCCAGACCACATTGGGCTAGGACTAATCTCCTGGAAAACAGGCCTATGGCCCGCGGGCATTCATCCCGTGGCCACAATGCTGCGAGTGGGGTTCGAACCCGGGCAACTGCTATGAAGTCCCCAGGCTCTTACCACCACGCCACAACCTTGTGGTTGTGGTCATAATATGCTTCTATCACAAAGGAAATACATCCTTGAACTCTTGCACCGCACAAGCCTGTCTAATGCTAAACCAGTTTCATCTCCTATGACCACTACTGCTAATCTTGCTCTTGGTGATAGTGCTACGTTTGTTGATCCAGTTAAATACCGCCAAATTGTGGGTGCCCTTCAATATGTCACATTGTCTCGTCCGGATATTACTTTCGCGGTCAACAAAGTCTGCCAATTTATGCACTCCCCAACTGGAAAATCATTGGACTGCAGTCAAACGAATTCTTCGTTACTTGCAGGGCACTGCTGACTATGGTTTACGAATCATGCATGATTCCGGCACAATCCTTCATGCCTACACTGATTCTGCTTACAACTCCCGGACTGGCTTCTTAGATGCTGACTGGGCTGGTTGCCCCGACGACCGTCAATCCACCGGGGGATATGCTATCTATCTTGGTTCAAACCTAGTATCATGGTCCGCACGAAAACAACGGACTGTCTCTCGGTCATCAACAGAGTCTGAGTACAAGGCTCTAGCCGATATTGTTGCTGAGCTTACGTGGCTCCAAACATTGTTGCGTGAACTTCAGGTTCTGTGAAGTCGGTTCCTACTTTATGATGTGATAATCTTGGAGCTACGTATCTTTCAGCTAACCCTGTATTTCATGTCCGTACCAAGCATGTAGAAGTGGACTTTCACTTTGTTCGAGAAATGGTTGCCCAACGGAAGCTTTCAGTTCAGTTTATATCTACAGATGATCAGATTGCAGACGTGTTCACTAAGCCGCTACCTTCACAACGGTTTCTCCTATTACGGTCCAAGCTACAGGTCGCCCGGCCTTAGCTTGCGGGGGAATGTTAGACAATTAAGTGTGGTACATGTACATATTTATATTAGAGGGTTTAAAGTGTAAATATTTCTCTTATATATACCCTTGATTGTAATCGTGTTTCACACAATAATACAATACACAATTACCGAGTTTATCTGTGGGGAAATGGATACATACTCAGGAGCATAAGAAACTAGGTTTGAGCCAATAAACAGACAACAATTAGAAGATCAAAGGGGGAATTGACAGATAGCATTCCATTGGTCACATAGATTTACGGTTGGCAAAGAACCATCCATCTACACTTAGGAACAAGATTAGTTTGTTTGTTGTCATGTAATGTGCATAAGAGGTGCAATCGAATATTTTGGGAATGACACAAAATAGTGGAGCACGAAAAAGTGAAGACAAGGGGATTTTCCTGGCATAGATTGAAGAGGGGATAAGATTAATTAAAAATCGGCAGTTAAATTAGCATTCCCCAACAAACAATGAGCAAAATTATAGTGAATCAAAGGTGTACATCTACAGCCAGCAAATGACCATTTTTGTGTTCAGCAAAACCATTCTATTTAACCATTGGGGGTAGCTCATCTGGTTAGGCCTTGGGTTTGCTCCCCAGCGGTCACACGTTCGAGTCCCCTCAAGGGCCGCCGAAATTTTCTCGGCTGTTAAGTTCAGGGTCCCATGGGATTAGTCGAGGCGCATGCAAGCTGGCCAGGCACCTACGGTTATAAAAAATAACATTTTTCTATTATACATGCACATGAAAACTTATTCAACATTCCATTCAGACATAAATTACATGAAATCTTTTTCAGCATTCCATTTTCAAACATAAATTTATTAAACTCACCAGTAAAAGATCTTTGGCATTATCATTGCATGATGAGTTCTAAATAGCAATTAAACAACGACGTGACAAAAAATTCACAAAAAGTAGAGTTTGTCACTTTGTGAGTGTTTTTACCAGTTTGCCTCTCTTCATGTTTATCCACTCTTGTCATGATTATCTGTTGTTACGATGTAACATGTATATATTAACCGGATTGCTTAATAAAATCTTCATCTCCTCCCAAATATTTCTTCATCCTTTTGACCTTTAACTAGGTTTTAACCACCCATTGTACATCAAATAACAGAAAGAAAGAAAAAAAAAAAAAAACTCTACGTCTACAAGTGCACCTCTACAGGGAAATAACATCAAAAGGTCTAGACAACAATAGGCCATTGCGTTAGATCCTACTTCACAAAATACATTGGAAAAAAGTAACAAATAAATACATTGAGAATCCTAAAGTAAAAGGGGAAAAAGGGAAGTCACATCACATCACATAACCTATCATTCATTAGAATCCAAGCACTAGGTGTGACAATCTACACCAACGAGTTCAGCAATCAATAATCAAGAGCTTATAGAAGAACATTAAGGATTGTAGTCAACCAAAAAAACAAAATTTTGATAAAGGTTATTTTCGAAGCAAAAATGTGAAACAAGTTGATGGAATAAAAACATGTGATTCAAAATTACAATAGTTTGAGATTCAAAATGCAAGTTTAAGTCCAATGACCAAAATGCATGTTGAAGTCTTGATACCTTTTCAGTTAAATCTAGCGCTCCACTGATTATCGTCGTCTCATCATGAGTGAGTTCACCCCCCTTGCCGGCCTGGAACAGCAATGAGACCATGTCATTGAGTGGAGAACGAGGCGTAGAGAGTATGGGTGTCAATCTGGACTTTTGGGACTAAACAAGTAGATTGCAAGACCATCTAATAATTATGCCATTTAAGATATAGAAAATTAAATTATGTTAACCTCCTGACTGTGTATGGAAACAAGGGCTTTCAATTGAGCTCGTCTAAATAGCGCATCATTATGTCCTAATACCAAGTCAAGAACCTGAAATTACAAAATAGAATAAACATAAGCCTCCATATATTTGCATGGTTGATAAATGTAAATTAGAATGTATCCACCTGCTTTTAACTTTTAAGTGGAGTACGACAAAAAAAAATAGAACGACATACGTGTGTTGGACCCAAAGGCAGAGTAAAATATCTAAAAGCTAATTACTTTATTTGCAGTTTATTTATTATGGATATATTGCAAAGAGATGGAAGAGGTGTAAAGGTTTTTTCTCAAGTCAGTTTTGATACAAGACTCGTAACAGATAAAATATAAGAAAACAAAATTATTGATAAGGTCTTAACACAGGATAATTGCAAAAGTAAGCAGCCCTATTCAAAGCAGCTGCAACCCTGGTAAAGCATTGCTTTGGTTCAGTTCATATCTTTTATGTTGTTCAATGCATCCCGCTAAAACATAACCATGTTAACTAAAATGTATTTAACAGCAAATAAAATAACAAACAAGTTTTTTTGCAGAAGATCATCATATTCTCGAATTTCAAAGATATGCAATAATCCCACTTAGAGTACATCTATTATTGAAAACCTGGGCTGTATGGAACCAGAGGTGGATCCAAGGATAATTTTGTCGTTGCACCATAGCACACAATCAAACAAAATGGTGGCATCCTTAAGGACCAGAAAAAAATTTACACTGCATTTAAAAGATATTATGGTTGCACGGATACCCACTGGCACCTCCCTAAATCCGCCATTGATGGAAGGTTCCATTTTGCACTTCTTTGTTGCCTTCGGCAATAAAGCTTATAGAGTCCTTCTGCAATGCAGGCACCACATCTATCTGAACTTCCTATGCTTTGATAAGTCTTCCTTTTTTTGGGGGGGAGAAGGGACGGAAACTTTATTCAAATGGCATCAAGGGAAAGACCATATAAAATGGATGCCGTCCAAATATTATCTAAATTATCTATTTCCTAAGACAACCGATGATTCTGAACTAAATTTTAAGCAATCATCAGGCATGGAACAAACTATCTTCCTCTTTCTTCATTCACCCTTTCTTCTTCTCATGAACACAAGCATTGTAAACTATGAAGCATGTAATCAGGCTGGATTTAATCAATATTCGATATAAGAGGCCGTAATGGGTTGTTGCATCAATAATTGCTTCTCAAAGTAAAACTTACCTTGCCGATTGGATAGGCAATTGGATAACAAATTATCATCAAAATACGCACAAGCCAAACAAAATTTGCTCCAACAGCAAGTCCATATCTGGTACATATTGCTTGTGGAATAACCTGTTGGGTGAAATCAGTTGGCCTATATGTAGAGACATATAAAGGAAATGAAGAAGCAACAAAAGTTTTCAAGTGGATAGTGATCATTCCGATCTACCTCTCCGAATGCCAGAACAAAAGTTACAGAGAGCACTATAGCAACAACTTGATTGAAGATCTTATCCAAGTACAAGGGCAGGGCCTGTAGATTGAATCAGCATAAACCAATAAAAAATTGTGAAACGATTATATGTAACCAAATTGCAAATAGATGTGATAGTCATTAGTAATAAACTTAGATTCCTAAGAAAATATCTGAAATCCTCTCTCCTTCTGTGCTGTCCTCATAAATTTACCGTTCAAATGCTTCAAGACTAACTGACTAACTAGTCCATCACTACTTAATACGTTCTAACAGAAACAGGATAAAGATCCAATGTATTAATAGTTTACGACTTTAACACAGATGGTTCAATGTTTGTGCTATCAATGAGCTCATTGGAACCCATCAAACATTAGTAAATAAGCTAAAAGAAAACTATTTCAGTCATAAATGTCGTCCTGATATCTTAAATTACGCATATATACACATTTTCGTATTTTGGCATTTTGTCTCCCTTGCATGCAGACCCATGGCGCAAAAGTTAACAAGTGATCTTCTCTTCACCAATATTTTCCCACTGACTAAAGCAAATATAAAGAGGAACTTCACTCATACATCCTTCCATAACCTGTCCTATGATAGAATGAAGGAGCAGGGTGTCATATCTTATAAGCCAGGACCAAAAACAAGCCACTCCTATCACATTTAGCCTACCCCAACTGCTTTTGGATAAAAAGCTAGATGTTGTTCTAAAGCACGAACAAAAGATTATGGAAGATTGATGTATGATACACAAACCAATTATAAAAGTATATTTCACAAATATTGGATGATGAAATATATCACCTCCATGGCAGCTGCATTACATAGAAGCAAAGTCACGAGAAGTTGGTGTTGTTTCTGAACCACTGGAAATATGACAGCTGAAAATGATAATAATTCATTAAAAGTAAGCCGAGAAATCATGAGCATAATTGCCCTATTACAAAATCTGGTGTTGCATTTTGTTGGGTGCTTTAAGGAACCACAAAAATATAGTTTTGGAGAGATATTAAGATAAATTATTAATCCAATAAATGCATTGATGCATTACCTCTTCAAACGACATGCTATTACAACATTTTCAAACTCATTATGAAAAATGATTAAAAATCCAAAAAAGGATTCAGATAAATCAATGACGCAGTAATCCATTGACAAGTACATCTTAATTCCAGTCTTATTGTTCCAATAATCCAAATTCATTATGAAATTTTATTATGTTAATAATCATAGCAATACAAGTGATTATTAATGCGGTAAATGATATGAATACACATAGTGCATAACAATGTGACAAAATGAAGAGATGCCCCAACTATAACTATAAGTGACATGCCTCGAGTTAGAGCATAGATATCAATCATGACAAGCTTGCTGCATTTAGTCAATCCAATCTTCAGGAATGGATTGGTTATGATATCCGGCAGGTCATGTGTAGGCTGAATAGAAGGTAGATATGAGGTTGTTGCAACAATACGATAACATGCAAGATGACAATCTACTTCAATATGTTTGGTCATTTCGTGGAAAACTTGATTCACGCGTGGCCTGGAACTAGCCTTTTAACATTTCTGGAATAGGATATTTGTCTATGTCAATTGCTAAAGCACAAAATACAAGGACAATGCCTCCTTGGATACACTATTCAGGCAATGCCGGAATAGGGTATACGCAAGATAATCCAAAATCAGTTAACGTGAAAATTTGGGATATCCTTGCGCTTGCCAAGGGATGCACAAGGGGAATTTTATTGGTATCACTTTAGCAGAGTATCAATGGTGGTATTGGCATGTCTTAGATAATGGCTTATGAGTCTGTGGAAGTAGACAATCTCTGGCATTTAGCTACCCTGCTTAACTAGATACATGTATGACGTGTAAAAACCTGAGCAATCAGAAGCAAAAAAAAAGGTGAATCTGCTTCAAACAACTGCCTAGAAGAAACCTAGACCAGAATTTTAGAGTAGTCTTAGGTTCTACCAGAAAAATGCTAAGGAAAGGGTGTAGCAGGCAAGAAATATGACTCGAGTTCATGGGATGCAACGTTAGGCATAGTGAAATAATGTTTAGTCCCACATGGACGGTGATCATGGAGAAAACAAATGCATTTAAAATTTTAGGGGACATAGGAAACAAAGGAGTTTTTGAGAAGAGTATAGAAAAAGGAATTTATCCATCTAAAACAAATGCGAAAGTTAGCTGTAAAAACCTGGGGAACTTGATTATGAATCAAAACTTTCAGTGCAATATCAAGTAAATGGTGATTCTTCAATTCATCAATTCCATTTTGCTGAGGACCATAAGCAAACTATGACTCATGCAAAGTTCCCTTTTGAGACTGAGTTTTTGCAAAGTGAACAGAAAAAAAAAATGTGCCCATCGCATGCAAAAGTTAGCTGTAAAAAACGCCTTCCATCAAGAATGAAGGGGAACTTGATCATGAATCAAAAGTTTTAGTGCAACATCAAGTATATGGTGATTCTCCCATTTATCAACTCCGTTTTATTGAGTACCATAATATTTTTGGTAGAGCCGCCTCCATTGCTCAATGTCATAAATTTTGTTATAGAAGTAGCTAAGGCACATATAACTATGACCTGAGGAAGCCCAATTAGAGGGATACATCTGAGTTAAAAGATGATAGGTGATAGGTTTTAGAATAAATGATTGAATGTCCAAGAAGTACCAGGACTATGTGGAGGATAAATCTTCGATGAAATTCAAATAAAACAATGCTTATCCTACATACAGGATGATCGAACAAGTACTAACAAGGGAAAGGATATGTAATTCATAGTAAAGCCTCTTAAACTTGGCAAAGTACTCAATCATGCTAGAGTCTTTGTTGCAGACTTGGAGAGGGTGTTGTACAACAAGGGAATTTTGGTAAACATAAAGAGGGAAACAGTTGGATAGTTAGTAGTTGATTAGTTGTTAGGTAGAAGTGTCAGGATCGAATTCTTAACAAGAATTAATTCTCAGAAACTAATATCAAAGAAGTTTGCGGAATAACACTTTGATATTCAATGAAACAGTAAATCAAAACAAAAAATATGAAGAACAAACTGTAAACTTGTATTGAATAATTTAAATCACAAGATTACACACTCAACCTCAATCTTGAAGAACAGACTCTTTCAAGACGAATTCTACTTCTATAGAATTAGGATCTATGCCTTGAGGTTGATTTCTCTCTAGAACTTCGAATTTAATAATTAATTCTCAAAAGTTCTCTCTAACTATTCTAAACAATACTATATATATACTAGAGATAAAAGATAATTACAATTAATAAAATATCTTCAGAATATCTTCCATGAATATCTTCATCTTCCATGAATATCTTCAGTTTATCTAGCTGTCATCCTTTCCATACAGATCTCCATCTCATAAGCAGTACTAATCATAAGCAGCATTATTCTTCAGCAACATTAATACTCTGAGCAGTATTAACTCTAGCAGTATTAACCATGCTCAGCAGCATTAATCTCTTCAAGCAGTACTAACTTTGAACTAGCAGTACTAATCTTGTTGAGCAACATTAACCATCAACTAGCAGCATTAACAACAGAAGCATTAACTAGAAGTATTAACTGTTTTCTTCTAGCAGCATTAACTAGAAGTATTAACTGTTTTCTTCTAGCAGCATTAACTAGAAGTATTAACCATCCTTGGCATATTTCAGACACAACAATCTCCCCCTAACTTAACTTTTCAAAACCGAGAAGTTAAGTTCTTCAGCATAGGGTCTTTATGATAATTTCAAAACTTTCTGCAATTTCTAGTTCTTCTTGATTCAGTTTCTGCTGTTATCTTCTTTTCTGTTTCTGGTGTAGTTACTGCTTTGTTTCAGCTTCTTCACTTATCTCCCCCTCAAAATAAGATTTCATATCAACTTGATTCTCCTTCTCATGTCTTCTCAAGTTCAGTTGTTTAAGTCTCCCCCTTTTTGAAATAATCATGATCTGTGCTCCTTTTCATCTCTTTTATCTCCATAATTTGATTGTGAACTTTCAGACTAATTGTACCAAGTGTATCCATCAATTCTTTGTAGTTAAATTGTCCTCACCTCCTTTAGGTGTGTTTACCACCTTTGAAGGATCCTTGGATCTTTTAGTAGAGATCTTCTGCCTAGCAGAAGCACCTTCTACTCCCTTGGTTTCTTGGCACCTGGGACCTTTAGATAATTACTCATCTAAAGTTTCCATGGGGAAGGTCTTAGATATGTTCACACTATCCTTCTCTGTGCTAGCAGAAGTAGGGTGAGCCTTACAACCCATATGCTCTTGCATCTCCTTATTGAGCACCTTCTTGAGGTTGGGAGACACCCCTGTGGTTTCCCTATGGATATTCTCTAAAGGAGAATCCTCCCTTAGAGGGCTTAAAGGCTTAGTGGGTGAAGGTACAAGAAGGGAAGGAGCCTTCTTTACCTGTTTCCTTGTATAAGTTTGGGTAATTGGAGAAGTGGGCTTATGAAGTAGGGACTGTGGGATAGATATATAGTGGGAAGGTTGGGTTTGGCAAGCAGTGGGAATGTCTAATGAGGGCCTTGACCCTGCTGCCATACCTTCTTGTGGTTGGGACACCACCATCATTGTTGAGAACAATGGGGTGTCAACTCCTTTAGAGTCCCTAGCAGATCTTCTCATGTTTGAGAAAACCTTGCCTTTAGGGGGTTTAGGTACATATATCTCATTAAAATGAGGTTAATCCGTCAATTCCTTATTAAGTACTTCTTGTACAAACCTTGGATACAGATAAAAGCTTTTTGATTGATATCCAGGTTTGACATTAAATCATTGAAGATCATTTTTTTTTAGGTATAGAAAACTTACATTTGCAGTAGTAACACTTATCAGCAGCATTAACACAGACTGGCAGTAGTAACACTTATCAGCAGCATTAACACAGACTGGCAGTAGTAACACATATCAGCAGCATTAACACAGTCTGACAGTTTTCACTGAACTAGAAGTACTAACTACCTTTCAGTATTAGCAACCTGAAACACTTCTGTTGGATCAAAAGTAACATGTCCTCCATCAAATCTTTTGAAGAATTTGAAGGCAGTCCATGTTCCTTGTTATGTGCCAAGAGCAACCATTATCTTCATTCCAAATGCTCTTCCTCTTGAGCTTTTGATTGCCCTGCACACTTGATAAATCAGTTAGTCTTTGAGGGAACCCAAGCCAAAGTGGTCTTGGGTTGTCCTTTCTCATTTATATAATCTGTCAGTTTGGTCTGGATGAGTTGTTTAGGAATCTCATGGCTGGAATACTTTGTCAAGATTATAGGCTTTGCAACATTAATACTAGTAGAAGCACTATCCTTGTTAGCAGTAGTATTGGTTGCAGCAGCACTATTTCTGTTAGCAGTACTATCTGGGATAGCAGTACTAACAGGTTTCTTTACAATTGGAACCCAAACTTGAACAAAGTTGTTTGCTTTCTTTGTCTTTAAATTACTCCTTGGCTTATTTGGAGCATTTTTCTTTGTATTAGCAAACTTGTTCTGAACATGAGACTTTAAAGGTGCTCTTTTCTCAGCCAATTGATTCCTTCTTTTATTCCTATAACCAAAAGAGTTTTGTGGTTTTCTTTGAAAAGTGACTCTTTGGTTGATAGGGTTGAAATAACAGTGTTTGGCAAGATGATTCAATTTGCCACAGATAAAACAAGGTTTTGGTCTATTGATTTTATTCAAATCAACCCCTTGTTTTTGTGCCCACTGATTATTCCAGTTTCTCTGATTTCCCCTTGGTTTATCATGTTTTTGGGGCCCAGATTTATTACAAGAACACTGTTTGCACGGGACAGGATTCACAATTGTGGTTTGCTTATAATGGACCTTCTCAGACTTTCCCTCAGTCTTTTCTATGTTCTTAGACTTGATCCAAGCCTTTCCACATCCCTCATTGGTGATAATATGATTTTCTAGAAGAATCTCACCACTTACAGTGTTCTTCTTACTCTTTTCACTAGAGTTCTCTTCAAACTCAGAGTCTGTTTCAACCACCACTTTGTCTAAAGGATCTACCTTAGTGGCTCCAACAGGCAATTCCTTCCTATCCTTGGTCTCTAGTAAGTTTGATATAGGAGGAATGTAATTGTTGTTGTATGGTGGTGGTGTGGTGTTATAGCCTATTCCTCTTCTAAGTTTGTCATGGATTTGAGTTTGGAGCAAAGAGTCCATTGCTTTAGAAGCATTGGAAAATTTCTCAATATCCAGCTTTGCTTTCTCAAACTCACTCTTTATCTTCTCATTCTCCTCTTCTTTCTGTTTAAGCTTAGACTCATACTGATCTTTCTCCCACTTCCAGTAGTTTGAGTCATAAGAGTGTTGAAGCTCATTGGCTTGGAAACTCTTGATCTGTTCCTCAAAACTCTCAACAATTCTTACATAGTCTTTTATATCTCTCTCTAATCTTTTAAGGTCATCACTCATTGTCTGGTTGTGATCCCTGTACCTTTTAACAGTTTCCATACAAGTTTTAGAGCAAAGATTAGACATTACCTCTGTGGGGATTTCTGTGCTTGAAGAATCTGAAACTTTAGCCATTGATGATTTCTGATTTCAAGGAAGAATGATGATTGCAGGTTTCTGAGAATACTTGCTCTGATACCACTTGTCAGGATCGAATTCTTAACAAGAATTAATTCTCAGAAACTAATATCAAAGAAGTTTGCGGAATAACACTTTGATATTCAATGAAACAGTAAATCAAAACAAAAAATATGAAGAACAAACTGTAAACTTGTATTGAATAATTTAAATCACAAGATTACACACTCAACCTCAATCTTGAAGAACAGACTCTTTCAAGACGAATTCTACTTCTCTAGAATTAGGATCTATGCCTTGAGGTTGATTTCTCTCTAGAACTTCGAATTTAATAATTAATTCTCAAAAGTTCTCTCTAACTATTCTAAACAATACTATATATACTAAAGATAAAAGATAATTACAATTAATAAAATATCTTCAGAATATCTTCCATTAATATCTTCAGCTTCCATGAATATCTTCAGTTTATCTAGCTGTCATCCTTTCCATACAGATCTCCATCTCATAAGCAGTACTAATCATAAGCAGCATTATTCTTCAGCAGCATTAATACTCTGAGCAGTATTAACTCTAGCAGTATTAACCATGCTCAGCAGCATTAATCTCTTCAAGCAGTACTAACTTTGAACTAGCAGTACTAATCTTGTTGAGCAACATTAACCATCAACTAGCAGCATTAACAACAGAAGTACTAACTAGAAGTATTAACTGTTTTCTTCTAGCAGCATTAACTAGAAGTATTAACTGTTTTCTTCTAGCAGCATTAACTAGAAGTATTAACTGTTTTCTTCTAGCAGCATTAACTAGAAGTATTAACTGTTTTCTTCTAGCAGCATTAACTAGAAGTATTAACCATCCTTGGCATATTTCAGACACAACAAGAAGGTTGGTGAAGGGTAGTATACATAAGTAGTAGGGGCTGAGGAAGGGGAATCGGGTATCTAGTTTTAAAAGGGTAGAATTGGGAGAGAACCATCCTCTCGATAGTTGGGCCCTTGATAAATCAAAAATTCTTTAGGTGTTTTCTTGCCAAAAAAATCTACAAAGCATGAAGAAAAGGCTTCACGTACAAAAAGAAAAGAGGAAAGTACAACAATCAACGAGTCCTCCGAAAGTAGGAATTGGCAACTTATGGTTGGCGATCAGAAGAAATAGACGTAAGAAAGTGGGAAAATCAGGGTGCAATGGGTGATGTTTGAAAAATGAGAAAATGAAGAACCAAAAGTCAATGGCGAGGGTTTTCGGTGACAAGGATTCCAATAGGGACAAGGATTATATGGTTTTTTCACTGATTGATATCTTTGTCAAGGATTTTGGTATTGTGTCTGACTGTGTAAGGAATGGGGTGTTCCACTTCACATTTCCACTAAGCTTCACTTTTTAAAACCTCCACGTGTTTATCTCTCTAAAGCCAAAACAAGTTAATAGAGTTAAGACCAATGGGTCTAATTATCAAAAGAATGGAGGGTGACTTGGAGGAAGGGATGTACTTCATAGCATATTAAACTGTGGAACTATAATGTTAATCGCGCCACAATAGCGGTGTGGTATCGCGGTTCGCGGTCATGATGGAATAGCGGTGGCAAAATAGCAGCGGAAATCGCGGTGCCGCTAGTAGCTGCGTTATTTGACTGCTATTTACCACTATTTGACTGCAATTTGTCCTGCACTCTAGCTTGCTCCAGAACTAGACTGTTTTCTTGATTTTACTTTTCTGGCCCTCTTCTCCACAAAGTCGTGTGCAGCTATTCTCTTTTCTCATAATTGTTAGTGGGTTCATTATTCATCAGTTAATTGATATGTTCTATTTAAATTTCTTTTTAATTTTGTTCTGTAAAAGAATTTATGGATTTTTAGTTCAACTGTGCTTCTGGACAATCTATTGTTGACTCAGTTAAGTCTTTTGTATAGTTTTAATTGTTACTAGGTTCATCACATTCATATTGTTTTAGTTTATTTTTGTTTTTAGCCTTTGTACTTTTAATATCAAAGCCACCCAAACATTTTTTTATCAACCAAAGCCTTGTTCTAAGCTGATATTTTGATGTTGAAACAATAAATTTCTATTCAATACATATATTATCTTAAATTATACATACATATATACATATATAATTCTAATTATTATATAGACCACTATACCACCGTTTTACCAGGGATAACCACTATATCAAATCACGGTCCTGACGACTATTTCAGATTTTGACTGTTGTAACAACATAGCTGTGGAAAGCCATACACACTCCATGCATGATGCATCAAGAAAACAGGGTACAAAAACGTGGTCTCAATTGGGAAAAAAACACTTGGCTATTTTTTTCTCGAGGAACTCCTCGCTAAATGATGAACAAGAATCAACAAAAGCAAAGCAGCAGAACTGACGTCTACACCTCTGAGCATTTGTTCCTTATTATTTTTTGAAGCAATTTATGTTCATTTCACGTTGATGGCAAGGTGAGAGTTGGGCGCAGGTATTGTTACAAACACAGAGAGGTCTTGTATAATACGAGTATTTTGGTACACATAAAGAGGGAGATAGTTGGACAGTTAGTAGTTAGGTAGAAGGTCACTGAAGGGTAGTATAAATAAGTAGTAGGGGCTGAGTACGGAGATATGCGGTATCTTGTTTTATCTAACCTGTAAAAAGGTAGAATCAGGAGAGAACTAGCCTCTTGAGAGCTGGCCGGTTCATGAATCATTAGTTCTTTGTCTGTTCCAGTTTGCATCAATTTTTATCAGACCAGGATATCTTGATGATGAGTAGAAGTCTGTTTGCTACGTTCAAGAATGGCAGAAGATCTCAAATTTATGCAGTTGGCAGCGAATTCTGTAAAAAACAATCAACACAACATGAAGAAATGCCTTCAAGTACAAGAAGAAAAGCGGAAAAAAATTTGACAGTCACGGAGTCCTCATGCGCTAAGAACCGGCAACTTAGGGCCGGCGATCGGAATATAGTAAGAAAAACAGGGGGTGACGGTTGAAGTAAAAAAAAGGCAGAGGAAATGAAGAACGAAACGCTAGTATCAAGGTTTCCGCCAACGAGGATTCCTACTCGGACAGGGGTATACGGTTTTTTTCGGTAATTTATATCTTCGTGAGATAATGTGTATGGGGAATGGGGAGTTCCACTTCACATTTCTACTAGCCCTCACTTTTTAAAACCTCCATGTGTTTATCTCTCTCTAAAGCCAAAACAAGTTAAATGGAGTTATGAACAATGGGCAAGTTAAATGGAGTTATGAACAATGGGTCTAATGTTTAAACGAACGGAGGGTCACTTGGAGAAAAGGAAGCACATCACGGTATATTAAACTGAGGGAAAGCATATGGGGACAGTTGGACAGTTCGTTGTCGGTAAGTAGTAGGGGTTGAGGAAGGGGATATCGGGTATCTAGTTTTGTCTAACCTGTAAAAAGGGTAGCATTGGGAGAGAACCAGCATCTTAAAAGTCGTCCGGTTAATGGATCATAGTTCTTTGTGTGTTCAATGTCGATTTGGTGTCACGATGCAATACGATCTACATCAATCTCCCAATTCATATCTAGAGTCTAACTACGAGAGAGGATACATGTAACAAGGTCTTAATACAAAAGAATTGGAGACGGTCCCATAACTTCATTGTGGGAGTATTCATAACAACAGACAAAATATTTGGTTCCATTGCATTCCAGAGAATCATATGAATGGCACTATTATCAATCTTTCAGGTAATTGGTTTTGGGGGTTTGTTGTCAAGTATTGTTCTTTTTATGCACTCTAAAGTCTAATTTGAACAAACATGCTCCACTAAGGTTGAGACAATCATCGAACTTGATCTAGAATTTGAGGATCCTAGAAGGTTTATTTTAACTAAGTGTAAGTGTTATGTAAACACGTACAAGAAAACCAGATACATATACACATGCACATGCACAAGCACAATTGCACATGCACATGCACACACACCTACATTATATACAACAAGAAGAAATAACCAGTAGTTTATACCCTAAAGAATGTGTGAACATCAAAAACTAGGGGTCGAATATTAATTATGTCAAGGATCCATGAAACTCAGAAAAAGGGGAAACACAAAGGGACAGGCACAGTATGCAGCTGAATTCATGTTGGTGTTACAAATGTTGATGTTGTCGACCATAGACAGTAATATGAGGAGGATCTGAGGGACACGCATATCTATGCGAGAGTAATCAAGAAACATCTGAGACACAGAGACAGACATCACAAGAAAATAGAACTTTGATGACTAAATTAACATCTACTACAGTGACATATCTTCTAATAATGGGATTATAGCCTGCATAAGATTCTTGACTTGTGAGTAGTTGAGGAAACAAACCTGAAAGACCTAAGAGTCTAGTTAATAATCATGGGAGGAGAACAGTAACAAAACACAATAACACCAACTGTAACACTGAATACTTTCGTCAACAAAAATAGCATAATTATACAAAACGGTAAACGCAATACCACCATCTGAAACATTAGTTTCTCTAGACTCTAGTGAGTCACTCATTACACCAAATACAAGGCACTCTACCATAAATGATATTTAGGTTTAACACCTCGTTCTTAAGAGAATATAAGCACATAAAAAGTCATGTGGTGTCCCAAATTTATGACATAAAAGTACTAAAGCTTCATGTACCATGTCCATTTCAAAGATCATAAATGTTTGATCTATAAAACCATGTTTGAGAATATGTTCACATATGTAACCGTGTTGGGTCCCTTCTTGGTACATACAACTACTGAACTTTCATGTAGTAATCCATTTCAAATATCATACATGTTTGATATACAACCATGTCTCCCTTAAACTGAAACTTAACTCTTCCAAGGTGATACTTTGACTGCAGAAATTCAATTTGTGACTTCTTCTTAGACCACCGGGAGTACAACTTTGTACTAGCTTTAGTTATGCATATAAATTTACTTAAAGTAAATTAGTAAAATCTTAAAAGTCAAATTAGTACAAGCCCAATTAATTTTATTCCATACAACCATCGTCCATCGATAATCTACAGTCGGGATCCCAAGAGGAATTACACTTCCAAGTGAAGGAATTCAAGTTACCATAGTTATCCGATTTTCCTTCCATATTTATCTAGATATTTAATATGCATATTTCTTCCATGTTTTATGAGATTTTAGGAGTCCTCTGTATTTATATTCCTTGGTGATCAATGAAATAAACACAACCTCAAATAGTCTCACAAATTAACGGCAAGAGTCAATATGCCTATCGAAATTTGGAACAAGGGCAATAATAAACACATAATTGGTACCAATCATGTGGGGCATACATAAAGATTAAAGAAACAGAGTTAGATTAATGAACAATTAACGTTCTTGTTAAGTTTCAGAATAAAATTTTAACCTGCTTGCTTTTTCTCGGTTGGGGTGCCACTGCGCTGGAGGATTTCGAGCTCCACAAGGCCAAGTGACATTAAACCTAATGTAAGGCCAGACATGATGCCGGCAAAGAGGACGAGAAAGCATGAGATGCCGGCATAAACGTAGAACATCACCGATCCAAATTCAATTTCTGCTCCAAGCATCGTATTACTACTACTTCTCGTTGCCATTCGGATCAATTCCACCACATTAATCACATGCATCCTGTGTGTGAACTGAATCAAGAGCCCCAGCTTGCAATCGCTCTGATTCGGAATTCAGAAAAAAAGTTGATTTCGTGAGGCTAATGAGTTTTGCCACAAGAAAGTACCTTTCAATGTGATACACGAATGGATAATCTGTTGGCTGAAGGATACCCACAAACTCATTGGGATTCCGGGTTAGTAAATGGTAATAGTGGGTCGAATTTGGTTCCATGCATGATTAGTACTCGACCTGGCCGTTCGAAACATTAAAGACAAAAATGGATGCTATTATGAAGCTGGGATAATTGTGCAACAAATGGAGCTTGTGGTAGACAAGACCTTCCATAATTTTGGTTTTCTAAAACTTAACAATTCAAAAGGTAAATTAATTAAAATAATCATTTCAGAAAATCGGGTTTATCTCCTAACCATTATCTCCCTCAATTTATTAAAATAGTCCATACGTTTGTAAAAGAAATTCGTATATACAAACACATACTTAGAACTGATAAATTTGATACATCTATACGAACATAATTTAAAAACTCATTAAAAAATCACAAGTTCGTGAAATAGTTCGTGGAACTGTAATTATTTTAAAAAATTTCACGAACACAATCACGAAGTGGGGCCAAAACTGTAACATTTTTATTTGTTTTGCTACGATGAGGGGCCAAAATTGTAATTTATTTTTCAAAATACATATTTGTATATCACCAACACATATTACGAACTGGGGCCAAAATTGTAAATATTTTTGAATTATGTTCCAAAGATGAGGGGTCATAATTATAACTTGCTTATTTTTTTAATAAATTGAGTTCATATATCACGAACACATATCAGGATCAGGGCCATAATTATAAATATCTTTGAATTATGTTTCAAAGATGAGGGGTCATAATTGTAACTTACTTATTTTTTTAATAAATTGAGTTCGTTTATCACGTGAGCCTATCAGAGCATCTCCAACAACTTCTCCAAAATGTAGAAAATAGGGAAAATGAAGATTTTAAGTTATATTTTTGCTCCAACAGTTTCTCCATAACTATCCCCAAAATAGAGAAAGTAGGAGAGAGAAGAAGTTTTTCTCCAAATATGGAGATAACCCCAAAAATGATTACTAGTTATGAGCACCAATAGAAACCTTGGAAAGTAGATATTTAGGAGAGAAAAATAATATTTTAATATATCAATGTAATATTTTAATATTATAATTAATGTTTGATTCTCCAAAATAAAGAATCTGTTGGAGATGGATGTAATTTTTTTTATAGATTTTGACATTTGGTTCTCTATTTTGGAGAAATTTTGGGGAAGCTATTGGAGATGCTCTCATGATCAGGGGCCATAATTGTAAATATTTTTTAATTATGTTCTAAAGATGAGAGGCCATAATTGTAACTTGCATATTTTTTTGAATGAGTTTGTACTTCGTATATCACGATCAGGCCCAAAATTGTAAATATCTTTGAATTATGTTCCAAAGATGAGTGACCATAATTGTAACTTGCTTATTCTTTTAATAAATTGAGTTATCACGATCAGGGGCCAAAATTGTAACTTCTAGGTTCGTATAACACAAGTCATTTCACGATCAGGGGCAAAAAATGTAACTCAACTTCGTAATATATTGGAATTTCACGAACAGGGGCAAAAATCGTAATTTTTTTAAATCGTTGCATTTACCACGAACCATTTCACGAACTTTTATTTTTTTAATGAGTTTTTAAATTATATTCGTATATACGAACATATATTACGAAGATGTATCAAATTTATCAGTTCTAAGGAGATGTTCGTATATACGAGCTCCTTTCACGAACGTAAGAGTTATTTTAATAAATTGAGGAAGAAAATGGTTAGGAGGTAAACCCGATTTTCTAAAATGACTACTTTAATTAATTTCCCATTTCAAAATCCTCGGTACATCTCTAGTACTATGTTAGGTTTTTTTATAGGTTTTTTCAAAAACTTTACTGTCATTTATTTATTTTATATGATTTACATTCTTACTTATAAAAATCAATGTATTAAACTTTATACAAATACATATTTATTTTTATATATAAAAATATAATTACTTTAATTATGTATTAATTTTACATAATTATTTAGTTAAATATATTAATATAGTATATATTATACATATTGTAAAAGAAAAAACGAAATAGAACAACGTTAAATAGAGAGAATGAAATATGTAAATCTCATTAATCAAAAGTCTTTAAATAGGGATAAGATACAAATAGATAACTATGAGATAGCCGTTTTAATCTATCTCTAATATGTTTATCTCTATCTATATTGTTATATCATTTACACGATAACACACTTAACCTACAACACTCCCCTTTATGTCGAGTGCAAGGAGTGATGGTGCACAACTGTTGTCTCGTTAAAACTTTACATCAAAATAAAAAAATCGGGTGAGAAAAAATAAAAATAGAACGAAGGAAGGGGTACAACGCACCAGTTTCTTTGCAATACATAGACTTCTTGTTTAGTCTAATTTCCTCTTAGATTCGTACATTAATCATGAGAGTTAAGAAAAAATGATGGTATATAAAGTGTTGCCTCACTAAAACCTTACACCAAGGAACAAAACCCAAGGGGAAAAATAAAACTTTGGTTGAAGAAAAGAGTACAACATATCAATATGACATATATATTAAACTCCCGCTTTTGTCTACTACTCCCCCTGATTTGTGCATTAATCAAAGGAGTTTGAAAACATTTGTATTTTAATACTTTATACATGTTTCCAAAATATGATTTTAGGTAATGATTTGGTAAACAAGCATGTCACATTTTCCTTGCCTCTTATTTAATTCACTTAAATCTTGAGGATAATTTGTTATTGTTGATTATATAAAAACTTAAGCGGAATATGTTTTGTGTTATAACCCTTGATGTATCTTACTTTCATTTCTTAGATGCATGATGCATTATTTTCATACATGCAAGTTGTATAGTGGTTAAACTCAAAATTACTAGCTCATCTGATATGTTTAATGATAAAACTTAACCATATGCCCTCTTAAATAGTCTCATGGAGAGTATATTCTTGATAATTTAGGAACATAGCTATAAGGGTTTGCTTAGTTTACTTCCAAGCAATCGACATGTTCCGTATGATAATTCCTTAGCCAGTTTAGGAACAACCTTTGTATGGGTCAAACAGAAACCTAATATCAGCAAATATATACCAAGGCATTTTTTTGGTGTTTTTTTCTATAAGAGTTGGTACTTTTACCGCTCACATTATAAGTAGGTATTGAAGTTTCATTATCAATCCCAATTTTCTCTCTGTAGGGAAAGTATAAGTCCACATTCAATGGTTCCAAAAGGTTAATTTGATATCATTTCAATGACATTGTGTTGGCACTGAGCTAAATCTAGCTAACAAAATCATTGAAAAATACAATATATGGTCAAATGTATTATGCTAAGTAAAATAATGCGCCTATTGTACTTAGGTAGGGAATTCCAACTCTCACCATCTCTTCGTCACCATCCTTTAGATGACATATATATTTCCTTATATCCAACACTTCGACTGATCATGGGAGTGCTAGTCTGTTAAACCTAGATATTAGTTGATAAATTGATAACACAACTCAATAAAGATAAAGAGATCGATATGATTCAATCAAAATAGCCACAAATCTTTTTAGTCACAAGTAAATGTGTGAGTGTGTGTTTTTGGTGTAGTCACTACCTTGTGTGTGTGATATTCAAATGATGCCCTAGGGATTCACAAATAAACAATGCCTTATATAGGTCCACATGACCAACGCAAGGCCTAGCCTAAATAACTATAAAAAAACCTTAGGAAATTATAAACATGTAACACCCTAAAAATAGGGATAACAAAAATCCGAAAAACGGACATGAGGTATACTAAAATTGCCATGGCAAGAGCCTCCCAAAAATGGGGAAAATATACAAACCTGTTTAAATACAATCGTAATTAAACGGATAATAATTAACAACCAACTAATCTAATTTCTATAATCAGAAAAGAGATTACAATTAAGGGTGTGATTTATAAACCCAAAGTATTCTTCTACCAAAAACAATATTCCCAAATCTCTCCCCCAAGTACCATGCCCGCTTAGAACCGGTGCCGCTCTAACCTGAGATACACATCGACACCAAACAAGTGTTAGGCATAAAGCCTAGTGAGTTGAACAATAAAATAGCATGGTATAACATATTCGACTCTTATCCGTAGTTAATCAATTAATCACGTAGATTTGGAGTCAACGGGAGCGACCCATATCACCAATCCGGTTCACCCAAAGAGGCAATGCACCTTGAAGCCACTTTCTCTGGCAACCCAAAGGCCCGACACGCACCGGGGACTACCGCCTTAGGAAATTCCCTGATGGCGGAGGTCTAGGTACATAGGAGACTACCGCCTTAGGAAATTCTCCAAATGTCACCCACCTACATTCCTATAGTGAATCACAGACTTGGTTCGTCCACATAATACATTTAGGAGGTCTCAAGTTGTGTTTCAATCCGTCAAATCTCGGATATCAACCAAGAACACAATATTACCATCCTAATCATGTAGTTCCAATATATGACAAAATATCCATACAAATACTTCGTGAGAATATAAGGTCGCCAAAAAGGCATTCTAAGTAGGAATCATCAACATACCAAGTTATATACATAAAACCATGGTAATTTCCATATACATAAATCCATAGGAAAAATTCCCCAAATACTTGAAACATTAAATATGTGCATTTGAGGAAATATGTGATAATAACAACAATTAAGCAATTATGATGTGTATCCAGTTTTGACAAAGTTTAGTAAACTCACCTTGCTAGATTTAGACTAAATCTAGATTTCACCCAACGAGCTCTTTTGAAGAACACTTGGATTCTCAAGACAAAACTTCCAAAACCTAAATCCATACATATTCAACCACCAATAAACAAAATCAATCACAAAGAATCATTTCCCAAACCATATACATGGATACCTCAACTAATACCTCAACCCTAACTTCCAATACCGAAGAGGATAGAAGATTACCTTAACCCAAGCTTGAATTAACCAACCAAAACACTTATAGTTCACCAAAATGATTACAAACCTTCAATCTATGAAAGGGAGAAGAAAGGGTGGATGAAGCCCTAGAAAACTTTGGGGAAGAAGATGAATAGTGAGGAATGAGAAGCTTACCACCACAAAATACTCTAGTATACTTAAATAAACTTCCAATATCTTGCTTGATCCTTGAAAAGATCTCAAAAACGAAAGCGTAGCAACTTGAATCGCCCAAATCGGAGTTAAAATGAGAGAGTTATGAAGAAATAAAGTTTAGGGCTGAAAATCGCGATTTTAACACCCTGAAACACCCAGGCGATTGTGCCAGGCTATAGTGACAATGTCATAATCGCCGGGCACAATCGCTGAGATTGTACCGAGAGTTTTTGGGCTCCGGCGACCTTGACAGGCGATTGTGACACTGTCACAATCGTCGGGCTCTATAGCCTAGCGCGTACCGAAACTGTTTTGGCCATAACTTATTCGTTATAGCTCCGTTTTCGCTCCGGAAAGAACCGTTGGTCTCGTAATTGAATCCTTCATCCATATAGACTATAAAATCTAGGATTCAAGCCCAAAATTAAATATCTTATTTTTCCTTAATATATCAGTTTCTGTATAAACTTGAAATGATACCTTTCGAAAATCGGGATGTTACAATCCTCCCAACCTTAAAAGAGATTTCGTCCTCGAAATCTGGCATCAACCAAGAACCCAATATAGCATTTGGCAAGATCGATTGATTTCCCATAAAAATTCCTCCACCAAACCTTTCCTCGTATACGAACCCAATTACAACCCGGTTGAGGTTGACGTCGAGTTTCTCATAACGAACCATTACAAAACTCAATCTCAAGGTTCGACATAACTCACCGATGATGGAATGAACATCAAGTCCTCGCTTGATCATTTTCTTAACCATAAAAATGCCCTCCCAACCTTATGCTGCTCATATTACCTCAAAAGTAACTCACGACCTTATTTAGTCATTTCCACCAATAATACTCCAAAGCAAACATTTTCCCTTAGTTATTTCTAATTACGACGCATCAAGGTCTCTTTAATAATCGATTTGTACTTAAATCTACCTCGACATTTTCACCAAATGTCTCCAATAAACATTACCACGAAACTCCAACCATGCACTCAAGCATCGATTTCCAAATCAGCGAAAGTCCTGTCAATTATCAAAATACCAATGATTGATTTCTTAATTATCCACATCTAATTTCCTTAAGTTTACCACTCGTCCTACAGACGAACCAGATCTAACGGAAGTACATTGAAGCACACCAACCATCATTGTCCTCAAAATCACGCGCCAACACCTAACCTCGAGGCGACCATTCTGCAACGTGAGTATACTACCAAATATTTCATTCCCGACTAACAATGTCGATTCAAAGTTGACACCTACTCTTGGAAGTAGTCACCCAAATCCAGAATCCTTACCAGTCAACCATTACATCATCATTATCCATGAATAATCAACAATATAGTACACCACCGACACATAGCACACCGTCGTACCAAATTCCCACAATTCCAACACCAACCATACCTAAACAACCGAACACAATATTAATCCGTAGGTTTAACGAAGCATAAAGATTGTCACTTAACTAACTGGGAGGAAGCACATGTCTAATACCTCAATACTTCGAGGACTCTTTTATTCCTTAATATCGACTTCTAACACGAGGGGGCTCACACCTATAGCCCAATGAATTCAAGGTTTTTCACACTACCATGCCAATTTGAAATTTATAAAACTCTCAAATACATAAGTTTTATAACAGTTAAACATGCGGTAAATATACACTATCGTGCATTCGATAGGTTTCAAAATTTATCACCAATGCCACGCATATAAAACCATTTTCAAGACTCATTTGATCAGTACTTATGTTAATAAAACGGTAAAGAAAGGTGCGTAACGAAATTTTCAAACGGACTACCAGGGTCCTAGTATGCATCAATTTATGCTATGCATATGAAAAATAATTTTCCGTCCTATAACATGTGCCATAAAAATTTGTAAAACCCAAGACAACATGCTCATGGTATCGAACTCTTAAAGTTTTCTCTCTTTTAGTCACAATGCGGCATGAAATAAGATTTCAATATAAAACGTTCTTTCATAAACTTAGATTTAACCCAAAACTTGTTCAAAATGAGAATAGAGAGAGAACTCTCAATCTTTATAAAACGCGGGTAAAAGATTATATCTCGAAATACCCAACACGGTGGAACATGATACACAACTCATAAAACATAGATAAAATCTATATAAATAAAAATTTGCCTTGAACACGGACATTCGACCCAAACTCACACGACCGTAAAAGTGGACGAACATAAATACCGAAACATGTAAATAACGCATTCCATTCAAACCTTAATATACGTGGGGAAAACCCAATATTAAAGCCATCATTAGCCGTCAACCACATAAAAACCAAAGTTGGTAAAATACGACATTAACATTTAAAATACCACGGGTCTACGACGGAGAGACCCGTAAACAATAAGAATAGAGAAACACGCAAGTAGGCCGCCCATACAACTTCCTCACGTGTCATCTAAACGTTTCCATCTTGGGTGGCGAGAACACGTGAATGGGGCCACCCGTGACGTTATTGGATTTCACCACACATACCGGTCCTAGTTCCCACAGACCTATTATTGCCCCTTGCCATACTCCGTCGAGTTCCACTCCAGGGTCTTACGAACATGGGTGCCTATCCAATCTAAACGAGTTTCAACTCAGCGGCTCGAGCCACCTATTGCCTACTCGCTAGCATACCCAAGTGGTCACCACAGTAACCAAAAACTTAGGCTTTCCAAAACAGACAGACTTATGTGCCTATGGATCCATTACGACACGGTCTAACATTACATGACTCTAAATGAATGACCAAAGCACCCAAAGCATGTAACTCACCAATGACACGAATTAAGCGTCATCATACTCAAAACCCACGACGGTTATAAATTCGGGCAAATGTCCACACGACTCATTTAATCAAAACCGAGCCAAAGGCCCAACACTTTACATAAATACCCAAATAAAAACAGATATAAATATTGGAACCCGTTTGACCGTCTAATATGCAAACACGACCAAAAGTATAGATAATTAAAATCTCATCGTTGGTTGAGACAAACCATTTTACCAAATGAAATCATACTCTTATGTTTTCAAAATTCCTCATAACACAATAATATGTGTTTTCTGAAAAAGGTTTATAAGATCAAATACACAAAATGACACTTACGTCAATTGAACTCCAATTATATATGTAAAATCATCAAGTAAACATTTCAATATGATTCATTTACCGAAATACCCAAAGATTCCAAAATGGATGTCTCGACATGTTCATAAAACTAAACATTCCAAAATAACCAAAACTTCTCATTGGTTGCAACAAAATGTTTTCCAAATGAACTCTTTCTCTTCATGTTTCCAAAACGACTCCTAGTTCAACGACATGCATTTTCCAACGGTTTATAAAATCATATGCACCAAATGGACAATTAAATATCCAAAATATAGTGGCCGACAACGAGAGTACCCGTATCCATTGAGAGTGGAAGAGCACGAAATATGCCACTCCTACAACGTTCACCGTATGACACCTAACGACATGAAAGCCCAAGTGTCCCTACGAATCCTTGACAAGTTTCACCCAAATAATGAAATGCCTTTAAACAACATTTATGAAGACACATACTTCAAAGACGTGATTAACCCAAAACTTAACACATAATGAGATCAAAGGTTTTCCAAAGGGTCTATGAACGCAAATACACCAAGATGCATATAACATGTAATAGACTCCATCTTTACCAAAATTACCAAGATGCATAAGTCATGAAATGAACTCTATTTGTACAAAATCTCCAAAATGCATAAATCATGTTATTATTTATCAAGATGTCTAAATCCCAAGTATGAGCATTTTATGAAACTAAAATAAGCCAAGTTTATCGAATATGAAAACTCATTAAAATACTCACACTTTGACAAATACCAAGAAAATACATTTTTACTTCAAAATTCTCAAAACTTATCAGTAGTTAACCATTTCATGTAAAACACTTTAAAATAACCATTTTGGCATGTACCCCGTTTTCACAAATCAACTTGAACTCACGCTCCTCGATTTCCATAGTTACACTATTGTCATCCAGATGTTCAATGTCTTCAGGCAAAGATCACAGACTTCATAGGTTCACCTCACAAATTCTCCTCGAATACATCGATTCAAAAAGTCTATGATTCTAATCCGACCAATGAATCCGACTCGAAACTGTCCACTTAATGTAATCACCATACTTACCGTCACTCCAAGTAACGAATACTAAAATCATCAACTTTTTCCAATAGTTACCCATTCAAAAACTTCCTTATTACTCCAACGGTCGACATACCAATGCAGTTCATATAAGCACGAGGATGAATAAGAAGAAGATTGACAGAATTGAACACGAAGGAAACGTACTACTACGTCTACCAAATATCATAACATTAGTAAACCAAGTACAAGAGAATGTACTACTACATTACCAATTGTCACAGTAACGACACTTCAAGCACCATCACGTATAAATATCCTCATAATAACATTAGCTAGGTGAGATTATGAACATATAATACATAAAGGTTCTCGTTACCATCGCCACAACGCTTGATAACCATAGTTTTCATCGACTCTAAAACTAACCCATCTTAGAAATTCTACCCATCTCACAAATCATTGCCTAACGTACTCAGTCTAAGTCTAGACATCTTACATTCATGCCTAATTCACTTAAACTAGAGCTCTGATACCAGCATGTAACACCCTAAAAATAGAGATAACAAAAATCCAAAAAACGGACATGAGGTATACTAAAATTGCCATGGAAAGAGCCTCCCAAAAATGGGGAAAATATACAAACCTTTTTAAATACAATTGTAATTAAACGGACAATAATTAACAAAGAACTAATCTAATTTCTATAATCAAAAAAGAGATTACAATTAAGGGTGTGATTTATAAACCCAAAGGATTCTTCTACGAAAAGCAATATTCCCAAATCTCTCCCCCAAGTACCATGCCCGCTTAGAACCGGTGCCGCTCTAACCTGAGATACACATCGACACCAAACAAGTGTTAGGCCAAAAAGCCTAGTGAGTTGAACAATAAAATAGTATGGTATAACATATTCGACTCTTATCCGTAGTTAATCAATTAATCACGTAGATGTGGAGTCAACGAGAGCGACACATATCACCAATCCGGTTCACCCAAAGAGGCAATGCACCTTGAAGCACTTTCTCTGGCAACCCAAACGTCCGACACGCACCGGGGACTACCGCATTAGGAAATTCCCCGACGGCGGAGGTCTAGGTACATAGGAGACTACCGCCTTAGGAAATTCTCCAAATGTCACCCACCTACATTCCTATAGTGAATCACAGACTTGGTTCGTCCACATAATACATTTAGGAGGTCTTAAGTTGTGTTTCAATCCGTCAAATCTCGGATATCAACCAAGAACACAATATTACTATCCTAATCATGTAGTTCCAATATATGACAAAATATCCATACAAATACTTCGTAAGAATATAAGGTCGCCAAAAAGGCATTCCAAGTAGGAATCATCAACATACCAAGTTATATACATAAAACCATGGTAATTTCCATATACATAAATCCATACATATTCAACCACCAATAAACAAAATCAACCACAAAGAATCATTTCCCAAACCATATACATGGATACCTCAACTAATACCGAAACCCTAACTTCCAATACCGAAGAGGATAGAAGATTACCTTAACCCAAGCTTGAATTAACCAACCAAAACACTTCTAGTTCACCAAAATAATTACAAACCTTCAATCTATGAAAGGGAGAAGAAAGGGTGGATGAAACCCTAGAAAACTTTGGGGAAGAAGATGAATAGTGAGGAATGAGAAGCTTACCACCACAAAATACTCTAGTATACTTCAATAAACTTCCAATATCTTGCTTGATCCTTGAAAAGATCTCAAAAACGAAAGTGTAGCAACTTGAATCGCCCAAATCGGAGTTGAAATGAGAGAGTTATGAAGAAATGAAGTTTGGGGCTGAAAATCGCGATTTTAACACCCTGAAACACCCAGGCGATTGTGCCAGGATATAGTGACAATGTCATAATCGCCGGGACAATCGCTAAGATTTTACCAAGAGCTTTTGGGCTCCAGCGACCTTGACAGGCGATTGCGACACTGCAACAATCGTCGGGCACTATAGCCTAGCGCGTACCGAAACTGTTTTGGCCATAACTTCTTCGTTATAGCTCCGTTTTCGCTCCGGAAAGAACCGTTGGTCTCGTAATTGAATCCTTCATCCATCTAGAATATAAAATCTAGGATTCAAGCCCAAAATTAAATATCTTATTTTTCCTTAATATATCAGTTTCTGTATAAACTTGAAATGATACCTTTCGAAAATCGGGGTGTTACAATATTCTTGATAATTTAAGAACATGGCTATAAGGGTCTGATTAGTTTACTTCCAAGAAATAGGCATGTTCCGTATGATAATTCTTTAGCCAGTTTAGGAACAACCTTTGTATGGGTCAAACAGAAACCTAATATCAGCAAATATATACCAAGGCATTTTTTTGGTGTTTTTTTCTATAAGAGCTGGTACTTTTACCGCTCACATTATAAGTAGGTATTGAAGTTTCATTATCAATCCCAATTTTCTCTCTGTAGGGAAAGTATAAGTCCACATTCAATGGTTCCAAAAGGTTAATTTGATATCATTTCAATGACATTGTGTTGGCGCTGAGCTAAATCTAGCTAACAAAATCATTGAAAAATACAATATATGGTCAAGTGTATTATGCTAAGTAAAATAATGCGCCTATTGTACTTAGGTACGGAATTCCAACTCTCACCATCTCTTCGTCACCATCCTTTAGTTGACATATATATTTTCTTATATCCAACACTTCGACTGATCATGGGAATGCTAGTGTGTTAAACCTAGATATTAGTTGATAAATTGATAACACAACTCAATAAAGATAAGAGATCGATATGATTCAATCAAAATAGCCACAAATCTTTTTAGTCACAAGTAAATATATGAGTGTGTTTTTGGTGTAGTCACTACCTTGTGTGTGTGATATTCAAATGATGCCCTAGGGATTCACAAAGAAACAATGCCTTATATAGGTCCACATGACCAAGGCAAGGCCTAGCCTAAATAACTATAAAAAAACCTTAGGAAATTATAAACACTTACAAATAAGACCCCTCTCAACATTTTAATCTTGAATACAATTTATGATCCAATAATCTCCCCCTTTGGATTTAAGATTAAAAAAAATTTGGCGATGTGACATTAACAGCTTCAAAACTTGCAGCTCTTCACAGTCTTCACAACTTTGAGGAAATTGTAACCTTCCCCTTTTTGCTGAAATTTGAATGAAGTGTCCTTCTGACGATCATCTTCAGTCAGACTTTTGATAATTCAGATAGGTTCTGACACTTTGAAATCTTTGAACAACTTGAATTCTTCAGCAATGTTCACAAACTTTATTTTTTGAACAGAGTAACTCAGATCTGACTTTGAAATCCTTGAATCTTCTCCCCCTTTTTGATGATTGTTGAGAATCAGCATCATCAAAACATTTCAAAGCAGGTCAGTCTTGGAATTATCTCCTCCAAATCAACAGTTAAGCTTAGTCTTCATGAACATCTTCGGAAGTCAATTAATAAAAGGTAATTATTTGAATCTTTGCAAATTCAAACAATCTAGAAGTTGTAACCCTGAATCAACAGATGAAACAGTTAGAAGTGCCTGTCAGTAACACAAAGTTACTGAGTAACACGAAGTTACTATATAAGGAACTGGTTGTGACGTAGGCTCCCCAGGACTTCCATTCAATCATCGAATAACACATGGTTATCTATGAACGTTCTGACAGAAAACAAATTTCTGTGTGTTCGTGCATGTATATGAAAGAGTTAAGCACAGATGATTGCTTTTTAGCTTTGGCTCAAAACATGTAAACTTGTTGAGACAACAACAAATTATACAAAGACTCAATGTGCATGAGAAAGGGTCGAAGGTGGGGCAACTTTCCTTCTTGTTCAATATCCGAGTTATCCAAGTGATAATCAGATAGAGTATGTGTTGCTTCCCCGTTCAAATATGAAACATCTTCTTGTTGAGAAGAAGATGAGTAACTAGTGGGGTTATATGCAAGAGGTGGCATGGGTTAGTTGCCTGTTTCAATATTGTTCACCAAAGACTGTGAAACAATAGATTATGTGGCTGCCCGACTTAGAAAAGATGTGGCGCAAAGTTTATTTTTCTTTTACTCTGATCGCTCACCCTCTTTCTTTTAAAACAATTCAGCTCACTTCTAGCCAAACTCTCATTTGCATTTCAACTCAACACTCTCCCATCCCTATTTTTAATGAACCCTTCTCCCCTCAATCACTCAGGATTACTTCCGGGGTAGGAAACACTGGTTAGTGTGAATCCATGGAAGTTCTGATAAGCTCAAACTGAATCCCGTATTTTCCTAAGAGAACATGCTATTCAATAGTCATTTGTACATGAACGCACAATAAAGCACAATTAGTCATGAAAAACAAAGATTTGGAAGACCAAAGACGTAAGGTGTTTATACGAACAATGTATAAACATATTGGCAATGAAAGCTCATGAAAAATGAAATGACGTCTGATTTTCAAACAAACAAAGAAATTTCAAACGGGAGGATTACCATCGAAAGATTTATCTTTTGAGATGTGGTAATCACAAAGTCAAGAAAATGAGTGTACTGACCAATGTGTGTAAGAATACTTGGTAAATTATAAATAAATGACAAGTATACAAGTATTGGTCATTGGAAACACATGGTCAGTTGATGTCATGGAGTCTAAGGATTTGAAAGATGTACCTTGAGTGTAATATCCTTAACTCCCCCTAAAGACATTAACTGTTGAGTGCTATGACAAAAACTCAGGTTCTCCCCCTATAACCTGTAAAAAGTCAACTCATTAGAAAAATATGGCAATATCAAAGCGCATATCTTTTCTTTCTAACAGATATAGCTGTGAAAGTTTCAACTTATCTCCCCCTCAAAACAAAATTATATGACAATTAAGCTCCCCCTCAACGCAAAAACTTTTAGAATGATGTGAGCTTGAAAGCATCCTTTTAGAAGAAAATCATTGAAGTGCGGGTTCTAATAAGATGTGATCAGAAGCCAAAGTCACTTGAAATATCCTGCAAAAAGAGAATATTTGTAATCATTTATGAAAATGATTCCACTTCCATCAGTAGAAGATAGGAATAGCAGCTGTTGAAGAATCAATACACAAGCCACAAGATTAAGATTCAGAAAACTCCCCCTTGAGTCATGAGAAAGGTCTAAAAAGACGTGTTCAACATTCCAAGTTTGCTGATTAGAAACTTGAACCTCTTTTCATCCAACGACTTGGTGAAAAGGTCAGCTAACTGGAAGTCGGTATGAACAAAGTGCATTTCAATATCGCCTTTTTCTACATGATCCTTGATGAAATGATAGCGTACATATATATGCTTGGTCTTCGAGTGTTGGAACGGGTTAGAAGCTATTGCAATTGCGTTCTTGGAATCACAATAAATAGGAACTTGCTTGTAGTTATACCCAAAGTCCCTTAACTGGGTCTTCATCCAAAGGACTTGCAAACAGCAGCTAGCAGCAGCTACATATTCTGCATCAGTAGTGGATGTCGAAACACAGTTTTGTTTCTTTGATGTCCAACTAACAAGTTTGTCTCCTATAAATTGACATGATCCAAAAGTACTCTTTCGATCTAGCTTACATCCTGCATGGTCAGCATCTATAAAGGCAGTGAGATCATAACGGGAATCTTTTGGATACCAAAGGCCTAAACCAGGAGTGCCTTTGAGATATCTAAAGATTCACTTAACAACATTAAAGTGTGACTCTTTGCGATTAACTTGATATCTCGCACAAAAGCAGGTTGCAAACATGATATCTGGACGACTTGCAACCAGATAAAGTAAAGAACCAATCATGCCACAATACACCTTTTGATCAACAGGTTTACCAGGTAAATCTGCGTCTAAGAGTGTACCAGTAGCCATTGGTGTTTTCATGACAGAACTGTCTGACATATTGAACTTTCTTAACATATCTTTGATGTATTTGGCTTGATTAATGAAAATGCCTTCGGGTAATTGCTTTACTTGCAAACCAAGAAAGAAATTCAATTCACCCATCATCGACATTTCAAATTTCGTTTCCATGATCTTAGAAAAGTTCTTGTAGAATTTCGGATTTATCGGCCCAAATATTATGTCGTCAACATAAATCTGTATGAGAATCAAGTCCTCACCTTGCCTTTTGAGAAATAAGGTAGTATCAACTGTACCTTTCTTGAAACCGGAAGCTAGGAGAAATTTAATAAGAGTGTCATACCATGCTCATGGTGCTTGTTTGAGACCATAAAGCACTTTGTCTAACATGTAGACATGATCAGGGTGATGAGGATCAACGAAATCCTCAGGTTTAGCAACATAAACCTCCTCATGTAGTACACCATTCAGAAAAGCTGACTTTACGTCCATTTGATAGATATTAAAGTTTTTGTATGCTGCATATGCTAAGAAGATCCTGATTGCTTTGATCCTTGAAACAGGGGAGAATGTTTCATCGTAATCAATGCCCTCCTATTGACAGTACCCTTTTGCAACCAACTAAGCCTTGTTTCTTACCACTACTCCTGCCTCATCCTTCTTATTTCTAAACACCCACTTAGTTCCAATAACTGATTTACCTTGAGATAGTGGGATCAAATGCCAAACCTTGTTCCTTTCAAATTGCAGAAGCTCATCTTGCATAGCAGAAATCCAATAAGGATCATGTAGAGCTTCTGATGCTTTCTTTGGTTCTAGGGAACTAAGGAAGCTTGAGAACATGCAGAAATTTACTGATGCAACACGTGTCTTGACACCAGATTGTACGTCACCTATCACGTTGTGTAGAGGATGATCCTTTGTCTATATGTGTTGGGAACTGAAGATGTGAACAAGTCTTTAATGCTGCTAGTTCAGAATTACTACTGCCAGAGGACTTCAAAGTTAATACTGCTGAGTATTACTACTGCTAGTAGAATTAATACTGCTAGTCAAAGTTAGTGCTGCTTGAACAAAGTTAGTACTGCTTAGCTAGTTAGTACTGCTAGTGGTTAGTGCTGCTTAGTAGTTAATGCTGCCAAGACTCAGTTAATGCTGCTTCTAATATAATATGAAGATAATGATGAAGAGATTGTGGTTAAAGATAAACATGGAAAGCTTAAGATATTCATGGAAGATATACTGAAGATATTCTATTTTTTGTAATTATCTTTTTGTTCAGTATATGTCTAGAATTGATAGAATAGTTTAGAAATAATTCATTCATTCCAAGTTCTAGAGAGAATCAACCTCAAGGCATAGATCCTAATTCTAGAGAAGTAGAATTCGTCTTGAAAGAGCTTGTTCTTCAAGATTGAGGTTGAGTGTGTAATCTTGTGATTCTAATCATTCAATACAAGTTTACAAGTTGTTAATCATATACTGTTTGTTTACTGTTACATTGAATATCAAAGTGTTATTCCGCAACTTCTTTGATATTGTTTCTGAGACTTTATTCTTGTTGAGAATTCGATCCTGATAATATGTGTGTGCTTGGCAATGACTCAACGGTTTGTTGCGTATTCGTTTCATTATATTCATCATAAACTGCAGGTAGATTCTCATATGTTCTCGGGACATATTGTACAGAAGTTTCTGATCCTGAAGCTTCGGGAATTGCAGTTGAAGTGCTCGAAACTTCATTCCCAGAAGGAATATCTGCAGAAGCAGATTCGTTGTTAATCAAATCAGAAACTATCGGTGTAGTTGTACCTGATGGCGTTGCAGTTTCAGTGACTTCTTCGGAAGGTCCAGATACGTCTTCAACAAGAGTAGGAACCTACGAACTTGGTGTTGATGTTGTTATGCCTTTATCAAAGTCTGCACATATTTCGTCAAAGGCATCAATAAACAACAAATCTAACTCAGATGAAATAGAATTAGAATTAGAAGAAGTAGACGGTTTGGAAGTTGGTTCTATTCCGGGTTGAATAAAAGCTTTATGTTTAAGTCTAAGTTCTGATCAGTTGTGTTCAGAAGTCCGAGTAGAATTCTCATCAAAAGATACATTCATGCTTTCAACAACCGTCTTGGTTCGTGTATTGTAAATCCGATAAGCTTTGGATGTCAGCGAGTATCCAACAAAATTGCCTTCATCCGCTTTCTTATCGAATTTTGAAAGTCCTTGAAGTTCTATTAGATTGTAACACCTGCAACCAAAGACATGAAGGAATTTGATATTAGGTTTACGATTGTTGATCAACTCATATGCCGTTTTATTGAAGCGTTTGACCACAGTGGTGCGATTCTGAGTAAAGCAAACTATCGCGACCACCTCAGCCCAAAGATACATAGGTAGATCAGCATACGCAAGCATAGTACGAGCAACTTCAACTAGGGTGTTAAGTCTAAATATTGTATCCAAGATTTAATAGGAAAGTCAACAATGTAAAAGTCAACATTGTCTAAGTCAAAGCTAGTTTAGTTTCCTTAGCCATTAAGGCTTTGTTTTAGATAGTGAGTATATAAGGGTTTGTGTTGTGTAATCTTGTAACTACGAGAGCTGCTCATACATTGTAATTCAGAGACATGTGATATGAATACAAGATCTACTTTCTCTCTCTAGACTTTCTCTCTCTAGTTCATGAGCTTATTGTCATAAATTGAGTAATTGCTTGTTGTGATTGGGATTTTATGATTAACAATTGGTATCAAAGCCGTACCAAACTTTTCAGGAATCATTAGATCATGATTAGAATTGAAATTTGTGTGTTTTTGGATTAAAAATCGTTATTTTCGATTTTTTTTTCAAGAAACGAGTTTGTTACTGTTTCATTTGAATTTTTTGTGAAAAATTGGTTTTAATGCAAGAAAATGGATTCATTGTGTTCGATTTATGTTGATGATTGATTGTTGTTTTGATTCCATCTCGAAATTCGAACAAAATCGGTTTCAATTTTTGATTTTTGAGATTTTCGTGAAAACGGGTTCAATTTATGTTCTTGATTGAAATTGTGCTGATTGGTGTTTTTAATCGAAAATTGATAGTGAATTTGTATTTAGATTTGTTTTTCGATGATGCTGACAAGTCTTTGAGATCAAATTCGCAGGTTTGAATCAATTTGAGTTTGAAACAACCAATAAATCGACTTTGCGCTTCTATCATACGGTTTGCGCTTCTATCATACATCTTGCGCTTCACGTTGGAATCGCAAAGCTCATCTTGCGCTTCACATTGGAAACGCAAAGCTCATCTTGCGCTTCACGTTGGAATCGCAAAGCTCATCTTGCGCTTCACGTTGGAAACGCAAAGCTCATCTTGCGCATCAAGTTCAACACGCAAAGCTTACTTTGCGTCTCCAGTGGGACACGCAAACCCTACTTTGCGTTTTAAGCAGGACCGAAAACCATACTTTGCGTTTCAAGTAGGACCCGAAAACCATTCTTTGCGCTTCAAGGCTCACACGCAAACCTCTTGTTTGCGTTCTCTTCTGGACACGCAAAGATCTACTTTGCGCTTGTTCCAGACTTAGTTTAAAAAAAAAAGTCTGGAATTTTTTTTAGTCATATATGGAAATTTTTTTAACTTTGGGCCATAACATGTGTTGTTCAAATTTTCAATTTTTTACAAAATATTTTTTTAAGATTTCAATTTTGTTCTGATTTTTGATTTTCTGATATATAGTTTGGAACGATCATTCACTTCAAGCTGTTTACTTTTTCAAGATGTCAATTTACTACAGATCTGATATATCTGGTATTGAAGCTGAAAGAAATGATCTGAAATTGAAAAATTTAGAATACCTCAAAAAGATTCAGGAGTTGCAAATTAAATTATTAAAACTCCTGAATGTATAAATTGTACTAAAAATAGTTCTAATTTTTCAGGTATCCTTTATGAGAGGGATAAAGAGATAAAAGAAAAAGAGAAAGAGATTATAACTCTTCAAAGCCAACTGAAGACAACTGAATAGAAATCACCTGAGCTACAAGCAGAATCAGTTGAGCTTCAAAACGAGTTGAAGGCTTTCAAAGAGAAGATGAAGGAATTGGAATCTGAGAACTCTGAGCTTAAATGGAATTTATCTGTTTTGGAAAAACAGCTTGTAGACAGTAAAGCTGATTTTGAAAGTGAAAAGAAAAAATTTTCAAAGAAGTTCTCAGATTTTTCAAAGAAGTGTTTTGAAGAGAAGAAGTCAGTTGAGCTTAAATGCTTAGAACTTTCTCAACAAGTGTCTGATTTTGAGAAAGTGCTGATTTTGGAAAGAGAGAAATTTGATAAAGAAAAGAAGGCCATCGAACAGAAGAATGTGGGATTCTTTAAAGAGTTATCAGGCCAAAGAAAAGATTCAGAAAAAGGATTTGAAGAAGAAAGACCAATATTTGAGTCTGAAATCAAAAGACTGACTTCCAAGTTGTCTGAACTGTCTGCTTCTGCGCTGAACGAGCAAAAGACGAAGTCTGAGTTCTCAAAGAAGATTGACCATCTTATGAAAGAAAGAGACATCTTTGCATCAAAGATCAAAGAGCTTGAAAAGTCTACTTCAAGTTCTACCCAAAAATCTGTCTCTTCACAAAGGTCAGTTAAATCCTTTAATCAGATTCGTCGATCTAACATTTTCTTTGATGAATATTTAGATGGTTCAGATACTTATCCAAGGAGAAGAAGTTTGAAAAAAGAGAAACTGGTCTGGATGAAGAAATCAGTCAAAGATGACAAGACTGATGAGCTGAAAGAGAAGAAATCATGTGTACCTGTACACAAAGCAAAGAAGAACAAAGCACCTAACGGTAAGAAATATTATTGTTCTATTTGTTGTACACATGATCATATCCATAAGACCAGTGATCATTTCTGGTATGGTTCTTACTCCATTACCCCCACACGAACTGCAACTAACATTTCTGGACCCAAATACCAGTGGGTACCAAAGAAGAAAACTGATTCCGTGTTGTAGGCACCTCACGTCAAGGGGGAGTAAGAAAGATTATGGCTCTTGAGTAAATCAGCTCAAGACTCGGACTTCAAAGTTGAAAGAATATGGCTTCTAAGCACATCAGCTTAGAACCCGGACTTCAAAGGAGTTTGACTTCTAAACACAACAGTTTAGGACTCGGACCTCAGCGATCAAAAAGACCTTACTCCTGTATGCTTGCATCCGATGGATATTGATGGTCTTCATCCCAAGAGAATTGATCTGATCTCTATCCTATACTTTTTCTTTGCTAGATTTTTTTGATATTGATGGTCTAACAATTCAAAAGGGAATGTTTGATCTCTATCATGTTTTACTTGTACTATTTCAGATGCTTAATTTAAGGGGGAGTAAAGGTGGTGGCTTCTGATCACATGACAGATCAGGACCCGTTCATTAATGATCAAAGAAGGATATTTGTGCTAATATCCAGGGGAGCTTAAAAGACATAAATCATTATATCATGATTTGAGGGGGAGCTGAAAAAGGTAAAAAATCTTCTGATCTAGATCTTTGATTGTTTGAAAGAAGGACAACTTTCGAACATGAAAAACAATTTTTGAAATGTTCAAACCACTTCTTATTCTCAAAAGTTTTATGAATTTAGAAGTGTGCTTTTAAATGTTTTTTTCTAAAATTTATGAGCTTATTGTTTAACTGACCGTGTGTTTCCAAAGATCAATACTTGTGTATTATCTTGTCCATATACTGTCAAGTATTCATACACACCGGTTCAGTATTTTATTTGAAATTGTTATTACCATGTCTCAATTTCAAACAATTTTTCGATGGTAATACCCCCGTTTGAAGTTCAAAGTTGATGAGCATCATTCATCTTTTTCATATTTGTGCTTTCATTGATAAATTGTTTATATTTGTTCATATAAACAAATTTCCAATTCTTTGATACCCTAACCTTTTGATTTGATCTGATTGATTCATTGTCAGATTCTCAAAACAATTCTCTTGATTTCATTTTATTCATTCAATATCATTGTTTTGAGAAATCTTCATTGTTCAATTGCTCAAATCTCACGAGCATACATATTGACAATGGTATCATATATCTTGTGCTAAACTGTTTCAGTTAAACTATTGAGCAACCGTTCTTCATAGGAAATATCATGGGATTCGTGTGTGAGCTTAAATAGAACTTCCATGGATTCACGCAACCTGTGTTTCCTACCCAGGAAGTTATCCTTGAGTGATTGAGGGGTGAGGGGTCAAAATCAAAGAGTGGGGGAGATAACTCATCCGGTTGAGTTATTCTCATTGTGTGGAGCGGAAAAATGAAAATGAGAGTTTGGTTAGAAGTAAGCAAAATGATAAAAAGAAAGAGGGTGTGAGAACAGAGTTAAAAGAATATTAGAACTCTGCACCTACCACTTTCTGAGCCGGACAACCACATCTACTGATTGGTTCACATTCTTTGGTGACCATCATTGAAACAGGCAGTGAGCCCATGCCAACTCTTGCTATTACCCCACCAACCACTCGTTTCTTTCTCGAAAAATAAATGTTTCATTTTCTTAGGGATGCAACACATATGTTATCTAATCTTCACTCGGAAGATTTAGATATTGAAAAAGAAGGAAAGTTGCCCCACATTCGCACCTCTTTCATGCACATTGAGTCCGTGTATTATCTGTTGCTGTCTCAACAGTTTACACAATTTGAGCCTTAATGAAACACAATCATTGTGCTAAAATTCTTTCATACACAAGCACGAGCACACAGAAAATCTATTTTTCTGTCAGAACATTCATAGAATAACCTTGTGTTTTTTTAATGATTGAATGGAAGTCCTGGGGAGTCAACATCAAACCAACTCCTTATATTGTGCATTCGTTGTACACAGTGACTCTGTGTTACTGACAGGCACTTCTAACTGTTTCATTTATTGATTCAGGGTTACCTCGTTCATTATGTCTGAATTTGAAAAGATTCAGATATATACCTTTCATGAATTGACGGCTATTCAGATCAACGGGCGGAGACTGTCAAAGGGGAGATTGTTATTTGTTCTCAAAGGGGGAAATCAAAGACTGTGCTGAAATTGAAGATGTTTTGATGATCATGATGCTCACATCATCAAAAAGGGGGAGACATTTTATAAAGATTCAATTTCAGATTTAAGTCAGAATTTCAAATGCATTTCAAAATGCTTCCGCTGATACAAAGTCAAAAGATTCTGAAAAAATTTTATTCAAAGATAAATCAAGATGATTTGTGAAAGTTTGTTTCTCTGAAGACTGTCAAGAGATCAAAGAGATGAAGATTCAATATCAGAGATTCCTCAAAGCTGTTTCATTGTTCAAAGACAGTTTTCAAAGAACGTTCCAAAGTTTTTCAAAGATGTTTCAAAGTTCATTGTTTCAGAAGTTTCAAGAATTCTGTTTCTTGCTCATGACATGTTGACTTTCAAAGCTTCAAAGATTAAAAAGACTTTCCAAGATTCTTCAAGAGCTGAAAGTTTAACGATTGTGAAAGCTTCAAAGAGACAAAAGCTGAAGAATCATGAGCTGAAGATCTGTATCAAATTTTTATTAAATCTTGAATACAAAGGGGGAGATTGTTAAGTCTAAATATTGTATCCAAGATTTAATAGGAAAGTCAACAATGTAAAAGTCAACATTGTCTAAGTCAAAGCTAGTTTAGTTTCTGTGAGTCCAAGATCACTGATTCTTTACAGAGAGAAAGTAGAGAGAGAAAGCAATGGAGCGCAAAACAGAAAATGTATTAATTGTGCGTGTGATTCTTACACCAAACCAAGACCAAAGGGACTTAAATACCCTTGGTCAGATACAACACAAATAAGCTCTAAACACAGTAATTTGACCAAGACCTATAAATACAATGATTACTATAAAATCAGACTTAACAATCTCCCCCTTAGTAATCATTGGCGCTTTGGTCTTTAAAATTCATCTTCTAAATCAACACGGACCATAAAAGCGACTTTATGAAGCTTTCTGTCTTTTTAAGAAAAAATTCTTCTCAACATCTTGCAGATTGAAAATTTTCTTTGCTGCTTAAGCTCAAGATAATACACCTCTTTTGAATGATCTTGAATGAATTGTGATGATCGGAGCAGGAACAACAAAAGAATTTGTTGTAGCTGAGAGAATAGAATCTTTGAGCGAATCTTGATCAGCAGATAAACTTTTGAGCTCTTTGTCTCTTTAACTTCTCGTTGACTTCTCCCCCTCATGACCTTGATGATCGTGATCAACTTGGTCATGCAAAAGTTGGAGACGAGACAACAAAAAATCTGCAAAATCAAAAAAACAGAGAAAATAAAGGATGTCGGTCCAACAATACTTTATAACAAGTTTATAGAATAACAACACAATGATTACCAACCTGTTTGATATATAAAATAACGATTACAAGGTTGATCGATTAAGCTTTGCTTTGTGTTCTCTATGTTTTCTCTCAAAATACACCTTCTTGTTTGTGTTTGTGTGTGATAATTGTGATCTGATCTTGAGAGATTGAGAGACACAATACAACTACCAAGTGTGTTTAACACACTATCTAGATTAATATCTAGATATTAAATCTAGATATTATATCTAATATAAACTAGAAACTAAATAACTAACTAAGTTACCTTTAACTAACTATTACAATACTTTAACTTAGATATATAGATCTAAGTAAACTAAAACATATTACATTAAATTACATTGACATTTATTACAAATAGACATAGACTTTAACATTGAGAGTCGATGTTCCGGCATTAGCTTCAGATTACGATCTTCAGATTGGATGATCTTGAATCCAATGAGACTGTGGTCTAACAGAGGAGGTTTGCGCTTCATGTTGGACGCGCAAACCAAGATTTGCGTTTCATGTTGGACGCGCAAACAAAAGTTTGCGTTTCATGAAGGGAGCGCAAATCAAAGTTTGCGTGTCATGCTGGAAGCGCAAAGCTGACTTGGACAAAGTTTACCTTTTTAAACTCTTTGACTCCCCCTACACAAATGCACTAGATATGACAATTCAAATTAGCATTCATATAAAGAAAATTATATACTCCCCCTCAAAAACAGATATAATCTTTGAAATACATTCTCTTTGTTTACTCCCCCTTGAATAATGCATAAACCCATTAAAATATATTTATGAGAACACAATGATCAAATATTAATGTAGAAAGAAAAATATAGTGAATGTAAATTTTGAAACAACTAAACATATAAAATTTTAAACACTAAACAAATTAAATTCTACAGAGTAAAATTTTACAAATTTATCAATCATTTGAAATCAAACATATGTTGTAGGATACAAGAACAAGTTTCATTGCATATCAAGTTAAGACATGTTCAGTTTCAAAAACTTCCAGCAATCTATTCAGTGTGCTCACATGCGAATCTTCGATTAGCTTCAAGAAAATGCAATTCTAAAAATATTATAGAGAACTTTGCATGTACTGACACTAATCCATCAAAAATTAAGATTTTCACAAATTTATAGATTTATCGCAACTCAAACATATCACCAAGTATCATGAGATGTGTGATCATTGGCATCTTTTAGTATTGTGCACATTGGCATCTTAACATGAGTGTGCTCTTTGGCATCTTTTAAGCTTGTGCACTTTGGCATCTTTTGATCAAAAAGTTTATTAAGTAAAGAACATGACGTAAACGTAACTTTCTATCTGACCCTATTGCAGGATTTGGGTTAGCCGCTCCCAGACCAGTTGGCCTTAGGGGACTAGGTGTCAAGCACCCCTTGGAACTTACTTTCCCGGATCAGAAAGACTACATCGACATATTCTAAACCCATTCATACCAGTAGAACATGACTTTCGATCTGGTTCTATTGAAGGATTTGGGTTCGATCACTTCCAGACCAATTGACCTTAGGGGACCAGATGACAAGCATCCTGAGGAACTTACTTTCCCAAACCAGAAAGGTCACAGGTACAAACTTTTAAACTTAGAGATTTTTGTATTTTAAGAATTTAATATTCATCTCAATTACTCAGATCAACATCTAAGTGCTTAGCCCATATTTTCATTCCGATCTATAATTCTGATTAATTAGGTAGTCTAAGCAAAGTAAACTATAAAAAAAATTCCGAATCACACAACTTTAAAGCAGTAATAAAAGTTTCAAACATGTTGCTGACTTTTCAACTTTTGTAAGACTTGAAATTTGACCATAAAAACTTTAATATAAACAACAGAACTTGAAAATTTATCCTAGACACATATTTTATTCCAAAGAAAGAAAAAAATGTAAAACTTTTACTTTATAGACTAAAACTTGTAAAGATTTAAACTTTTAATTGATATTTAGTCTGAACAAAGTAAAATTCAACTAAGAAAATTTTGGGTAATACAAATTCATGAGATAGATAAACAAGCTCAGATTCTTGAAACATTGAGAAAAACTGGAATACCATCATTATCAGAGATAAATGCAGCGGAATTAAAATTGATGTACTCACAATATCTCATTAAGTCAGAAGCTTAATCATTGAAGAACGAGTTGTAAACTGTTGTGTTTAGAAGTCGATGTCTATGAAGTGCGGGTCCTGAGTTGAATTACTCAGAAGCCAATATTCTCTTACTCCCCCTTAACACGTGATTCCTGCAACTTTAAATAAGATTGAGATTTGGGTACCCACTTAAATTTGGGCCCGTGTTTGTTAATTGCAGTTCTTATGGGGAAAGAATAAGCAGAATTGACATTTAAAACACGAGGAATATGATTAGAGAAATAATCACAACTATCAGAAGAGAAAGCATAATCATCAGAACTAGAATCTGAGGAAGAACATGAGACATGTTTTGAAATTCGAATCATTTGCTTTATAGAGTATTTGGAAATTTTATTACATTTAGAAAATGAATCACTGTTATAAAGTTTGTCTACACATTTATCCTCATCAAAAATATGTTCATCAGATGTCCGCTTCATTCTCCAGATTTGCATCTTTGATCGACTGCTCAAAGTCCTATCTGTATGAATAGAATCGAAAGAATTAGAATTGTCAGCAAGAACTGTATCTCGTTTCTTTGACTTCTTTGACCGTCTTCTTTTATGCTTAGGTTTATAATATTGATCATTGAGCGTAAAAGAATCATCAAGAATTTTAGACGAAATATTTAAATCAGAAGAAATAAATTTATCTAAGCAACCAATCTGATCAACTAATAAATCTGAATTAGCCTCGGAATCTGAAGAATTTTGAGAAAGGTTTTTAAAATTTGAAACTTCCTTTTTGTTTTCCTTAGAATAAGAAGAAAGGTTAGAAATAAAATCTGATTTTTGAGAAAATAATTTTTCTTCAAGACTAGACGTCATGAAAGAAAGAATAATATCAGATTCAATTTTCTTCAAAATAATTTGATCTTCTATCTTGTCTTCAAGATCGATGATTTTTCCTTCTAATACTAATGGAGGAGTATATTTCTTTGAATCATAAATGATTGGAGAAATATTTCATTTATCAGAATCAGGTGCATAAGGAGCAAAATCATCAGACATTGAAGATTTGATAGGAGATATATCTTTAAAACTCTTCTACCTCTTCTTGATTTTTCAGGAAAACATTTGGCATTTTCAGACGTATAAACAAAAGGAATTTCATTTTTTTTATTATTTATCATTTTCTCATTTTCGATTTCTAACACTTGCTTCTCATTCATCCAATCAATTTTAAATTGAGGAGCGTAATGAGCAAGAGTCAGATAATCGTAATTATATAAAGTTGGGGATTTTTCAATCGCATTGTTTAGACAATGAGGATTTTCAAAACCAAGACCCCATCTCTGTTTTAAAGCTTCTTCACTCCTTGTCTTGTTCATAAAAAATGTTTGTTCAGATTGGTCTCTTCGATAAAGCTTTTCTTCTAACTCTTTTATTTTATCTGAAAATTCATCTTTTAAATTAGTCATAGTCGTCAAAGATTCAAGATAAGTCTTATTTGAATTTTCCAAATCATCCAATTTCTTTTGAAAGATGTCTTTAGTATTTTCTAAAATGGATTTTTCATCTTTCAAAGAAATTTTCAGTTTGTCAATCAAATATGACTTTTCAGAATTTAAATTCTTTTCAGATAAAATCTTTGAACGTAAATCAGACAAAGCATTAATTATGATATTCATCTGAGAGGTAATGAAATTATAATCAAATTCAGAATATACCTCATCTTCATCAGAATCAGAATCGGCTGACTGATCATCACCGATTAAGCACATCTGAGCGATCTCGACGTTTGATGCTTCATCATCGGAATAATCCAGCCATAATTCCTCCTCGGCCAGCAAAGCTGTTCCGTTCTCTCTCTTTTCTGCTAATTCCACTTTCTTTCTGTAGTATGCCGAATCCCTAACCACCTTTGCTCTACACTCCTTTGACATGTGACCCGACTTTCCGCAGTTGTAACAAGCATCATTCTTTAGCTCGGGTACTTTCACTTAAGGACCAGAAGTGAAGCGAGAATAGTTGGAACCCGACTTTGGTTGGAATTTTCTCTGGTAATGCTGAGAGAGAAGGATCATCCCTTTCTGTAATGCCTCGCCATCATCTTCAGTTGACCCGGTGTAAGCGTTATCAGACAACACTTGTTCAATCAGTTGCTTCGTGATGAGAGCAACCGGATCTACTGTTTTCTTCTTTTTATCCATCTTGGCCTTTTTCTCTACCACCAAACTTTCATCAGTCATCAGAATCTCGTAAAGTTCTTGAATCTGCATTGTGGAGATTCTGACATCATTCCTTAATCTGTGGCATGATTTATTCCACTCAGACTGAAGAGCATTAAGGAATTTCAGATTTGTCTCAAGAGCAGTCTTTTCCACTTTAATCTTTCTGAGATCATTAATCACAGTGCAAAACCGGTCAAAAGTCACCTTCAGAGATTCATTGTCCTTTGCCTTAAATTCCTCAAAGTTATTCATGAAGCGTGTCTGGCGTATTTGAGTAGCAACTGATGACCCAAGCATGATCTTTTCTAACTGAGTCCACATCATGTTTGGATTATGCTTGAAACAATCAATTCTATTGTAGATTGAGTTAGGCAGTGCTAGCATCAAATTGGACTTTGCTTCTCTATCGGCTTTTTCACGTTTGATTTCATCATCAGTCAAAGGAATGTCATTTTTCGGTTTGATGAATGGTCCTTCAGTAAACGACTTCATCATATTTTCTCCATTTGTCTGACGCTCAATGAAATTTATGAACCTATCTTGCCACTATGTAAACTCATCTTCGTTGATTAAGACTGGTGGATGAGCATCAATTCCCAATTGCATCATCAGATCATTTGAGTAGAATCTTGCTTGAAGAGCAAACTTGGCAGAATCCATTGCTGATGTACCAGAAAATCAAAAATCAGATTGAATTAAAAAAAAATTCGAAAAATATTAAAAATTGAAAATTTGAAAAACACTTGTTATGACACAAAGTTTAAAAAAATAAAGATGACATACTAAAAAAAATTTCCAGACTCTTTTTTTTTAAACAAGTCAGGGAGACGTGCAAAGAGAAGCTTTTCGATTGAAGTGAGACGCGCAAACTAGAGATTTGCGTTTGCAGAGAGGAACGCAAATTGAGTTTTGCGTTTGCTTTGGGAAACGCAAGATGACACTTTGCGTTTGAATGAGGGAAACGCAAAGTAAAATTTGCGTTTGTGTAGAGATGCGCAAAGTAGACTTTGCGGGTGTAGGCAGAAGCGCAAACTGTGATTTGCGGGTGAAGACTGAAACGCAAAGTAAAATTTGCGGGTTTGACTTGAAACGCGAACTTGTCCTTTTTCGATCGAAGGCAGAAACACAAATCAAACTTTGCGTTTGTAGAGGGAAACGCAAACTTCACTTTGCGGGTTGAACTTGATACGCAAAGTATTATGAATGACGCGCAAAGACTATAAATGAAACGCAAAGTTTAGATCTTGAACAAACCGAACGCAAAACACAAAAACTTCTAAAGAATCGATTTCAACACTGATTTTTATGAAATTTCCTTTTACAAATAAGATCGAAAACACTTTTTCAACTCAAATCAACCAAAAATTTCGATTAAAAACCATAAAAACGAGATTTCGATGATAGAACAGTAACCAAACTCGTTTTTCCAGAAAACTTTTAAAACTCAAAATTGATGATCTAACACTGTTTTTCTTGAAAAACAACCTGAAACAAAAGTGATCGATTATTAAAAACGAATCTAATGAGACCAAAAACAATCAAATTCGATCACAAACAGATCCAAATTTTATGAGAAATCAAGAAAACGAGATTTTCTTGAGAAATTCAAGAAAGTCGATCAAATTTTCGATTTCAATCACAAATTCAGATTAGAAAATCAATCTCTCAATTCTCTCAAGATTCAGTTGGCTCTGATACCAATTGTGAGTCCAAGATCACTGATTCTTTAGAGAGAGAAAGCAATGGAGCGCAAAACAGAGAATGTATTAATTGTGCGTGTGATTCTTACACCAAACCAAGACCAAAGGGACTTAAATACCCTTGGTCAGATACAACACAAATAAGCTCTAAACACAGTAATTTGACCATGACCTATAAATACAATGATTATTATAAAATCAGACTTAACAGTTTCCTTAGCCATTAAGGCTTTGTTTTAGATAGTGAGTATATAAGGGTTTATGTTGTGTAATCTTGTAACTACACGAGCTGCTCATACATTGTAATTCAGAGACATGTGATATAAATACAAGATCTACTTTCTCTCTCTAGACTTTCTCTCTCTAGTTCTTGAGCTTTATTGTCATAAATTGAGTAATTGCTTGTTGTGATTGGGATTTTATGATTAACATAGGGTGTAGTTCTTTCGTTCAACAATGTCGTTCTGTTGTGGAGTGTAGGCCGCGGAGAAGTTGTATGAGATTCCCACAGAGATGAGATATCTCTGTAAGGTGTCATTTTTGAACTCCGTGCCATTATCACTATGAAGTGTCCGAACTGGCAATTGTAGACGTACTTGAATACGCTTAATAAAAGCTATAATCAGTTCTAGTGCATCCGACTTGTTTCGAAGAAACTCGAGCCATGTGTATCTTGAATAGTCATTTATCATCACTAAAACATATTTCTTTCCATTGATAGATGTCATTCGCATTGGGCCACAAAGATCCATGTGAATAAGTTCAAGTGCAGATGAGGTTGATGATTCAGTCTTGGACTTGAATGAGCTTCGCTTCATTTTGGCCATCTCACATTTCGAAGACGGTGAGTCTTTTTCAAACCTCATTTCTGGTAGACCTTTTACCAGACCTTGTCTCTGTAGCTTAGATATTGATCTGAAATTCTGGTGAGACAAGCGGCGATGCCACGTCCATGATTGTGCTTTAGAAGCTTTAGCTAGTAAGCATACGGGACGTGTGGCAAGACAGTGTTGGAAAATCTATATAATATATATTTCCACGGCGCTCAACTCTAAAGATTTCGTAACCATCTGGATCCTCAAGATAGCAATGAGATGTTGTGAAGCAAATCCATGGATTCACGTTAACTAGTGTTTCCTACCCCGAAAATAATCCTTGAGTGATTGAGGGGAGAGGGGTCAAAAGAATAGAGAGTGGGTGTGTGCTAAGATAAAATGGAAAAGAGAGATTGGTTAGAAGTGAGCTCAAATGATTAAAAGAAAGAAGGTGAGATATCAGAGTAAAAGAATAATAAACTTTGTACCAAATCTTTTCTGAACCGGGCATCCACATTACTGATGTTTCACAATTTTTTCGTGAACATCATTGAAAAAGGCAACTAGCCCATGCCAACTCTTGCAAATAACCCCATATACTACTCATTCTTTTCTCAACAAAAGAATGTTTCTAATTTTTCTGGGGAAGCAGAACATTATCTATCAGATCTTCACTTGGAAGATGTTGATATTGAAAAAGAAGGAAAGTTGCCCTACCTTCAACCCTTTCTCATGCACATTGATCTATGTAATATTTGTTTACATACTTTGAGCCTGTTTAAGCTTTAAATGCTTCAATTATTGCTACACTTGCACGAGCACACAAGGAATAAGTTCTCTTGTCATAACATTTATAGAAAATTCCTTTGTGGTTTTTCAATGATTGAATGGAAGCCTTGGGGGAGTGAACATCATAAAAGCTCCTTTCCAATGTGCATCCGTTGCACACAGTGGCTTTGTGCTACTGATAGGCAAATTAACTGTTTCATATGTTGATACAGGGTTACCACTCATAATTTGTCTGAATTTGAAAAGATTCGGATAAATACTTTTTTTGAATTGACGGCAGATTGTTTACATCAGATTAGACGGAGATCAAATTTCTTTGAGCGAGATTGTTCATATTTTTCCAAAAAGGGGGAAAATATCTCAGTTATTCATGAAGACTGTTCTTACATTGCTATTTGGGGGAGATTTTCAAAGAGAGAACTGAAATTGATAATATTTTGTTGATTTTGATTCTCATAATTTATCAAAAAGGGAGAGAGTTTTTAATGATCAATTTCAAAGAGAAAGCAAAGTCAAGTAAGAGTGATAAAGGGGGAGAAAATAAAGTCAGATTGTTGTTTATTCTAAAGGGAGAAAAGTTTGTCGAAGAGATGATTCAAAGAAGAGTTCAAAATCAAGAGAAAGTTGAAAAGCTAAAGATGTTTGTACTTCAAGTCAAAGCAAGTTCAGACTATTGTTGTATTAAAGTTTTTTTGAGAACGTGTTGCACGTTTGTAACAAGTGGGGGAGATTGTTAAAGCTGTTAAAGATTTGAAGACTTCAAAGTTTTGTGAAGAAAGTCAAAGTGTTCAAGATTTTAAGCTGACAAAGAGATCTGAAAACTGAAGATTTTACTTCAAAAAGAAGACCTGAAGATTAGTGTCAATTTTTTTTAATCTTGAATCCAAAGGGGGAGAATGTTGAGTCAGAATTGTATTCAGGTTTAAAAGGTCTATGTTTTTCAAAGTTTGTCAAAGTCAAAGAGTTGTAAAAGTCATTTGTAATTGTCAAAGTCAACAATAGTCAAAGTTACTTTAGTTAGAAAACCAAAGTGTAGTTAGATTAATGCCTTGTAATCTTAGAGTATAAATAGGTTTTGTTTTTGTAAAATTAGGATAGGATACTTAGATATTGTCATACACGTTTGAGAGAGAGATTCTAGAGAGAGAAAATCTGTAGAGAGAGAAAATCTGTAGAGAGAGAAACATTCATGATCATGAAATAAACATTAAGATTTATGAAAGTTGAAGATTTTACTTCAAAAAGAAGACCAGAATATTATTGTAATTTTTTTTAATCTGGAATTTAAAGGGGAAGATTGTTAGAGCTATATTGTATTCAAGATTAAAAGAGGGTCTAAAAGTGTAAATGATGTAAAGTGTGAGCATTTACTTTGTAATTGTAATGTAATGTCAAATAGTTGACCTTAGCCAAATGGGTCATATTGACCATATAAATAGGAGGTCAAAGTGTTAGTTGATAAGAACACACGTGCATATTCAAGATTAGATTACACTGTTGAAAACACATACACACAGAGCTTGAGAGAGAGATCGAAGAAATAGGTATATGGATATATGGAAGTGTTTTAGTCATTGATTCATCAATAAACAAACATTTCCTACATTGTTTGTGTGATCATATTGAGTTAGAAACTGGAACTACAAGATAAGCTCAACTTCTTCTTGAAGTCAGTCGGGGATGAGAAAGACCTCGACTCAGAAGATGAGCAAGAAGTCGAATCGGGGGATGAGGTTTCTAAGGGTGGAGATGATGCATCTGACCCCCAGCAATAGGAGCAACCATCTCTTTAATTAGTTTTTACGATGATTTTTAGTACTTTTAATCGGGCAACCGTTGGTGGTCGTTCCACACACTGTAATATCTTTTTTAAGATATTAATGAAAAATAATTTTTGAACAAATCGAACTATCGCAACATCTCATACTTCGTCAAAACAGATAACAAAGTAATTGTATAAGTAACTTACGACAAACATAAGGATAGTAATTGAGATATAAACTATACTTTAATGAAAGCGATCGGAAGATAATGAAGATTAAATGAAAATCTATGTAACTCACGACAAGAACAGATGACTAGAAGCATAAAGTACTCGAACATAATCAAATGTTAGTCGAGCTTATGACTGAGTAAGCGTAAATTGTGTTTCGACGTAAGTCATAAGTATATCGATTGGCAACCTGTTAATCAAAATAAATTCACAAGGAACTTACAAATTATCCAGACATTAATAAGGTTTAAATCTTAAGACCCTTTAGATTTATTCGACATGGTCGTGGGGTAATCGTAGGGCATAAATACCATTGAATGTTGAACTAAATAAATTTCATGATATCCTTGTTCCTTATCCTAATTCTCGAGAATATGAACAGAAAATGACTGATCCTGCAGTGAAATTGTTAAAACAAATGGGGTCATTGGTTTGACCAACGACGCTTCGATGCTTAAGTCAGTAAGGTTTGTAGAAAGATAATCGTAAGAGAAGAAGAAATGGGTTTTAAAAGAAGTACCTTTTTAGGTGTACCGCATTCCAACTTCGAGGAATGTTTCGACCGTCGAGGGTTTGCAACTGGTATGCTCCCTTTCCAACAACTTCGGCTATTTGATACGGTCCTTCCCACTTGGTAGATAATTTACCTGAACCGGGATCTTGTGTGTTTTGAAACGCTCGTCGCAAGACATGATCACCTTTTTGGAAGATTTTGGCCTTGACATTCTTATTGAAATGTCGTTCGACCAATTGCTTCTGCGAAGCCATCCTGATCAAGGCTAACTCTCGTAATTCTTCTAGTGCATTGAGGTCGTAACTTAGATTTCTTGGATGCCCCAAGTTGGAATTTTGGTCTCGACAGGCAAGATCGCTTCGCAACCGTAGATAAGAGAAAAAGGAGTTTGTCCTGTGGATGTACGAGGTATCGTATGATTAGCCCAAAGAACCGTCAGAAGTTCTTTGACCCATTTGCCTTTGGCAGCCTTAAGTCTTTTCTTAATCGAGTTGACGATCGTTTTGTTGCTTCATTCAGTGAGTCCATTAGACTGGGGATATCTGGGTGTTGAAGTCGTAAGTTTGATGTTACGATCTTCACAGAATTGCTGGGTTCTGTCGCTTATGAATTGTGACCCGTTATCACATACGATTTCAGATGGAATTCTAAACCAGTAGATGATGTTAGTTTGGATAAAGGAAATGACTTCCTTATCGCGTATCTGGGAGTAAGCAGCTGCTTCTATCCATTTTGAGAAATAATCTGTAAAGACTAGAAGGTATACCTTTTGCCCGGGGGATGGAGGTAACTTACCGACAATATACATTCCCAATCGAATGAAGGGCCATGGAGTGAAAATCAAATGCAAGGGTTCGACGGGTTTGTGGTACGTACCTGAATGTCGCTGACATGCGTCGCAACTTTGGATGTACCTAATTGCGTCTTGTCGCAAAGTTGGTCATTAGTATCCTTGTCGGGAAATACGATTTGCCAAGCTGTGACCTCCTGAGTGATTGTCACACTCACCATTGTGCATTTCTTGTAAGATATTTTGGACTTGACTTTTGTTGATAACACATCGTAAGTTTAGTTATGTCGATGATTGTCTATATAACTGATCTATGATCATAATATATCTGGATGCTTTAAATCGAATTTTTCTAGCTTCCATTATGTTTTTTGGAAGTTGGTCGTTTACTAGAAATTTTCTGATATCGCTCGACCAATTATCTTCCTACTCGATCATCTGTACGTCTTTTTCTTTATCGATGGATGATGTCGATTGATGAATTATGGGAATGGTATCGAATGGATGATTCCCAAGTGTCGACCCAAGGTTGGCTAAAGCGCCAACTTGAGTATTTTGATCTCTGGAGATCTGTGAAATAGAAAATTCTTTGAATTCCTCGGATCTGTCTTTGGCTATCTTGAGATATGCTGTCATTCTGGAGTCTTTAACAGCAAAGTCTCCATTCATTTAATTTACGACTAAGAGTGAGTCGCTCTTAACGTGAAGCTTTGTCGCCCCCAAGTCGTGAGCCATATTTAATTCTGCAATCAAAGCTTCGTATTCAGCTTCATTGTTAGTAGCTTTGAATTCGAATCATATGGAGTACACCATCTTGCCTCCTTATGGCAATTTGATAATGACACCCAATCCTGCCCCCCGGGCATTGGATGATCTGTCAACATATAGAGTCCATGTTGGGTCGTCGAGAGTTGCCACAAAATCTGTCGGTGCTTCCAGTTCTGGACTGAAATCTGCGACGAAGTCAGCTAATGCTTGCGATTTGATCGCGACCCTTGGTTTATATTAAATGTCATAACTACTAAGGTAGATACTCCATTTTGGGTCAGCCAACCTGTTAACTCTGGTTTTCTCAAGACAAACTTAAGAGGAATGTTAGTCACGACAGTTATAGGGTGCGATTTGAAATAATGACGTAACTTTTTAGCTGCAGTAATCAAAGCTAACAAGAGTTTTTCCATAGAAGAATACCTGGTCTCCGCGTCGAGAAATGACTTACTTACGTAATATATCGGTCATTGTTGTTTGTCATCTTCTCGGACGAGTACGACACTTACAACGTTCGGACTTACTGCCAAATATAGTTGGAGGATCTCGTGATCCTCAGGTTTCGATAATAAAGGTGGGGACGCCATGTATTTTTTGAGCCCCTGGAGTGCGTTTTCGTGATCGTCCCTCCATTCGAAACCTCGGCTCTTTCGCAAGACATTGTAAAATAAACAACATTTATCCGAAGATCGATAAATAAACCTGTTTAATGCTGCTATATGGCCTATAAGTCATTGGACCTCTTTGCTATTGCGTAGAGACTTGATATCCAAAATAACTTTTATTTGATCAGGATTGGCCTCGATCCCTCGTCGGGTGACCATATATCATAAGAACTTACTCGTGCTTACTCCAAAGGAGCATTTTGTTGGGTTAAGCTTCATATGATATTGTCTAAATATATCAAATGATTATCTTAGGTGATTGATATGATCGATCGCCTGTTTGGACCTGACGATCATGTCGACAATATATACTTCCATCATGTCTCCGAGACGTTCTTTGAACATTTTTTTTACTAGACGTTGGTATGTCGATCCTGCATTCTTAAGACCAAAAGGCTTTACTTTGTAACAGTAGATTCCTTTCTCTGTCATGAATGCCATTTTCTCTTGGTCTTCACGATGAATTAGGATTTGGTTATATCCCGAGTATGCATCCATAAATGTGAGCAGCTCGTGTCCAACAGTTGCGTCGACCATGGCGTCGATGTATGGTAAGGGGAAAGGATCATTTGGACAGGCTCTGCTGAGATCCGTGAAATCAATACATACTCTCCATTTCCTATTCTTCTTTTGTACAACCACGACGTTGGCTAGCCAGTCGGGATATTTGACTTCCCGAATTTATCTTGTTTTGAGTAAATTATCAACTTCGTCATTGATCACTTTGTTGCGTTATGGGGCGAACTTATGAAGCTTCTTCTTAATAGGCTTATAAGAAGGATCGACACTGAGTCAATGTGTGATGACCTCTGGGTCGATGCCGACCATATCTTCATGCGTCCATGCAAAACTATAGGCATATTCCTGCAGAAAAGAAATCAGCGAGCCTTTTAAAGTAGGGTCGAGTGACATACCAATGTAGACCACTCTGTCAGGTCTTTCCTGATCTAGGATGACTTCTTCCAGTTAATAGTCGTCGGCAGTTTCAGGTCTTGGCTCTGTAATTGCTAGATGTTCTGTTTTCTAGGCTCCATAGAAATTTCATAACACTCGCGGGCGATATTTCGTTCGCTTTTGATTTCTTGGGCGCCCCAAGTTGTTGGAAACTTGATCATCTAATAGTACGTTGAGGGTACAACTTTCATGTCGTGTATCCAGAGTCGTCCCAGGATGACGTTGTATGCTGACGAACAATCGGTGACACTGAATTTGGTCTGTTTGTTGACTCCTTTGGCAAATATTGGGAGAATGATTTCCCCAATGGTGTTAGCCATGTCGCCATTGAAGCCCACAAGGCCGTCGAGTGTCACATGATTTCCAATTTATCAATTCTCATTGCTTTGGTTGTGGCGAGGAAGATAATATTAGCTGAGCTTCCTCCGTCGACCAAAATCCTCTTTGTCGAGCAATTACCAATCGTGAGTTGGATTATCAATCCATCATGATGCTTCTGCCATTGATCACCAAGGTCTTCTTGATCGAAGGTAATGGGCATGGCCTCCAATTCAAGGTCTTACTTCGGTCATGAGGTCCACAACACAGGGAGTTCTGCGGATCCCTGGCTAGCATGTCGTTTTGCTGCTGAATAAGTTAAGCCACAGACATCGGATCCTCCAGTTATGCAATTAACGAATTTTGTATACTCGGGTGAGACGGGTCGTGCGTTTGTTCCCAATAAATCTTGTAGATGTCCCTTGGGGACGAGCCATGCCAATTCTCGTCTCAGAGTGATACAATCGTCAGTCTCATGACCATGATCGTTGTGGAAGTCGCACCATTTAGATTTGTTCTTTCTGGCATCGTCTCTTTCGATCTTTGATGGCCACTTGACGTTAGTCTGAATACTTTTAAGAGCTTCAAGGATATCTTTGGATGTCCCTTTAAATCCGTAAGAAGAGATCTTTGGATGTTGGGGGGGCTTATTAACTGGAGTAATTTTCTTCTTTTCGAATCTTACGTTCGATACTTGTTTGGAGGTTTCAACACGAGCAATCGACCTTGCTTTGAAGTCTGGATTTTTGACACTTAGGGCTTTCTTATTGCCCGAATGTTTTCGATGGAAAGCTACATCATCTTCAACTCGCGTGTAGGCTAATGTACGAGCTCGTACGTCTTCAAAGTTTTCTGTGGGATATTTCATCAAATCCATGTAGAGATCAGAGTCGTCGTCGAGACCTCGCTTGTATGCCTCGATTATAGTTCGAATGTCACAGTTTCGTATACCGATCATCTTAGAGTTAAAACGGTTGAAATAGCTTTGAACTGTCTTCTGTGTGATGTAGTAAAGATCGCTAGTTTGTTTCTCCATTTTACGACTGCTGGCAAATTGTTGAAAGAATTGGTTGACCAACTCTGCAAAACTGCCGATAGACTTGAGTCGTAAGTTTATCAACCACAGGAGAGCAGCTCCAGTAAGGGTCTCACCAAAACTTTTGCACATGCAGACTTCTTGATACTACTGAGGTATTGATACAATCCACATTAGCTTATTGTACTCTGCAATATGTTCCATTGCATTGTTGGTCCCTGAATATTTTGGTGTAAACGTTGGGATGTTGTATTTCTTTGGCACGTCGACCAGGGCAATCTCATCGACGAAAGGAAACACTTGAAATCCTGTCTTTGGTTCAACGTCTACAGGTACAATGGCTCCAGATAGCTTAGCTAGCAGTAGTATAATCTTTTCGTTTTGCTCTTCCAACTGTTTTAGGCGTCGTAAGACAGGGTCATCTGGATTAGCACCGCTACTAGGCATGAATCCAGAGTCTTGAGACATAAGACGTGCATTAGGAATAAATCCGTTGTTCTGCGACATGCCACCATTATCCGCATTCAATGGTACATGCATGTAAGGCATGGTTACTGATGGAAGCGATGTCACAGGAGGTGGCATTGATGGGACCGTCGGCATGGAGAAAGTAACGACTCCAGTATTCAATCCCATACCTTGCATTGGCATGGGGTATGGAGGTGGTGGAGGTGGAACACCTACAAAAGACATGTTAAAGGGTGGCCTTGGGTCGAAGGGTGGTCCAAATTGGTTGCCTATATTTGGATTCCTCATCGCTGGATTCCTCATGGCGGAGAGTTCTTCATTGGCCCTGCGATTTTTCTCATCCAGTATATGAATTCGGTTTCGAGCGACATCAAGATCCATGCTTATTTGAGCGATGATATTGGCTTGAGTTCCTTGTGCTGCCATGATCCTGTCAAACAAGAATCCTGTACTAAAACTGTTAGTAGATCGCGCTCTCTGTCGAGGATGTTACTCCAGATGGGGCCCCACGGTGGGTGCCAAACTGTTAATGCCAAAAATCGTCCAAAGGAAGATCTAAGGTTGGTGTGGAGATTTAACAACTAAAGTAATTCATCACTTAACAAATCACGCGACAAGGATAAAAAATAAGATGAACACAAAGATTTGGTGACGCGGAAAACCCCGTCGAGGGTAAAAATCGTGGACGATAGTGAGGATCGTCAAGTGCACTATGGACGTCAAACAGGGACGTCGTCCTTTAGAAGGAGTGATTACAAGTACAATTGACAATATTACAATAGAAAAGTAATATGATCGTGCGATTAAGCTAGATGCCGTGTAATAGAACACTTGTATCGATAGATTCTGCTATGGAGAATTCATGAGAGTTATATCCTCACAATTGCTTTTTAATCCAATGTCGATGCCCCTTGCGTTGATCTTCAAGGTTGTATATATAGCTTTGGTTGCTATAAATGAACATTGATTGTCCAACGGTCTTGATATTGATTGATCTTTGATAACGATCGTCAGTTATATCCATTGGTTATTATGTGTATTAAACCTGTAATGAAAGATTCACAAAGGAAAAAACGGTTGTATGCAACAATGATCAATGATTGTTAGTAACATTACATAGATCGTAAGATATAAGTCTGTCGAGATATTCCTGTTAGTCGTGGACGTGGGAGACTCACGACGTTTGCCATCGAGGACGACGATGTCTTCTGTCGTACGATGTCGTTGGATAGTCTATAGACTGGAGATATTTGGTTATCTTCCATCGGTCGTAAATTGCGTAATTTTACCCAAACAGATACGCACACTTGTTTCTTCGAAGTCCAACTCACGAGCTTATCTCCCAAAAAAATTATATGTCCCGAAGTACTCTTCCTGTCTAACATACAACCTCCATGATCTGCGTCTGAATACGTTGTTAGCTCAAAACCTGTATCTTTAGGATACCTGTGTGTCCCTGATTTAGAACAAGGATCTTAACTAGATAAATCAAATAAACGATTACCAACCTGTTTGATGTATAAAATAACGATTACAAGGTTCGGTATGTTTGATCTTGAAGAACTCTCTCTTTTACACCTTTTGTGTGTGTTTGTATGTGTCGATTATGAGAGATCTGATAGAGTTGTTGAGATCTGATATGATCTCAAGCTTCTTAGACACACTAACTTAATAATAATAAACTAATAATAATATCTAACACTTAGATATTATCTAACAAATATAATAACTAACAACTAACTAAACTTAGATATTTAGTTATGCTAAATATCTAATTACATAAAATACAAATAAACAACTTTGACATTTTATTACAAACTGACTTTTAGACTAATATCGAGAGTCGATGTTTCAGCATTAACTTCAGATTGGATCTTCAGATTGGATGATCTTGAATCCAATAGATTTGTGATCTAACAATCTCCCCTTTTGGATCAACATCATTACTAAAATGATTTTAGCAATTCAGTCTTCTTCTTCATCTCAGAAGATGCAATCTCTTTCTCTAGCTCAGAATGCTTTAGCAAAGTATCTTCAAAGAAAATTTATCTGAAATCAGGATGTCTTCATAATACTTTGATCTCGCAATTCTTGGTTAGATTTTCTCTTTTTCTCTTCTCCAATGTCTTGTAATTTAATGGACTGAACATTTCTTCAAGCTTTAGATTCTCCCCCTTTTTGATGAAAAGTTCAACGACTTCATCAAAACTTTGAGTAAGAAATGTTAACCACTTGGAGCCTCTGATCCGTCAATTCAAAAGATATTCATCCAGATCTTTTCAAATCCAGACAAAATAGTCGTGTAACACCTGAATCAACTAATGAATCAGTTAACATGCCTGTCAGTAACACTAAGTCACTGTGTGTAACGAATACACATTGGAAAGGAGTTGTTTGATGTTGACTCCTTCAGGGCTTCCATTTAATCATCGAAACACCACAAAGGTAATTTCTATAAACGTTATAACAAAGAAACTAATTCCTTGTGTGTTCGTGCTTGTGTTAGAAACAATTAAGCACTTGATGATTGCTTATAGGCTCAAAATTGTGTACACCATTGAGACAACAGTAGTTTAAACACAGACTCAATGTGCATGAGTGAAGTGCGAAGGTGGGGCAGACTTCCTTCTTTTCAATATCCAGATTTTTCAAATGAAAATCAGATAGCAAATGTGCTGCTTCCCCTTAGAAAATGTGAAACACTTTCTATTTGAGTAGAAAATGAGTAGATGGTGAGGTTTGATCAAGAGTTGGCATGGGCTACTTGCCTGTTTCAATAATGATCACCAAAGAATTGTGAAACATTAGAATTGTGGCTGCCCGACTCAGAAAAAGTTGGTGTAGAGTTGTGATATTCTTTTAACTCTGTTCTCACACGCTCTTTCTTTTAAACATTTTGCTCACTCTAATCACACTCATTTCTTTTCGACTTCTCACTCTCAATCACTATGGATTAACTTCTTGGGTAGAAATCACTGGTTAAGGTGATTTCATAGAAGTTGTGTTAATTCCTAGCACAAAGAAATCCTTGTTTTTCTATGATGCATATGATGCTCAGAATGGTTTAACTATTTCAGTTAAAGCACAAAGTAAATCTTGAAAACATTTAAAGTCACACTTCCAATTCATGAATTCGTTTTGAGAATCAGGAAGTGGTTTGAACATTTAGAACAATGTTTTCTATGATTGAAAGTTGTCCACTTATCAACCATATATGAGATTAAGATAAAGGATTGTACCTTAACGTGCGGTCTTATATCTCATGAAGCTAAGCTTAAAGTCATAAACATATGAACTTGTAAGCATCTCTCAAAAATTCTACAAAAGTCTTATGTCAAGTCAAAGCAAATTTATTCACTTAAATTGAAAAGACAAAAAAAATCAGTAAAACTGTAAAAGTACGAGTTCTGATTAGAAATCATCAGAAGTCATCACCTTTTTACTCCCCCTGAAATTATGCATCAGTACATTATCAGTTGTAAAAGATATGCATAAAATTTCAGACAAATATGTATGTACTCCCCCTTGATGGTTGATTTCCTCATTCGAGTATCGGAGTATAATCTCTTTTTCAGCACGGAGTAAGGTCTTTTGATCATTGAAGTGCGAGTCCTAAACTGTTGTGTTTAGAAGTCAAACTTCGTTGAAGTACGGGTTCTAAGCTGATTTACTTAGAAGCCTTCTTGACTTTGATCTCCGGGTCTTGAGCTGATTTACTCAAGAACCATGTTTCTCCTACTCCCCCTAGATAGTAGGTACCTGCAACACAAAATCATCCCTTTTCTTTGGTATCCATTTCCAATTGGATCCAACTATGTTAGCAAACGATTTTGGCACCCAGTGAAATTTGGGTCCGCTTTGCTTTTTAGAATCAAAAGAAGAATTATAATGAGATGAATGATATGAGTGCACATGATTATTGCCAAACCAAATCTCAGAATCTTGACAAGAATTAAAAACATGTTTATCATAAAAGGAAGACTTTCTAGCAGATTTAGACAATTGGAATAGTTGCGTAAAAGAGTATTTCAAAATAGTAGCAACATTCGATTTCATAACATCTTTACTAGGTAAATTCTTATTACAAATAACAGTACAAAAATATTTAACGGCCTTGTCAAGCTTCTGTTTCGGTTGCCACTGAGATTTAACTTGTGGCTTTCGCTCGCTCAGATCTGAAACATGTGAGACTCGTGAGTTAGACTTCTGAGCAACAAACGAATGCTTCTTCTTTGAATTACCAGTAGTGTTCGGTTTCTGTAAATGCTGAGATATAATCTTACCTTTAGCATTCTTAGCTTTCATAGAGACTGATTTATCAACTTTCGTTGATTTTGCACTGTTAACAGACGTACTGGTTTTTCCCAAAGATTTTTGAACAAAAGATGAATGGTTAGGAAGTTTTGCATTAAAATCAAATTATTCCAAACCATAATCTAAACCACCGTCAGAGTTCAGAAAATCAAACCCTTTATTTGCTAGACCAAACATATCCTCAGAGTTTGAAGCCTTTGAAATAATAACATTTTTCAGCACGGTTGAAAAAACTTTTTGTTGAATCTCAATCAAAAGTCTTTCATCTGTTAAAGAGTTCTTGAGTTCAGAAATTTGACTTTCCAAAACAAGAGGAGGGACATAAATTTTACCTTTAATAGGCTTCGTCTCCATCTCTTTTTCAGAATAACTCTGAAAGAAATCATTTGAAAGAGATTTCTTGTGATATATTGGATTATCATTATAACTATTATTCACTTTCGCATAATAAAATGGAAGGTGAACTTTAGATGATTTCAAACGTTTTTCAGTTTCGTTGGCTTCATCCTTTTCAGACAGTCTAGTCCATAAAACTTTAAGCTCAGGGATTCTTCGAGCTAGATTCAAAGAAAGAAGATCATAAAGTGCAGGCACTTCAGATATTCCTTTTTGAAGACAGTGAGGATTCTTATAACCGATTCCCTATTTTTCTATTTCCTCTTTGGGTTTGTTCAGATGAATAGTTTGTTCAGTTTGACCCAATTTGTATAACTTCTCTTCCAAACTTTTTAATTTTGCAATTAAAGTTTTGTTTTCTTCAGTACATGAAGAATGCATTTTCGTAAGCTCATATAAATCAAGCTCACTTTTTCTCAGTTTAGACTTGAGTTCATAATTCTCTTTAAGAATTATTGTCTTTACCTTTGCGTTGGTGTCATTATTTCTATGTAAAACCTCAACCAATACTTTCTTCTCAGCAATTTCATCGCTAAGTTTCTGTATCGATTGGTTTTTGTCAGTAATAACACCATTTTCACGCTTAAGATTCGACTCTAAATCTTGGAGTTTTATCTTCATGGCATGCATTTGATCACATACCTCGTCATTAGAATCAGCTTCGGTTTTTATCTTCATCTGACTCATCAAGCACAAGTGTGTTGTCTCTTTCTTCTCTCCTTCTGTTTCCAAGGCAGAAATCCTTCCTTTGTAAAGTACAGGTGTATTCTTATCCATATTGATTGAATTAGCTTCGCTGGAATTCATTCTATTTCTGATTCGATAAAACTTGATAGATATGTTCATTAATGCAAATTAAAATCAGATAAAATTTAGAAATAAAAATTTCCAAAAATTTCCAAATTTAACCAAGTCTGGAAAACTTTGCGTTTTTAGAAGGTGGCGCAAATGAGGTTTGCGTGAAGAGTGGGTCGCGCAAACTAAAGTTTGCGTTTCAAGTTGATCGTGTGAATTGAAGTTTGCGTGAGCTGTACGTAGCGCGAAGTAGAGCTTTGCGTTTCAAGGAGTTGGCGCAAAGTGAAGTTGTGCTTTTCGTGAGGAGTTGATCACGCGAACTGAGGTTTGCGTGATGTGTTGGTCGCGAGAGTTGAGGTTTGCGTTTCAAGTGAGTTGCGCAAACTGATGTTTGCGTTTGCAGTTGGTGGAGAGAACCGAGTCTTGCGCGAGAAGTGTATAGCGCAAAGAAATGTTTGCGTGAGACGGTGGTTGCGCAAAGTGGGCTTTGCGTGATCAGTTGGTAGCGCAAAGTGGACTTTGCGTTTTACGTGGGTGGCGCAAAGTAGACTTTACGTGTTCAGTGTGTTGCGCAAAGTGTGTCACGCAAAGTGTGTCACGCAAAGTTCAATTTGTATGAGTTCTTCCCTGTGTTTGCGCGAGTTCGTCCTGTACTCCGAAAGTCAACTAAAACCTGTTTCTACGTCGATTAGCAGTACCAAACTCTACCAAAATGACTAAAAACACTTCTAGAACAGATTGTGACCACTTGATCTCGATAAAAATCACTTTTTGAAGTTTAAATCGATAGCACAGTGAACTTGAAGTCGTGAACAGTAATATTTCTAAAATCACAAAATGAGAGTCGATTGAAGTGTTATACTGAAATTAAACACTACAAACTCGATCTAGCACCCTAATCGATCACAACCTGATCGATTTCAACACCTAAAACACCTTAAATCATAAAAATGATTTCTGAAATGAAGAACACAGTGACTTTCTTTAAAAAATTGATTTTTGATCTGGATCAGCTCTGATACCAATTGTGTGTCACTGATTTAGAACAAGGATCTTAACCAACTAAATCAAATAAACGATCACCAACCTGTTTGATATATAAAATAACGATTACAAGGTTCGGTATGTTTGATCTTGAAGAACTCTCTCTTTTACACCTTTTGTGTGTCTTTGTATGTGTCGATTATGAGAGATCTGATAGAGTTGTTGAGATCTGATATGATCTCAAGCTTCTTAGACACACTAACTTAATAATAATATCTAACACTTATATATTATCTAACAAATATAATAACTAACAACTAACTAAACTTAGATATTTAGTTATGCTAAATATCTAATTACATAAAATACAAATAAACAACTTTGACATTTTATTACAAACTGACTTTTAGACTAATATCGAGAGTCGACGTTTCGGCATTAGCTTCAGATTGGATCTTCAGATTGGATGATCTTGAATCCAATAGATATGTGATCTAACAATCTCCCCCTTTGGATCAAGATCATTACTAAAAAGATTTTAGCAATTCAGTCTTTTTTTTCAGCTCAGAAGATGCAATCTCTTTCTCTAATGTCTTGTAATTTAATGGAAATATTTGATTGTCGGTGTTTGGTTGTTGATTTTAGCAGTTCAAGCTTTAGATTCTCCCCATCGTTTAGCACAAAACACTTACAGCTAAATATATGGAAATATTTGATTGTCGGTGTTTGGTTGTTGATTAACGCATAAGGAGTCTTCTTGAATCTTCGATGTATCATGGAACGATTTTGTGTATAACACGCAGTCGATACAGCTTCTGCCCACAAAAATAGAGGTAAGTCTGATTGAGTTAGCATAGTACGAGCAGCCTCGACTAGCGTACAATTTCTTCTTTCGACCACTCCATTTTGTTGAGGTGTTCGAGCAACATAGTATTGATGTGAAATCCCGACAGATTCGAGATATTCTTCAACCTTCTTGTTCTTGAACTCTGTGCCGTTGTCTGTTCTTAGAATCTTGACCGGTTTCTACAGATTAACCTGGGTCGTCTTCAGGAATGTGATGAGAACATCAGGTGTCTCATCCTTTGAACGTAGAAACTTGACCCATGTGTATCGTGAGTAATCGTCCACGATAACGAGTATGTACTTCTTTCCGCCTAGACTCTTAGTTCGCATCGGACCGCATAAGTCCATATGCAATTGTTATTCCCTGTTTCTAGTTTCTAATCACAAACAATTAATCAAAACAAACAATTCAATCCAATTACCTGTTTTGATTTCAAATCAGAATTCAATTACAAACTTCCTCTCTCTAGAACTCCCTCTCTCTCTACAAATTCTCTCTAGATATGTATTATCAGATTCTCTCAATCAGATCACTTCTAAACCACTTCTATAGAAATACAAGGTACAAAGTATTTATACCCACAACTAATAATACAAAAAAACAAATACAAATACAATACTCTGACTTTATTAACAAATGACTTTGACTTTCACTAGAGGGTTGACTTTCTCAGCTTTGACTTCATAAACTTTAACCTTCAGTATTCTTGATCTTGTATCCAACATATTTATGCTCTTACAATCTCCCCCTTTGGATTCAAGATCACTGTTGAAAGATCTAGCAATTCAGTCTTCACTTTTAAGCTTTGTCAGTACAATCTCCCCTTTTTTTCTTTGATGAGATTCTTTCCAAAACTATCTTCAAACGATTAACAATCTCCCCAAAACTTTCACAATAATAATTTCATACTTTGGAAAGAAATTATCTTCAGAATCAGCTCGAATTGCTTTAGCAAATAATCTTCAAAGAAAATTTCCTCAAATATTCAGAAATTCTTTTATCTTCTTCAAATCTTCAAATCTTTACTTTGAATCTTCTGACATGGACATTTCTTTAAATCATCTCTCAAAAACTTTATCATTTCTTGATACCATCTCCCCCTTTTTGATAAATTGAGCATCTATATCATCAAAACTTTTCTTCCAAGAAATGTCTTTGACCATTCTGATCTGTCAAACTGAGCCTCTGATTCGTTGATCCATAACCAAGTATACATATAGATCTTTGCAAATCCAGACAAAAATAAGAACATGTAACTCCTGAATCAACAAATGAATCAGTTAAAATGCCTGTCAGTAACACGAAGTCACTGTGTATAACGGATACATAATATAAAGGATCTTTTTGATGTTCACTCCCCCAGGGCTTCCATCCAATCATCGAAATACCACAAAGGCAATTTCTATGAATGTTATGACAAAGAAACAAATTCTTTGTGTGTAGAAAGAATTAAGCACGAATAATTGCTTTTTAAGGCTCAACATAGTGTAAACCACTGAGACAACAGTAGATAAACACAAACTCAATGTGCATGATTGAAGTGCGAAGGTGGGGCAGACTTCCTTCTTTTTCAATATCCAAATTTTCCAAATGAAAACCAGATAGATTATATGTTGCGTCCCCTTGAAAATGTGAAACATTTTCTTTTTGAGAAGAAAATGAGTAGCTTGTGGGGTTTAATCAATAGTTGGCATAGGCTAGTTGCCTGTTTCAATAACGTTTACCAAAGAGTTGTGAAACGCTAGTAATGTGGCTGCCCGACTTAGAAAGTAGTTGGTGCAGAGTTTAATATTCTTTTACTCTGTTCTCACACCCTCTTTTGATCATTAAGCTCACTACTAACCAAACTCTCGTTTACATTTTACCTCATCACACCCACACTCATTTCTTTTAGACTCTTCACACTCAATCTCTATGGATTAACTTCTTGGGTAGAAATCACTGGTTAACGTGATTCCATAGAAGTTTCAATTAAGTCCTAGCACAAAGAACCCATATAATCCTAGAAAGCATGTTGCTCAAATGGTTTAACTATATCAGTTAAATCTCATATACAAATGTCAGATGAAAATATGCTCAGAAAATAATCATGAAGAAATGAGCATTTTTAAACATGGAAGTATTTTCAAACAAGTAAATTGAATGAATGAACATGAATGCAAAAGACTTATTTGAAAATCTGACATTGTATGAAAATGATCAGAAATGAATTATATAACAATCAAAGCTTAAGGTCAAGAATAATGGATATTGTCTACACGAAACAAAAATATAGACATTCTTGAAATGACGTTTCGAAATGAAATATCGCTCAAAATACTTTGAAATACAAGAGGGGTGTCTTACCATCGAAAATATGTTTCAATATGAGACATGGTAAGAACAATATGAACAAAAAGTCAAACTGGTGTGTGTGAATATACTTGAAAGTATATGGAAAGGACAATACGCAAGTATTTATCTTTGGAAACACACGGTTTGTAAAAAAACATTTAAGCCTAAATAAAATGAAAACATTTAAAATCACACTTCCAATTCATGAAAACTGTTTAAGAATCGGGAAATGGTTTGAACATTTAAGAATATGTTTTCTATGATTGAAAGTTGTCCTTCTTTCAACCATATATGAGATTAAGATAAGAAATTAACCTTTTCTCACAATCTTAAATCTGAAGTCATAAAGATATGATCTTGTCAGCTTCTCTCATCCTGCATAAGTCTCAAAGTCTAGTCAAAACAAATTTATTCACAAATTTATTCGAAAAATAAAAAAACATAAAGCAGTAAAACGATTAAAGTACGAGTTCTGATTTGAAATAATCAGAAATCATAGTCTTACTCCTTTTGACTTGGCTTATAAGCTCCCCCTAAAATCATGCATTACAAAATTTTGTCATTTAAGTAAAATGCAAAAATTAGTTATGCTCCCCCTCAAAATAATGTATATCATCTAAAATCTTCTCTTACTCCCCCTGAGATCATGAGCAAACAATTAAAGTGCAGATATCTTTCAAACTTAAAAATAAAGAAAATAATGAAAAATAACAATACATAACTTTATTAGGTAACAACCAATTATGTCTTAAGAATTAACATACCAAGCTTAGAGACAAAAAAATTAAATCTCTTTTCATCTAAGGGTTTGGTAAATAAATCTGCAAGTTGATAATCTGTTTTTACAAAATAAAGTTCAATTGTTCCTTTTTCTACATTATCTTTAATAAAATGATACCTGACATCAATGTGTTTGGTTTTCGTTTGCTGAACAGGATTAGCAGATATCGCTATTGCACTCTTCGAGTCACAATATATTGGAATTTTATCAAACTTGAATCCATAGTCTCGCAGCTGTGTTCGCATCCACAGAACTTTAGAGTAGCAACTGCAGCAGCTACATACTCTGCTTCAGCAGTCGATGTGGAAACGCATAATTGTTTCTTTGATGCCCAGCTAACGAGCTTGTCTCTAAGAAATTGAACATGACCTGAAGTACTCTTTCTGTCCAACATGCAACCTGCATGATCTGCATCTGAATAGGCAGTCAGTTGAAACCCAGTATCCTTAGGATACCACAGACCAAGGTCTGCAGTCCCCTTTAGATATCTAAAAATCCTTTTGACAGCAGCCAAATGGGATTCTTTAGGAGCAGCCTGATATCTAGAACATAAACATGTTGAAAACATAATATCTGGTCTACTCGATGTAAGATACATTAACGATCCTATCATACCTCTATAAGTCATAACATCAACACTTTTACCCGAAGGATCAGTGCTAATCTTAGTACCTGGTGCCATTGGGGTTCCAATAGGTTTACAATTTTCCATTTTGAACTTCCGAAGAATATCCAAAATGTACTTAGATTGATAATGGAAATCCCCGTTGAAAACTGTTTAACTTGTAGTCCGAGAAAGAAATTCATCTCTCCCATCATACTCATTTAAAAACGTGACACCATGAGGTTAGAAAAGTTTTTGCAATTTTTAGGATTTGTAGAGCCAAATATTATATCATCAACATATATTTGAATAAGGATGATATCGGCTTTTTCCTTTTTGATGAACAAAGTGGTATCTATCATACCTTTGGAAAAACCGGACTTGACCAAGAATTTAGATAAAACGTCATACCATGCTCGAGGGGCTTGTTTTAAACCATACAGGGCTTTGTCCAAGATGTAGACATGATCTGGCTTCTCTGGATTGACAAACCCTTCTAGTTGAGACACGTACACTCCCTCTTTAAGAATGCCATTTAGAAAAGCTGTTTTCACATCCAACTGAAAGACTGTGAAATTCTTATGAGCTGCGTAGGCTAGAAACATGCGGATTTCTTCTATACGCGCTACTGGAGCATACGTTTCATCGTAGTCTATGCCTTCCTCTTGCCGATAACCTTTGGCAACAAGTCTAACTTTGTTCCTTATGACGATGCCATCTTCATCCTTTTTATTTTTGAATACCCATTTAGTGCCTATCACGGTTTTACCTTCTGGTTTGGAACTAATCTCCAAACCTTTAGGGCTTCAAACTGATTGATCTCTTCTTGTATAGCAGATACCCAGTCCGAATCAGCAAGAGCCTCAGATACTTGCGTTGGCTCAATCTTACTGAGGAATGAGTCATGCATACATTGATTAAGAGTCGCTGACCTTGTTTGTTCGGGATTGTTAAGATCGCCAATTACTTGATGTAATGGATGGTCTTTGGTCCAACGATGCTCATGAGGAAGTGATGTAAATGAAGTTTGAACATGATCATCATCTTGAAATCCACTATCATAATCTTCAGTTTGAATAGCATGAGGAGGGTTTGCAGTTGAAGGCTCAGGTGCAGAAGTATCAGTTGGAACAGCAGATTCAGGCTGTTGATTAAACATTGTATCACATCCAACTGAAACAGTTACTTCTGGCTCAACATTTGCTTGTCCATCTTCAACTGTAGGAGTAATTGTAGAAATGTGAGTTTCTGTCTGAACTGGGGATGCTTGTTTAGTTATGACATCTGAAGTGACTGGATGATTGTAGCTTGTGTCTTCAGACCTGTCAGGCACAGCAGATTTAGATACATTAGTTCCGAGAAACTCATCATAAAAGAATTCAAATAACAAATCTAAATCAATTAAATGTGAAATAGAAGTAGAAGCGTTATTCGAATTATTCGCTGTAGAAGCAGGTTCTGGACTGATCTGCCCAAAAGCTAACACTCCTGTGATAACGGGTTCTGAACTGAGTTGATCAGAAGCCATATCTTCATCAAATGTTACATTAACGCTCTCGACAACTGTCTTTGACTTCTTCATATAAACACGATATGTTGCAGATGTTGAAGAATAACCAATGAAGATACCCTCGTCCGCCTTAGCACTGAATTTATTTAGTCTCTCTCTGTCATTAAGCACAAAACATCTACACCCAAATATGTGAAAATACTTGATTGTTGGTGTTCTGTTGTTGATCAGCTCATATGGAGTCTTTTGAAAACGGTCGTGTATTATGGACCGATTTTGCGTATGACATGCAGTCGACACAACTTCTGCCCACAAGAATAGAGGTAAGTCTGATTGGCTAAGCATAGTCCGAGCGGCCTCGACTAGCATCCGATTTCGCCTTTCGACTATACCATTTTGTTCAGTCGTTCGAGCAGCAGAATACTGATGTGAAATCCCGACTGATTCGAGATATTCATCAACAATCTTGTTCTTGAATTCTGTGTCGTTGTCAGTACGAAGAAACTTAACTTGTCACTGCATTTTCACCTGGGTCGTCTTTAAGAAAGTAATGAGAACTTCCGGTGTCTCATCTTTTGATCGAAGAAATTTGACCCACGTGTATCTTGAGTAATCGTCCACAATAACCAACACATATTTCTTTCCACCCAAGCTTTATGTTCTCATCGGACCACACAAATCCATATGTAACAATTCTAATGGAGAACTAGTGCTTGGTTCAAGCTTCGGTTTATGCAGAGCTCTCTTCATCTTACCCTTCTCACATGTAGCACATAAGTGTTCTTTCTCGTATTTCAGTCAGGAAGTCCTTTTACCAATTTCCCACTAACCAGCTTGTTGATATAACAAAAGATCAGGTGTGATAAACGTATGTGCCAGAGCCAACTTTGTTGCATTGAAGCTTTTGTCATTAAGCAAACTTGATTGTTAATCTGAACTTTGGACAGGTTGATGGTATAGAGGTTTGTCTTGCGATGTCCACCTAAGAGTTCTGTGCCATCTTCAGTACAAACTGAGCAACTCTTAGACTTGAAGTTGACCTTTAACCCTTTATCGTAGAATTGACCAATGCTAAACAAGTTGTGCCCCAAGCCTTCGACATAACTCACTTTACTGATCGTTATGTTGTCTTGAATAATATCACCATATCCTAAGATAGGTGAAAGCTGATCGTTTCCAAATCTAACATTTCCACTGAATTTCTATGTATAGTTAGACAATAAAGCTTTTTACCCAGTCATATGCTTGGAACATCCACTGTCCAAGTACCACATATGCCGGGTCTGCAAGAGAAATCAGGAAACAATAGATTTAGGTACCCATTTAAAAATGGGCCCTAACAGATTAGCACAAGTTTTAGGTATCCATTTAAATATGGATCCTTCTTTTCTTTGAAAACCTTTAAAAATATTTGATCTTAAAGAGTAAACATGATAAGATCCATACCAATTAGGAGAATTATGAGAATAAGCAAAATCAGTTCTCCAATAATTATGATGAGATTTAGTAGTAATAAGAGATAATTGAATCAATTGCTTTATTGAATAACGCTTGTAAGAAGTTACAAGGTTTTATTTATGAGAAGCACATTGACCAACTACATCTGAATCACTACTAACAGATATAGTACAAGAATTATCAGAAACTGATCCAGCTATCTCATCATCCTTCCGTTTTGGTAGCCATTCAGTTCGAGCTTTCAATCTTTTCTTGTTTAAATCTGAAACAAAAAATTTAGATTTATTAGGAAAAGCAAATTTTTGAGACTGAGTTTTCTTTTGTGTACCAGTGTATTTCTGTTTCTGTAACCCCTGTTTCTTATGTTTCTTACCTTGAGAATAATAATCAGCTGTTACAGAAACTGATTCACCAACCTTAGTTGATGATTTATCATTTTTAAGAACACTAGGTAACACCTTTTCATTAAGAAGACAAGTAGAATGATCAGGAAGTTTAGCATTGAAGTCAAACAAACCAATTTCTTTTATGCACCCATCATCAAAATTTAGAAAGTCATTTGCAGACTCAAATAAGTCATCAAAATTATTAGATGAAGTTGAATGTGTATTTGAAACTGTAGAACACTTTGAAGATTTAGTTTGAAAAACAGTGTTCTTTAAAACAGTAGAAAATGCAATTTGTTCTATGTCAACCAAAAGTTTTTCATCGGATAAAGCATTTTCAAGTTCAACTATTTTGTTTTCTAGAATAAGTGGAGGAACATAAATCTTTTCAACTGCAGGTTTTGACTTCATCTCAGAAACAGAATAACTCGCAAAATAGTCGTTTGAAAGAACTTTTGGTGTTTCTGCAAGATAACTATCATTTAACTTTGCATAGTTAAATGGTAGTTGCATTTTCTTTATATTCTTCCTGTTTTCAGTTTCTTGAACCTCAACTTCTTCTGGTAATTTGGTAACAAATTTGGGTTTCAAATGAGGTTGTTTACCAGCACAAGCAAGAAAATCAAAATTATAAAGTGTTCGTTGTTTTCTGATGGCTTTCTTAAGATAATGGGGGTTTTCAAAACCGAGTCCCCATCTTTGCTTAACATCAGCCTCTTCATCAGGTGCATTAAGAAAAATGGTTTGATTTGTTTGGCCTCTTTTATAAAGTTTGACTTCCAGACCATTTACCTTCTTATTCAACAACTTGTTCTCAACCTGCAATTTATGAACAGTTAGTGCAGATTCTCTTTTCTCAAACTCATACTTAGAAGTTTTAACTTCAAACTCAGAAATCTTCTTTTGAAAACAATCTACTTGTGATTTAGAATCAGAAGCAGATTTACGTAAAGAATCAATCAGATCTTTGTTCCCAATAACAGACGTATTAAGCTCAAAGATCTTATTGTTCCTTTTAGCAACTCTTTCTTTTTCCTTTTTCAATTTATTTTGTAAGTCTTGAAGCTCAACCACCATGGCTTCCATTTTGGTAATGAAATCTTTTTGAGTTAAGTTTAATACCTCATCAACTGTCTCATCATCTGATTCATCATACTTGACTTCTTTTCCCATGAGACAGAGATGAGCAATTTCTTCCTTTTCTTCCTCTTCACCTTCTGAATGATCCAGCCAAAATTCGTCCTCAGCCATTAAAGCTATGCCCGCTTCTTGCTGTTTGGCCAATAGCAACTTGTTCTGATAGTACTGAGAATTACAAACTTTAGGAAGAATATCTTTGAGAATTTGATCCCGGCTTCTTGTAGAATTTCTTTTGAAAGGCACGGGTCAGCAACAACATGGCTTGTTTTAGACTTTCTCCATCATCACCATCTGTCTCAGAATCCGACTCAGAACTTGTCAGCACTTTCTTCTTCTTCTTCTTCTCTATCTTTTCTTTCTTTTCTTTCTTCTTCTCTCCAACAACCAAAGCAATAGGATTAGGAACCTTTTCAGCCTTCTTCTTTTCAGCTCTTTTCTCTTCTACCTCTTCCTCATTCTGACGTAAAGTCTTATAGACTTCGTGAAGAGGTATCTCACTCAGGTCGTAGGATACTTAGGAATTTGACATTGTTTTCCAGCTGCTTCTTTGTCACTTTGTTCTTCGTCAGTTCATTCAGAAGCAAAGTAAACCGTTCATATGTATCTTCCAAACTCTCATTTTCTTTGGCTTTGAATTCCTCGTAGCTATTGATGCAGTTAGCCACTTTCATCTGATTCCCTACCTTGGATCCCATCATCATCTTTTGCAATTGATCCCACATCTTTTTAGCATCATCCTTGTAGCTATCAATCTTGATGTAGATCTCATTGGGAATGCTTTGAAGTAGAAGAGATCTTGCTTGCTTGTCTGCTTTGTACCGGCTTTTCTGTTCTTCAGAGTACTGTGAGACATCTACTTTAAATGGTTTTGTCTTTTGTTCTTTTTCCTCATCACCATGTCCACTATCAGATGAATCATCATCAGCAGGTACGTGAACTATGATTGATTTCATAGGACTATCTGTAATTGACTGCAGAATATTTTCCCCATTTGCATGTCGGTCTATGAAATCCAGGAATCTATCTTTCCACTGCTCATACTCTCCTTTAAACAGAACAGGAGACTTGACATCAGTGCCAATGGAAAGTGTATCTTTAGAAGTCATCTTGTCTGTACTTGTTTTGAAAAGATATGCAATAAGAAACTAGAACTGATCGTTAGTCCAAAATATGAAATCACAAAAATACAAGAAATCTTGAAATAGAAATTCAGAAATTTTGATCACAATCAGAATTTTGTCCCCCTCCGCAGACTTAGCACGGGGGTCCCGCTACCCGGTTAGCGGGTGGGGGTCAAGGGGCAACGTCCTTGCGGGGTCGAGGGGCAGCGCCCCTAGAGAAAAAAAAATTCACTATTAAAGGGCATATTACAGTTTTGAAAAATTCTCAGAAAATATTCTAAGTATGGAAACTCGCAGATCACTATTCACTGAGAAACACGCAGATGCCTAAACTCGCAAACCACTGTTCAAAGAGAACTCGCAGACTTAAGCTTGCGCGTTTGTGAAACTCGCACGCAAAGACTTGCACGTTTTGAAAAACTCGCTAGTCGCTGAAACTCGCAAGATACTATTCACTGATAAACACGCAGGTAGAGACGTGCGTGTTTGAGAAACTCGCTAGTCACTACTAGCGTGTTTTGATAAAACTCACAGATCAACCAAACTCGCAGATCATTGTTCCTGCTCAAACTCGCACCCTTCGATTAGCACGTTTGTAGAACTCGCTAATCACTATGTGCGCGTTCTGGTCCTTAGAAAGTTTTCCAACTTTTCCAAACTCGCAGACTTCGATCAGCGAGTTTCTAGAACTCGCTAACAATGCCTTGCTCGTTTGACCAATTCTGATGTTCTTCAGCTTGCGCGTTCTAACGAAGAACTTGCTCGTTTTGCAGATCTAGCGCGTTTGTCAGAAATCCTTGCGTGTTCTTGACTTTTTCGAGTCTTTCGTCTTGAAATCGATCAAATTCTTCAAATTTGATCTTAAAACTTTGCAATTATACTCAATTTCAACTCAAGAACAAGTTACAATGCTTGAAATTTACAATCAAATACACATTAAACCAAAATGATTCAATTTACAGTGATAAAGACTCGTGAACTTGAAAACATACAAAATCATCAAATTTACGAAAATTACAGTGCAATACTGAAATTAAACCATACAAACTCGATCTAATTCAATTAACAATCATAACCTGATCAATTACAACACCTAATTTACACTAAAACTCAGAATTCGATTCTCAACTCAAGAACACAGTGTCGAACCACACTTTTTCTATTTCTTGATCTGATTTCACTATTGGATCTGCTCTGATACCAATTGTTATTCCCTGTTTCTAGTTTCTAATCACAAACAATTAATCAAAATAAACAATTCAATCCAATTACCTGTTTTGATTTCAAATCAGAATTCAATTACAAACTTTCTCTCTCTAGAACTCCCTCTCTCTCTACAAATTCTCTCTAGATATGTATTATTAGATTCTCTCAATCAGATCACTTCTAGACCACTTCTATAGAAATGCAAGGTACAAAGTATTTATACCCACAACTAATAATACAAGAAAAACAAATACAAATACAATACTTTGACTTTATTAACAAATGACTTTGACTTTCACTAGAGAGTTGACTTTCTCAGCTTTGACTTCATAAACTTTAACCTTCAGTCTTCTTGATCTTGTATGCAACATATTTATGCTCTAACAGCAATAACTCTAATGGAGCGCTTATACTCGGTACAGGCTTTGGTGTATGTGGAGCCCTCTTCATCTTTCACTTTTCATATGCTGCACAAAGATGTTCTCTTTCATATTTGAGCTCTGGAAGTCCTTTGACGAGCATTCCACTGACCAGATTGTTGATGTACCTGAAGTTGAGGTGAGAGAGCCTTCGATGCCATAGCCAACTTTGTTGCATCGAGGCTTTCATCAGTAGACAAACCTGCTTGTCAGTCTGTACTTTTGACAAGTTAATTGTGTAGAGGTCGGACTTTCTCGTGCCGACCAAGAGTTCGTCGCCTTCTTCAGTGCGAACTGAACACCTCTTGGCTTTGAAATTGACCTCTAAGCCTTTGTCACAGAACTGGCCGATACTGAACAAGTTGTGTCTTAAGCCTTCAACATAGCTCACCTTCTTGATCGTGACATTGTCATGTTGTACATCATCGTATCCCATTATTGGTGAAAACTGGTCATTGCCGAATCTAACTGTTCCGCAATACTTCTCTTTAAAATTGGACAACATCTCTTTTTGTCCAGTCATATGCTTGGAACATCCTCTATCCAAGTACCACATATGACGGATCTGCACAAGAGAAATAATGAAACAATTGATTTAGATAGTCTTAAAACAAAGATGGAATTTAAGACTTTTGAGCATTGAAGAGCGGGTCTTGAATTGATTTGTTCAAAAGCCATATCCTCTTCTTAAGCACGGGTTCTAAACAGACGTGTTCAGAAACCATTGTTTAATCTTTAGAACAAGGATCTTAACCAGATAAATCAAATAAACGATTACCAACCTGTTTGATATATAAAATAACGATTACAAGATTCGGTATGTTTGATCTTGAAGAACTCTCTCTTTTACACCTTTTGTGTGTGTTTGTATGTGTCAATTATGAGAGATCTGATAGAGTTGTTGAGATCTGATATGATCTCAAGCTTCTTAGACACACTAACTTAATAATAATATCTAACACTTAGATATTATCTAACAAATATAATAACTAACAACTAACTAAACTTAGATATTTAGTTATGCTAAATATCTAATTACATAAAATACAAATAAACAACTTTGACATTTTATTACAAACTAACTTTTAGACTAATATCGAGAGTCGACGTTTCGGCATTAGCTTCAGATTGGATCTTCAGATTGGATGATCTTGAATCCAATAGATATGTGATCTAACAATACCACAAACCAAGATCTGCAGTTCCCTTCAGATATCTAAAAATTCGCTTTACAATTGAAAGATGGCATTCTTTAGGCAAAGCTTGATATCTAGCGCATAAACATGTTGAAAATATAATATTCGGTATACTCGCCGTTAAGTACATTAAAGAACCAATCATTCCTCTATAGGTTCTAAGATCAACAACTTTTCCAGAAAGATCAGCTCCAATCTTAGTTCCTGGTGCCATCGGGGTACCAATTGGAGTACAATTTTCCATTTTAAATTTTCTCAAAATATCATATATGTACTTTTCTTGACTAATGAAAATCCCTGTAGAAAATTGTCTAACTTGTAATCCGAGAAAGAAATTCATCTCTCCCATCATACTCATTTGAAATTTGGACACCATTAGATTAGAAAAGTTCTTACAGTACTTCGGATTAGTTGAACCAAATATTATATCATCCCCATATATTTGAATTAAAATGATATCAACTTTTTCCTTTTTAATAAAGAGAGTAGTATCGTTTTTACCTTTCGAGAACCCAGACTTGACTAAGAACTTTGATAGTGCATCATACTAGGCTCGAGGAGATTGCTTTAAACCATAAAGAGCTTGTCCAAAATGTAGACATGATCCACTTTTTCAGCATTGACAAACTCTTCTGGTTGTGAGACGTATACCTCCTCTTTCAGTATGCCATTTAGAAAGGCAGTCTTCACATCCATTTGGTAGACAGTGAAGTTTTTGTGTGCAACGTAGCCTAGAAACATTTTGATAACCTCTATACATGCAACTGGAGTGTTTGTCTCATCATAATCTATTCCTTCGTCTTGTCGATATCTTTTAGCAACAAGTCAAGATTTATTTTTGACTACGATACCATCCTCATCTTTCTTGTTCTTGAATACCTATTTCGTACCTATAAGTGTTTTACCTTCCGGTCGAGGTACGAGTCTCCAGACTTTAAGCGATTCAAATTGATTGAGCTTTTATTGCATAGTTGTTATCCAATGTGGATCTTTTAGAGCTTCGGATACTTGTGTAGGCTCTATCTTGCTCAGAAAAGAATCAAACATGCATTCGTTAGCAGTTACAGACCTAGTTTGCACCGGTTTTGAAGGATCTCCATTAATTTGATGTACCAGGTGCTCTTTGGTCCACTTATGTACATGAGGGAGTCGATATCCAGTATATTCTTCTTGTAGGGGTTCAGTTGAAGTAACTAGTGCATAATTGTCTGTGGATTGGACATTTGATGTCTATTGAGTAGGTATGACCATACATCCAACTGAATGAATAACTTCTAGCTCTACAGGTTCATGCGCAACTTCAACTGATTGAGTATATGTTTGAACTGGAGTTTCTTCTTGAATCGGGGAATTTGATTCAGTTGATACATCTGATGTGATTGGATGATGATTACTTGAATCTTCAGATCTGCCAATCACAACAGGTTTAGTCACTTTTGAACCAAGAAACTCATCATAAAAATGTTCAAACAATAAATCTAATTCTGTTAAATGAGACTTAGATGTTGACATTTTATCAGAATTAGAAACATTAACCACAGGTTCTAGACTGATCTGTCCAGAAGTTAATACTCCTGTTATAACGGGTTCTGAACTGATTTGATTAGAAGCCATTTCTTCATCAAATGTAACATTTATGCTCTAAACAACCATCTTAGATTTCTCCAGGTAAACTTTGTATGCAGTAGACATTTGAGACTATCCAATGAAAATGCCTTCATCAACCTTCAGAATGTACTTGTTCAAGTTCTCTTTATCATTCAGCACAAAACACTTGCATCCAAATATATGAAAATGTTTAATGCTAGGTATTCGATTGTTTATCGAAGCATATGAAGTTTTACCAAACCGACGATGAATGATTGAACGATTTTGAGTATAACATGCAGTTGAGACAACTTCGGCCCACAAAAATAAAGGTAGATCGTACTGGCTCAACATCGTTCGTGTAGCCTCAACAAGAGTCCTATTTCGTCATTCAACTACCCCATTTTGACAAATTGATCATGTAGAGGTTTGACTTTCTCGTTCCGACCAAGAGTTCTTCGCCATCTTCAGTTCTAACATAACATCTCTTGGCTTTGAAATTGGCCTCTAAATCCTTGTCACAGAACTAACCAATGCTGAATAGATTGTGTCCTAATCCTTCAATATAACTCACCTTCTTTATTGTGACATTCTCTTGCACTACATCTCCATAACCAATAATTGGTGAAAACTGGTCATTCCCAAATCTCACATTGCCGCAGAATTTATTTGTATAATTAGATAAAATATCTTTCTTCCCTGTCATATGCTTAGAATAGCCTGAATCTAAGTACCACATATGACGGGTCTACACAAGAGAAATCAGACAACAACAGGTTTTGGTACCCATTTATAGATGGGTCCTTTCGTGTTAGCACAAGATTTTGGTACCCATTTGAATTTGGGTCCTCTTTGTTTTTCAAAAGCATTATAATGATGTATATAATAAGTAACAAACCAACAATCAGAATATTGTCAAGTCACAAAATCATTTCGACCAAAAGTGGAACACTTACTAGGCAAATGAGATAACTAGATCAACTGCTTTATTGTATAAACCTTGTAAGAAGTTACAAGTTTTGTTTTAGGAGAAGCACAATGATCAATTACATCAGAAAAACTAGTAGTAGTCCTATTACAATCTGAATCAGACAATGATTTCGTAGACTCTTTAATCTTCCGTTTAGGTCTACATTCTAGTCTTGCTTCTGACTATTTCTTTCTCATTTCTGAAACACAAGATTTAGATTTTTCAGAAACATGAGATTTAAGAGTTTGTGTTTTCTTGTGCTTACCTGTGTTGGTCCGTTTCTGTGAGTGCCTTTTCCTTTGCTTCTTACCTTTATAGTAATAGGTACTCACATGAACTAAATCATCAACCTTAGTTGATATTTCACCCTTTTCAAAAACAGTAGGTAAAGCAACATTATTAACCACAAAAGAAGTATGATCTGGAAGTTTAGCATTGAAATCAAATTTATCAACACTTTCATCCAAACAACCATCAGAATTTAAAAAATCATTTTCAACTGCAAACAAGTCATCAGCATCATCATCAAAATGTTGTGCCTTGGAAGAATTTGAAAATTTGAAATCATTTGATATTTTAGAACACTTTTGTTTGTAAGACATTTTAGCAATATCTGGAGTTTTAGGATTTGTAAAAACATTTCCCATGAAAACTTTACAATATGACGCATTTGAATCAGTGGAGTTGTTTGTACTAACTCTTCCTGGTTCAGAGTTATCATTTGTAGCTTCAGATTTGAAATTAGTGTTCTTCATAACAGTAGAAAACATGTTGGGAACTGAAGATGTGAACAAGTCTTTAATGCTGCTAGTTCAGAATTACTACTGCTAGAAGACTTCAAAGTTAATACTGCTGAGTATTACTACTGCTAGTAGAATTAATACTGCTAGTCAAAGTTAGTGCTGCTTGAACAAAGTTAGTACTGCTTAGATAGTTAGTACTGCTAGTGGTTAGTGTTTCTTAGTAGTTAATGCTGCTAATACCAAGTTAATGCTGCTAGAAGAAATTAATGTTGCTGAGCATAATTAGTACTGCTTATGACTTGAATATCCGTATGGAAAGGATGACAGCTGGAAAGAATCAAGATATTCATGGAAGGCTTGAAGATAATGATGGAAGATATACTGAAGATATTTTATTTATTGTAATTATCTTTTTATTCAGTATATGTACAAATTTGATAGAATAGTTTAGAAGAGATTTTTAATTATTTTCATTCTAAGTTTTAGAGAAAATCAACCTCAAGGCATAGATCCTAATTCTAGAGAAGTAGAATTCGTATTGGTGAGCCTGTTCATCAATATTGAGGTTGTGTGTTTAATCTTGTAACTTCAAGCATTCAATACAAGTTTTCAAGTTGTTGATCATATACAGTTTTGTTTACTGTTTCATAGAATATCAAAGTGTTATTCCGCAACTACTTTGATATTGTTTCTGAGAATTTATTCTTGTTGAGAATTTGATCCTGACAAGTGGTATCAGAGCCTAACTCCCTCAGAAACATCTATTCATTCATCATGGAAAACCTTGCAGAATCAAACAGTACTCTGGTCTCTAAGGTTCCAATGCTCAAACCCAGTGAGTTTGACATGTGGAAGATCAGAATTAGACAATACATTCTTCTCACTTACTACTCAATGTGGGATATCATTGAGAATGGTCCTTCTGAAGCAGGAAAGATAGGACCAGATGGGAAAAGACCTCCACCAAAGACAGATGGTGAGAGGAAGATCAGACAGACAGAGATGAAGGCCTTGAGAACTCTGCTCTTGGCCATCCCCAATGAATATCAGCATCAATTTTGCAACTGCACTGATGCTCAGATTCTCTGGAATGCTCTAGAGAAAAGATTTGCTGGAACTAAAAGCATCAAAAGAAATCAAAGAGATGTTCTAAAGCAGCAGTATGAGAACTTCACTTCTTCAAAGAATGAGTCTATGACTCAAACTTTTGATAGGTTCAACAAGCTCATTGGTGAACTGGCTACTGTAGGGGTGAAGATGGAACAAGATGATATCAACAGAAAGTTCCTCAGATCTCTTGGGGATGAATGGACTATGTACACTGTCTCATATAGACAGAGTGACAATCTAGAAGAGAAGGAACTTGATGATCTATATAATGATCTAAGAGTTTTTGAAACTGAGGTAGAATCCAAGAAGAAGCCCACTGGTTATATCCACAATGCTGAACTTCTTTCAACATCTACTGATACTACTGCCAACCCTGAAGCAGTTAGTACTACCAGTGGAGTAAACTCAGAAAAAGGCACTGGAACTATCTTTGAAGCCTTTTTGTCCAGTCATAGCAACAATTCATTGATTAATGATGATCTGGATCAACTTCACCCTGATGACCTGGAGGAGATGGACATTAAATAGCAGATGGCCATGTTATCTATGAGGGTGAAGAAGTTTATTAAAAGAACAGGAAGGAACAACTTCTCTCAAAGAAGAGAAGATGGAGCTGGTTTTGACAAGACTAAGGTGGAGTGCTATAAGTGTCACATGAAAGGACACTTTGCTAGAGAGTGCAGGAGTGTTGTTCCAAACAACAACCACCAACAAGCTCAGAATGGAGGCCAACAAGCTCAGAATGGAGGCTAAAATCAAAACAAGAATCCTACTCAAGCCCTTGTTTCTCAACAAGGAATGGGATTTGACTGGAGTGATCAAGCTGAGGAAGCCATTCAGAATCAAGCTCTTATGGTAGAAGTGTCTGACCTCCCCTCTGAGGTAATTTCTAATCTTTGCACTCAATCTTGCATAGACACTGTCAAAAGATACAGGGATCACAATCAAAGTATGTGTGATGACCTCAAAAGATTGGAAAAGGACAGAAGAGATTATGTGTTGATAGTAGAGAGATTTGAAGAGCAAATCAAAGGCTTTCAAGCTAATGAACTTCAACACTCTTATGACACAAACTATTGGAAGTGGGAAAAGAATGAGTTAGAGACCAAACTGTCTAAGTCCTTAGAAGAGAATGATGGGCTGAAAGAGGAACTGTCTAAAGTTAAGCTTGACATAGAAAAGTTTTCATATGCTTCAAAAGCAATGGATTCTCTTCTAAAGGCTCAGATTCATGATAAGATGAAGCCTGGTATTTGATACAATAATACACCTCCTCCTTACAATAACAACTATATCTCTCCTACTTCAGACTTGTTAGAAACCAAGGAGAAAAAGGACTTGTCTGAGGAAGCTTTTAAGATAGATCCTTTGGATGAGGTAGTAGTTAAGGATTTGACTGAGAAAAAAGCCAGTAAGAATAGGGATAATGCTGTGAGTAAAAAGATACCATTAGAAAACAACATTATCACCAATGAGGGATGTGGGAAAATCTGGGTCAAGTCCAAGGAGATAGAGAAGATCAAAGGAAAGGATAACAAGGTTTATTACAAACAAACCACAGTTGTGAATCCTGAATATTGTAAACAGTGTGCTTGCAATAAAGCTAAGAGCCTAAATTCTGGTATAAAAAGAGGTAATCAAAGAAACTGGAATAATCAATGGGCTCAGAAACAAGGAGTTGATCTGAATAAAATCAATAGACCAAAACCTTGTTTCATATGTGGCAAGTTAAATCATTTGGCTAAGTATTGCTTCTTTAACCCTATTAATCAACAGATGAACTTTCAAAGATTTGTGCAAAAACCTGTTGGTTATAGGAAGGCTGGAAAGAAACATGTGATGAAGAAATCTGTTGAAAGTAAAGGCCCATGAAGAAAAAGTTTTTAAAAGAAAGTATTAAAATGTGGGTGCCTAGAAGCACTAAAACTGTTAGTACTGCTGACAGGGATAGTGCTGCTGGAAGCATTACTGCTGCTACCAGTGTTAGTACTGCTGAAAATATTAATGCTGCTAATACTGTTAGTACCTCTTCAAAGGTTAATACTGCCAACACAGTTACTGCTGCTAACACAGTTACTACTTCTAACAAGGTTAGTACTGCTAAGCATGCAAGTGCTACTAAGGCAGTTAGTACTTCTGAAACCAGTACTGCTTCTAGCAAAAATGTTTCCAAGCCTATTATTGTGACAAAGTACTCCAAGAATGAGGAGTCAAAGTTTAAAAATCTTGTCAAGAAAGAATAGACCACTTTGGCTTGGGTTCCTAATTCATACTAACTGATTTATCTTATGTGCAGGGCAACCAACAGCTCAAAGGGAAGAGCATATGGCATGTTGATAGTGGTTGCTCTAGGCACATGACAGGCAACATGTCATGCCTTCAGGATTTCAAGCATATCAATGGAGGACATGTTGCATTTGGAGATAATCTTACTGGTGGTAAAATAAGTGGAAAAGGTAATGTCACCAAAGGTAAGATGACATTTGAGGATGTCTACTATGTTGATCAGTTGAAGTACAACCTGTTAAGTGTATCACAGGTTTGTGACAAACAACATAGTATATTATTTACAAATACTGAGTGTATGATCCTTGCTCCAGGGTTCAAGGTAGTTGATGAAAGCATGATACTACTTAGAACTCCAAGAAAGGACAATGTGTATTGTCTAGATATGGACAATGTTGTTAGTGATTCATCCCTGAACTGTCTTGTTTCAAAAGCTTCTGTGGATGAATCCTCTCTTTGGCACAGAAGGATGTGTCACATGAACTTCAAAACTATGAACAAACTTGTTAAAAACAACCTTGTAAGAGGTTTACCTTCAAAAGTATTTTCATGTGAAGATCATTGTGTTGCATGTCTTAAAGGCAAACAGCACAAAACTTCTCATAAGACCAAAGAGATAAACTCAATTTCTTCTTGTCTCCAGTTATTGCATATGGATCTGTTTGGTCCTACAAATGTTATGAGTATAGGCAAGAAATCTTACTTCTTAGTTATTGTTGATGATTACTCTAGATTTACCTGGGTATATTTTCTAAGGACTAAGGATGAGACAAGTGGACTGATCAAATCCTTTATCCTAAGAATTGAAAACCAAACTAATCAAAAAGTAAAAGTCATTAGATCAGATAATGGGACTGAGTTTAAAAATCTTGATCTAAACACCTTTTGTGAAGAGAAAGGCATTGAGAGACAATATAGTGCTCCTAGGACTCCTCAACAGAATGGAGTTGCTGAAAGGAGAAATAGGACACTAATAGAGGCTGCTAGATCTATGTTGGCTGATTCAAAACTGCCAATTACCTTATGGGCTGAAGCAGTTAATACTGCTTGTTATGTCCAAAACAGAGTTCTAGTGATCCAGCACAAGAACAAGACCCCATATGAGCTTTTAAATAAAAGAAAACCTTTCATTGGATTTTTCAAACCTTTTGGGTGTCCTTGTACAATTCTCAATACCAAATCTCACTTAGGTAAGTTTGATAGCAAAGCAGATGATGGATTTCTTGTTGGTTACTCATCTCAGAGTAAGGCTTACAGAGTTTTTAACTCTTCTTCCAGAATAATTGAAGAAAGTGACAATGTCAAATGCAATGAGAACACATCAAATCCAATTAGGGCTGGTCCTCAGTGGCTATTTGATATTGATTCACTAACTAACTCTTTTGGTTTCAGTAGTGATGATTATGCAGGTACAGGGAGTGGAGGATCAGGGACTACACAAGTCTCAGATAGTATATCTCAATCTGTGATATTTCCCATACCCACAGTGAATCCTGTTGAAGACTGTGGAAAGGAACCATCTACTGGACCAAGTCAAAGTGAAGAAGAAAGTAGAGATGAGCAGACTCAAGAAAATAAAGAACCTGAAGTGGCTACTGAAAACACTTCAGTTGAGTTGAATGACTCTAATCTAGAGGTGGGACTTAATGAAGAACCTAGTCATCACACCAGAATACACAAGAATCATCCTCCACAGCTGGTAATAGGAGATATATCCTCTCCTATGATGACTAGAAATCAAAGTAGGCTTCAAGAAATACAAGATCAACAACACACAGTGCTTTCTTGCTTTTTATCCCAGCTTGAGCCTAAAAAGGCACATGATGCTATGAAAGAGTCCAGTTGGATAGAAGCAATGCAAGAAGAGTTACTGCAATTCAAGCTGCAAGATGTTTGGGATCTGGTAGACCTTCCTAAAGGCCAAAGAGCAATAGGAACAAAATGGGTCTTCAGGAATAAGAGAGATGAAAGAGGTATAGTGATAAGGAATAAAGCAAGGCTGGTGGCTCAAGGGTACACACAAGAAGAAGGAATCGACTATGAAGAAGTATTTGCACCTGTGGCCAGGATAGAAGCAATTAGATTATTCCTAGCTTATGCTTCCTATATGAAATTCAAAGTCTATCAAATGGATGTGAAAAGTGCATTTTTTATGGGTCAATTGAAGAAGAAGTATATGTCTGTCAACCACCAGGGTTTGAAAACCCAAGCTATCCCGACAGAGTATACAAATTGAAGAAAGCACTTTATGGACTACATCAAGCTCCAAGAGCATGGTATGACACTCTGTCATCCTATCTCTTGGAAATGGCTTTGAAAGAGGAGTCATTGATAAGACTCTATTCATCAAGAGAAAGAAGAAGGATATCTTGCTGGTCCAAATCTATATTGATGATATTATCTTTGGATCAACAAGAGACAACATGTGCAAGGAGTTTGAGGAACTAATGCATCAAAGGTTCAAAATGAGTTCCATGGGGGAACTTACTTTCTTCCTTGGACTCCAAGTTCAACAGAAGTCAGATGGAATCTTCATCTGTCAGTCTAAGTATGTGCAGGACATTCTAACCAAGTTTGGTTTCTCAGATTCAAAACCTGTTAGCACATCTATGGAGACACACAAGCAGATAACAGCAGATCTTGAGGGGGAGGATATGGATGTTCATCATTATAGATCCATGATTGGCTCTCTCATGTATCTTACAGCCTCTAGGCCAGATATAATGTTTCCAGTCTGTGTGTGTGCAAGATTCCAAGTTAGGCCAAAGCAATCTCACTATCAAGCTGTTAAGAGGATATTCAGATATCTCAAAGGGCAACCCAGATTGGGACTTTGGTATCCTCATGACTCATCCTTTGACCTACTTGCATACTCAGATAGTGATATAGGTGGAGCAAACTTGGACAGAAAATCTACTTCTGGAGGATGTCAGTTTTTGGGTGCAAGAATAGTGTCATGGCAGTGCAAGAAACAAACCACAATATCCACATCTACAACAGAGGCAGAGTACATAGCAGCTGCAAGTTGTTGTTCTCAAGTCTTATGGATTCAGAATCAAATGCTGGATTATGGGGTAACCTTTCTACACACTCCAATTTTCATTGATAATAGCAGTGCTATTAGCATTGTGAATAATCCTGTCAAGCACTCAAAGACAAAGCACATTAAGATCAGGTATCACTTCATAAGAGACTGTAATGAAAAGAAACTTATTCAAGTTTAAAAGTTCATACTGACAACCAGTTTGCTGATCTATTCACCAAAGCTTTTGATGTGGGTAGATTCACTTTCTTGGTAACAAGTGTGGGAATGATCAACTTTGAATAAAGCCCCTTCTCAAAAAGTGGTTCTATACCTGTATATTGTTTATTCTGGGTGTTACTAATCTTCTTTTTCAGGCTATGTATAGCAGTACTCAGTGTTTCACGAGATTAAAGGAGTAAGTATAGTTAATACTGCCAGTGCACAGTTACTACTGCTAGTTCGTTAATACTGCTAGTGGTTAATACTGCTATCAGTTAATACTGCTAGTTAGTTAATACTGCTAGTGGTTAATACTGCTATCAGTTAATACTGCTAGTTAGTTAATACTGCTAGTTAGTTAATACCGCTAGTAGTTAATACTGCTATTAGTTAATACTGCTATTAGTTAATACTGCTAGTAGTTAATATTGCTATCAGTTAATACTTCTAGTGGTTAATACTGCTTTCAGTTAATACTGCTTTTAGTTAATACTGCTATCAGTTAATACTGCTAGTGGTTAATACTACTTTCAGTTAATACTGCTTTTAGTTAATACTGCTTTCAGTTAATACTGCTTTCAGTTAATATTGCTCTAGGTTAATACTGCTTTGTCCCGAATACTATAAATACACTTTGCCCGCCTAAAAGTTCATAACGACTCTTTACATACTATTCTCTTGCGCTCTAAACCCTCTTTCTCTCAAGTTCAAAGTTCTCAGGCAAGAAGTTTCAAAGATTCATGGCATCAATGGCGTTCATTGACGAGCACAATGAAATCGCAATGCTCCAAAAGCCAAAACAAGCTAAAGGTTTTCATCAGATAGTCGACTTTCTGAAGTCTAGCCATATCGCCCATGCTCTCACTATGTCTCCTACTATCTTCATAGAGCATCAGAGGCAATTCTGGACACACGCCACCATTGTTACTGAGGATAGTGTGCAAATGATCAAGACGACAGTGTGTGGCAAGCCATTGACAGTTACTGAAGAGGTAATTCGCATCAGTCTACGTCTATACGATGCCTCTGGTATAAATTCTATCCCTAATGATGAACTGTTTTCTACTCTTACTAGAATGGGGTATGGAGGCCCATTGGGTATTTTTAAGTTCTCAAAAGCTAAATTCTCACCCCAATGGCGTTTTCTTGTTCATACCTTGATGCACTGCATTTCTAAAAAGACTACTGGATGGAGTGAGTTCAGCAGTCCCATTGCTTATGCTTTGGTCTGTTTGGCCACTGCCAGAAGGTACAATTTTTCACAAATGATTTTCAATGATCTTGTCTCAAACATGGGAAACAAAAAGAGCTTTTATATGTATCCCAGGTTTATCCAAGCAGTAATCAACCATGAATTGACGGATATTCCTCATTCTGATGGAATATATGTACCAAAACCCCCTAAAGGCAAGGTTTTCTCAAATATGAGAAGATCTGCTGGGGACTCGGAAGGAGTAGACACCCCATTGTTCTCTACAATGATGGTGGTGTCCCAAACCAATGAAGGTATGGTAGCAGAGTCAATGCCCCCATTAGACCAACCCACTGCTAGCCAATCCCAACCTTCCCTCTCTAAAATTTTTCCTCAGTCCTTTGCTGTTAAACCCACTCCCATAATATCCAAGACTTATGTCAAGAGAAAGGTACACAAAGCTCCTTCCCTTGGTGTACCTACTATTAACCAAGAGCCTCAAAGCCCTCTATTGGAGCACTCTCCAGTAGAGAATATCCAAAGAGAATCCAGTAGGGTGTCTCCCAACCCTGAGGAGGTGCTCTCAAAGGAGATGAATGAGCATATGGGCGAGAAGGCTGCCACTACTTCTACTAGCACAGAGAAGGCCAGTGGTAACATCTCTAAGACCTTCCCCATGGCAACTTTGGGTGAGAAATCAACCAAAGGACCCTGGTGCCAAGAAACCAAGGGGGTAGTTGGTGCTTCTGCTAGGCAGAAGGCCACTACTAACAGATCCAAGGATCCCTCAAGGATGGGCAAAACATCCACAAAGGGTGAGGACAAAACTGAAACTGATGAATTGATGGCAAAACTTTCCAAGGATCCTTCAAGGGTGGGTAAAACACCTAAAGAAGGTGAGGATAGATATACTTACTGGGAATTGATTGAAGCATTAGACAACATCAATGTTGATGTGGTTAAACAAGGAAAGGACATTAAAGAATTGCAGCAAGTAGTCATCTCCCAACAAGAGCAGATTTCCAAACTCAAGCGATTGGTAGGAAAACTCATTGCCAAGAAAAGGAGAAAGCAGTTTGTTCTAAGGAGGAGAAATGGGGCAAACAAAAAGAAGGAGGAAAATGCTTCCAAAAAGGGGGAGAATTCAAGCTCAGAACAAATAGATCAACAGATTGAGGGGGAGTGTGTTGAAGAAAGGGCTGAATTTGTTGAAGAAAAGGCAGCAGCAGAAACTGTTAGTGCTGCTGAAACTACACAAGCAGCAGTAACAGGATTAACATCTGAAGAGGTTGAAGTAGCAGAGATGCTGGTAAAAGCAAAGAATGACACTCCCAAAGCAAAGGGAGTGGTCATAAATGAAGGGGGAGACAAGAAATCAGAACGGAAAGACATGGCTGCAGATGTAAAAAGAAAAGGGAAAGAAAAGATAATAGAAACTGATCAACCAACTAAAAAGCAAAAGATGATTGAATCAGATGAAGCATTAGCCAAGAAACTGCAACAAGAGTTAGATCAAGCAGAGAAAGAGCAGGTTGAGAAAGACAGAGAGATAGCCAGAGCACTAGCCAATGAACTAAATGAAGCATTTCAGAAAGGGTTGGAAACAGAGAAAGCTAAGCAAAGAGCAATAAGCTTGAGAAAGGCTATGATGGCTAGATCAAGTGCAAAGAAGAGAAGACCTTCACAAACTTACCTTGCAACTCAGGAAAGGAACAAGATGATAACCTTCTTGAGGAGTGCAATTGGTGTGAAGAAAGAAATGTTCATAAAGATGACTTTTGATCAAGTCAAGGGACTATATGAGAAAGAAATGGGAAAGCTGAAGAATAATGAAAAGGACAGAGTGGAGTTTGAAAAGAAAGCTAAGGAGAGGCATGATGTGAATATCAATAAACCCTTCCCTGAAAGTGAAGAGGGAACTCCAACAAAGGAAAAGGCAGAGATTAAAGAAGAAGAGACTCTAGATCAGAAGATTAAGAAGATAAAAAGAGTTAAGTCTATTGCTTCTAAAGGTCCTAGATCAGAAGAAAGGACAAAGGAAGAAAAGAAGAAGGAAGCTACTATAGAGCAAGGGCAAAGGATACTGAAGAGAACCAAGATGATGGTAAACAGAAAGAGAGTTGACAAGAAGCCCAGAGTAGAAAAAGAAAAGAAAGATGAAACTCAGGAAGAAGTACCACAGAGTTCAGATGCAAACATGTACATGGTGATAAAGGATAAAATTCCAAAGCCTATCTCAGCTGAACCTGTTGGATTCAAATCTCCTGAAGTTATTCATTGGGATACTATGGAGGTGGATGGCATGGAGTATATCAGATTAAAAAGAAAGGATGAGAAGTATGAAGTCTATAGCACCTGGAACAAAATTGTCAGAGAGTGTTCAAGATCTGATTTTGAAGAAATGTTTGAAGTGGGAATGAAAGTTCATGCAGATCAGTTGACAGCTCCAGGGTTAACTATTATGAAGTTAGTTATGGAATATTTGTGCATGTTGTTCAAACCAGAAGCAGTAAAGCATTTGATAAAAGATGTATTTAAAGCTGTTAGAGAATGGACTCTATATGAAAGGAGTGGAGTCTATGAACTGGCATTGGATACTTTTCACATGGATTATTACTTGGTGGATAGGGTTTACAATCACACAAATCTAAAGCTTCATGCCATGTTGAATAAGAAGTTGGGTTGTGCACCAAATTCAGAAATGGCAAAGTACCTAATTCAGAGAACTATCAATCAGAGTATGGGACCGGATCCTAACATTGGAGTAGATCAATGAAGATTTTGGAAGCATTTGAAGAACTTGACTTCTCTTTCTAAAAGTCAAGTTAGGGGGAGATTGTTGGGAACGGAAGATGTGAACAAGTCTTGAATGCTGCTAGTTCAGAATTACTACTGCTAGAAGACTTCAAAGTTAATACTGCTGAGTATTACTACTACTAGTAGAATTAATACTGCTAGTCAAAGTTAGTGCTGCTTGAACAAAGTTAGTACTGCTTAGATAGTTAGTACTGCTAGTGGTTAGTGCTGCTTAGTAGTTAATGCTGCTAATACCAAGTTAATGCTGCTAGAAGAAATTAATGCTGCTGAGCATAATTAGTACTGCTTATGACTTAAAGATCCGGATGGAAAGGATGACAGCTGGAAAGAATCAAGATATTCATGGAAGGCTTGAAGATAATGATGGAAGATATACTGAAGATATTTTATTTATTGTAATTATCTTTTTATTCAGTATATGTACAGATTTGATAGAATAGTTTAGAAGAGATTTTTAATTATTTTCATTCTAAGTTTTAGAGAAAATCAACCTCAAGGCATAGATCCTAATTCTAGAGAAGTAGAATTCGTATTGGTGAGCCTGTTCATCAATATTGAGGTTGTGTGTTTAATCTTGTAACTTCAAGCATTCAATACAAGTTTTCAAGTTGTTGATCATATACAGTTTTGTTTACTGTTTCATAGAATATCAAAGTGTTATTCCGCAACTTCTTTGATATTGTTTCTGAGAATTTATTCTTGTTGAGAATTCGATCCTGACAAAACACAACTTTCTCAAGATCAACCAAAATTCTTTTTTCTACTAATGTATTCTCAAGCTCAGAAATTTTACTTTCCAAGATGAGTGGAGGAACGTAAATTTTGGCTTTAACAGGTTTTGCCTCCAACTCCTTAGTAGAATAACTTTCAAAATAATCATTTGACAGAAAATTTGGTTGTTCAGAAAGATAATTATCATTCAACTTTTTATAGCAAAATGGTAGTTGCATTTTCGTTGTGTTCTTTCTGTTTGCATCTTCCTTGGCCTCAAACTCATTAGATGATTTTGTAACAAATTTATGTTTCAAATGAGGACATTTATCAGCCACTTGTAAAAAATCAAAGTTATATAAAGCTGGCTGCTTTCTGATAGCTTTCTTCAGATAATGTGGGTTATTGTAACCAATACCCCAATTATCTTTGAAATCAGTAACTTCCTTTGGTTTGTTTAGATAAATGGTTTGATCAGTTTGACCTCGAGCATAAAGCTTTGCTTCCAAACCATTAATCTTTTCAGTAAAGATTTGTTTTCAAATTGCAGTTTATTATAATTCACAGCAAACTCTTGTTTCTCAAGTTCAGACTTATTAAACTTAGAAACTGTTTCAGAAATTTGAGTTTTAAAACAAGCTTTTTTTTTTTCAAAAACAGTAGCAGATTTGTTTAAAGAGTCAATCAAGTTTTTGTTCCCAGCAATTTCCTTGTTGAGATAAAAAAAATTGTTTGACGCTTTTTCGCAACTCTGATTTTCTCCTTTTTGAGCTTAGCTTGAAAGTCCTGAAACTCGACCATCATGGTTTCCATTTGCTTTAAAAATTCAGATTCAGAAAAGTTTTGTACCTCTTGGGAAGTCTCCTCATCAGATTCATCGTACTTGACTTCCTTATCTATTAAGCACATGTGAGCAGTCTCTTCTTTATCCTCCTCATAATTTGAATGATCAAGCCAATAATCATCCTCAGCCATCAGTGCTTTGCCTGCCTCTTTTTTCTTGGCTAGAAGCATCTTATTCTTGTTGTACTTAGAATTTCTAACTATCGGCTTCCGGCAGTCCTTGGCAAAGTGGCCTATCTTACCACAATTGTAACACTTGACTGGCTCCTCAGCTTTCTTCTCACCATACTGATTTACATACTTTCTCTCTTATGGATTCCTTTCTCCATGCCTCTTTCCTTCAGACCTTCTATCATCAAACCTTATTCCTTCCACTCTTTCCTTATGTATCTCCGGTGTCTTATGATACTAAGAAATACATTCCCCCATTAGTGTTAGAAGGAAAGATTGTTGATCTTGAAGATAGATTGGAAGAACAAAATCTTCAAACTTGTTTAGAAAACGATTTATTTCTTTTTATAGTGAAAACAAGTTTTGAAGATAAAATTTCTTCTGTATTTTCAAAAGATTCAAAGGAAAATGATAAAGTTTTGAAAAACAATGGCCATTTTCGTTCCACGTTGGAAACGCAAACTGAAAGTTTGCGCATGTAGTTGGACGCGCAAAGATTGAACACACACAAACACTCTGTACCTCTGACTATTTGAACCCGACTTCTTATAGAACTTCTGAAAGGCTCGGGTGAGCAAAATCATGGCTTGCCTAAGGTTCTCTCCATCATCAGAATCTGAATTATCACTTTCAGAGTCACCAGAACTAGAAACCACAATCTTCATTTTCTTCTTCTTATCTTTCTTCTCTTTCTCTTTCTCTTTCTCTTTCTCTTTCTCTTTCTTCTTCTCCACCACTAAAGCAACTAGATCATCAACTTTCTTCTCACTATTCTTTTTCTCTTCTTTCTCCTCTTCTACCTCTTCCTCATTCTGCCTTAGAGTTTCATAAACTTCATGTAAGGGGATCTCACTCAGATCTTTCATCTGTTTCATCCGTCTGGTATGTTTCTTCCACTCTGGCTGCAAAATACTGAGAAACTTGACATTATTCTCAATTTGCTTCTTCTTAACCTTGTTCTTGGCCATTTCATTTAGCAGAGAAACAAATATCCTCCACACTTTCCCCAGATTTAGCCTTGAACTCTTCATAGTTGTTTATACAGTTAGCCACTTTCATCTGATTTCCAATCTTTGATCCCATCATCATCTTCTCCAACTGATCCCACATCTTCTTTGCAGTAGCCTTGTAGCTGTCAATCTTTATGTAGATTTCATTTGGAATGCTCTAAAGAAGTAGAATATAGTTTGCTTATCTGCCTTATGTCTTTTCTTCTGTTCAGGTGTATAGCTTGAAAAATCCACCACAATCTCTTTAGTCTTTATCCTTCTGTATTTAGTACCATCTTCACTATCTGAACTTTCATTATCCTCATCAGGCACTATAGCAGTTACTGGTTTCATCAAACCCCCATCAATTGATTGTTTGATGTATTCTCCATTGTCATGTCTATCTATGAAATCCATAAATTTGTCCTTCCATTGCTCATATTCACCCTTGAACAGAACATGTGGTTTGAAATCAGAACCGATAGAAAGAGCATCCTTTAAAGAGCATCTCCAGTTTGGCCTTCTTTTCTAGCACCAAGCTCTCATCAGTCATCAGAATCTCGAATAGTTCCTGAATCTGCATTGTGGAAATCCGAACATCGTTCCTCAGTCTGTGACATGATTTGTTCCATTCAGGCTAAAGAGCATTAAGAAATTTCAGATTCATCTCAAGCTTTGTCTTGTTTACATTTATCTTTCGCAGATCATTCAGCACTGCACAAAATCTGTCGAAAACACTTTTTATAGTCTCATTTTCTTTGACCTTGAACTCCTCAAAGTTGTTCATGAACCGAGTATGTCGAAGCTGAGTTGCTACCGAAGAACCAAGCATGATCTTTTCCAATTGTGCCCACAACATATTTGGATAATCCTTGCAATGATCAACCCAGTTGTAGACAGAATTTGGTAAAGCTAGCATCATATTAGCTTTCAACTCTCGATCAGCTTTCATTCGTGAATCCTCTTCAGATGTTGGAGGAGTCTTTTTATGAGGCTTTACGAAAGGTCCTTCAATTAGAGACTTCATCATGTTCTCTCCATTAGCTTGACGCTCGATGAAGTTCAGAAATCGATCTTGCCATTGAGTGAATTCGTTTTCATCGACAAGAACTAGAGGACGAGTTTCAGATTCCAAGGACATCATCAGTGTTGGGAACTGAAGAATTTACCAAGTATGGTTAATGCTGCTAGTTCAGAGTTACTACTGCTAGAAGACTTCAAGGTTAATACTGCTGAGTATTACTACTGCTAGTAGTTAATACTGCTAGTCAAAGTTAGTGCTGCTTGAACAAAGTTAGTACTGCTTAGCTAGTTAGTACTGCTAGTGGTTAGTGCTGCTTAGTAGTTAATGCTGCTTATGATTAATACTGCTTATGAGATCAAGATCATCCGAATTACAAGAATAACAACTGGATATATTGAAGATATTCATGGAAGATATTGAAGATATTCATGGAAGATATACTGAAGATATTTTTATTTATTGTAATTATCTTTTAGTCAGTATATGTATAGAATGTATAGAATAGTTTAAAAAAAAGAGATTAATTCTAAGTTTTGTTCTAGAGAGAAATCAACCTCAAGGCATAGAGCCTAATTCTAGAGAAGTAGAATTCGTCTTGAAAGAGTCTGTTCTTCAAGATTGAGGTTGAGTGTGTAATCTTGTGATTTCAATCATTCAATACAAGTTTACAGTTTGTTCTTCATATTTACTGTTTTGTTTACTGTTACATTGAATATCAAAGTGTTATTCCGCAACTTCTTTGATATTAGTTTCTAAGAATTAATTCTTGTTGAGAATTCGATCCTGACAAGTGGTATCAGAGCCTGATCTCTCAGAAACATCTATTCATCATGGAAAATCTTGCAGAATCAAGCAGTACTTTGGTCTCAAAGGTTCCAATGCTTAGACCCAATGAATTCGATATGTGGAAGATCAGAATCAAGCAGTACATACTCCTCACTGACTATTCTATGTGGGACATCATAGAGAATGGTCCTTCTGAAGCAGGAAAGATTGGTGCAGATGGAAAGAGAACTCCACCAAAAACTGATGCAGAAAGAAAGATCAGACAGACAGAGATGAAAGCCTTGAGCACCTTGCTCTTGGCTATTCCCAATGAATATCAACATCAGTTCTGTAACTGCACTGATGCAGAGATGCTCTGGAATGCTCTGGAGAAGAGATTCTCTGGTACCAAAAGTACCAAAAGAAATCAGAAAGCCATTCTGAAGCAACAATATGAGAACTTTATGTCAACCAAGAATGAGTCCATGACTCAAACTTTTGACAGGTTAAACAAACTTATTGGTGAACTAGCTACAGTGGGAGTACAAATTGATCAAGATGATCTGAACAGAAAGTTTCTAAGGTCCTTGAGTGATGAATGGACCATGTATACTGTGTCTTTCAGACAGAATGATCAGCTGGAAGAAAAGGAACTTGATGATCTCTATAATGATCAAAGAGTTTTTGAATCTGAGGTAGAGGCTAAAAAGAGGCCTTCTGGGTATGTTCACAATGCCGCACTCCTTTCAGCATCAACTGATTCTACTTCTAACCCTGAATCAGTTAGTGCTGCCAATGGAACAAACCAAGAGAAAGGCACTGAAACTGTGTTTGAGGCCTTTCTGGCAAGTCATGGAAACTCTTCTCTCATTAATGATGACTTAGAACAACTCCATCCAGATGATCTTAAAGAGATGGACATTAAATGGCAGATGGCCATGCTCTCCATGAGAGTTAAAAAGTTCATCAAAAGAACTGGGAGGAACAACTTCTCCCAAAGAAGAGAAGATGGAGCAGGATTTGACAAGTCTAAGGTGGAATGCTACAAATGCCATCAAAAGGGACACTTTGCTAGAGAATGCAGAAGTGGAATGTCTCAGAATAACAACCACCAACAAGCTCAATCTGGAAGCTTCAATAATAACAGAAACTCTGCACAAGCCCTTGTCTCTCGACAAGGTATGGGGTTTGATTGGAGTGATCAAGCTGAAGAGGCCATCCAGAATCAAGCTTTAATGGCAGAGGTGTCTGATCTCCCAACAGAGGTAACTTCCAATCTTTGTTCTCAAAATTGCATTAACACTGTTAAAAGTTATAGGGATCACAACCAGAACATGAGTGATGACCTTAAGAGATTGGAAAAAGACATAAAAGATTATGTGAGGATTGTTGAGAGATTTGAAGAGCAGATTAAGGGTTTTCAAGCTAATGAGCTTCAACACTCTTATGACACAAATTACTGGAAGTGGGAGAAGAATGACTTAGAGCTTCAACTGACCAGATCTAAAGAAGAGAGTGAAAAGCTAAGAGGAGAGCTAGCTAAAGTCAAACTTGATGTAGAAAAGTTTTTTAATGCTTCCAAAGCAATGGATTCTTTGTTACAAACTCAGATTCATGATAAATTGAGAAGAGGAATAGGGTACAATACCACACCACCACCCTATAACAACAACTACATCCCTCCTAGTTCAGGTTTGTTAGAAACAAAGGATAGGAAGGATCTACCTAAGGGAGCCACTGAGATAGATCCCTTAGATGAAGTGGTTGTTAAGGGTAAAACTGAGAAAGAAGTTGTCAAGGATAAGGACAATACTGTGAGTGGTGAGATTCCTATAGAAAACCACATAATCACCAATGAGGGATGTGGAAAGCACTGGATCAAGTCCAAAGAGATAGAAAAGACTGAGGGAAAGAACAAGAAGGTTCACTATAAGCAGACCACTGTTGTGAACCCTATCCCTTGCAAGCAGTGTACATGCAATAAATCTGAGCCCCAAAAACATGATAAACCAAGGGGAAATCAGAGAAACTGGAACAATCAATGGGCACAAAAACAAGGGGTTGATCTGAAAAAAATTAATAGACCAAAACCCTGTTTTATCTGTGGAAAGCTGAACCACATTGCCAAATACTGTTACTTTAATCCTATGAACCAAAGGATGAATTTTCAAAGACCTACTCAAAAATCCTTTGGTTATAGGAAGAAAGAAAAGAACCATGTGGCTAAGAAAGTTGTTAAATCTAAAAGGCACATGAAGAAACAGAATATGGAAGATAATGTCAAGATGTGGATTCCAAAATATACTAAAACTGTTAGTGCTGCTACTACAAATAGTGCTGCTAACGGTGATAGTAATGCTAGAAGCAATACTGCTGCTAGCAATGTTAGTACTGCTGACATTGTTAGTACTTCTGTAAAAGTTAATACTGCTAACTCTGTTAGTGCTGCCAACAAGGTTAATACTGCCAAACCTGTTAGTACTGCTAACTCTGTTAGTACTTCTAAAGATAGTGCTGCTTCTAGTATTAGTGCTGCTAAGCCAATAATCTTGACAAAGTATTCAAATACTAAGTGTTCTGATTTTAAAAATCTTGTCAAGAAAGAATGCAAGTACTTTGATGAGAAAGGGGTACCCAAGACCACCTTGGCTTGGGTTCCTAATTCATACTAACTGATTTATCTTATGTGCAGGGCAACCAACAGCTCAAGGGAAAGAGCATATGGCATGTTGATAGTGGTTGCTCTAGGCACATGACAGGCAACATGTCCTGCCTTCAGGATTTCAAACATATCAATGGAGGACACGATGCATTTGGAGATAATCTTACTGGGGGTAAAATAAGTGGCAAAGGTAATGTCACCAAAGGTAAGATGACATTTGAGGATGTCTACTATGTTGATCAATTGAAGTACAACCTGTTAAGTGTATCACAGGTTTGTGACAAACAACATAGCATATTATTTACTAATACTGAGTGTATGATCCTTGCTCCAGGGTTCAAGGTAGTTGATGAAAGCATGATACTACTTAGAACTCCAAGAAAGGACAATGTTTATTGTCTAGATATGGACAATGTTGATAGTGATTCATCCCTAAATTGTCTTGTTTCAAAAGCTTCTGTAGATGAATCCTATCTATGGCACAGAAGGATGTGTCACATGAATTTTAAGACTATGAACAAACTTGTTAAAAACAACCTTGTAAGAGGTTTACCATCTAAAGTCTTTTCATGTGATGATCATTGTGTTGCTTGCCTTAAAGGCAAACAACATAAAACTTCTCATAAGACCAAAGAGATAAATACAATTTCTTCGTGTCTCCAGTTATTGCATATGGATCTGTTTGGTCCTACAAATGTTATGAGTATTGGCAAGAAATCTTACTGCTTGGTTATTGTTGGTGATTACTCAAGATTTACTTGGGTATATTTTCTAAGGACTAAGGATGAGACAAGTGGACTGATCAAATCCTTTATCCTAAGAATTGAAAAGCAAACTAATCAAAAAGTAAAAATCATTAGATCAGACAATGGAACTGAATTTAAAAATCTTGATCTAAACACCTTTTGTGAAGAAAAAGGTATTGAGAGACAATATAGTGCCCCTAGGACTCCTCAACGGAATGGAGTTGCTGAGAGGAGAAATAGGACACTAATAGAGGCTGCTAGATCTCTGTTGGCTGATTCAAAACTGCCAATTACCTTCTGGGCTGAAGCAGTTAATACTGCCTGTTATGTCCAAAACAGAGTTCTAGTAGTTAAGCCAAAGAACAAGACACCATATGAGCTTTTAAATAAAAGAAAACCCTTTATTGGATTTTTCAAACCTTTTGGGTGTCCTTGTACAATTCTCAATACCAAAACTCACTTAGGTAAGTTTGATAGCAAGGCAGATGATGGATTTCTTGTTGGGTATTCATCTCCAGAGTAAGGCCTACAGAGTTTTTAACTCATCTTCTAGAATAATTGAAGAAAGTGACAATGTCAAATGCAATGAGAACACACCAAATCCTATTGGGTCTGGTCCTCAGTGGCTATTTGACATTGATTCACTAACTAACTCTTTTGGTTTCAGTAGTGATGATTATGCAGGTTCAGGATGTGGAGGATCAGGGACTACACAAGTTCAAGAAAGTATATCTAAATCTGTGATCTTTCCCATACCCACAGTGGATTCTGTTGCAGACTGTGAAAAGGAACCATCTACTGGACCAAGTCAGAGTGAAGAAGAAATTAGAGATGAGGAGACTCAAAAAAATAAAGAATCCGAAGTAGCTGCTGAAAACACTTCAGTTGAGTTGAATGACTCTAATCTAGAGGTAGGACTTAATGAAGAACCTAGTCATAACACCAGAGTTCAAAAGAATCATCCTCCACAGCTGGTAATAGGAGATATATCTTCTCCTATGATGACTAGACATCAAAGCAGGCTTCAAGAAATGCAAGATCAACAACATACAGTGCTTTCTTGTTTTCTATCTCAACTTGAGCCTAAAAAGGCACATGATGCTATGAAAGAATCCAGTTGGATAGAAGCAATGCAAGAAGAACTGTTGCAGTTCAAGCTACAAGATGTATGGGATCTAGTAGACCTTCCTAAAGGTCACAGAGCAATTGGCACAAAGTGGATTTTCAGGAACAAGAGAGATGAAAGAGGAATTGTCATAAGGAACAAAGCAAGGCTGGTGGCTCAAGGGTATACTCAAGAAGAGGGAATAGATTATGAAGAAGTTTTTGCACCTGTGGCTAGGATAGAAGCAATCTGATTATTCCTAGCTTATGCTTCTTACATGAAATTCAAAGTCTATCAAATGGATGTAAAAAGTGCATTTCTCTATGGCTCAATTGAAGAAGAGGTATATGTCTGTCAACCACCAGGGTTTGAAAACCCAAGCTATCCAGACAGAGTATACCAATTGAAGAAAGCTCTTTATGGACTGCATCAAGCTCCAAGAGCATGGTTTGACACTTTGTCATACTATCTCTTGGAAAATGGCTTTGAAAGAGGAGTCATTGATAAGACTCTATTTATCAAGAGAAAGAAGAAGGAAATCTTGCTGGTCCAAATCTATGTTGATGATATTATCTTTGGATCCACAAGAGACAACATGTGCAAGGAGTTTGAGGAACTAATGCATCAAAGGTTCAAAATGAGTTCCATGGGGGAACTTACTTTTTTCCTTGGACTCCAAGTTCAACAGAAGTCAGATGGAATTTTCATCTGTCAGTCCAAGTATGTGCAGGACATTCTAACCAAGTTCAGTTTCTCAGATTCAAAACCTGCCAGCACACCTATGGAGACACACAAGCAGATCACAGTAGATCTTGAAGGGGAGGATATGGATGTGCATCATTATAGATCCATGATTGGCTCTCTCATGTATCACACAGCATCTAGGCCAGATATAATGTTTCCAGTCTGTGTATGTGCAAGATTCCAAGTTAGGCCAAAGCAATCTCACTTTCAAGCAGTTAAGAGGATATTCAGATATCTCAAAGGGCAACCCAGATTGGGACTTTGGTATCCTCATGACTCACCCTTTGACCTACTAGCATACTCAGACAGTGATCTAGGTGGGGCAAACTTGGACAGAAAATCTACTTCTGGAGGATGTCAGTTTTTGGGTGCAAGACTAGTTTCATGGCAGTGCAAGAAACAAACCACAGTGTCCACATCCACAACAGAGGCAGAGTACATAGCAGCTGCAAGTTGCTGTTCTCAAGTCTTATGGATTCAGAATCAAATGCTAGACTATGGGGTAACCTTTCTACACACTCCAATCTTTATTGACAATAGCAGTGCTATTAGCATTGTGAATAATCCTGTCAAGCACTCTAAAACAAAGCACATTGAGATCAGGTATCACTTCATAAGAGACTGTAATGAAAAGAAACTTATTCAAGTTTAAAAGTTCATACTGACAACTAGTTTGCTGATCTATTCACCAAAGCTTTTGATGTGGGTAGATTCACTTTCTTGGTAACAAGTGTGGGAATGATCAACTCTGAATAAGTATCTTCTCAAAAAGTGGTTAAATACCTGTATACTATGTATTCTTGGTGTTACTAATCTTCCTTTTCAGGGCATACATAGCAGTACTCAATTCAGCACAAGCTTAAAAGGGTAAGTGTAGTTAATACTGCTATCAGTTAATACTGCTAGTTAGTTAATACTGCTAGTGGTTAATACTGCTCGCAGTTAATACTGCTATCAGTTAATACTGCTAGTTAGTTAATACTGCTAGTGGTTAATACTGCTCACAGTTACTACTGCTAGTTCGTTAATACTGCTAGTGGTTAATACTGCTCGCAGTTAATACTGCTAGTCGTTAATACTGCTCTCAGTTAATACTGCTAGTGGTTAATACTGCTCTAGGTTAATACTGCTTATGTCCTGAATACTATAAATACCCTTTGCCCGCCTAAAAGTTCATAACGACTCTTTGCATACTGTTCACTTGCGCTCTAAACCCTTTCTCTCTCAAGTTCAAAGTTTTCAGGCAAGATTTTCTCAAAGATCAATGGCATCAATGGCATTCATAGATGAACACAATGAAATCGCGATGCTACAGAAGCCCAAACAGGCCGCTGGGTTCCACCAGATTGTGGATTTCCTCAAGTCAAGCCATACTGCCCATGCTCTTACTGTATCGCCTTCAATCTATATCGAGCATCAAAAGCAATTCTGGGCAAATGCCACCATTATTACTGAGAATGGTGTGCAAATGATCAAGACAAGGGTGTGTGACAAACCCTTGACAGTTACTGAAGAAGTTATTCGCATCAGTCTACGTCTAGACGATGCCTCTGGTATAACTTCTATCTCACATGATGAACTGTTCTCTTCTCTTACAAGAATGGGGTATGGAGGCCCATTGGGTGTGTTCAAGTTCTCAAAAGCCAAATTTTCACCCCAATGGCGTTTCTTTGTCCATACCCTTATGCACTGTATCTCCAAAAAGACTACTGGATGGAGTGAGTTCAGCAGCACCATTGCTTATGCTTTGGTGTGCTTGGCCACTGCCAGAAAGTACAACTTCTCTAAAATGATTTTCAGTGATCTTGTCTCAAACATAGGAAACAAAAAGAGCTTCTTTATGTACCCCAGGTTTGTCCAAGAAGTTATTGCTCATGAATTGACGGATATACCTCATCCTGTTGGGGTATATGTACCTAAACCCCCCAAAGGCAAGGTTTTCTCAAATATGAGAAGATCTGCTGGGGACTCGGAAGGAGTTGACACCCCATTGTTCCCTACAATGATGGTGGTGTCCCACACTGATGAAGGTATGGCAGCAGGGTCAAGGCCCCCATTAGACCACCCCACTGCTAGCCAATCCCAACCTTCCCACTCTAAATCTATTCCCCAGTCTCTTCTTGAAAAACCAACCTCACAAATCACCCAAACATACAAGAGGAAACAGGTAAAGAAGGCTCCTTCCCTTCTTGTACCATCAACCCCCAAGCCTTTAAGCCCTCTAAGGGAGAATTCTCCTTTAGGGAATATCAATAGGGAAACCAAAGGGGTGTCTCCCAACCCCAAGGAGGTGCTCTCTGAGGAGGAGGAAGAGGAAGAGCATATGGGTGCTGAGGCTGCCACTACTCCTGCTAGCACAGAGGAGGACAGTGGTAACATCAATAAGACCTCCCCCATGGCAACTTTGAATGAGCAATCATTCAAAGGTCCCAGGTGCCAAGAAACCACGGGGGTGGATAGTGCTTCTGCTAGGCAGAAGACATCCACTAATAAAAGATCCCATGATCCTTCAATAGGGGGTAACACTCCTGGAGAAGGTGAGGACAGATATGACTATGATGAATTGATGGAGACAATGGGTAACATCAACCTGGATGTCATCAAACAAGGCAAAGAGATAGAAGAAATGAAATTGGTAATCTTGTCCCAACAAGTACAGATTGCCAAATTAAAGAAAATGGTGACAAGGTTAGTGCAAAAGAAGAGGATAAAGCAGTTTGTCTTAAAGAAGAGGTCAAATAATAAAGATGCTTCCAACAAGGGGGAGAAAGAGGCAGAAACAGAGAAAGAAAGTACAGCTGAAAGGGAATTTGAGGTTGAGGGGGAGGAAGAGGAAGAAAAAGAAACAGAATTTGCTGAAGAAGTAGAAACTGTTAATGCTGCTAAAGCAGCAGAAACTGTTAATACTGCTGAAGCAGCAGTAACAGAAGCAGCAGTAACAGGGCTTTCTATTGAAGAAATGGAAATTGCTGAAACATTGGTCAAAGCAAAGAATGATACTCCTAAGGCTACTCAAAAGGCCAAGGGAGTAGTCATCAATGAAGGAGGAAGTCAACAGAAGGAGAAAGAAAAGGCAAAAGAGTCAAAGGGAAAAGGAAAGGAGAAGATGGTTGAAGCTGAAATGCCTACAAAGAAGAAGTCCCAAATTGAAATGGATGAGGCAATAGCAAAGCAGCTTCAAGACCAAATGGAAAAGGAGGAATAGTTGCAAACAGAAAAGGATAGAGAACTTGCAAAGATCATGGCTAGAAAGTTGAATGCAGAATATCAGAAAAGCATCAAAGAAGCAGCTCAAGCCAAGAAACTTCAAGTCAAAAGGATGCCAAAACAGAAAAGACAACCCTCCAAAACATTTTTGGCCAATCAGGAAAGAAGAAAAATGATAAATTTCCTGAAAGGTGCAATTGGTGTTAAGGGGGAGATGTTTACCAACATGGCATACACTCAGGTTGAAGAGTTGTATCAAAAGGAAATGGCCAAGCTCCAAGGGGACTCAGCACAAAGGGAGGAGGCTGAGAGAAGAATGAAGGAAAGGCATGACCTGAATATTCAAAAACCATTCCCTAAGGAGACCACACCCTCAAAAGATAAAGCAGAAGAGAAGAAGGAAGAACCTGAGAGTGTTGGTGTAGAATCCAAAGCTGGAAAAAGGGTGAAGACAATTGCTTCCAAAAAGTAGTCTAAAAGTCCCAGAGTAGAAGAAACAGCTGGTACTACAGCAGAGCATTCAGAGGTACCTATGGCAGAATCAGTACAACTTCCAGAACAGTCAAGTAAGCCAACTGATGAGAGTATGGATCTGTACATGACAATAGTGGAACCTTTGAAGGCTGTTCCAATCTCTATGCAAGCTCCAGAGATCATCTTTTGGGATATTCTAAGAGACAATGGAAAGAATTTCTTCAGAATCAAGAGAGCTGATGGTTCATTTGAAGCTTATTCAACATGGGGGAGAGTTCTCAGAAGTTGTTCAAGAGCTGATATAGAAGAATTATACAAAGTGGGGATGAAACTTTATGAACTTGTGTTGAAAGGTACTGAAGAGAATCTTCTCAAAGTGACATTGGAATACTTGTGCATGATGTTTGATCCAGAAAGAGTGAATTATAGGATTAAAGATCATAAGCATGAGTTCATATTCAAGAAGATTGATAAATGGATACTGTTTGAAAACTGTGGAGTATACATGATTACTATTGACAACTGTTATCATGAATACTACCTGGTGGACAAAATCTATGAGCATAGCAAGGAGAAGTTAGAAGGGATGTTTAAAGCTACACTGGTATGTACAAAGGATTCAGAGATGGCCAAGATTGTGGTGAGAAGAACTGTAAATCAAAGTTTGGGCCTAGATCCAAATTTGGGAAATTGAACCTGAGGTGTTGAAAGCATCTTGAAGAGCATCTGAAGAACTTGACTTCTTTTCCTAAAAGTCAAGTTAGGGGGAGATTGTTGGGAACTGAAGAATTTACCAAGTATGGTTAATGCTGCTAGTTCAGAGTTACTACTGCTAGAAGACTTCAAGGTTAATACTGTTGAGTATTACTACTGCTAGTAGTTAATACTGCTAGTCAAAGTTAGTGTTGCTTGAACAAAGTTAGTACTGCTTAGCTAGTTAGTACTGCTAGTGGTTAGTGCTGCTTAGTAGTTAATGCTGCTTATGATTAATACTGCTTATGAGATCAAGATCATCCGAATTACAAGAATAACAACTGGATATATTGAAGATATTCATGGAAGATATTGAAGATATTCATGGAAGATATACTGAAGATATTTTTATTTATTGTAATTATCTTTTAGTCAGTATATGTATAGAATGTATAGAATAGTTTAAAAAAAGAGATTAATTCTAAGTTTTGTTCTAGAGAGAAATCAACCTCAAGGCATAGATCCTAATTCTAGAGAAGTAGAATTCGTCTTTAAAGAGTATGTTCTTCAAGATTGAGGTTGAGTGTGTAATCTTGTGATTTCAATCATTCAATACAAGTTTACAGTTTGTTCTTCATATTTACTGTTTTGTTTACTGTTACATTGAATATCAAAGTGTTATTCCGCAACTTCTTTGATATTAGTTTCTGAGAATTAATTCTTGTTGAGAATTCGATCCTGACAATCAGATCACTTGAGTAGAACTTAGCTTGAAAGGCAAACTTTGCAGAATCCATATATGACAAACTTAAAAAAAAATCCAGACTCTTTTTTTTTAAGATTGGACAGATATGGAGCAAACTAGAGGTTTGCGTGAGAGGCAGGAGACGCAAACTTAGCTTTGCGTGATGCGAATAAGACGCAAACGAGAGATACGCAAAATTGGACTTTGCGTTTTGCACTGGAGACGCAAACAATACTTTTTGTAATCAAAGAATGACGCAAACAAGGTGTGCGTGAGCCGAGTAAGACGCAAGATGAACTTTTCGCAAGACGTTGAAGACGCAAACCAGGCTTTGCGTGATGCGAAGGATACGCAAACTGAACTTTGCGTTAGATACTTGAAACGCAAACTGAAGTTCTCTTGAGCCGAAGAATGCGAAAACTTTACTTCTCGTGAGCTGTTGGAGACGCAAAGTAACTTTGCGTGATAGGCTGAATACGCAAACTTGAGTTTGCGTGAGCGATTGATGAAGAGAACTTTTAACTCCTTGATGAACTCGCGCAAACAAAGATGAACTCGCGCAAAGTTCAACTCTGGCGCAAACCTGCTTAAAAACTCAAAAATCACCAAAAATCGAATACAGGTTAGACAAAATTGATAAATCCTTTCTCAGATATGATCGAAAACAACTTTGTAACACTTTTTAATCAAATGTTAGGAACTGAAGAAAAGCTCAAGTATGGTTAATGCTGCTAGTTCAGAATTACTACTGCTAGAAGACTTCAAAGTTAATACTGCTGAGTATTGCTACTGCTAGTAGAATTAATACTGCTAGTCAAAGTTAGTGCTGCTTGAACAAAGTTAGTACTGCTTAGCTAGTTAGTACTGCTAGTGGTTAGTGTTGCTTAGTAGTTAATGTTGGTGCTGCTTAGTAGTTAATGCTGGTAAGACCAAGTTAATGCTGCTTCAGAGATAATGTGAAGATAATGATGAAGAGATCGTGGTTAAAGATAAACATGGAAAGCTGAAGATATTCATTGAAGATATACTGAAGATATTTTATTTATTGTAATTATCTTTTATTCAGTATATGTACAGATTTGATAGAATAGTTTAAATTAATTATTCATTCTAAGTTTTAGAGAGAATCAACCTCAAGGCATAGATCCTAATTCTAGAGAAGTAGAATTCGTATTGGTGGGCCTGTTCATCAATATTGAGGTTGTGTGTTTAATCTTGTAACTTCAAGCATTCAATACAAGTTTACAAGTTGTTGATCATATACTGTTTTGTTTACTGTTTCATTGTATATCAAAGTGTTATTCCGCAACTTCTTTGATATTAGTTTCTGAGAATTTATTCTTGTTGAGAATTCGATCCTAACAAGTGGTATCAAAGCCTAACTCTCTCAGAAACATCTATTCATTCATCATGGAAAACCTGGCAGAATCAAACAGTACTCTGGTCTCTAAGGTTCCAATGCTCAAACCTAATGAGTTTGACATGTGGAAAATCAGAATTAGACAATACATTCTTCTCACTGATTACTCAATGTGGGATATCATTGAGAATGGTCCTTCTGAAGCAGGAAAGATTGGACCAGATGGGAAAAGACCTCCACCAAAGACAGATGGTGAGAGGAAGATCAGACAGACAGAGATGAAGGCCTTGAGCACTTTGCTCTTGGCAATCCCCAATGAATATCAGCACCAATTCTGCAACTGCACTGATGCTCAGATTCTCTGAAATTCCCTAGAGAAAAGATTTGCTGGAACTAAAAGCATCAAAAGAAATCAAAGATATGTTCTAAAGCAGCAGTATGAGAACTTCACTTCTTCAAAGAATGAGTCTATGACTCAAACTTTTGATAGGTTCAACAAGCTCATTGGTGAACTGGCTACTGTAGGAGTGAAGATGGAGCAAGATGACATCAACAGAAAGTTTCTCAGATCTCTTGGGGATGAATGGACTATGTACACTGTCTCATATAGGCAGAGTGACAATCTGGAAGAGAAGGAACTTGATGATCTATATAATGATCTAAGAGCCTTTGAAACTGAGGTAGAAACCAAGAAGAAGCCCACTGGTTATATTCACAATGTTGCACTTCTATCAGCATCTACTGATACTATTGCCAACCCTGAAGCAGTTAGTACTGCCAGTGGAGTGAATTCAGAAAAAGGTACTGAAACTATCTTTGAAGCCTTTTTGTCCAGTCACAGCAACAGTTCATTGATTAATGATGATCTGGATCAACTTCACCCTGATGACCTGGAGGAGATGGACATTAAATGGAAGATGGCCATGTTATCTATGAGGGTGAAGAAGTTTATCAAAAGAACAGGAAGGAACAACTTCTATCAAGTAAGAGAAGATGGAGCTGGTTTTGACAAGACAAAGGTGGAATGCTATAAGTGTCACATGAAAGGACACTTTGCTAGAGAATGCAGAAGTGGTGTTCCAAACCACAACCACCAACAAGCTCAGAATGGAGGCTACAATCAGAACAAGAATCCTGCTCAAGCCCTTGTTTCTCAACAAGGAATGGGATTTGACTGGAGTGATCAAGCTGAGGAAGCCATTCAGAATCAAGCTCTTATGGCAGAAGTGTCTAATCTTCCCTCTGAGGTAACTTCTAATCTTTGCACTCAATCTTGCACAGACACTGTCAAAAGGTACAGGGATCACAACCAAAGCATGTGTGATGACCTCAAAAGATTAGAAAAGGATAGAAGAGACTATGTGTTGATAGTAGAGAGATTTGAAGAACAAATCAAAGGCTTTAAAGCTAATGAACTTCAACACTCTTATGACACAAACTATTGGAAGTGGGAAAAGAATGAATTAGAAACCAAACTGTCTAAGTCCTTAGAAGAGAATAATAGGCTGAAAGAGGAACTATCTAAAGTTAAGCTTGACATAGAAAAGTTTTCATATGCTTCAAAAGCAATGGATTCTCTTCTAAAGGCTCAGATTCATGATAAGATGAAGCCTGGTATTGGATACAACAATACACCCCCTCCTTACAACAACAACTATATCTCTCCTACTTCAGACTTGTTAGAGACCAAGGAGAAAAAGGACTTGTCTGAGGAAGCTTTGAAGATAGATCCTTTGGAGGAGGTAGTAGTTAAGGATTTGACTGAGAAAGAAGCCAGTGAGAATAGGGATAATGCTGTGAGTAAAGAGATACCATTAGAAAACAACATTATCACCAATGAGGGATGTGGGAAAATCTAGGTCAAGTCTAAGGAGATAGAGAAGACCAAAGGAAAGGATAACAAGGTCCATTACAAACAAACCACGGTTGTGAATCCTGAACCTTGTAAACAGTGTGCTTGCAATAAAACAAAGAGCCTAAATTCTGGTATAAAAAGAGGTAACCAAAGAAACTGGAATAATCAATGGGCTCAGAAACAAGGAGTTGATCTGAATAAACTAAATAGACCAAAACCTTGTTTCATATGTGGCAAGCTGAATCATTTGGCTAAGTATTGCTTCTTCAACCCTATTAACCAACAAATGAACTTTCAAAGCTTTGTGCAAAAACCTGTTGGTTATAGGAAGGCTGGAAAGAAACATGTGATGAAGAAATCTGTTGAAACCAAAAGCCCCATAGGGAAAAAGGTTTTAAAAGAAAGCATTAAAATGTGGGTGCCTAGAAGCACTAAAACTGGTAGTACTGCTGACAGGGATAGTGCTGCTGGAAGCATTACTGCTGCTACCAGTGTTAGTACTGCTAAAAATATTAATACTGCTAACACAGTTACTGCTGCTAACACAGTTACTACTTCTAACAAGGTTAGTACTGTTAAGCATGCAAGTGCTGCTAAGGCAGTTAGTACTTCTAAAACCAGTACTGCTTCTAGCAAAAATGTTTCCAAGCCTATCATTGTGACAAAGTACTCCAAAAGTGAGGAGTCAAAATTTAAAAATCTTGTCAAGAAAGAATGCAAGTATTTTGATGAGAAAGGGGTACCCAAGACCACTTTGGCTTGGGTTCCTAATTCATACTAACTGATTTATATTATGTGCAGGGCAACCAACAGCTCAAGGGGAAGAGCATATGGCATGTTGATAGTGGTTGCTCTAGGCACATGACAGGCAACATGTCATGCCTTCAGGATTTCAAGCATATCAATGGAGGACATGTTGCATTTGGAGATAATCTTACTGGTGGTAAAATAGATGGAAAAGGTAATGTTACCAAAGGTAAGATGACATTTGAGGATGTCTACTATGTTGATCAATTAAAATACAACCTGTTAAGTGTATCACAGGTTTGTGATAAACAACATAGCATATTATTTACAAACACTGAGTGTATGATTCTTGCTCCAGGGTTCAAGGTAGTTGATAAAAGCATGATACTACTTAGAACTCCAAGAAAGGACAATGTTTATTGTCTAGATATGGACAATGTTGATAGTGATTCATCCCTGAACTGTCTTGTTTCAAAAGCTTCTGTGGATGAATCCTCTCTTTGGCACAGAAGGATGTGTCACATGAATTTCAAGACAATGAACAAACTTGTTAAAAACAACCTTGTAAGAGGTTTACCTTCAAAAGTATTTTCATGTGATGATCATTGTGTAGCATGTCTTAAAGGCAAGCAGCACAAAACTTCTCATAAGACCAAAGAGATAAACTCTGTTTCTTCTTGTCTCCAATTACTGCATATGGATCTGTTTGGTCCTACAAATGTTATGAGTATAGGCAAGAAATCTTACTGCTTGGTTATTGTTGATGATTACTCTAGATTTACCTGGGTATATTTTCTAAGGACTAAGGATGAGACAAGTGGACTGATCAAATCCTTTATCCTAAGAGTTGAAAACCAAACTAATCAAAAAGTAAAAGTCATTAGATCAGATAATGGGACTGAGTTTAAAAATCTTGATCTAAACACCTTTTGTGAAGAAAAAGGCAGACAAAAAGGGTTTTTTCTTGTTCCACCAAAATAGGTGTAACAACATGGGACAAGAGTGAGACATAAACTAAAAAATTACTAATTTACTCTCATTTGATATATAAACCTAACATGGTACTTGTTAATGGTAATCACACACATTGTCGCTGCCACCACCATCTGCAGCCACCGATAGCCACCGCCAACCACCGTCGACCATCTCCACCTCTTCTTCCACTACAACAACCTCCTCTACAACCACCACCCATCGCCACCACCACTACCATCGTCGACCACCTCCACCTCCACCGATCACTACCACCCATCACTGCCACCACCATCTATTTCCACCGGTAACCACTGCCAAACACTGATGACCACATCCATTTCTTCCTCCACTACAACAATATCCTCCACCACCTCCAAAACCATCGTCGATCACCACCACCACTACCATTGTTGAGCACCTCGAACTCCATCGATCACCACCACCCGTTGTCGCCACCACCACCGGAGGTCATTGGTAGCCATCGCCAACCACCATCGGCCATCTCCACTACGACAACCTCTTTTACCACCTCCACAACCACTGTCCATCGCCACTATCATCGTCAACCACCTCCACCTCCCTGATCACCACTACCCATCACTGTCTACGACCACCTATACTTGTGCCACTTCGGCCACAACTACCTCCTCCACCACCACCGTCTACCATCTTCACATCCTCTACAACCACCGCTGTTCACTAGCCACCCATCGCCTTTACCTCCACCTGTCATGTCAACCATGACTCCGCCAATTCATAAAGATCTTCTGAATTGAATCAAACATAGTATTTACTATGCATAAATTGGGTTTTTCGAGCTACTGTAACACCCTGAATTCTGGAAATAGCAACTAATTTAAAATTTTCTAAATACACCAATAAAAGAATCATCTGCAACCACAATTTAAGATTTAACCTCAATACAAACATTCATTCTATACAAAAGTCCATGATAAGTACGGGTGCTACTAAACCCCATGCATAGTCACTACCTCCATAAAGCGGAAGACTTTGCCGAATACTTACTTTCGGGTCTAGCTAAGGCTCTACTCTTCATAGGACTGCTAGAACCAAATCCCAACCTTGAAACCTGATACACATGACGACAAATAAAAAGGTTAGGCTTAACGCCTAGTGAGCTCAAGAGTTTTTCAACATATATAAAATAATCGTTTAAAAAAAAGGATGCGATTAAAGTTATAGTCCTTCAATATGATACGTCTTACATGTGAAAACGACTCATTTTCCAATAATATGCATTTTAGACAAAAACAACAATTTGGACATTTTCCAAACCAAACTACTTCAAAGATGATGATACCAATGTAATCCGCCCATTCGTAAATTAGCTTTAACCCAAAACTCACTCAAAGCGTAAATATAATTTGAACTATCCATTTATGAAGATACGGTTAAACCTTATATCCCAAAACACCGAAAACACGGGTGGGGCATAATACTCAACCCATAAATCAAGGGTAAAACCCAATTATACAAAACGTCACCGAAAACTTGGATAATAAAACTCAATACCCAAAAACAACACCTTTCGGTGACGGGGGAGGCCCGATTCCATAAAATGTGACGGTCCACAAAGTAAGCCCATTTTATGTTGTTAAGACTAGTCATATAAACAAAGTACACACAAGGGATGTCAAGCTCAATGGCTTTAAACATACACCAACGGAAACTCAAGTTCAACCCCGAAGGGTTCCTATGTCGAGCTCCTCATCCAATATCGTAATACTTGAGCACGAAGGACTTATACCTCATCCGGTACCTAACGTGTCTCGACGTGGAAAACTAGTGTTCCATCATCGGACATAATAATTCCAAACGCAAGGGATGTCAGGCTCAGTGGCTTTAAACGTACACCCACGGGATATCGAGTTCAACCGCGAACGGTCCTTACGTCGAGTCCCTCATCCAATATCGCAACCAAGGCTCTAAATCGAGCTACCAAAACTGGACAATTGTCCTAAAACCCAATCAAAATAAAAATACCAAGTTGTTGGCTTAGCAACCCATTGACTCATTGGTAAATGAAATAAAAATACAGTAAAACGCACTCGACCAACGGATATGCAAACACCAAGACTAAAAGTGTAATTAATTCAAAACTCCACATTAGTTGAGGCACTCAATTTTCCAAATGACTTATACCCTTATATTTCCAAAATGCCTCATAACCCAAATGACATGTATTTTTCCCAAACTTAACTGTTGATAAGAATGAAAATCATAAAATGAGACTATAAACATTCTTTCAAGTACTTCACATAAAAGTGCAAGTAATACTTTATAAAGCATTCCATTTTATGAATGATGCATAAGACCCAACAAACATTTAAAAGTGTATTTCTTTGACCAAAGATCTATTTATGCAATAAGACCTCAAAACACATTCATTGGTGACACATTTATCAAAATGCCCAAAAATCCCAAATGTATGTATTATACAAAGTTTGTAAAGTTAAATACTTCAAATAATCAAAGATTAGTGAAGAGTAGAGCCTTAACTAGATCCGAAAGTAAGTATTCGGCAAAGTCTTCCGCTTTATGGAGGTAGTGACTATGCATGGGGTTTAGTAGCACCCGTACTTATCATGGACTTTTGTATAGAATGAATGTTTGTATTGAGGTTAAATCTTAAATTGTGGTTGCATATGATTCTTTTATTGATGTATTTAGAAAATTTTAAATTAGTTGTTATTTTCAGAATTCAGGGTGTTACAGCTACCATCAATTATTTCAGATTCTTCATTAAAATTCCATACTATTATTTATGTATATGAAAATTGTGTAAAAAACTAAAAATGCTTATAAATTAAATTATTTAAATATATAATTTATTTGTATCATTTATAACTATTATATGATATATAAAATCATCTAACAACCTTTAGGGGCAACTTGTCTAGTCTTGTCTATTTAGCCCTAGTCATACCAAATACCAGACAGACAATTGTCATGTTCGGTCATGTTTTGTCATGTTCTGTCCAGTCCTGTCATGCCCTATTGTCTCTTTCTAGTCCTATCATGTCTAATCATGTATGCGTATCAAACACTACCTTATGCGTCTATGTTCATGGGAGGTGTTTTATATGCATGTTCATGACTCCGAAAATATCATAAGTACTTCTCTTACATCACTCGGATAGCCAAATCACCGATGGGTCTCACACATAAATAAAAATAAAACAATTTATACACCATTGGTAGTCCATTGATGTTGGTTAAATTCACCAACAGATTTTGGCATTGTCAGAAAAAAATACACGTAGTCGGGTTTTAGCCGGTGATCCGTTGGTGATCATCGACGGATTCAAGCCGTCAATAATTTTGGTTAGTGATAAACCTTTTCTAGTAGTGGTAAAGATTGATGAGAACTAAATAGTAATAAAGGAGAGGAGATAATGGATAAATTCATGGATCCGTAGAAGAAATGGGAACGGGTTGGAATGAGGCCCAAATCAAAACCTCCATAATTTTGATCCTTTTGTGGGTTACAGTTCCATATGGATAGGAATATCATGACTTTCCAAATGCAAAAGGAAAATTACCCACAAAGAATTGACGAATGGTCAACACCAAAATTCTTCATCTGGCACCCCAAATTTGATTTTGAATATCTTTTCTCGATTTTCAGTTTATTTATGATTTCGTTTAAACGAACAAACAAGAATCTGGATCCAACGGATCCAAAAACATCTGGTAAGTAAGTTAATTAAAGAGTATTAGGTGCCGTTTATTTTTTAAGAGGTCTAAAGTCTGAAGTCTTATTTTAGTTATGATTAATAAGATGTGGTTTGTAAAAAGGTATGAATGATTCAGACTTAAGAGCCATTAAGATGTTTTTTTTTTAAAACAAACAACCTCTATAGTCATTTTTATTACTTTTAAATTTTCTATTAGGTACTTATTTTTAATTTAAAAATCATAGGGACTAAGAATGTAATTTATATTTCATCATCCTAAAATAAACGTTCGAAATGAAAAATGCACACAATTTTATGAATATGTAATTACAATATTTTTTAATTAACAAAATGACAATTTACTTAGGGAGAGAAAATTTATCCATATGATAATTAATGGTAGATTGGGAAAGTAGACTTTTAATTGTGAAAGTTGACACTTATTTTGAGACAAATTAAAATAGTAAAGTAAACATTTATTTTTGGACGGAAGGAGTATATTAAATAGTAATATTGTTCTACAATGTGCGTTGTGTGGTGATTAAAACTCAATTTGCGAATAAACAATTATCACGGTGATACCTCAATACCCCAAGGTTTTCTTTTTATATAGACACAAATATATTCCATTCGCCTTTTTTATATACACCACTTTGTTCGAATGTTTAAACTTCTCACCAACGTGGAACAACTATAAATCAAACACAATTAACCATTTGAGAATACTCAATTATCATGGTGTCAGCTTAATACTCCAAGATTTTCCTCTTACATATATAAAGATTATATAAAAATGATAATGATTACTAAATTTTTTTTTGCAAAAGATGGTCATCCAAAATAAGATAACCCTTGAATTAAAAAAATTGCAAAAAAAAAAAAGGGTCATTCAAAATAGACAACCCTATGAGTTAAAACACATGAATTTACACAAATGCATCATATCCACCTTTCTTATACACACCACTTTGTTCAAATCTTTCAACTTCTCACCAATGTTGGACAACTCTAAATCAATTACAATTCACCATTTCATAATACTCAATTCTCATGGTGTCACCTCAATACTTCAAGATTTTCCTCTTATATATAAAGAAGATATATATATATATAGTGGAAGGATATTTTGCAACCCTTAAAAAGGTTGCAACCTTTGCAACCCACATCTTAACCGTTGGATTCATGATCGACGGTTATTTTATTTTTATTTTTCTCTTTTTTTAATTAAAAATATTGGGCCTCATATCTTTTTTAACCGCCGATCATGAATCCGACGGTTAAGATGTGGGTTGCAAGGTTTGCAACCTTTTTAAGGGTGGCAAATGAATATTTCCCTATATATATATATATATATATATATATATATATATATATATATATATATATATATAGGGAGAGGTTCATTTGGCAAATGGTAAATATATGAGAAATAGAGAAGTAATCTTAGTCATTCATCTGGTCAACATTTGCGGCTTTGACCGCGAAACACCGGATAATTCCTTGTGTGGTCTATAGAAGGTAGAGGGGTAATTTCGTAAAATACACGGGATGAGTTCATATATGAATCTGTATGAATCACAAAGATTCAGTTAATATATATATATATATATATATATATATATATATATATATATATAGGGAGAGGTTCATTTGACAAATGGTAAATATATGAGAAATAGAGAAGTAATCTTAGTCATTCATCTGGTCAACATTTGCGGCTTTGACCGCGAAACATCGGATAATTCCTTGTGTGGTCTATAGAAGGTAGAGGGGTAATTTCGTAAAATACACGGGATGAGTTCATATATGAATCTGTATGAATCACAAAGATTCAGTTAATTAGTTCAACTGATTCATATATGAATCTTTGTGATTCACAAAGATTCATATATGAACCTTTGTGAATCACAAAGATTCATATATGAACCTTTGTGAATCACAAAGATTCATATATGAACCTTTGTGATTCATACAGATTCATATATGAACTCATCTCGTGTATTTTACGAAATTACCCCTCTACCTTCTATAGACCACACAAGAAATTATCCGGTGCTTCGCGGTCAAAGCCGCATATGTTGACCAGATGAATGGCTAAGATGACTTCTCTATTTCTCATATATTTACAATTTCTCAAATGAACCTCTCTCTATATTTATATATATATATATATATATATATATATATATATATATATAATGCTTATAATGACTACTAAGACTTTTTCATAAAAGATGGTCATTAAAAATAAAACAACCCCTTGAGTCAAACTATATTTTTTTTTTTTTGCAAAAAGAAAGTCATCCAAAATAGACAACCCTATAAGTTAAATCACATAAATTTACACAATGCATCTCATCCACCTTTATTATATAAACCACTTTGTTCCAATGTTACAACTTCTCATCAATGTGGAACAACTCTAAATCAATCACTTTCACTATTTGAGAATACTCAATGCTTATGGAGCCACCTCAATAAATAAGATATAAAGATGATAATGGTTACTAATATTTTTTTTTATAAAAGATGGTCATTCAAAATAAGACAACCCCTTGAATCTAACAAATTTTATTTTTGCTAAAAGAAGGTAATTCAAAATTGACAACCCTATAAGTTAAATCACATGAATTTACACAATGCATCTCATCCACCTTTCTTATACACACCACTTTCTTCAAATCTTTCAACTTCTCACTGATGTGGGACAACTATAAATCAACCATAATTCACCATTAGAGAATGTTGAATTCTTTTGGTGCTACCTTAATACTCCAAGACTTTCTTATTATATAAAGAAGATATAACGATTATAATGACTATTAAGGTTTTTTTTTTTGCAAAAAGATGGTCATCGAAAATAAGACAACCCTTTGAATCAAACTAATTTTTTTTGCAAAAAGGTCATGCAAAATAAACAACCCTATAAGTTAAACCACATGAATTTACACAATGCATCTCATCCATCTTTCCTATACAAACCACATTATTCTAATGTTTCAACTTCTCACCATTGTGGGACAATTCCAAATCAACCACAATTAACCATTTGAAAATACTCAATTCTTACGGTGTCACCTCAATACTCCAAGATTTCTCTCTTATATATAAAGATTATATAAAAATGATGATGATTACTAAATCTTTTTTGTAAAAGATTGCCATATAAAATAAGATAACCCCTTGAATCAAACTAATTTTTTTTTTTGCAAAAAAAAAGGTTGTCCAAGATAGACAACCCTATGAGTTATACCACATGAATTTACACAATGCATCCCATCCATCTTTCTTATACATACCACTTTCTTTCAATCTTTCAACTTCTCACCAATGTGGGACAACAGCAAATCAACCACAATTCACCATTTGAGAATACCCCGAGGTTTTCCTTTTATATATATATAAAGATAAAGATTTTGATTGATGATATGATTGATTTTTATACATACTCATCTTTTTCAATCTTTCAACTTACTACCAATGTGTAATATTTAAAACTCAACCACAATTAACATTATACTTTTATTTTTATATAATAAGATTTGTTTTGCAAAAATAATGTCATTCAAATAAGTTAACTTTATGATTCAAGCCCATGAGTTGACACAATGACATCATATCCTTATTTTTTATACATTTCACTCTATTGCGTCCTTTCAATCTCTCACTAATGTGGGATATCTAAAATCATTCACAATTCACAAATACCCCAATACTCAATTATAATGATGCCACCTCAATACTTTTTGGTTCTTCTTTTAATATATATATATATATATATATATATATATATATACTACTTTATAAAGCATTTGGCCTGCTTTTCTTAAAAACAACTTCCTAAGCATAATGTACTACCATCTAATGCCAAATTACTTAAATTTCAACTTTACAAGTAATCCATGCACTATTTACAACTTGTTAATGCTTAAAAAAATAAGATGCTCCCTAAGCCAGTGTACCCTTCCAAGAAATCGATTCTAGCTCCCAAAGATGTCGATTCCTTCTCCCAAGGCAACAATCCCCCTCCTTTTTTTCAATTTCAAATCTTGCGACTTCAGATTATATCTGCACATTTTGATTATACGTTGCATCGACCAGTTGGAGATTCAAGGTTAGGGTTTTTGTTAGTTCTGTGTTTTTCTATCAATAACTACTAAATCGAATGCTTTTCTTCTCTTCAGATCAAAATCGATTCCAGTATTCGGGTTACTTTGGTTTGCTTCAAGGATTTGCCTCTTTCTAGACCTGCAGATTTTGATTGGGTTTGTTTTCCTCATTCTCAATCGGTTTCTTCTCTCAAGGTAATCTTTCTGTTCGATTTCTGTAATCTTCTCAATCGATTTAGAAATCGCCAAAATCTTCTCAATCGATTTCGGTCTTCTAAACCCAAAACAGAAATCGACTTCTTCTCAATCGATTTCGGTCAGTTCGATTTCTCAATCGATTTCTGTTTTAGGTCTGGGAAATCTATTTCTTCTAGGTCTGGGAACATCGATTTCTGTTTTTGGGTAATCGATTTCTTATTAAAACCAAAAACAGATTTTGGCCATTTTTTCTGTTTTTGGGTAATCGATTTCTTCTTAAACCCAAAAACAGATTTTGGCGATTTTTTCTGTTTTTGGGTAATCTATTTCTTCTTAAACCCAAAAACAGATTTTGGCGATGTATGTATATTATAGTCTGTTCGATTTTAACTAAACCAGATTATAATCTAACGAAGAATACCTTCTATTTGCTATTGGACTATTGATGTTAAAAACATCAGTTCGATTTCTGTTTTTGTCTGCTCAAGGTAATCGATTTCTCAAGGTCTGTTTCTATTTGCTTTCTTGTCGGTTAGTTTTTTTTTACTGTTGTCCATTTACTACTTTATAAGTCATTGACTTCATATCTATTGCATTGATTAAACATGAAATTGGGACTTACATCTTATAAGAGTGAGTTTAGTTGGCAAGTTGGCTTAATGTATATATATATTATAATATGGTATTTGAGCATGATTTGGTCACACTTATAATGTACCCTCGACTGGGTAATCGATTTCTGTTCGATTTTTTTCTAAACCAGATTATAGGCATGTATGTATACTATAATCTGGTATTTGAGCATGATGTTATAACCAGACTATAAACTTGATGTGCTTTGATCACACTTATAATATACTCGCGACTTATTGATGTTATAACCAGCTTATAATCTTGATGTGCTTTGATGACACTTATAATATACCCGCAACTTATTGCTTAATTTATTCTTTGTTTGTATGATTAAAGTTTCACATTGCAGAATGTTTTTCCTAGGCTATACTTTGTTGGGATTTCAGCGTATTCATATCAAGCTGAAACTACTATAGTATGAAGTTTTGTTCAATGGTTACTATTTCTCAGCATCTGAGAAATATGTGGTCTTTTCGTTTTGGCAGTGGTTCTGTTTTCTATCCGCATAGTTCTTAGCTCGGGACTAACTATGTTTACAATAGTTTTTCCGTTTAAGCAGGAGGTTGATGAATTTCTGGATAGAAGCCTTAAAAATCTGGAATACAATGGCATTTGAAAGGTAAATGCTTTGGATACATATGTCTTAGATTTTTTGGTAATCGGTTTGGGAAGGATGCCAGTGTTATCTGATCTGTGCATCTGTTATCCATCATTGATTTTGTTGGTTGTACGAATCTTTGTTCTTGAGAATATTATGATTATCTGTTTTGTTATGCAGGCTAACTGCATAGATTGGACTGTTCATGCGGAAGTTGTATTTTCTTTGAAGTGAAAAAACTACAGGCTGAATAGTTCAAACCAACGAGCACCAATCTAGCTAAGTAATGTTTGTTGATTAGTAGGGTGTAGTATGTTGTCATTATAGTAAACTTAGTTGAGTTGATTGTATATGAATTTTGATATCAATAAGGGCATCTATATGTCGTTTACCCCGATTTAATTTTTCTTTAGATCAATCATCACTAAGTAACAAATTTTGGGTTTTTAAAAGCAGATTAGAGATTTTGCTAAATATCTGTGACTATGATTTGGGTTTTTGACTATTGAATTTAATCAATTTGCATATATCCAGTTGTTGCATAGCTTCTTCCTTAGAAGAGTATTTTCGATTTGGTTTAGTGGATTTTTTGTGTGGATGCAATTCTCTGAAATTTTCAATTTGTAATAGTGACTTCAAGGCTTTGAAAGTGGGAATTGATCATTAGAAGAATGGTAAGAGTTCACCCTGACGGTTATTTTGTTTGTATACGATATGATCACTGTGGCGATGGATTTTGACCTGCTTTTTATCTCTCAGAATTACATTTTAGGTGCTTTCAAGCCAGCTTGTAATATTTCAATCACATTCGTCGATGGCAAAACTCGCAAACAGGTATGCATTTCTTTACCTCCTCATATACTCATATTTTGTAGATAGATTATTAGTGTTCTTTATATAGTAGATACAGTTACCGTAATGATTCTTATGGCTGGATTTTTGTATCTCAGACAAGCACTGGATTTTATGTGTATGGGTGGATTCTTTGTGAATCTGTCTTATGAATGAACAGATGTTTTGAGTTCATATGAAGACTGGCCTTATTTCATGTACTAAATATGGTTATTGTCATCACATTTATGATATTTATAGCAATACAGAGTTGCAAAGCCATGTCCCTTAATTGTTACTCACACAACTTGCTCCTGTTGAGATGTCATACTGTAGGAACACAACTGGTTTGCTTCTTCACGCAAAGTTAATATAGAGTACTACCGCAATAATGATGTTTCTGGACTATTTTTTGTTTTTTACGTTCCCTTAAAGAAATAAAATGGTCAGATGATACTGGTTCCTCTTTTCCAGAGTCAAGAAAAAATTGCTGGAAAGGTATAAATGTGATTTTTCTGTTAGACGATTGACTACATGCAAGTTTGTGACCATGCTGCATTGTTGTGTTGCATTTGACATTTAGGTGCTGTTTGTTTTTTAAGAAGTCTAAAGTCTGAAGTCTTATTTTAGTTATGATTAATAAGAGGTGGTGTGTAAAAAGGTCTGAACGATTCAGACTTAAGAGCCATTAAGAGGGTTTTTAAAAAAAACAAACAACCCCTTATTTTTCCAAATATAGAGGTTACCTATAACCGCTGTAAGATCTTATAATTGTGCTCCATTGTTTTCAGATTTCTTTAGAGCCAGTGCAAGGAAAGAAGGTTGAGCACAATGGTATTAAGATAGAGCTCCTTGGTCAGATTGGTGAGTTTATGTGTATATTTGCAACATAATGGCCTTATAATAGTAACATATCTTGGAGTAACATGCAGTATCCAAGTAGCAAGTTGCAATCTTATCAATAAGGGCATAAAAAGTAAAGAAACAAGTTCTGTTTCATTTGTATAAATAGTACCTTTTGTTGAACCAGACAGGTTACTGCAATGACAAGGTCATCATTTGCTATTGCTAATGACTACTTTAAGCTGACGTTATATCATAGAGCTAATGGAGTTGCAGCATTTTAATCCTATCTTCATTCAATAATTTTCTGATGATAAAAATATTAAGTCTTCTGGGTTCACTATATGTTATCCTGTGTGCCAGCCAAAGTTGTTAAAGGTAACGTGACCTAGTAAGCACTTATCCGAGTAAGCGTTTGGTAAATGGTCCCTTAATCTTAATTTTAGAAATATAACATATATGAAAAAAAATTATGTTACCAATGCAAATTATACAACAACGTGGTAACTCTAATACATATTTGAATTGATATATATACAAATATTTTTTTCGAGTTTTTAACTAAATGGTTGAGATCGGGGATATGTTGTGCTTCGGTAGGCTTTGGAGATCGAGGATATGGCTGTATGCTGAAGTTTTTTGGTCGAGTCGTGACTACAGAAGTGAGGCGTCGATATTCTACTGCAGCCAATGGCGGGACCTGCCGTGTATCGACAAGAAGAAAGACAAGAAGAGGACGACCTAGACAAACACGTAATACAGAAAGGAGCGGACAGGAGAAGGCTGCTGCTGTTTTGGTCAGGTAATGTAGCTGCAAATGGTGGGTTCTGATGGTCGGTTTCTAACAGCACCTTGTGAACGGGCGGCTCGTATGTTGAGGTTGGAGTTTTGGTCAAGGCTAATGGAGGACTGCCCATGGTGTTCGTGTGTAGTTGATGTCGCCGTGTGCTCGACAGATTGATGTAGCTCGAGATGGTGACTGTGCGTTGGGCTTAGGTGGGAAGGACAGGTGAAGACCGGGGCTGTTATGGCATCTGATCGGTTCTTTTAGCTCTCATCTCGTTTGTGGTAGTTTTGCATCTCGCAAACTCAACAGTTGCAAATCGGGTTTGGGTGCTCTTGAACCGTTTGTGTATCGTCTTTGTACTGTCTTTCTTTGATAGCTGGTTGGGTTTGTAACGTATTGGGGCCTTGCCCCGAACAATTTGTATTCCTTTGGTTGGTTAAAAAAAAAAGTAAAGTTTGGATTTTTTTTTCCATTCTTAATGAGAATTTGCATTAATTTTTCATTATCAATTTATAATAAAATTTGAATCCTGCTGCAATTCATAGGTACATGACTTACATTTAAGGAGTACTAAATAAAGTTTAATCAATAATTTTAGTAATGAATGTAATGTTCACCTCAAATTCTTCTACTTTTACATTACATTCCCCTTGCATCGCTGCAATTCTTACGAAGTCTTTCTGCCATGGATTTACTGCTCTTTAATTTCAGAACAACACCAATCAGGATGCAATCTTCTGTGACATTTTGTTGTTTTTTTTCTCTGTGTCTGAGATTTTGAGAACAATGGTGAATGTTGTAGATTCATTTGAATTGATGATTTTATTTTGTTCAAAATCCTTATCATTGCCTTTATTGGGTAAGATTCACGAGTCACGACCATTACCAAGTTCATTCGATAAAGTAAATGACCCAGGTAAGCATTTAGTAACGATCCCCTAAGTGTAAATCATATTATCGTTAAAATCTCCTCTAACAAAACTACCAAAGCTTCAAAAACGTTTATATTTAAGTCTCCCGCCGCATTGCGCGGGTACACTACTAGTGTATATATATATATATATATATATTGATTGGAATAAGGTTTTTTTACATGTAAACTAAAACGTATTAATTGACGTGATTAATTGACATCTTCATTTTATTTATTTATATTAACTATAATCAATTTATTATTATACAAATAAAAATATACATATATTACATTCAAGTGTCATGTAAATAAAAATAAAAATATTAATTATAATTTCATTTAAATAATGAGTTTTTAATATATTAATTATATTTCATTAATTGTTATGTAAATTAAAAAATATGAGTAATATGAAATTAGAAGAAAATAAATAAATTTAGTTATAACCGAATAATAAGAATAGTCTAACTAATTAAATGTTGATCATAATTACATCAATAAACAAAGTAAAAAATATGAAAGAAAAGAAAATTATGTTTTAGATGTTTAGAGGATGACACCTTATTCTTGGTAGTTCTTCTTTTAATATATATATATATATATATATATATAGTGTTTGGTTCATTTGAGAAATGATATATATATATATATATATATATATATATATATATATATATATGAGAAATAGAAAAGTAATCCTAGTCATTCATATGGTCAAGATCGGATTTGACTAGTCAAATATTGCTGCTTTGACTGGTCAAAAGTTGCGGCTATCCCAAAAATAGAAGGACAATTTCGTAAATTTTACAAAACACACGGGTTGTGTTCATATATGAACATATATAATTCACATATGAACTATATGTTCATATATGAACCAGTACAATTCACAACTGAACTCTTTTAACTGATTCATATATGAACATTTGTGATTCATATATGAATCTGTATGAATCAGTTGAACTAATTAACAGATTCATATATGAATCTTTGTGATTCATACAGATTCATATATGAACCCATCCAGTGTATTTTACGAAATTACACCTCTATCTTCTATAGACCACACAAGGAATTATCCAGTGCTTCGCGGTCAAAGCCGCAAATGTTTACCAGATGAATGACTAAGAATACTTCTCTATTTCTCATATATTTACCATTTCTCAAATGAACCTCTCCCTATATATATATATATATATATATATATATTGTATGAAATTAACATTTAAAGATTTTCACACCTTTATTTTGAAATACATATTTATGTTCTAATATCAGTTTGTAATCTTGAGATTTTTGACCGACCTGACAAAAATGAATTTGTCTATATAAAATCTCTTTTTATCCTTCAAGGATCATCAAATAATAAATGATTCTTCTCTAAAGTGTGTGTAAATTGTGTGTTATAAGGCTTCTTTTATGAGTCAGAGATGTCATTTTCATGAAAACTCCTAACTCGCAGACGACAAAGAAAATAAAATAGATTTAAATGAGAAATTATCTATACTATATTATAAAACACGGATAAAAACTCTTAAATACAAATTATTAGGCATAAGGTACCATCATTTTATACAAGATTTTAAAAATCTCTTAATTTACAAGTATCAAAGCACAAGATATATATTACTACTGCAGACTTCTAACACCCATCAATTTGGTATATGTAAGGTTTTCCTTCCATGTATCATTATTAATTAATATATTATATTACTATAAATTTGTTTTAATTATATAATTAAATATGTAATTGGTTATTTTTCTAGATGTCATTAAAATATATAAGACAATCATTGAATTCTAACAAAATACTTAATCAAAAAACATTATATTATAAGCCTAAATTAAAAAAAAATTATAAAAAAAACATTATCACTTTCTCAAAATCATCCAAAATCGTACTGTAAATTTACAAAAAAACATAAAATAAAATGAAACATTAAAATCGTGATGTATCTCACAGCATTGCGCGAGTACGCTTCTAGTAATGTATAAAATATCAAAACCCTTTCTTATTTTGTTCTATTGTGTTTCTCAATTTTTATGTATTAAAGTGAAGATAACTATCGTTGCTGCATGCGTATCTTTGAAAATGTTATGATGTTGAACTTCGATTTTCTAACTTTACCATTGTGCTTTACATCATTACATGTGTGTGATGATAACCCAAAAAGAATAAGATATGAATACATTAAAGAATGAGTATTTAATTAAAAACTATTTTTAATTTTAGATTTTAAAAGTAAAAAGGTTTATCCAATAACATCAATCAGAGTTCTAGAACATACATGTTATGGATTTACGATTAAAGAACGAAGTTGTAAAATTACTTTCTACGCTTTATTTTGAATAATTAATAAAAGACTATTTTTATTATTATAATTTATATGATTTTTTATTCTAATATAAATGTAAATTTTTAATTTTAATATCATTATCTGATGGAATAATATATAGAAAACATAGATCTATATATATAGAGAGAGGTTTATTTGAGAAATGTTAAATGTATGAGAATTAGAGAAAATGATCCTAGCATTTTATCTGGTTAACGTTTACGGTTTTGACCGTGAAGCACCGAATAATTACTTGTGTGGTCTGTAGAAGATAGAGGTGTAGTTTCATAAAATACACGGGACGAGTTCATATGTGAACCTATGTGATTTATATATGAACTATACGTTCATATGTGAATCACAAAGATTCATATGTGAATCTGTTAATTAGTTCAACTGATTTACATATAAATGTACAGTTAATTAGGTTAATCAGTTCATATGTGAATCGGTTAATTAGTTCATATATGAATCGGTTAAAAGAGTTCATATGTGAATTCCACTGGTTCACATATGAACTTATTCATATGTGAATCATACAAGTTAATTCTGAAAGTTAATTCAGTATTGCACTAATTCACATATTAACTTTCAATTACTTGTATTTAGAAAAACGTATAGAACACAGCATAATCACCATGCCTTGATATTTGTGAAATGTTGATATAAATAGAAGATTCATATGAGCTAGATTCGGAATATTTTTACTTATTATACATTAGAATTTCACTCTCTCTTTCAGAGTTTTTCTGGAGAGCAATGTATATAGGCTATATACTAATTCTCACAAATTTCAAATCTTTTATGACCAATATTTGATATAATGGCTGTAGAAGAAAACGGAAGATATAAAAATTCTGTTTGTTTTTTGAGAAAAAAAAAGATACGAACAATTTGTCACATACCATAAGATAATCCCATCTGACGGTCCTCGATATACAAGTAAGTCACGCAAAATAAAATTATCAAAAATGACAAAATCGATATTTAGACTCGACCACAGTTCTCGAATCAAATGCAAATTCGTTGGTTTCCCACAATTTATCTCTTGTAATTCCAGATCATCAAACCGTAATTTGTTTTTGCCAATCGGGAGATCGATCCCCGTCTAAATATAAAAGATATTATAGAAGCTGAATAATATTTGAAATAACATCAAGTCCAAAAGCAACAAATTGACTCAATAACTTCCAACTCGACCAAAAGTTAATTCTGAAAGTTATTGAAAGCTCTTGAATCTCTTTTTCTACCTATATGTGGGACGGGTTGTTGCGAACCCCACCCATAATTAAATTTTGGACGTCCTAGTCAAGTTTATTTTCCAATATTCTTTTTATAACCCATTAACATGAAATTTGTCTAAAATGTTACAAACACTCCCCCTCAAAGACTTATCCTCCTCGATGGAGAATTGATTTGATAAAATTTGTAACATTCCAAGCCTAAATCATAGGTAAACCTAATAACCAAGATGAAAGGTACTAGCGGTTCACAACTTGGGTATTATAAGAAGCTCACAAGTCTCATGATCTACCTACGTAGGATGGCTTATCACCCTATAGTATGAAGATTGAATGAACAAAAATGATGGTCAAATTATCAAACTTCTGCTGCCTTCGTTCTCACTACAACGAATCCGGTTTATACGACACAAAAAATGTCCAATTATTCTAATAAGTATATTGCTTTAGTTATAGGACCAATTGTGCGTGATGTGTAAAAGCATTGAAACAATTTGATACTACATTTTTGGACGTCTTAACAAATTTTGTGACATTTTTAAAACAAAACGTTCTATTCATTTTTTTATATTATGTTATTTGAAAATGTGTCTTATAAAAAAACAAGTGTCCTATACAAAATATGTTCATATGATATATCTAATACGTCGTAGAAAAAATCTAATAGACTCTATACGACATTTAATTTTAAAAGTGTCCTAAAAAATTGTTAAAATTTCTCAAAACGTCATATAAAATTATTACAACTACTTTACATATAATGCATAATTATTTGTCCCATTTTAACTTATTACAACACTTTGATATCGTATGAACCAAAATTTGTTGTAATGTATCACCTACTTGCTTTGAGACCCTTTTCCAAAAGAAATTGTTTTGGTCAATTATATGGGATGAAATGATTACAAGCTCATCTAATCATGCTAATAATTATGAGAGCATGTTCAAAAGTTTGTATTTATATACATCAACTTTCCACTTGAGGAATCTTGAAAATGAAAGATTATTCTAATCATAAACCAGGGTTATAAATAGGGAAATTGACCCAAATGGCTAAATCACGAAGTGGGATTGGTCTCTTACCCAAATAGCCAAATCTCTTATAAATGAGACAAGCTCTGTGGAACTTGAGATACTCCCCTGTGGTCCAGAGAAGAGTAAACTTACCTCTGGCATTCTTAATAGAACAGTTCTTCCCAAAAGGAAAACCACAGGTGTATCTATCTGTCCTGATTTCCTGGACATGTGCTGGCAAGCAAAGACTTCTCTTGAGTTTGAAAGATCTAAAAAGAACAAGATCCCTCATGATTCAAAAGCTCTAAGACCATTAAAACCTTTTCAAGAAAAACTCACTTGGCAACAGAAGAATAAATGGCCTAAAATTGATAAACTTGATGTTTCTGTTGCAGTGAAAGCTAGGAAAGAAGATCAAGGGAGAGTACAACCAAAGAACCACTCAAGAAGAGTTTTTGAAAAAACTCAACCTAGATTAGACAAAGCTTTCTATAAAAAGAAACCCAAATCTAAAATGGGTTGTAGTAAAATTTGCTCTGTACCCTCCTTTGACAAATTTAAGGAAATTTTCAAGAAGTTTGCTTCAAATGTTCCTTATTGTAAATGCTTTGATCTTATGCATTCTTTAAATAAACATTTCTCAAGGCCCTCCTGTCTTATATATCACCCAAAACCCAAGAATGCAAAATTCAAGGGTGAGAAGAGACAAACTGGTACCTCTGCAAATGAGGATAAATTCAAAACCAAAGATGTTAAGGCATCTTCAAAGTCTCCTAACAAAAATGGACCCATTTGAAAATGGGTACCTAAATCTCTCTAATCTGTCCATAGAAGAAACAGCATGTGCCTATCCGGTACCTAGACTCCGGGTGCTCAAGACACATGACTGGCGACAGAGGGTTGCTTTCCTCCTACAAAGAAAAACATGGAGGAGGATCTGTGACTTTTGGAGATAACAAGAAGGGATAAATAAAAGGCTAGGGAGTCATTGCCAAAGGAGACATCGATGTCAACAGAGTTGCCTATGTGGATGGACTCAAACACAATCTTCTGAGTGTAAGTCAACTCTGTGACAATGGACTCGATGTGATGTTCAAAAAACAGTACTGCTCTCTGTTGAAGGAAGATACAACCACAGAGCTTCTACAAGCCAAAAGACGAGGTGATCTATACCTCATGGACTTTAAGTCAACTAACAGAAAAGAAAAGCTCTACTTAGTCTCAAGTAAGAATGAAGAAGCTTGGCTCTGGCACAACAAGTTCTGTCATCTAAACTTTCACACACTTAACAAACTTGTGAAATTAGAACTAGTAAGTGGTCTACCAAGTATTAGATTCGACAAAGATCATCTATGCTCAGCTTGTGAGATGGGCAAACTCAAAAGGGCTACCCACAAAACCAAGTCTGACATATCTTGCACCAGACCTCTGTAGATGCTTCATGTTGACCTATGTGGTCCTATATCTGTGTCTGGTGACAAGAAGTACATCCTTGTACTTATAGATGAATTATCTAGATATACTTGGGTTGAATATGTTCGAAAGAAATCAGATGTTCCTGAAGTACTAATCAATCTTATCAAGAGAATACAAGTTCTTTATGACTGCAGGGTACAGAAAATCCGAATTGATAATGGAACAGAGTTTAACAATTCAACCATTGAAGCCTATCTTTCGACAGAAGGCATATCACATAACTTCTCTGCTGCAAGGACTCCACAACAAAACGGTGTTGTTGAACGAAAGAACAGAACACTAGTGGAAGCCGCAAGGACTATGCTCACTGCTTCAGGGCTCTCTATTTCTTTCTGGGAAGAAGCAATTTCAACTGCATGCTTCACCCAAAATCGATCTTTGATCGTAAAGAGACATGCAAAGACACCATATCACTTACTACACCAGAGGAAGCCAAACATCAAGTACTTCCATGTCTTTGGTTGCAGATGTTTCGTACTGAACAACAGAGACCAAATAGGGAAATTCAGTCCCAAAGCCGATGAAGCCAAATTTGTTGGCTATTCATCAAACTCCAAGGCATACAGAATCTATGTACTTAAATCCAAGCATAAACTAGAAAGTATTAATGTTTCATTTGATGATTCTTTTCAGGTGATTTCTGAGCAAATCAGCTCAGGACTCAAACTTCAGGATGAAGATTCTGGTGGATCATCACGAACAAATGATCTTCATCATCTTTTTGAAGAGATGTTCAATGATGATGAACCCTTTGAAGGTGACCACAGAGCCTCTGAAGCCGAAGCCTCTGAGGACCAAACAGGTACTTTTCTAACTAGTCCTAGCAATACTTCACCCTCTTTCAGTAATGCTGCAGGTGCAACCATCGAGGGGGAGCACTTAGAGGACAATACGAATCATGGCCCCAAGCTAAATCAAGATCATAGTCATCTTCAAAATCTTTCTGAAGGGTCAACACCAGATCAAGGATCCGCAGAGCTCTCTACCTCCACTCATGATGAACAACCAAGTCCTGTGGAAAGTAAAAATGATCAATTTCTTTCAACAGAAGATGATCTACATCAAAACGAATGTGCTCCTGAACTAACCACTGAAGTTTCCAATGATCACCTACCCCGCATGATAAAGTGGACCAAGAGTCACCCACAGAGCCAAATCATTGGTAATGCCTCTGATAAGGTCCAAACTCGATCGAGTACTGCTAACTTTTGTTACTATACAAATTTTGTGAGTATCATCGAACCCAAAAAGATATCTGAAGCTCTTGAAGACCCAAACTGGGTAGAAGCTATGCAAGATGAGCTTCTGCAGTTTGAAAGAAACGAAGTATGGACCCTAGTGCCTCTGCCGAAAGGCAAAACCGCAATAGGGACCAAATGGGTCTTCAGGAACAAAAAGGACGAGGATGGTGTGGTGATCAGGAACAAAGCAAGACTGGTGGCCAAGGGATATTGCCAAGAAGAAGGCATTGACTACGAAGAAACCTTTGCCCCTGTGGCAAGACTCGAAGCAATAAGAATCTTTCTTGCCTTCGCAGCCGATAGAGGTTTCAAAGTATATCAAATGGATGTCAAGTCAGCCTTTCTGAATGGGCAGATTCAAGAAGAAGTATATGTCCAACAACCACCAGGGTTTGAGAACTCTAAGTACCCAAATCATGTCTACTTCTTGGACAAGGCTCTGTATGGACTGAAACAAGCCCCCAGAGCCTGGTACGACAGACTTTCAAACTTCCTCCTTGCAAATGGTTTCGAAAGAGGTACAACAGATACTACTTTATTCTATAAGAAGAGAAAAGGTGAGATTATACTTGTACAGATCTATGTTGATGACATTATTTTTGGGTCTACAAATGATTTATACTGCAAAAAATTTGAATCATTGATGAAGAGTGAGTTTGAGATGAGCATGATGGGAGAACTCACATTCTTCTTAGGATTGCAAGTCAAACAAACCACAGAGGGTATTTTAATAAACCAATCAAAATATGTCTCTGACATACTTGAAAAATACAAGCTCTCTGACTCTTCACCAATGAAGACTCCTATGGCCACTGGATCCAAACTTCATGCAGATCCAGAAGGCAAGCCTGTGGAGTGTAAACTCTACAGAGGTATGATAGGGTCTCTGCTATATTTAACCGCAAGTAGACCTGATATAATGTTTGCCGCATGTCTCTGTGCAAGCTTTCAAGCTAACCCCAAAGAATATCATCTTTATGCTGTCAAGAGGATCTTCAGATACCTAAAAGGGACCAAAAATCTTGGTCTCTGGTATCCGGAGAGCTCTGGCTTTGATCTCATGGCTTATACAAATTCAGATTACGGAGGATGCAAGATCGACAGGAAAAGTACCTCTGGGAGTTGCCAATTCCTAGGAGGGAAACTAGTAAGTTGGACTTCCAAGAAACAGAACTGTGTTTTGACCTCTACGGCAGAAGCAGAATATGTTGCTGCTGCAAGTTGCTGTTCACAAGTTCTGTGGATGAGGACCCAACTTAGAGACTATGGATTTGATATAGAAAAAATCCCCATCCTCTGTGACTCCAAAAGTGCCATTGCGATCTCTGCCAATCCAGTGCAACACTCTAAGACCAAGCATATCAATATCAGGTATCACTTTCTGAAACATCATGTGGAGCATGGAACAATAGAGATGTACTTTGTGCCCACAGACTACCAACTTGCCGACCTTTTCACGAAGGCATTGGATGAGAAAAGATTCACTTTTCTAGTTGGCAAGATTGGTATGCTCAACATGAGTTGACCACAGAGCCTCTGTACCCGTGCACATAGACTCTGTTGGACATATTTGTATATAACATATTCCTTGTTTGTAAATAATCTCTTTGACTTTCTTTATATTACATTGTTTTTGCAAATCTATGTCTTGTGCAAATCTTATCTTTATATGATCCAAGCATAGTTGAAGGGGGAGCAGAACGAACCATCAAAAACCAATCGTGACTACTCAAGGGGGAGCAAGACAGTTCTACGCAACAGAATACAGAGTGAGGTTAGTCCATCTGAACCAAGGGTCAAAACTCTTTCTCGAGAACTATTCCCTCAGAAAGATCCCTCTTTGTACTATATTTACAGTCAAAACTTTGAAATGATCAAATCTTCGACCACAGAGCCTCTGTGATCTATCACAGAGTCTCTGCACCTCTAAACTAAGGGTGCTTGAGCAAATGCACTTTAAAAGGAACTCGATCATTTCATCGCACTTTTCTCCCTCTTAACCTTGCCCATGACCTCAGAAGCCTCTTATCCCCAGAGCTTCTGTCATTCTCATCACTTGAGAAAATCAGGTCATGTGCTGCGGGTTATTTTTGAAACTCACTGTCACGTGAGAATAGAAAATGCCAGGCACGTGAGAATAGGGTGGCGCATGTCCTAAATCGTGCACCGCCATCATCTGACGTGGCAATATTTGATTGGATCGTAATCTGTACCGTCGTTCTTATGAAACGACTTCTTATCCGTTTCCACTCATCACGGATTTGAAATCTTTATTTTTTACCGCTCATTTTTTTTTACCTTCCCCTGTATAAAATTCCTTTTGCCTCTTCTTTTTCATTTTACCTACATCCTTTTCTCTCAAGAACTTCAAGCAAAAAGCCTTTCCTCTTCTCCTCAATTTTTTCAATGGCTTCTCCCTCATCTTCCTCCAAGAACTCTAATGGATCCAACAAATCCAACAACTCTCATCACTCGATGATTCAAAAGGCTGATTCAGACTCCGTCGACCAAGAACATGTGCTTACCAACAGGATGTTTTCCTTCACCAGACATGACTATCATTTGGCCCAAATGAATAATAAGGCAAACAACCACTTTGTCACCCTAAATCCCTCTGGTTTTCCCACTGAAGCTGCACCGTTGATTCAACTCCTCAAGAATCATTTCCTGGTTAGAGCCCTAACATTGAAACGAGATGACATCCCGAAATCTTATATCCAACAGTTCTGGCTAAGTGCTCGCCATGCCAAAATGGACAAATATGGACACTGCATCATTAGCTATGCAACCCATCCTTCTACTGCAAAAATTCTGGACTTAGGGATCAATCGTAGGAAACTCTCCGAGGTATTTGGACTTCCCACCAAATCAGATCTCAACATGCGTAAATTCTCAGAGGAGCCCATAGAGGAAGAAGAGATACTAGAATTTCTGAGGTTCATTGGCTACGGAGTTCCAATCATCAAAAGAACAAACTTCAGGCGACAGAATCTACCCCCTCTGTGGAACGTCCTTTTCTCTATTCTGAACCGATGCCTAACAGCGAGGGTTGGAAGCCCAGATCAATCAAGCCATACAATCTTGGCCATAATGTATGGGATTTACTACGATCTCCCACTGGATTACGCTGGACTTATTTTCAGGGAGATCCAAAATGCTGTGATTTCCAAACAACAGGACCAAGACAGAGGGACAGAACCAAAGAACATCGTGTTTGGACGTTTCCTAGGACTGCTACTAGGCGATGACTTGATCGGAGAAGGAAAGCTACCAGCAGAGGATAAGACAATCAAACTATATGAGATGAAGTCTCATAAACCCACCACCATCAAAACAGGATATCCAGAAGCCAGACCTCTGTCAACAAAGATGTTGACTTATTTGGGTAGTAAAGAAGAGGTTAGGGAATACATACGAGGGAACAGGACACCAGAACCACGTCCTGTAACCCCCCCTCGCGTAGGATTCAAAGTAGGAGACATTGTAGTTTACTTGAGAGACGAGGGAGTACGGACAGAAGTTGAAGCCGTAGAGGCTAAAGTGAGTGAGAAAGAGAGCCCATTAGTTAGAGGGGAGGGGAGTGAGAGAAAGACGAAAAAGAAAAACAAGAAAAAGAGAGTCGCAGAGGTAGAGACTCCAAAATCCTTGGCAGATGAAGAGAAAGCCACAAAAGAATCCACAGAGATTAGAGTCTATGAGAAAAAGAAAGGAAAGTTGAGAACGCTTGCCGAAAAAGAACAAATATTGGAAGCCCTCCGACAGAAAAGGACAGATCTGGATGAATACCTTGCTGCAAGCACTGCCCCTGCAGAGGGTCAGACAAAGTCTCTGCAGAAGGCAAGAAGAGCCCTAGTCCTTGCAGAGTCCCCTGAGGATACACCTTAGAGCCCAATTCATATAGCCTCTGCAATAGCACATGAGGTCTCTCTTCAATACTCTGGAGGATTAGGGGAAACCGTGGAAATGGAAATAGATGATGTGACCGGAATGTCACAGAGCGAAGATGAAGAAAAAGAACCAAGTAAAAAATCGTTGGTGGAGAGGGAAACAAAAGATGCCATTGGCACACCACCAAAACCAACTCCTAGTGCAATCCACACCTCTACCCCTGCAGTTCTAGTGCAGAGGGGTATTGAAACAGGACCGCACAGTCGGAACCTTACCTATGCCATCCGGACAGAGGATACTTCTTCATCCTATGTACCACCTTTCGGGGAAACCAAAACCACCTCACCCTCTCGAAAGGGTGAGAGTGTTGCTCTGTGTGTCCATTTGCCCCAGGATACATCTCTTTCACACACAGAGGTATTCGTTACCTCTATCACACACAAGAGTGACATCCAAACCACCTCAGAGTTGGTGGTGCGAGAACACGAAGATTCTGTGGCTCTAGAACAACCACAAGATCCATTCAACATCGATCTTAAGGGAGTCTCTGAACCCTCCCCCAAAGAACGTGTTGACAGAACTTCCATAGGTGTTTCCTCTGTGGAACATCGAGGATTGGAAGGAAATCCTCCAGAGCTCATCATAAAAACAGGCTCTGAAGGTGCCAAAGACTTGTTGGCCAAATCTGGAACATGTGTTGTTCCAGAGGTTACCTCTGACACCTTTGTCACAAAGGCCGAGTTTAAAGCCTTTGCTGACATGGTGCTCAAAAAACTTGACGAGTTGCAAAGCTCAATCTCCAGAGAGTCCCAAGCCAACTCTCAAATCCTTGCAGAGGCCCTAAAAGCCAATACAGAAGCTCTGCAAGCACTAAATACGAACTGCGCGAAAAGGGATGATCTTCAAGCTTGTGGACAAGCCATCATCGCACACTCCCATAAAATTCAAGTTTTGGGGGATCTTTGCACAGAGGAGTTCCCAAAATATGTTGCGACCGGAGTTCAGACCGGAGTGAACGAAATGGCCAGGCTCAAAGAGGAAATAAGGGACATAACTCGCAGTGTTATGGTCCCAGCTCACACACAAGCATCAACCTCTGCCCCAGATCCCTCTGCGTTTGCAACAAAGGCCGACTTAGAAGCCATGGGCAATCTGTTTCTGCAAAACCAAAAACTCCTTCAATCCAACTTCAACGACCAAGGAAAGAAGCTGTCAGCTGACTTGAAGCGATCTATAGCCATATTTCGCTTCAAGTCAGACATCGAAATCAACGCTCTGTCGTTGACTGCAGAGGACGCAATCAAGAAGATCACAGATCACGTCAATAATAACCTCTGTACGCCAAAGAAGAGGAAGGAACCTGTCACTTGCCAAACCCAAGCAGGACAGAAGAGGGCACGACATGAGGACCAAGATCCTGATGCCTCCGGCAGTGGTCCTCATGAGGGGGAGAATCTGCAATCCAATAAAAAAGCACCAATATCAGTGGCTCCTCTAAACCAAGTCCCTATGAGCTCAGAACCTGAACCACAGAGAACAACCAAACAAAAGGTCTCTTCAGCCCCCTCTCCCACCATAATCCAAATCAAAGAAACCCCACCAACTGCCAAAGACAAAGGCAAGGCAATAGCTACAGAACCTCTGAAGAAGGTCAAGCCTCCTCCTCACTCCTATGAGAAACTACTAAAAAGCTCTTTTGATGCTTTCAAAGGAGTGAAACCTGAAGAGGAAGACTGGGCCTTTGATCTACAACCTTTGTCGGAACTCCCCATCCTACAACCACTTGACACACCATCAAAGGATAGAGTTGTAGAGGTTATCCAAGGCTTTGAGAGCTTAAGAAGACCCTTCCCTGTTCCTCCAAAGAAGGACATCGAAGAAGAATTGTACAAATACCTCTACATCCGCGGAGCTCAAGATCTTCCAACAGTCAGACTCTCAGAGGAAGTTATATCAGAGGAGCGAAGGAGATTCTATAAAGATAAAGCCAAGCCAAAGTCCAAAGTCTTCAGCATGGCCAAGATCACAGAGGTTGTGACAATCAAGCTTGGACACACAAAGTGTAAAAACTTCTGGTTCAGTGAATACGCCGTAAAAAGGGAAGATAAGAAGATATGGACTTTCACAGACGCAGATCTACCGAATCTTCACCCTCATGATCTTCCAGAGCTATTCAAATGGACAGAGGATAAGTTTGGATGGAAGAAGGAATACCAAGAAACACATCTCACAATCAAGAGGGTCATGAGAGAAAAGCTGTTGTTCTACAATATAGCTGACTTTCAAGTGACACTTGACTTGGGAGTCAAAAAGGTCAGCTTCCCTCCACCACAAGACAGCTTACCACCCTCTACCAATATTTTACCAAACTCCATCATCACTTCACCTTCTTTTGGCTTTGTGTACTTAAACCCCAAAGGAGAAAAGAAATTATTCATGGGGATAGAAAGCCAAAAGTACTCAACCGAATCTCTGCTGCTCATTCAAGAACTACTTATCAAGCACACAGGAACTCTACTTGTACCCACAGAAGCGGCATATGTCCTTTTGTCAAACATAGATGCAACCTTAAACTTCAGATTCCTGTGCGTGTGCTATTACAGAGAACTGAAGAAAGAAGGTGGGTTTGGAAAGAAGATCAACGATTTTCCAGACGCCAAAGTATAGGCTCTGATGACTTGTAATCATTTTAATTGTCAAATGTAATTGCCTTCTGGCATCATATTTTAAATGAAAATCAAGATTCAGAGGTTGAGTTCCTTTCACCTCTTTTGCTTCTAGTTTAGCCATCGCTCTAAATTCCAAATTTTTATTTTTCAATACTTAGGGGGAGATTGTTAGCTCCACTAACATTCTATAGAAGTATTGAAAAATAGGCTAAGTATAAGAATCACAGAAGCCTGCCGCTGAACACTCAAGTACACCACATAAGGTGCAAAGCTCAGAGGTTACTCCGCAGAAGATCTACCAGAAGTCAAACCTGATAATAATTCTTGGATCACAGAGCCTCTGTGATCACTCACAGAGCCTCTGTGAAGGCCAACATCTGGAGATCAATGTTGACGCTTTTCTAAGATTTCAAGACAAGACCACGTGCGGAACACGTGAGACCTGTTGTACGAAGATCCTCAAGATCAAAGTGATGGGCGTCCCACAATGTTTACTTTCCAGGTGGCATTCCATTTATGGAATGTCAGTTCTTGTCTTGTACTAAGGGGTACATCCCTCTTGTATATTAAGGGAGCACCACCTTAGAGCAAAGAAGCACGCACGAAAATAGCAGTCTGTATAATCCTTGAGCACATTTTGCACCTACCAGTGCGTGTTCTTGGTGTTCTTGAGTAATCAATGAAACAATTCTTTGAGTAACTTTCTTGTGATACTTTACTTCCTGTTCATTAATTACTTGTGTGTTTACTACCTTGCATGTTCAATCTTTTCTACATGTATTAAGCGCTTCCGCACTCTATTTATTTAATCTGTGTGTAGTAAAAGGTTAAATCAAGTTAAAGAACATCAAAACTGGGATCAACATTAACACTCAACAAACATTGAATGTACAAAATTAGTGTATTACCATCAAAAAATTGTGTCATTTTGAGACATGGTAATACCAAAGTCAACAAAAATACTAAACCAGTGTGTATGAATACTTAACAGTATATGGAAAAGATAATACACAAGTATTTATCTTTAGAAGCACACAAATAGTTAATCATGAAAGATCGTAATTGAAAACATTTAAAAGGTACACTTCTAGAATTCATAAAATCTTCTTGAAAATCGAGAAGTGGTTTGAACGTTTAATAAAACTATTTTCATGTCTGAAAGTCATCCTTCTTTCAAACACAATGAGATTAAGTTTAGAATTATCCTTACGCTCAGTAGTAATCTCATAAAGTCAGCCTCACATCCATTAATGATATGATCATGTAAGATCCCCCTCAAAATCTGCATACAGTCAAAAAGTCATCAAAACATAAAAGTCTTAGTCAAAGAAAAACTTTAAAAATAGAGTTCTGATCTGAAATAATCAGAAGTCATTTACTCCCCCTGAAAATATGCATTCGCAATATTATCAGTTAGGAAAAATATGTATACTCCTCTTGAAGGTTGATCATCTCTTTTGATGCGTCGGAGTACAATCTCTTTTGATCTTTGAAGTACGAGTCCTAAAATATTGTGTTTAGAAGTCAAACTTGTTAACTTTGAAGTATGAGTCCTAGACTGCTTTGTCTAGAAGTCAAACCCCTTAACATTGAGGTACGGGTCTTGCACTGTGTTATTCAAGAGCCAAGGTTCCTTTACTCCCCCTATACTTGAGGTGCCTGCAACACAGATGAATCTTTTGGCTTTGGTACCCATTGGTATTTGGGTCCAAGTTTGTTAGTTGCAGTTCTTTTCGGAGTAACATAATAAGAACAATACCAGTAATTCACATACTTTTTACTAACAAAATCATTTGAACCACAATAACAACAATTGATTTTCTTTTGTGCTAATCTGATCAATTGATTGACAGTATATACAAGATCAGGTTTGCTAAAAGATTTACCTTGGTAAGCATTGTTGTTCTTTTTAGCAGTAGGTGTGTTCACAAATGATTTCTGATCTTTCTTCTCATTAGAAGATCCTTTCCTTTCCAAACCAACTTTTCTTTACTATTCTTCTTTTGATATTTACATGTACCATCAACATTCCTATCATAGAATAGGTTAGTAGTATGAATCTGATCTTTTAAATTGACTACCTTTTTGTTGAAACAATTGTTTGATATGAACTTGATGTTGTCTTGAATGAACATTTAGAGTCAGTTGAATCATTTTTAGGTGATTGATCAATTGAGTCTGGAGTCTTCTGCTCAGTTAAGTTCACCTCGAAAATGATCTCTTCAAGTTCTGTTATCTTTGAAGATAAACTGTTCCTTTCTTTGGAGAGTAAGTCAATCTTTCTCTTTAATTCAGACTTCGCGTTCTGCTCTTTCATTGCCTTTGTTGACAGTTCAGATAACTTCCTTGTCACCTTCTTAATCTCAGTCTCAAAAACCTTTCTTCCTTCCTCAAAATCCTTCTCAACATTCTTTCTTTGATTAGATATTTCTTTAAAAGCTCCAACATTTTTCTACTCTAATCTCTTCCTATTCTTCTCAAACTCTTATCTCTCTTTTTCCAATAGGCTTTCTAACTCAGAAATCTTTCTTTTGAGAGATTTTCCTTCAGAACCAAACGCAAACTTCTCTTTCTCAAGCCTATCTCTTTCAACAATTATTACCTTCTCAAAATCTTATACTTGTTTGGAAAGCTTTGTACATTTCTGATCTACTACTTTCTTTTCTTCAAATGTCTTTCTGGAGAATTCAGAAAATTTCTTTGTAAACATTTGCCTTTCATTTGCAAATCCTTTTTCTCCTCTTCAAACATAGCGTTGTCTTTAGCAATCTGTTGTTCTAGCTCTGAAATCTTCGTCATTAGCTAAGAATTCTGAATCTCCAAGACTTGGGCTTTCTCTTCAGTCCCCTTGCTCTTATCACCTTGTTGTAAATTAGAAATCTGTTGTGTGAGCTCTGCAATTGTGTTCTTTAACACACTGATCTTTTCACAGAGTAACTTCTTATTTTCAGCAAACCCTTTACAAATCTGAGTAAATTTATCGATTGTTGTATGAAGTAATTTATTCTTTGCTTTGAGTTTAGCATTTTCTTCTTTTAAATCCTCAAGTTCCACAAAATATCCCATCTTGATAACTTTTGCACAGATCCTTAAACACAAAATCAGAAAATTCCAAAATTCTGAAAAACAGTCAAAATTGACTAAGTATAGAATTCTCAAATCACATGTTAGTTCCAGAATTCAAGCACAATCAATCAAGATTGATCAAGATATGACAATTCAGTTTCAATCTAGAGAGAGAGTGTATAAAGAGAAATATTCTATTTCATAGATCTTACAATATGTCACAAGAGTTACAATCACAAGTCTCTTAGCAACTCACTACACTCTCTAACACCCTTACACAAGGTATTTATATGGTCAAGGATAGACCTGGCAAACGTGTTGTGTCGTGTCGGCTTCAAAGTTAAACGGGTTGAGAGTGTCTAACCCTAACCCGACCCATTTAATAAACGGGTCAGAAAATCTCAACCCTAACCCGATCCGCCTAACCCGTTTAACATTTATAAAACTAAAAATAAAAAATTCACAAAAAAGTACAAATCCAAAATTCAAATGAAAGCTTTATAAATCCAAATTTTATAGTTCAAACTTAAAAGTTCTAACCAAATCTAAAACATTAAAAATCCAAACATTAAAAAGAAAACTTATAATATATAAGGGTTATTCGGGTCACTTCAAGTAAACTTGAAAAGTCATTCATTTTCTCTTTGAAAAGTCGTTCTCTTTTGCTTTGAAAAGTCTTGAACTTGAAATTGAAATCTTTGAAACTTTAATCTTTTCGGCTTTAAACTTTGAGTAATTTGTCAATGCTTGTATCTTCATCTCTTGATCTATGAACTGTCTGTCTTTAAACAATGAATCCTCTCGAATCATCTCGGAACATCTTTATCCCATTATCTTGAGCTTCTTGACTTTGACAAATCTTCTTTCTTCGGAAATTTTTAAACTTCCCTTTTTGATGATTACATCTCTTTTTCAGAACATCTCTTGAAATAACATTCAAAACATTCATCTGTCTTAAAAAATATTCATCTGACTTGAAATTTCCAAATTATCTCCCCCTTTTTGATGAGTCGTGAGTAGCAAAATCATCAAAACCTTTTCAAAGTCATCACTGTCTTTGAATATTAATCTCCCCCTTTATGATAAAATAACAATCTTCGCCCTTTTGATCTGAGTATCCGTCAATTCATAAAAAGTATTCATCCGAATCTTTTCAAATTCAGACAAAATAAGAACTGTAATCCTGAATCAACAAATGATGTAGTTAGTATGCCTGTAAGTAGCACATAGCCACTTTGTACAATGAATGTACATTGGAAAAGAGGTTTTGTGATGTTCACTCCCCCAAGGCTTCCATTCAATCGTTGAAAAACCATAAAGGAATTTCTATGAACGTTATGACAAGAAAAAAATATTCCTTGTGTGTATGTGAAAGTGTATGAATGATTGAAGAGAATTGTTTTGAGAAATGAAATCAAGAGAATTGTTTTGAGAATCTGACAATATATCAAACAGATCAAATAACATGAATATGAACATTTAAGGTTGGGGTATCAAAGAACTTGATTGATGTTTATATGAACAAATATAATCATTTTTGCAATAAATGCACAAAGTTTGAAATGATGATTGAAGCTCAACAACTTGAAATACAATCGGGAGTATTACCATCGAAAAATTGTTTCGATTTGAGACATGGAATAACAATTTCAAATAACAATTGCTCTTTGGAAACACATGGTTAGTTAAATATTAAAGCTCTAGTATGAAAAAAATTTAAAATCACACTTCTAAATTTGTGAAATCTTTTGAGAACCATAAGTGGTTTGAACATTTCAGAAAACATTTTGCATGTTCGAAAGTTGTTCTTCTTTCAAACAACCAGAGATCTAGATCAGAAAATACTTACAAACGATTTAGGCTCTCCCTCAAAATCTGAGTTAGATTCAGATAAGCTCCCCCTTGATATTTTCATAATATCCTTATCTAAACAAACTCTTCTTTGAAGTATGGGTTCTAAATTGTTATGTTTAAAAGCCATAATTCTTTGACATTAAAATATTAGTCCTAAACTGATGTGTTTAGAAGTCTATGCTCTTACTCCCCCATTACTTGTGGTGTCGACAAAACAAATTGAGTCGTTTTTGGTACCCACTGGTATTTGGGTCAATATTTGTTAATTGAAGTTCTTTTGGGAGTAATATAGTATGAGCCATACCAGTAATTAACAAAATTTTTACTTACAAAATCATTTGTTCCACAGTAAGAACAACAAATATTCTTTTGAGCTAGCCTGATAAAATGATTAGGAGAATAAATTGTATCAGGTTTGCCAAAATATTTACCTTTATGTACATTGTTCTTGATGGCGTTTGATGTGGATGCAGATGATTTATGAATCTTCTTTCCATCAGAAGCACTTTTAACTCTCCAGACCATCTTTTGCTGAGAATTGTGCTTTCTAAAATTTCCTGAACCATCAATAGATTTGACATAGAAAAGCTTAGTAGGACAAATCTGATCTTTATGTTTAGAACTATTATCATCTGAATTATCAAAAAATGGATTATTAGAAACATTAGCAAAATGTGAACTTGAAGCTGTTTTGAATGAACATTCTGAAGCAGCTGAATCATACATGGGTGATTGAAATTGTATCTGGACTTCTTTGTGCTCTCAAATCCACTATGATCCCTTCAAGTTATGTGATCTTATTTGACAAACTGTTTCTTTCTTCAGATAATAGATCAAATTTCCTATGCAATCCAGACTTCACATTCTTCTCCTTTAGAATATTAGTTGACAGCTTAGATTATTTCCTTGTAAGCTTATTTATTTCAACCTCAAACACTTTTCTTTCCTCTTCAAAATCTTTCTCCACAGATTTTCTCTGATCAAATATTTCTTTAAATATTCCAACATTCTTTTGCTCAGTTTTCTTCTTTTCTTTTTCAAATTTGTCTCTTTCCATGATAATCACATTCTCAAAATCTGTTACTTGTGGAGAAAGTTTTGAACACTTGAGCTCAACAAATTTCTTCTCTTCAAAATACTTTTAGGAAAACTCAGAAAACTTTTGAGCAAAAGTTTTTCTTTCTTTTTCAAAATCTTCTCTTTCTTTAGAAACTTGCTTTTCCAAGACTGATATCTTCTTCTGTAGCTTAATATTTGCAGATTCTAAGCCTTTGGCTAACTCTTCATTTTTTCTAACAGAGGCTTCATTCATGTATTTGACAATTTGAGTTTCCAATTCCAAAATCTTCTTTTTCAAATCAGTATTCTGTATTTCCAATAATTTATGTTCTCTTCAACCTACTTCAGATAAGCATTTGTAGTTTCCTGTGCAGATAGTTTCTCTTTAAATGTCTTGAATTTGTTTTGAAGATTAACTGATTCAGCTCTCAGCGCTGTTGAATTCTTTTTAGCTATCTTCAATTTTCTTTGAAGAGTAGTTATCTCTCTCTCTTTTGTCTCGATAATACCTGCAATATCATATATAGAATCATTAATACAATTTGCACATCCAAAATTTTTCTCAAAAATTACAGATTTAGCTTTCAACTCCTTAATCTGATCTAGAAGACTTGATTTCTGAATCTTCAATTTCTCTTTCAGCTTCAATAGCAGGTATTTCTGGCATGTATGTTATAGCACATTCTCTCCTTTATAATATAGTAGACATCTTGATATCTAAAAAAATGCATGAAAATGATCGTTAAGAAAAATCAGAAAATTTTGATCACTATCAGAAATATGTCCCCCTTCGCAGACTTAGCACGGGGGTCCCGCTACCCGGTTAACGGGTAGGTCAAGGGGCAACGCCCTTGTGGGGTCGAGGAGCGCTAGAAAAGTTTTTGACAAATAAATCTCATAAGGCAACTTGTCGCAAAATTGGGCATGATCAGTAACTTGTCGCAAATCACATAGCTTGAACTTGTCGGAGAATGAAAATTTGTCAGAGAATGAAAACTTGTCGCAAAGGTCCAAGAAGTCGCAAAACAAAGGCCGCTTGTCGCAGATAGTGGTCTGCGACTTCTCACTTGTCGCAGATTAAGGTCTGCGAGTTCTGAAGCTCACTTGTCGTAATGCGTTTGTTAGTTCTCTTACTTAGAAAAAGTTTTGAACTTTAACTTGTCGCAATGCGTCTGCTAGTTCTCTTGCTTAGAAAATATTCAGGAAAATTACTTGTCACAGAAAGGAGCTTGTCCCATATTACTTGTCGCAAAGCTAAGAGAACAACCACCAAGAAGTCGCAAACAGTGTTCTGCGAGTTCTTACTTGTCGCAAACCAAACCTTGCGAGTTCTAGATTGTCGCAACCTTTAGTCTGTGGGTTCCTTACACTTAAACTTCAGATGAGTCTTGCGAGTTCTCTGAATCTTGCGAGTTCTTCACTTTATCGAGTCTGAGTTCAGTTTTTCGATCAAAAACCCTTCAAAACTCTGAATTAGAGCACCAAACTTTGCAGATATATCCACGATTACAAAACGAACACTTTACAAACGCATGATTTCAAGCAAAAACAACAAAGATTACTAATTTGACCAAAATACAATGCATTTACATACTTAAATGAAAATCAACCAAAAATATAAAATTAACACAATCTGTTGTGAATTGGATTAAACAATACAAATAAAGATTGTTCTAGACCAAAATCCGAATCCAAAGCTATCAAATTCCAATCCAAAACACTTCAAAATAACCAAATCAATTTTGTACAGATGCGATTTGCGAGTTCTTCAAACAGTGATGAAATCTTCAAATCTTGAATCACTTTTTTGATTTTTGTCTGCTCTGATACCAAATGTTAGTTCCAGAATTCAAGCACAATCAATCAAGATTGATCAAGATATAGTAATTCAGTTTCAATATAGAGAGAGAGTGTGTGTAGAGAGAAAAATATTCTATTTCATAGATCTTACAATATGTTAGAAGAGTTACAATCACAAGTCTCTTAGAAACTCACTACACTCTCTAACACCCTTACACAAGGTATTTATATGGTCAAGGATAGACCTGGCAAACATGTCGTGTCGTGTCGGGTTCAAAGTTAAAAGGGTTGAGAGTGTCTAACCCTAACCCGACCCGTCTAATAAACAGGTCAGAAAATCTCAACCCTAACCCGATCCACCTAACATGTTTAACATTTATAAAACTAAAAATTAAAAATAAAAAATTCACAAAAAATACAAATCCAAAATTCAAATGAAAGCTTTATAAATCCAAATTTTATAGTTCAAACTTAAAAGTTCTAACCAAATCTAAAACATTAATGTTGATCCAAACTCTCTCAGTGATTTGATAAAGACCCTCTTCTATACGTAGTGAAAATTACGTTTTAATATGTACTAGTGTTTCACCATCAGCGATCAGACTGAGTCTGTTCAGTTATCGCTGATAGTCTTTCTTATAAACATTTTCTATGTATTAGTGTTTCACTATCAGTGATTATACTGAGTCTGTTCAGTTATCACTGATAGTTCCTGAAGTAAACAACCAACGTAATCCCTGAAGACAAGTCGCGTCAACATATGTTCATAGCTGAATCGAAGACGATGCTGCTGGACAAAGAGAAGTCTTCTAGTGACCTGATGCGGATATCAGTGAAGCAAAGACAACTCTACAAATACGTGAAGGAACATGAGGAAAAGCTTTAGCGATAGCTGAACCTCTTTATCTCTGCAAGAAGAGATACTCAGCGATCAATCGATCACAAAGCTTATGCCTCAAGTTTCCTTTTGTCTATCCTTGCACAAACTAGTACTATGTGTCAGAACGGACATGTCTCTGCCACCATACGTACAACAACTCTGTCAACAACACTGTTCATGACCCGACCGAAAGCATGTCTCCCAAAATTCAGACTCCCAAAGCCAATCTGTGAACACCACGTGTAAAGTACCCTGCCATGAATTTAATACATAGGGTATAAATAGGAAGTTCACCCCTTCATCTGAAGGTGTGCTCAATCCTTGAACTCCATATAGAAACCATTGTTTTCTATCTCTCTTAATTCCCAATTCTCTGAATTTCTTGTGCAATCATCTTAGTGTTTCTTAAGTTTGTTTAGATTAAGTCTGTCTTAATCTTATTCCGCAACAAACTTGTAAATTGTATTTTTGATTTATCAATAACAATTTATTAAACTTTAATTTCTGTGTTTGTATTCAACCCCCCCCCTTCTACAAACTTGTTAAGCACCTCCGGGACCAACAAGTGGTATCAAAGCAGTTTGTTTAAACTAATAAACAAGATCTTGCTGTATACTCTTCCTTGCTATTCTAAAATGGCACTAAACACAAACACAAACTACTATGATAATGGTTCACTTTCTAAACCGCCTCGATTTAGCAGAGATAACGTTTCTCTATGGAAAAATCGAATGATGCTATTTCTTGAAGGTGCAGATCCTACTATACCTGAATATATAGAAAACGGACCCTATGAACCTGTTAGAATTATAGCTGCGGTTCCTGCTACTACCACCACTGAAGCTATCCCTGAACGATATGTCGTTAAGGAAATAAGACAGTGGAGTGATAAAGATAAAAAGAAGGTAGGCATAGATGCAAGAGCAAAGACCATTATCTCAATGGCTCTGCCTGATGAAGTTTTCCATTCCATCATGCATCTGAAAACTTCTAAAGAAATGTGGGAAACCATATGTGTTCAATACGAGGGCACCACTGAAATCCAAGAGACTCGAAAGATTAACTTGGTAAGACAGTATGAAAGTTTTATCGCTGGTAAGAATGAATCTCTTTCTGACATTCATCAGCGGTTTAACTGCCTAATCATTGACCTAAGAACTGTTGGAAGGACCTATTCTAATTCTGAGGTCCTAACAAAATTCTTAGAAAGTCTTCCTGAAAGCTGGGATAGTTATTCAATATGTCTTAAGCTGACAAAAGACTTACATACTCTCTCTTTAAGCACTCTGTATGGAATATTGCTCAATTATGAGCAATCAAATCTTCTGAAGAAGAATCTTGTAAAAGATTCTAAAGACTCCAAAAGTACTCCTGTTGCTTTAGTCTCTTCAGAGATAATTCCATCTCAGCGATCTACTCTCACCATCACTGAGTTAGATTCTGAATCTGAGGATCTATCAGACCCTGATATTTTAGAGTTTGATGAGTCCTTAGCACTCTTGACAAATTCTTTTAAGAGATTTGCAAGAAAGAGTAACTTCCGAAGAAGTAAACCTCTCTCTCTTACTGAAAAGCCAAAATCAACTCCGGTTGATAAGGCTACTGCCACTTGCTATAACTGCGAAAAAATTGGACATTTTGCTAGTGAGTGCAGGTCGAAAAAGGTCTTCAAACCTTCTACCTCAATAAGATCCAGTGATGACAAATACCATAAGCTGAAGAACAAATATCAAAAGCTGAAAAGCTATCAGCAAAAAGGTAAAGGTCTCATCGCTGAAGAACATGACTGGGCTGAATCAGAAGAATCATCTTCTGATGATGAAGAAGTCGCTAATCTTTGCCTCATGGCTGAGATTAAAGAAGAAGTGGAAGAACCATCTGAACCTTCTATGAGCTACATATCATCTCAGGTATCTATCTCTACAAATCCCTCTCTGCCTGAAGCTGAGAGAAGTCGTGTTGTTGATGTGCTGACAATTGACCTTTATAATGCTCTAAACGACAAAACTCAAGTTGAGAATAAAAATGTACATTTAACTCAAGAGCTAGAGAGATGTCATGAAAAGATCAGTGAACTAAATCTTTTAGAAGAAAAGTTGAAAGATCAAGTCATTATAAATGAAATCATCAGCATTGAACGCGAACAAGCCATTGCTGCTCTAAAAGCAGAAAAGGCTCATGTTGAAAAATGGTGCAAATCATCAACAAAGATCTCTGAGATAATAAAAGCTCAAACTCCTGAAAGTGATAGAACTGGTCTTGGTTTTTGGACACCTCAGGACGATCCTAAGGAAGAAAGTTCCTCGCTTAAGTTTGGAACTTTTGTCACCTCCTTTGACACTTCTTACAATCAATTCTATCTCTGTTCTTCAAATCCCATTCCTGAAGAAAAATCCAAAGACACTAAGTCTACGAATAAAGGAAAGTCCATTCTCCTTCCTCAGAAGGCAACCAGGAAAGCAAAGCTGAAAGTTCCTTATAAACCTTCAGCTAAGCAATCCTCTAGCTCTGTGATAGAAATCTTTGATCTCTGTCCGCCAAAGCTAAAGATTGACCTTAAACCACTGAGATCTGAAGAAATGAAAATTCCTCCCAGATCTCAAGAGAATTGTCTTCTTGGACCGGGCCCTGCTCATCTTAAACTTGCAAAACCTTCTACTTCTGGTCCTAAAACCATTTTCAGATACAGAAAATGTTATCACTGTGGTTTTACTGATCATATTGCAAGCAAATGTCCAACTGCCACTAAATCTGATAAAATAGCTAAAGTAAAGAAAAATGCCTCTAAAGCTGAGAAGGTCACCAAGGTTGAAAAATCAACCAAGGTGAAAAATACCACTAAGGTTAAGAAATTAACCAGAGTAAAGATTACCACTGAAGCTGAATCTTCATCTGCTAAGAAAACAGCTGAACCTTCCTTATTCACTAACTCTGAAGGACCCATTGAAAAGTGGGTACCAAACAACGCTTAATCTTCCTTATGTGTACAGGAATCAAAGGGCATCTGGTATCTCGATAGTGGATGTTCTCGTCATATGACTGGTCAAAGAAACCTGCTCACTGAATACAAGGAAGAAAGAGGTCCCTCTGTGACCTTTGGTGGAAATGGAAAAGGATTTACCCGAGGGTTTGGTATCCTTAGCAATGGGACAGCTACCTTTCGAAGAGTCGCTTATGTAGATGGACTGAAGCACAATCTTCTAAGCATCAGTCAGCTATGTGACAAAGATTACGAAGTTCGCTTTTCTAAGAAAGCATGTTCAGTGGTAGATGAAAAAGGAAAACTTGCTCTCAGTGGTCATCGCAGAGAAAATGTCTATGTAATAGATATGGACTCTACTATCACTGATAACTTATGTTTTCTCTCTAAGGCCTCTTCTGATGTCAACTGGCTATGGCATAAAAGGCTCTCTCATCTAAATTTCAAAACCCTGAATTCTCTCTCATCTAAGGAACTGGTTTCTGGTCTTCCTCAGCACTCATATTCTAAAGAATGTCTCTGCTCAACATGTGAAAAAGAAAAACAAACAAAAGCTAGTTTCAAGTCTAAACAAGTTTCCTCAGTGACAAGCCCTCTCCATCTCTTGCATATGGATCTGTTTGGCCCTGTCAACATCCAATCAATAGCTGGAAAGAAATATACACTTGTCATTGTAGATGAATACTCTCGCTACACCTGGGTTATCTTTCTTCGCTGTAAGAGTGATACTCCAGAAGAACTGATATCTTTTGTGAAAAAGATGGAAGTGCTGAACAATCTTACTGTTCGCTCAATAAGAAGTGATCATGGAACTGAATTCAAAAATAGTTCCCTGAACAATTTCTTTGAGAACAAGGGAATCTCTCACAACTTCTCTTCAGTAAGAACACCTCAGCAAAACGGAGTCGCTGAAAGAAGAAACAGAACAATCATAGAAGCTGCTAGATCAATGCTCAGCGATTCTCATCTCCCTACTCAATTTTGGGCAGAAGCTGTAAATACTGCATGTTTCACTCAAAACAGATCGCTGATAATAAAGCGATTTGGTAAGACAGCTTATGAACTTTTTCTTGGAAGGAAGCCTTCTATCAGTTTTCTTCATATCTTTGGTTGTCAGTGTTTTATCTTAAACAACAGAGATCAACTTGGAAAGTTCGACCCAAAAG